>JARYGA010057061.1:0-1200000 GCA_030545235.1 Helianthus tuberosus | reverse complement strand
ATCATGAAAACAGCGACGAAATTGTAAAAGTGAATGGTTCATATAAGCATAGCCAACCCAACCGTAGAATTTAAAATTTTAGTTTCTAAAATATTTATATAATATAATTTTGTAACATTTCTACTTATATAGTTTTGTACATTTAGCTTAATTAACCAACTGGGCTAGCTCAGTTGGCCACCGACACCCGCTTTAAACCAACTCTAGGATCCTTGAGGTCTCGGGTTCGATACCTGGCAACCCCAGTTCTGTCGAACCCCTAGTGTTGGCAGGGTATTCGCCGCCAGGCAGCGTTGTCGGGTCGCTAGCCTGGGAAGGGAAATCCCTTCCGCGGTCGGGGGTACCGTGCATCTACCCTTTTTTTTTTTACATTTAGCTTAATTAGTGTTTCATGCTTTAATTGGTTGTACCCTTAGTTTAGAAGGTTGTAGCTTTTGGTTTATTTATATACTATTATTTTTTAACATTATAGTGCATTAGAAGTGGTACTCTAAAGTCTAAACATATATTCTTGGACAATGGTATTTTTTTACAAAACATACTATTAATTTTTAACATTATGGTGCATTAGAAGTGGTACTCTAAGCATATATTCTTGGACAATGTTTTTTTTGACAAAACTAGCTTGTGTGGGTTATTGTTTTGGGCCAACTCTCTTTAATTGTACCGGTACCCACTTTCCCCGTTTTTCGGTACCGGTATCAAAACGGTACCAGTAACGGTATCGGTATTTACAGGTAAAACACCGGTAAATATCGGTACTGATACCGAACTCGTATATTTGGTACCGGTACCCACTTTTCCCGTTTTTCGGTACTTGTACTTTGGGTACCGTTACCGGTTTGATACTGAACGGGTACCGTGCTCATCCCTAATCAACATCAAGTGTTTGTATTTCCCTCCACAAGACATTTGGAAACACAATGTGATCGTTTGGATATCTAACTTGATACAAAAATGTAGTAGTTAATCCTTAGGTTTGTGGTTTTAAAACGCAACGAGCGGGTCGATAGAGAAGTATAAAATAGATTCACTGCGCCGTAATTGTAAGGCCCTAGCAGTATAAAATAGATTCATTGTGTCGTAATTTGTAATGCCCTAGCCACAACGCGGCGGATCTTACATCTAGTTATAATCAATTAGAAGTTACTAAAGTACTTGAAAAGAAAAATATATCGTAAAACAGTAAAAAAAGTAAATTGCCTAAATAATAAAAGAAATAATTAAAAAATAAAATAATACAAATGATAGTAATATTAATAATGTAATCATAATAATAAAAAGAGTAAAATGCACGGATAGTCCCTGTGGTTTGGTGAAATTTCACCTTTAGTCCCTAACTTTTCAAAATTACACTCTTAGTCCCTGTGGTTTGACAAGCTGTTACGCGGATAGTCCCCAAAGCGGATGGAGGTTAGTTTTTCTGGTTAAGTGGGTGTGAAATGACAAGGACTATCCGAGTAACAACTTGTCAAACCACAGGGACTATCCGAGTAACTTGTCAAACCACAGGGACTATCCGAGTAACCTTCATCCGCTTTAGGGACTATCCGAGTAACAACTTATCAAACCACAGGGACTAATAGTGTAATTCTGAAAAGTTGGGGACTAAAGGTGAAATTTCACCAAACCACAGGGACTATCCGTGCATTTTACTCTAATAAAAAAGAAACAAACATCATAACAGGTTAATTATGAAAATAAAATATAAAAGTTTGAAAACTAAAAACTTTCTTATAACTAAAAGTTATTTTTTAATATATAGTATAATGTAATATTTTGATATATTAGATGAACTTTTTCCTGGTAAATCATAGTATAATGTAATATTTTGATATATTAGATGAACCTTTTTCCTTGGTAAATTATATGATATATTAAGATGAAAAATTGAAAAGATGTGAAAGTTGAAAGGGAGATCAGTTAAATAATTAAAAAAAACATACACGTAATGCATTAGCAAGATTCTACTCATGCCAACGACATAAGGATAATGACATAAGTGAATTAGAAGTTATATTAGATGTGCAATTTGGTTAATGCTCAATACTAATAGATTACAGAAAAAAGCCCATGGCTTTATAGCCTAGTGGCATCTTGGGGGTAGGATAAGGCTTTGGGACCAATAGGTCCTGAGTTCGATTCCTGAATTGGTGTATAAGCATCATGGCTAGTGGAGATGGATATGATCGGGTGGTTCCACTGGTGCCACGATGATACTCCAGTGGTCCATCAGTGATCCAAAATTACCGTTAAAAAAAAGATTACGGAAAAGAAATTGCTCTTATCCGCACGTGGTGTGAAGTTATTATATTATATTTTTTATTTTATTTTAATTTGATATGAAGTTTCTTTTTTTTTCTTTTTTTTAAGGAAAATATCATTGTACAATACAGTTAAATATAATGGTATTTTAAGAAAATTCAATATTATTAACTCATAAACTCATTTTTCTCATGATTTTCAACTATAATTTTTTCATACGATAATATTTCAAAAAAAAAAAATCACTGTAATTAATGATAATTTTATTCTATTTAAATTTGAGTCGTCTAGTGCTATAGTTTTCTTAATTTTTATTTTTACATGATACTTGATTACACATTTAATAATAAATCATTACATGGTTACACTTTCAATATTATTTGTTATAGTTGATGTTATTACAATTATACTTATTGCATGATTACGCATTCAACAATGAGAACTTAATTGGTTATGCTTTATTACGTGACTAAGTTTGTAATATACGACATTACGTTGTTATTATTATAGGTTGATTGGTTAATGTTTTGTATTACATTCATACTTGATACGTGATTAGACTTGAAATATTAGGCATTCCGTGAAATATTATGTATTATGTTTTGTTTTTTACGGTTATGGTTTGTACGTAATTACGTAATCACTTAGTTAGTTTTCATTAATAATATAATGAAATCACGTAATGGGTATTCAAAATCATGTAATCACGTAATAATACGTAGTCAACAATTGTTACATAATTACGTACTGATACATAAGCACGTAACGCTACACTTGTTTCAAGAATAAAATGTATATTACGTAATTACGTACTAGAACATAATCACGTAACGTTACAAAATCAAGTAACGTTATTGCTTGTAAAATAAAAATTGGTTAAAAAAGAAAACTATAGCGATCGGTTACGCAAATTAGCAAGAAATTATCGTATGAAAAAATTATAGTGGTTTGAAAATCGTGAAAAAGTAAGTTTATGAGTCATATTAATGAGATCTTCTTATTTTATCATTTCCCCACTTGTAGTTGTTTGCATTGTTTTTAGTGGCGTGAATTCTAAATTGAAGACCCTTTAATCTCAACCACTAGATTATTTAATCAAAGGCCAAATTTTCTCCGACACTTCCTATAATTTGACTTTCTTATACATGATTATTTGCCAAATGTTGAAATCTATTTTAAAACCTTTTATTAGCTCCTAAGTTGTTTACTTGTCTTTGAAAAACACACCATTATAACACATATTTTAAACAGTGACACACGCTTTATAAGTTTATATCACCTAAAATCAACCTAAATTCCTACAATAGGGTTTAAACCCTTATTAGTCATCACTTAGAGCGCCCGTAGTGGGCGTTTTTTTTTTAAATTGCCCAAACACGCCCCGGTGCCGCCCCCTCGACGTTTTGTGGCCTTATTCGCGAAAAATTGGTCCTTGTCGTTTTTTGAAACACGCCGAAATGATGCATTGGGGAACGAGTTTACCGTCGGTAACTTTCTTTAATATTTATTTTTTTAATCCCATTTAATACTATAAAAACCCCACTTTACATCCACTTTTTTATAAAAAAAACTCACCCTCCATCAAAGTTTCTCTCTACCTCTTTTACATTTTATAAAAGTATGAACCCATTCCTACCCCCATTTGGTGTCCCCTCAAGACCCGGGAACCCGAACACAACCCAACCGCAACAAACCTTTAGCCTTCGAGACATGGACCCGAACATGTTATCGTACGCGGCTTTCTTGAGTGGCTCTACTCCTTTCATGCCACCCACTTTCGGCTTTGGCCAAGCCGGCGACTCGCAACCATCACAACAACAACCCGAACCCGATGTGGATATCGTGCCGGAGACGCAACCCGAACCGGAGCGAGAGACATCGAAACGCGGCAAAAGGTCGCATAAAAAGAAAGAACCGAACCAACATCGTCGTAAGCATACTTACGTAATTTGGACGAAGGACGAGGAATTCACGTTGGTTCGGTCGTGGGTCGAGGTTTCGGAGGACCCCGAGATTGGTAAGTTTTTTTTTTTACTTTTTTTTCCTACACGTCGGTTTTATTTTTATTTTTAACGTACAACTTTTTTTTTCTATTTGTAGCAAACTTTCAAACGGGTCCCGAATTTTGGAATAGGATTCGTGCACTCTTTTATAGCACGTGGGGTAAGGGTAAACATCGTGGCAAGGATTCCATTTCTAGCAAATGAACCGACATCAACAACAAGTGTCACGCCTTCCAAGAAGTTTATCAACGTAACTATGATAATCGGCCGAGCGGAGAAGGTGACGTCGGGGTTTTAACGAAGGCTATGGAAGAGTACGAGAAGACGAAAGGCGTTTTTCCGTACTATAAGTGTGGGGACCTACTACGAAAAAGTCTAAAGTGGGCGGGCGTAGTGACCATGACGTCGAGTAGTAGACGTAGAGCTAAACGGTCCAAAACGTCATCCTACGTTGACCCTGAAACACCAATTTCCGATGCCCGCAATGTCGATCTAAGTGTAGTTGTGGACGTTGACCAGGAAGCTGAAGAAGAGTTGTCCAGACCGCCCGGTAGAAGAAAAGATAAGCGAACCGGGAAAAAACCGGTGGAGTCGTCTTCCGATCTCGAGTTGAAGGAAGATTTCGAGGAGATGAACCGTCGTCTCCAAGACATTCGAGACCTCGGCCACCAACGTTTGGAGACTATGAAAGAACAAGTCGCCGAAAACAAAAAGTTTAACGAGATGCAAGCGGCGAGGCAAAACGGTAAAGGACATTGAGTTTTTGTCCAAACCGATCAACCACCTCCAAGGCGACGCGTTGATCGTTGCGCAAATGCATCGCCAAAAACTTCGGGAAAAATACGGACTTTAGATCATCATTTTTTTTCACTTTATTGTTTTTATTCGTTTTTTTTTTTTTATTTCTAGTAGTGTAATTTTTTTTTTTAAATTAATGAAGTATTTTAAGTTTTAAATTTAAAAAAATAAATAATTGTGTAATGATTGGATGGGCGTTATTGGGCATTATTCCTACTACGGCACTTTTGCAATAACGCCCAATAATACCCCCATGCTGACTGGACTGCCACATGGCAAAAAACGCCCCAGAGTTGGGGCATTATTGGACTAACGACTACGTATGGTCTTAGCTAAGGGGCATTCCCCACTTTTATTGGGCCAAGCACCTCTTAGTTATCTAATAGTTAATAGTTAACAGTTAACAGTAGATAATTAATACATAACAGCTAACAAAAAATAATAGAAAATATATCGTAGCTAGTACTTGTTTCAAGTTCGGTCTAGTATAGGATGAGCAATTGGTACTGGGAATCAAAAAATACTGGCACCAAACCGTATCGTACCGATTGAATTTTGGTACCATTTTTTTATATTTTTCTAGGTCGGTACTTTCGGTATGGTACAATTTTTTACCTTCAGATATTGTATCATACCACATCGTACCAACACTTTCAGTATCAGTGCCCATTTTTGACAATTTGCGGGATCAGTATTGTCGCTAACGGTACCATTCGGTTTTGGTACGGCACCAAGCTCATCCCTAGTTAAGGGAGCTTCAGCCCCGACCCCTTAAGATTTTAAAAGAACACTAGCTCACTAGAATTTGAGGCTAATCCCCCTTTCGCCCCCATCATATCTTTCTCCATGTGTCACATTACTAAACACACTTATCCATATAAACATATGCTTATGATTAAAGATAGATGACTGACTTGACCGTATGAGTGTTCATACTTCTAACGAGCTTCTCATGTTTAAAGCTTATATCATGCCTTTGGAAGATCAAGAACGACACTATGACTGAAACGACTCTGAACAAGAAGAGTCATTTATATGAAAAAACCCTTTTTAATCATTAGTCGACTTTGAAGAAAAAAAGGTGGTTATCAATTTTTTGAACAGATTAAGGCTAAGGTAGTGTTTGTTTTTTCAGATGCAAAAGGTCTGCAGTCTGCGGACCACATCTGCAGGCATCTGCAGGAGAAGAGGTGGACCAAAGGTCTGCAGTCTGCAAAGAGAAGAGGGTTTGTTTTTTTTACTTCTACAAAAACCACTTCACAACACCACAACCATCCGCCACCACCTCCTCCACCGTCCACCTGCCACCACCACAACCAACAACCACCGTCAAGCACCACCGTCCCCTGTCTCCTGCCGCGAAGCCAAGCACCACCGCAAACCCTAGCCCCCACTCCAAGAACCCACCCCCGTCGCAACCACCACCACCGCCTTCGCCGTTCCACCACCCCCTTATTCCTCTCCAACCTATCTCTCTCTCTGACTCAAATGGAAGCTTGGAAACCAACAAACTCCGAGGAAACCTGTAACCGGAGAGACGCCGGAGGTTGCTGGAGGCGCGGCTCCAATCGTCGGAGCTGGCAAAGGAGACGAGGGGTGCGGGGGTGAGCATGTTTGGAGATGAGATTTTGGGTGTGAGACGAAAAGGAGGTCGGAGGGGGTGTGAGTTTGTCAGAGTCGGCGCCGATGATGGTTCGGTCGTTGGTCAAGAACATCGTTGTCACGACCCCCGACCCCACCCTGGGAGCGGGAGCCGCGAACCAGTCAGATGGTATCGGTGTTTATTAATTTGGCAGCGGAAATTCTCATCAGGACCGTAGTTAGGAAATAATTTTATCAGAGTTAAACACCAAAATGTTTAAAATAGATAAATGGGATAAAACCCAAATTTTCTTTACAATACATTTATAGGAATAAACCCTAATTATTGAAAACAAAATCTCCTTGTTATTTAGGTAACTTTTATAGCCACTTTTCTAAGCCTTCAGTGCTCTCCAGCTTGCTTCTATTTGGCTTTCACATTTTGTTACCTGAAACGCGTTTTAAAAACATTTGTCAGTGGAAAATACTGGTGAGTGAATCCTAGTTTAATCAAAACAGATTTTATCATTTCACAGTATTGAGAGTGATTACAATGTTTACATCTACACAATTACTCATTCAGTACTGTCAATCCTGACTGGTGGGTCATATTACACATTGGCTAACTCTTTGTCAAATGGTAACGTGTTCCAGATTTTGTATACAAAACCCCAACATACCGGCAGTAATTGAAGAATTACAAGACGCAATCACTGCTAATTATAATTTAAAATAAATAAAGGTTTTGTAAAAGCAGTTAACAAAAAGGAGATTACTCACAAAAAGGTTTACATAAAAAGTGGATTACTCACAAAAAAAGGTTTACACAAAAATAAGGATTACTCACATTGCTATTTTAGGTAATTTCCTGTGGCTTCCTGGCTATAATCTATAAATTTTAAATAATGCACACGTGTTAGTATAATAATCCAAATTTATATTAGTTATACCCTCCCGAGACAGAACTCCAACGACTACGTCGGGCAGAACCCAGACAGCTGTTACGGAGTACTAGATCAATCGGGCAGCGTATCTAATATGTAACCGAGGGTTATGATACTTACAACGGGGCAGAACTTCGTTAATTAGGGGGTATAATGCCCGGGTATAGTGTCTACTATAGAGAAATAGAGAGAGAAAGTCGAGATTTGAACGAATTGAAAATGAATGCTCGAGCTCTCTATTTATAATGCCTGTTCGGCACTTTGTCGCGCCCCGCGACAAATGGGGAAGGAGTTTACGCGGCCCGCGAGGGCCCCTAAGGCGGCAACCGATGTGCTGAGTCATCGGGTCGTTCGACGCATGTTATGCCATGTGGCGGCTCCAAGCTGCGCCCTGATCTTGAGCTGTCGCGGCCCGCGGGCGCCTTGCAGATTTGTTTTTATTTTATTTTTACAAAAATAAGGGTATTCGGGACCGGTTTTCGTATACAGGGTGTATTTTAGGACATATAAGGACATTCTAAATATTTTAGGAGAATTGTTATATTTTGGGTATAATTTCTGAACTATTTAATAAAATATATAATGTACTTGCATTAAGTATAATAACCCTAATTCAACTTTATCCCTACGTCACGAGACAGAACCCCAACAATATTAGTAAGGCAGAGCCTTGACATTTGTTACGGGGCCCTAGATCAATCAGACAGGGTATCAGTGATCAGGGGTTACAATACTTAAAACAGGGCATGGTTTTGTAGGATTTAGGGGTGAATTACTAAAGAAAAAGGATTATTAAAGAGACGGAGAGATCAAGAGAAAAGATAGAGGCTGAACAGTTTGAATAGCTGAAGGTATCTTCTATTTATACCAAACTTGGTAAGCTTAAAGTTCACGCAAGTTTGGTCTCTTGCCTTCAAATTGAGCCACGTATCCTCTTCATTAAAATTCTTAAATTTTCTTTTGACGTGGACGTATGGTACTTTACGAATGCATGCATTTCAATTTGGCTTTTGAATTATTATTGTATTATTAATTTATTTAATATATATATTATAATTAATACTGGTTCACTTATTTGGCGCTTATAACTTCTAAAATATGACGTTTTATAAAATAATGAATATGCCATTAGAACGAGAATATTTTTATCTATATTTTGGCCTAAGTTTCTTTAAAAACGGAGTAAGGTTAATTATAACGTATTTTTATTATTATAATTATTAAACGGTTCCTACGTTCGCTAAAATATATTTCTATTTGTCAATTTACCCATGACCTATTCGTATAGTAACTTTATTTTGAATTTAAAAATTTTGGGAATGTTACAATCGTGAGGGTAAAGAGGGGTGTAGCCGACCGGCACCGTCGCCGAATTCCGGCGACCATGTGTGAGGGAGATAGAGATCGATTGTGGTGTGTGTTTGTAGAGGATATGGAGGTGGGGGTAAGATTAGGGTTTTTAAGTTGAAGAAGAAAGAGAGAAGATATGAGAAGAGGGGAGAAAAGGTGGGCTTTATGTCTGCGTGGGGAAGAGGTGGTGAAGAGGTAAAAGGTGAGAACTGCTTCTGGAAAACAAACAAGCTGCAGGACCCAAAGTGTAACAACTCTCACCAAAATTTTTATTTCTTATTTTATTAATGTCCAATAGGAAACCCTAATTGAGACCCCCAAGTAGTATGGCATGACCCATAAATTTTTTAGAACAATCGAAACTAGGATCAGGGCCCCCTAAAACTCAAGAGGGTATCCCCTAATTGATAATTATCCTTAAAATCGTTTGTAAAACACGAATTTCATTGAAACTTGACTCACAAGGGCTATGTTAGACACGAGGCTACCCTACCCTAAAAGGGTAGCCGTCGCGCCACGCGCCAGGACCAGGTGGGTCTGACGCGCCACGCGAGAGGGACCATTTTTCAGTATATATATCAGGGGTTTGACACTTGCATAGTGGTGTTGTTACGACGGAAAAATTCGTTACGTACGAGAAGTTATACACTGTTTCATTCAAAAACAAATAACTCGATCACTGCTACGATACAATGTCCGATCGATTGAAACCGATCCGATGGATGTTTAAGTGCTGCTCGAATTTGGGCTATACTTTGTCATTCGTCGTGAGGGTTTTGATTTCGCGAGCTTATCGTAAATGTTGTATTAAGTTACTGACCTAGTTTCGTGTGCATTGTTATTTACCTAGGATACAAGACTAAATCAGTAGGCAAGGTTCTGTCCAGTTAAACTTGCAAAGTGAGTCATTCTCTTTTATCAACAATGTTTTACAATACTCAAATCATTTTCAAAAGTTATAGTTACAGGGATTAAGTCTTGGTTATCTTGAATCACTGGCAAGTGGGGCATTGTGCACATTACTAATTTCTCACGGTTAGGTTCACCACCTAACAGTGACTATCATCACTACTTGGGTGAAAGGACCCAATAGTGGTATGACCATCGTCACCAGGGTGTGACACGGCGCCAGATAAAAATAAGATAGTAGACATTGTAATCGCTCTTATGCTGTAGTCTATAACTAATGTGTCGTTTTATATAACCTGAATGACTCGCCAGTATTTCCCCGCTGATAAAATCTTTTTAAACATGTTTCAGGTGACTTACTGTGAATTAAGGAAAAAGTGCCATGTAGCACTAAAAAGCTTGAAGAGGTGGCTCAGTAAAATAAATAAACATGTTTTGTAAAACAAGGGATTCCCTCGTGAAATTCCCTTTATTGTAAATTATGGGGTTTGTCCCAAATTGTGAAATAAAATAATTGGGCATTTTCAGTTTAAAAGATCCTGTCAACATTTCCGCTGCCAAATTAAATAATAAATACCACGGGTTTCTATCCCGCGGCTTCTGGACCGGGTCACACCGGGCTGGGGCCGTGACAGAAAAAGGTAGTATCAGAGCCATTGATTTAAGCCAATTATGTATTTAGAAATACTTAATTTTTCTGATTGTCATTCTGTGATTTTGTGAAAATTTAATTTGCAGTAAATAAAATTTTAACTTAAAATAGTGTGTGTTTCTTCATGTGTGCTAACAGCATGAATGAACTGTCGGAGGCACTCCGAAACTTCACTATCCATACCACCGATATGGATACTACAGGAAACCCATCTGGTTACCAAGCAGATACTGAGGAGCCCATGATGTTCCGGGCCCAACCACAGGAGAAACCAAAGCCTAAAAAAGGAGGAGAATTTTGGATTGGAAACGTGGACGTAGGAAGTAGCCAGCTGCCCAGAAGGTTAAAAAGACCGAGAATCCAAAGGATAAAGGGAAAGGAAATGAGATCGGGGAAAGTTCAGGGCAAGCCCAGGAAATGCCACCATGGGAGGAGCTGGATCGCAAACTGGAAAATTGTGACCTCATCGGACCTGCCGATGAAAACCTCTTCAATTACCCCGCTGAATCACAACTCCCAATTAATTTGGAGCCTGTTATCCCAGATCCTATTGTCAACCCCCAACTTCTACCTGGAGAGCTGGAACAATGGTGGACAAACGAGTGGTAGTTTCAGAACTTCATGAATAATCCCAACGTCTATTTTCCCCAGTTTGACCCTGAGCCTGCACCAAACCCACCTATGAGCACCGAAAACTTAGCTGAACTTCGTCACTATGGTGAGGAACTGGTGGATGCAGGAAATAAAATTCGTGATGTGGGGGAGAAGATATCATGGAAATACGACGAGAGGGAACGTCGTTTCTGAAATGCCAGCCGACCGTGGTTGTGTGGTTGTGTGGTTATGTGTTTAATAATAATAAATAATAATAAAAATATAATCATGTAAAATAACTTAAAATAAAACTTTTGTAATATAACTGGTGTGTATCGATGCATTCTACTATATAAAATATAAACTTCGCAAAGTCTACAATTTTGGCTATACGTGTTAGTGTTGGCGTGATTTTGTGATTGCCTTATTGTGATTGGTTATCATTTACTCAGTGACAATAATTTATATTGTTAATTATTCAGATGGAAAATGCGGAAAATCAACCAGTCAATGAAGTTAATCAATCGGAACAAAATAATGAGGATCATTTCCTTAATAGGCAAGATATAGAAAACATCGTCACACAGGGAATAGCCAACGTTATCCCCGCAATTGTCACTGCTGTTAAAAACCCCATTGAACCTTCGCAAGCCAACCACAGCAAGCGTACTCGCGATGACAATTTCAGTAACAGTGTTAACGGGGGCGGCAACAATGACAACAACGTGATTCAAGCCCCAATCCTCAAGAAAATGAAAGTTGCAACACCTGGTTGCACTTATAAGAAATTTCTTGCCTGTAAGCCGGTCGAATTTGCAGGCAATGAAGGGGCAACTGCTGCACTGCGTTGGTTAGAGAAAACTGAAGCAGTAATTAAAATAAGTAAATGCGCTAAAGAAGACAAGGTTATGTATGCATCCTACCTCTTCAAGGAAGAGGCATTGGAATGGTGGAACACAGTGTTGCAAGCCAAAGGAAGTGACATGGCTTATGCGATGAGTTGGGAAGAATTTAAGCGTCTAGTGGAAAGGAAATTCTGCCCCGAATATGAAAAGAAACAAATGGCAAATAAGTTCTTGAGCCACCGAATGGTGGATGTTGATTGTCGAGGGTATACTTCAAAATTCTTCGAGTATGCTAGAATTGTGCCAACTCTGGCCTCGCCAGAACCGTACTTATTTCTCGCTACATTTGGGGTTTAATTAGCGAGATTCGGGATATCGTCAAAGCTGCGAGACCCCGCACAATTGACGATGCAGTGGAATTAGCCAACACCTTGACTGAAGGGCTGGTGCGTACGCGAGAAGAAAACAGAAAGAAGGAATTGGCTCAGAAAATTACCCAAGGATTCCGAGGGGGTAATACTAGTAGCAACTCAAGAAAAGAGGAACTGGGCAACCCTCCACTACTCCATTTTGCAGTATCTGTAAAAGAAAGCATTTTGGAAAATGTAAGGGATACTGTAACTTCTAGAAAATTCCGGGGCACCAAGAAGAAGATTGAAGAAGAAAGAAATCAACAATTTGCTTCAATTGTGGAGAAGCTGGACATTTTAGACCAGACTACCCTAAACTGGTCAAACCAGCTGACAACAAGTCCAAACCTGCTGAAGGAACTAATAAGAAGAACGCAAGAGCCTTTCAGCTGACAACCCAAGAAGCAGATCTGATTCCAAATGTAATAGCGGGTACGTTCCTAGTTCACAACGTTTATGCGAAAGTATTATTTGACTCTGGTGCAAACCAAAGTTTTATAAATACTTCGTTCTGCCAAGCTCTTAATCTACCTTTAACCAAACTTAGGCAGATTTATAAAGTAGAAACGACAGACGGAAATTTTGTTAACATAGATACGGTTTTGCAAAAAGGAAATATAGAACTTTCAGGTCATAAATTTTCTGCAAACCTGTTACCTATGAATTTAGCTGGATTCGATGTCGTATTAGGAATGGATTGGTTAGTAGCCAACCATGCTCGAATCCTCTGTGATAAGAATTCCATAGAAATTCATACGCCATCAGGAGAAATAATCGTGGTTACTGGAGATAAGCCATGTAAGCCAATGAAGTTCATTTCCGTAATGAAAGTTGCTAGTTATAAACGAAAGCAAGGAATAGTGTATATGATTTCGGTAATCATTAGCACTAAGGGTAAGGAACTTAAGGAAATTCCTGTAGTATCAGAATACCCGGATATATTTCCGGAAGAGCTACCAGGATTACCTCCGGATAGGGAAGTAGAATTTAGAATTCATCTAATTTCTGGAACTACACCCATAGCCAAGGCACCCTACCGGTTAGCACCCACTGAAATGTTAGAAGTGAAAAAGCAGCTAGATGAATTGCTAAGTAAAGAATTCATACAACCTAGTTCATCCCCTTGGGGAGCTCCAGTGTTGTTTGTAAAGAAGAAAGATGGTTCAATGCGAATGTGTATTGATTATAGGGAATTGAATATGGTTACAATTAAGAATCGATACCCATTGCCTAGGATTGATGATCTTTTCGACCAACTTCAGGGGGCTAGATATTTTTCTAAGATAGACTTACGATCCGGATACCATCAGTTGAAGGTACAAGAAGAAGACATACCTAAAACCGCTTTCAGAACTAGGTATGGTCACTACGAGTTTACAGTTATGCCATTTGGACTAACAAATGCTCCTGCAGCATTTATGGATATGATGAATAGGATCTGTAAACCATAATTGGATAAATTCGTAATTGTCTTCATCGATGATATACTTATTTATTCCAAAAGTCAGGACGAGCATTGTGAACATCTACATGCACTCTTAACTTTGTTAAGAAAGGAGAAGCTTTACGCCAAATTCTCGAAGTGTGAATTTTGGCTGCAAGAAGTGCAATTTTTAGGACATATGGTGAATCACGAAGGTATTCACGTAGATCCCTCCAAAATAAAAGCGATCACCCAATGGAAGGTCCCGCAATCAGCTATGGAAGTTAGAAGTTTTCTAGGGTTAGCTGGATACTATAGACGATTCATTAAGGATTTTTCCAAAATAGTTGTGCCATTAACTAAGCTAACCTGTAAAACAGTTAAGTTTGAATGGGGACCTAGGCAAGAAGTGGCCTTTAGGATTTTAAAGCAAAAGTTAACAAACACCCCAATTCTTGCCTTACCAGAAGGGACATAAGATTTTGAAGTTTATTGCGACGCTTCTAAGCTAGAGTTAGGATGTGTGCTAATGCAACGCAAAAAGATAATTGCGTATGTCTCAAGGCAATTGAAAAAGCACGAGGAAAACTATACGACACATGACTTAGAGTTAGGGTCGATAATTTTTTCCCTTAAGATTTGGAGACACTATCTGTATGGAAGTAAGTTTACCGTTTATACAGATCATAAAAGCTTAAAGTACATATTTGGGCAAAAAAAATTGAACATGAGGCAAAGGAGATGGATGGAAATTCTAAGTGACTACGACTTTGATATTCAATATCACGAAGGAAAAGCAAATGTAGTCGCAGATGCCCTAAGTCGTAAGTATCATGAAAAGCAAAAGCGAGTTCGTGTTCTTAGATTAAATCTACAGTTAGATTTAATGAAACAATTGAAGAATGTTCAAGCAACAGCAATTGAGGATGATGCTGAAGGAATGAAAGGAAGGATAAAGGAATTAGAGCAAGGAACTGATGGACTTTGGAGATTCCACAAGAAAAGGATTTGGGTACCTAAGTAAGGAAATTTAAAAAATCAAATCTTAGAGGAAGCCCATAAATCTAGGTATACCATGCACCCTGGGAATAATAAAATGTACCAAGATTTAAGAAATAACTTCTGGTGGATAGGAATGAAAAAGGACATAGCTAGATATGTATCTAAGTGTCTAACTTGTTCGCAAGTTAAGGCTGAACACCAGAAACCTTCAGGGTTACTCCAACAGTTAGAAATGCCTGTATGGAAATGGGAACTAATAACAATGGACTTTGTTACTAAGTTACCCAAAACCAGGAAAGGTAACGACGCAATTTGGGTAATTGTGGATCGATTAACCAAATCAGCTCATTTTCTACCCATGAAGGAAACTTTCAGCATGGAAAGATTAGCCAAGTTATACGTAGACGAGGTAGTATCCTTACATGGAGTCCCACTCTCTATTGTATCGGATAGAGATAGTCGTTTCACTTCGCATTTCTGGACAAGTTTCCAAGAAGCCATGGGGACTAGACTGAATTTAAGTACTGCTTACCATCCCCAAACAGACGGGCAAAGTGAACGAACGATCCAAACCCTGGAAGACATGCTCAGGGCATGTGTAATAGATTTTGGTGGAAGCTGGGATAATCACCTACCCTTAATTGAATTCTCCTATAACAATAGTTATCATGCAAGTATTGAAGTTGCCTCGTTCGAAGAACTGTATGGGTGAAGGTGTAGGACTCCAGTTTGTTGGGCATAAATAGGAGAAAATCAATTATCAGGTCCTGAAATCGTACAAGAAACCACCGACAAGATAACTCAAATTAAGGAAATATTGAAAACGGCTCGAGATCGCCAGAAGAGTTATGCAGATAATCGACGCAAGCCGCTAGAATTTCAAGTGGGAGACAAAGTACTCTTAAAAGTTTCTCCTTGGAAAAGGGGTAGTTCGATTCGGTAAGAAAGGAAAGCTAAGTCCAAGATACATAGGACCATTCCCAGTAATCCAGCGAATAGGACCAGTTGCCTATCGCTTACAACTATCAGAGGAACTAGCCGGGGTACATGATGTATTTCATGTATCCAACCTCAAGAAATGTTTATCTGACGAATCCCTGGTAGTACCTCTTCAAGACATAGAGGTAAATGAAAAGTTGAAATTCGTGGAGAAACCACTTCAAATAGAAGACAGAAAGGTCAAGTTTCTCAAGCACAAAAGACTAGTACTGGTCAAAGTCAAGTGGGATTCAAAGAGAAGACCTGAGTACACTTAGGAACTAGAATAAGAGATGAAGCGAAAATATCCCTACTTGTTCCAGTAAATCTCGAGGACGAGATTTTAAATAAGGTGGGGAAGATGTAACAACTCTCGCCAAAAATTTTATTTCTTATTTTATTAATGTCCAATAGGAAACCCTAATTGAGACCCCCAAGTAGTATGGCATGACCCATAAATTTTTCAGAAAAATCGAAACTAGGATCAGGGCCCCCTAAAACTCAAGGGGGTATCCCCTAATTGATAATTATCCTTAAAATCGTTTGTAAAACACGAATTTCATTGAAACTTGACTCACCAGGGCTATGTTAGACACGAGGCTACCCTACCCTAAAAGGGTAGCCGTCGCGCCACGCGCCAGGACCAGGTGGGTCTGGCGCGCCACGCGAGGGGGACCATTTTTCAGTATATATATCAGGGGTTTGTCACTTGCATGGTGGTGTTGTTACGACGGAAAAATTCATTACGTACGAGAAGTTATACACTGTTTCATTCAAAAACACACAGAAGCACGAATCTCTGCTGCGAGTCTGCGACAATAGGGTAATAACTCGATCACTGCTACGATACAATGTCCGATCGATTGAAACCGATCTGATGGATGTTTAAGTGCTGCTCGAATTCGGGGTATACTTTGTCATTCGTCGTGAGGGTTTTGATTTCGTGAGCTTATCGTAAATGTTGTATTAAGTTACTGACCTAGTTTCGTGTGCGTTGTTATTTACCTAGGATACAAGACTAAATCAGTAGGCAAGGTTTTGTCCAGTTAAACTTGCAAAGTGAGTCATTCTCTTTTATCAACAATGTTTTACAATACTCAAATCATTTTCAAAAGTTATAGTTACAGGGATTAAGTCTTGGTTATCTTGAATCACTGGCAAGTGGGGTATTGTGCACATTACTAATTTCTCACGGTTAGGTTCACCACCTAACAGTGACAATCATCACTACTTGGGTGAAAGGACCCAATAGTGGTATGACCATCGTCACCACGGTGTGACACGACGCCAGATAAAAATAAGATAGTAGACATTGTAATCGCTCTTATGCTGTAGTCTATAACTAATGTGTCGTTTTATATAACCTGAATGACTCGCCAGTATTTCCCCGCTGATAAAATCTTTTTAAACATGTTTCAGGTGACTTACTGTGAATTAAGGAAAAAGTGCCATGTAGCACTAAAAAACTTGAAGAGGTGGCTCAGTAAAATAAATAAACATGTTTTGTAAAACAAGGGATTCCCTCGTGAAATTCCCTTTATTGTAAATTATAGGGTTTGTCCCAAATTGTGAAATAAAATAATTGGGCATTTTCAGTTTAAAAGATCCTGTCAACATTTCCACTGCCAAATTAAATAATAAATACCACGGGTTTCTGTCCCGCGACTTCTGGACCGGGTCACACCGGGCCGGGGGCCGTGACACAAAGGTCTGCGTGTGTCTGCGCGACGCAGACATAAGTGGCCAGAAGTGCTTCTGGGCAAAAAAACAAACAGCACCGAGAAGCTTTTCACTTTGAGTGATGAAGAGGAACAACATTTTGCATACATAAGACTTATTGAAGATCTCTTCAAGGAAAACAACTTTCGTTTCGATGATATGATGACAATATTAAACAAATATATTTATACTATACCTTCGTTAATATAAAGATTATTTTGTGTGTTTGCTATCTATGTTGTAATGGTTTTACAACGAGCAGTGGCGGACCCAGAAATTTTTTCTTGGGGTGTGGAGTATTTTCAAAGATTTTAGGCCCCTAGCTGTATAAAAATATAGGTTCATAGCGAGTCGGGTCGGATCATGTAAGACAAAAGAACATCAAACTAAAATTTATAAATTATCAAAAAACTCCAAACGTCATTACAAATTACCGATATATATTTAAAATTGTGCCCTACATGTTTTTTTTAATATATCCAAAATATCATCTGAAGATACTAAAAACGCCATAAGTTCATTACATTCTTACTCATTGTTCCTAACACATATAATTTGCTCCATAAGTTCATAAAACAACACTAAACACTTAAACAAAATAAACAATCATGTTCAACCATAGCCCATAACTTTTAATTATATTTTTAAACATTCAAGCCCTAATATTAAATGTTGATTACTTGTAACTAATCATTTAAACAAACAAAGCTATAAATAAAACAACAAAATCATTTAACTACAGGTCTAGAACAACAAAAAAAATAAAAAAAATAAAAAAAAATAAAAAAAGATTAAACCCTTACACATCTATATTTTCTCCTAATCATCACATAAAACAAAATAAATAAATAAACCATACCAGTTCTATACTGGAATTCTGACGTAATATGGGTCGGTCCAACCGGAATTTTGGTTTTTCCTGTAAAAAAACCACCAGGTCGTGAGCAGTGGCTTCAAGTCGTTGGGAGCTTTTTTGGGGGGATGGGTTTGGTTTATTTTATTTAGTTCAAAGTTCTTTAAGTTGGGTTTGGGCTTGTGTTAATAAAAATTGATTGCAGATTGAGCTTTGATTTGATTAAATAATTAAGTGAATAAGTGGTTAATAATTATTTTTTTCTAAGTGGGGCAGTTGAAATTTTTCAAGGGGTGCGGGTAAAAAATTCCAACGGGTGCGGTCGGGATTTCCGGCGAAAAATAACACTAAAAAATATTTTTTCATGGGGTGCGTCCGCCCACCCTTGGCTTAGGGTGGGTACGCCCATGACAACGAGTCAAACCATGTCCAAATCAGGTTTGAGATAAATGAGATGTTAATGCTCGAAGTTAGGGACCACACCCAAATTAAAGTTGTGAAAAAGAAGTTGAAAATGTGGGAAGTTGTCCCACGTAAGAGGAAATGAAAATGAAGTGGCTTATATATGTGATCACTCTTACCTTATTGTTCCATGGAACCATACACCAGTAGTTTCGCGAAGGGTTCGAAACACCCTTAACTCGCACTCGCACACGTGCGTGGCGTGGGCAAATGTCATGATTCGATGACGCACTTTGCACATTGTAAGCCGCTTGAGAGCCGTCTTTGTATTTTTATAGGTTGGTTCGAGTGGCACGACTTAGGCGTAACTGGCAATGGCTCATGGTCGGGTGTGGGTCTAGGCGAGTTGGTCAATACAGGAACAACTGATGATGTCGGCAACGACGCCTACTGACATCCTTGTGGTACAAAACTGAACCAAGTCTCATAAGTAGCTAGTGCTGATGGGTTCAACAATGGACCTGACCTTCGGCACTACCACTCAACGATAGCAACTATTAATGTGCTGAACTCAGCACTGCCAATGCTCCTCACCTCAGTATTGTCGATGCTTCTAGAGTAATAGTTGTTTCAGCACTGAAAATGAAACTGTTTCTGGTCAACAACATTTAAACAAAATAAAATGCACTAAAGGCGTTTAATGTTATTTCTTTTTCGTTTAGTTTTTTGACATAAATGTTTCAACTCGGTTTTATAAATACTAGGGACACCTTAGTATCAAAACACACTTGAAATGCTTGCTATACATTCCAACTTTATATGATCTTTTTGGTGTTTTTTATCAAGGTACTTCTTCGTGTCTAAAGTCTTCCTCGGCAACAACAACTGGTTGGGCTGGTGTACCATTGAAAACAAATGAGTTCTCTTTAGAGAATCAAAATTTAATTTAAGGGATTCGTGTTCAACACAATACCCGGCCAAAAACGATTTTCTATTTTATATTTTTGTCTCGTTTTTGCTTATTTCAATTGTAATTCGTACTCGTGGTTACTTTCCTTTATACTTCTGACTTGTAATTCAAAGAAAATTGGTTTATTTATTTTATATTTGAACGCTTCCTACATTTTCGTCATTTATTACATCACGGCGTTTTGAAGGAAAAAAAGGGTGACGAGTTTGTGTTTTTTAAGGTTTGCAAATTGAAGCTATCTATACTATATTATAATGGATGAGTGAGGGGTATTTTAAGATACCCAAACAATAAGAACTTTTCTCCCCCTTTATTTATAGAAAGACCCCTAAAATAGGGTAATTTGGTCTTTTAAACACTATTTATTTTTAGCCCCTAAACTTATTACACTTAAATCCCTAAATTTTAACAAAATTATAGATAATTAATTACATTTTCCCCCTCCACAACAAACTTATAATTCTTTTACGTATTCTTGTCATATCTTATTAACTATAATGTTTTTAAAAAAAAAACAAAGATAGCATGACGACCTATACATTTTTGGCAACGTTTCGGTAGTTGTCTTGTTCAGTATCGACGTGCGGATTAAAAGATACAAGTAGATAATGTCTTATTGTACAAGTGAACATTGCAAAGAAGTAGAATAAGTAAATCAATAAACTTTATGTAATCATTTTAAGAGTTAAATTTATTGATTCTACCATTGTTGAATAATTGTGTCATGTTTGTATTTGATTACTAGAAACTATAAAATGTATTATAGTATAAGATTCAATAACTAAATATTAGTTATATTATAAAACTCTAACAACCTACGTGAATATTTCGGTTTTGTATAAATATTATTTGACAAAGTAAAAATGACTAGATATATGTTATTTATTAGCATGAGTTTGACTCACTTAAGAATAAATATTCCGATTTTGTATAGATATTATTATTTTTTTGTTACCCGAATGTGAAAAAGTCAAAAATTGACTAGATATATATGTTATTTATTAGCATGGGTTTGACTCATTTTAAAAGAAATATTTCGCCATATATTGGTATAGATATAATAACAAACTTTCTATGAAAAAGGATGGGGAAAAATTAAGTGGGAAACAACTTTTAAAATTTAAAAAGTCTTTACACTATAAATCTTTAAAAAAAAATGATAAGTTACGTAATTACAATGTTTAAGGTGAACAATAAGTGAATCATTAACCAAAACCGAACCAAAAACAAACGACACCGAACAAAATCAACCAACAAATTAGCTGAAAACCAATTAACGAAAACCTGAATGAACCAAAATCGGTTATTGATTTTTTGTATCCCTATTTAACCAAAATTAACCAAACCAAACCGAACTGAACCATTCATATTATCATATATTTCTAGCTTTTATACCTTTAGTTCATGTATATATTTTACACATCCATTTTATGTATTTATACTTCTACTTCACGTATTTATACCTAAATTTCATTTATTTCTAAATAAAAGTATTAGCCAAAGTTTGGTTTTGGCTATTAAACGAATCAAACAAAAAACCGTCAATCTAACCAAATAATTAAAACTGATAACCGAAATCCAATTGGTTAATAAAATTGACCAACCGATGACTTCGGTTGAGGATAAGAACCAAAACAACCGAACCATACATACCACAATGAAATGGACTAACCAGGGTCGGCTCAACCATTTTGGTGGCCTTAAGCAAAGTACAAAATTGAGGCCTTGAAAAAAAAAGAAAAAAAAAAACTACTGATAAAAACCCTCCTCCTTTATCCGGGCTTGGGACCGGCAAAATAAACTAAAAAGTTTATAGTTGGCGGAGTTAATTTTTTTTTTTTTTTGTATTCTTATATATTTGTTGTATATGTAAAGATATGTTTAGATTATGTTTACTTTTCTAGCTTTAACGGATGCAAACTTTTTAATAAAATTTTCATAATCAGTTTCTTCTAACAAATTGTTTTCAATTGACAAAGTAGCTAAACCATTCAATCTTTCTTGTGACATTGTAGATTTTAAATAATTTTTTAACAATTTTAATTTAGAAAAACTTCTTTCGGCGAAAGCAACAGTCACGGGAATAGTTAACATAATCCTATAAGCAATATAAGCATTTGAAAAAGAGTTAAAAGTGTTAATATAGTTTAGTATATTAATAGGAGTGTCACATTCTAAATGTATGATATGTCTTAGAACTTTTAGTTCTTCAAATAAATCTAAACCTTCAATATCTATACTAGTATCATGTTTTAAAGAACTTTCAAGATTAATACAATGTTGTTTTAAAGTATTATCATCCAATAATTTCAGCTTTTTTATACTAAATATAAAACCAAAAATACTTTCAAACATTTTAAATTGATCAAATCTAGTCTTGATTGAAGAAATAGCTTGATCTACTATAAATAAAAAGTAATCGGTTTTAAATAATTCAATAGGAGTTTTAGTAGTTTCATTAGATGCATATCCACCAAAATGATGTTATAATAAATATTGCACGAATAAGAAAAACTACCAGAAATGAGTACCACAATGCAAAGTGTCGCCACCGCCGCATCGCGTGGGCACCCTGCTAGTATCCTATGATAGAGTTAAGTCTCAAGTCTTCAAAATCAAATTTAGAAATATTTTGTTTTAGTTATAGGAACATAGAGGAAACCGGAGGGACCCTTTCTACCTAGTAATTAATTTGCTTGTATATTTTACATCTAAATCGGACGATAAAAACTCGAAATTTGTATTGGATTTTCAATTCTTCAAATATAAGAATTATTGTTTATTTATAGGATATAAAGTTTGCGCTTCTTTGTATTTTATCTTTGAACTAGTTTTTTACCAACGTCGCGCGTTGCGACGACAACATAGCGTTTGTAACTTCGTGTCACACACTACAATGATGTCATTAACGTATGAATTTGTTACACACATGATATATGTGTAGACTCGTACTTTAGCCATTACTTCAACTTATAATAATGGATTTTTTACATTAACATTAAACATTATATCAACAATTGTGTAGTTACAAACAAATAAATATTTATTTGGTTTTACTTTTAAATCTTTCTCTAAATTGTCTCTCTTTGAATATTCCAAGTGACATCACCACGTTTCTAAACATCAAACCTTATTTCACTTTGATTTTCCTTCATTTGCATCCCCATGATAGCAAAGCTGTCAATACTAAACAACTTTATATAGAAACTTCGTAGTTAAAAAAATTATACTTCCCACAACTTTAATTTTGTGTCAGTAGAGGAGTAAACTGTAAAAGAGATAAACAAAAAAATCCACATGGCTAGTTCGATCTAGCCGTTGGGGGTAACCGTTGCCAAACCAAAAAAAATCCACATGGCTAGCCATGCCAAGCTAAGCCACGCCACACCCTTAGTTTTTGAGTATTACCTCCTGGATCCCGCCCTCGCCACATGTCGAGCAATGCCCCCAACCCAAGCCCCTCGACACCCCATAGTCTTAATTCAATGCTAAAGCCATCTCTAATTGTGAGACTCCGTTCAAATCCACAAACCCGAATAACCGTATCATAAAATATTCGAAGTTAATCATACAACCGGTTCTCGATTATGTTTTTTTTCATGGTTTCAGGTCTGGGTCGGTTCGGGTTTAACCGGGGTCGGGTTAACTCATTTGCTCAGCATGGTCCTCACCACAACCACAAAAGCCATCATCACCAAACACTTGCGGATCAATTCCCAATCTGTTCTCTCTCTCTTTCTATACTACTTTACCAACTTCAAATCTCTTTCTAATTTCTATACTACTTTACAAACTTCAAAACTAAACACGTAAGCAAATAGATATATAAACATTTTCAAAAAAATCTTTAAAAGATCAGGCTCAGATCAGTAAATGTATCAGAACAAAGAGGAATTAAACCGCCATGGTTGCATCCTTGTTGGCAGAAACCAAAAAATCCGTTCAATTTCCAACGGAAAATGCCACGCCAAGATGCGGCAAATCTCAACTTTGAATGATTTACTCAGACAACAAAAAAATAATCATCACCGCCTTCATCTTGCCACGAAGAACAACCACCAGCATCAATAAAAATAGAAATAACTAAACCAATAGACTCAGATCTAATAGATCGTCATCGTCTTGACGGCTCAGTGTCGCCAATAGGCAGGCCACGATCATCGTCGGCGGTGAAACGACAACAATACTAGTGGCGCTAACAACAAAACCACAGACTAACCCAACATTAAACCACATAATGCAAAGAACTAAAAACCAAAACACCGACTTGAAGCCGGAACCTCCTGCAACGGTGGTGCAATACCCATTACCCCATTTCTCTCTCTAACATCACACATTCCCCTTTCTATCATTGATAACAACATATTCGCGCCATACGTATCGGGCAGCGATGTACAGTTGCTAAGCAATTTAGAGAGAAAAAGAGAGGTGAGAGGCCAAACGTTTTAGAGAGAGAGGGGTTTGCAATTTGGTAAAACAGAGTGAGAATATAGGGTTTTACACCACAACGTAGAGATGGTGACCATGGTGGTGGCTCGACGGCGATGGTGACCGTGGTGGTGATGCGACGGCAGTGACCCTCCGGTCACCGCACCTCTCTCTTCTCTCTCCCTTTTTCCCTCTTCCAGACCACAACGTGGAGATGGTGACCGAGGTGGTGGTGCAACGGCGGTGACCCTCCGGTCACCGCACCTCTCTCTTCTCTCTCCCTTTTTCCCTCTTCCAGTTCATATGAAGTGAAACCATAAAGAGGAGTAAGTTGTAAATCTGGAGGCACGCGTCTCCAGGATGAATGACCGCCCAAATAGATGAATAGGAACAAACCACCATGAACTCCATAGTGTTATTAATAGATATTAATAATAAAATAATAATAATAATAATATAAAAAAGAACTGTTCATTCAGTTCTTTTATCATATGTTAATAATAATAATAATAATGAATGTTAATTACGATTGGTGATGAATTATTTAAAGGTGATCAATCTATCAAATCTTTGTGTAGTTAACAAGATACATTAAGTGCTTATTATATGAACTAGATAGTTCGATAAGCAATAACTGAACCGTTAATCGAAGCCGAACCAAAAATCGACAAAACTAAACCGAAATTAACCGAAAATCGGTTATCAGATATTTTTTGTACCATCGGTTAACAAAATTGACCGAACCGAACCGAATCATTTAAATCTTCATATATTTTTTGCTTTATACCTCAATGTTTATACCCCCATTTTATTTATTTATACATTAAATTCATATATTTGTATTTCATGTATTTTTACCTCCATTTCGTGTTTATAAAAAAAATGTTAGCCAATGTTTGGTTTGGTTATTAACCAAAATTAATCGAACCAAACCGAAAACCGATAAATTAACCAAATAAACCAAACCGATTAACCGACGACTTCAGTTACGAATAATGCTAATATCCGAATCAAATTAAACCGTGCACACCTCTAGTCCAATGTATTGTTTTGTGAAATGGAACAAAGTGGAGTGGGTTTTCCTCCCTATTTGTCTAAACTACATCGTACGGAGGGTCACATGCATGCGCAAATTGAGTCTTACAAAGTCATTTAAACCTAACTTTGCATCTTCTCTTCCCAAGTTTTTACACGTTTTCTTTCAAGTTTCACTTCAAATACTTTACTTTGAAAATTGATATACCATTTATGATTTACCTTACATTCATTTTGAACATATCTAAGGTCCTTGTTTGTATAAACAGTTATTTGTATCCAAAATTTGTAAAAAAAAAATAATAATCCTTTTTTTAACTAATATTTCAATATATTTTGGTTGTTGAGATCTTTACCTTTGGTAGGCAATGGCTTTGTCTTTTTGATAGTTAGGTTATCGTCAAGAATTGAAGCCAAAAGGTTTAAGCAAAGAATGAGACTAGACCATAGTGGCCGTAGCTATCAATTTGAATCTCATATATATATATATATATATATATATATATATATATATATATATATATATATATATATATATATATATATATATATATATATATATAGGGTGAGGATCCTGTAAAAAAGACATTTTTTTGTGAGAAGTGTGAGAAGGCATATAAATTGACATGTAGGCATCATGTTTTGGACTTAGGCATGATGTTTTGGGTTGTTTTAGCAAGAAAAATACAAAACATAACAATTTAAAACACAATGCAGCATACTATGGGCGTGAAATTTAAAACACACTGCTTAATAATTAAAACACACTACTTAACGTTCTTGGCATGGTGTTTTATGTTTTAAGCATAGAATTCATTGCATTGTGTCTTAAATTGTTACGTTTGGTGTTTTTCTGGCCAAAACAACCCAAAACATTATACCCAAGTGCAAACCATGATGCCTACATATCAATTCTTATGCCTTCTCACACTTCTCACGAAAAATGTCCTTTTTACAGGATCTTAAGACTATATATATATAGGGAAAGGTTTAAATGAGAACGCTAAATATTGTGAGAACCGTGAGAACAAATGAAAAGACCGCGAGAACTTGGTCAAAAACAATTCAAATTCAATTTTTTTTCTACATTTATCATTATTATTCGAATACAATGTTAGAAATTTCATTTACACGTTTAAATTTACATAAATTCATAAATAAAGAAAATTTACTCATGTGTAAGTTTGCCATTTACACATGTGTAAATCTGTTATATTTACACATGTGTAAAAAATCTAAAAAGAGTGATTTTGAAAGGAGAAATGAATTATTTGATGTTGTAAATTCTTTTTTTGATGTTGTATCATAATTACAATGAGATTTGTATTAAAAAAAATTGGTTTTGGTTGGTTTTTTCATTCGTTCTCACGGTTCTCGTAATATTTAGCGTTCTCAAGATAACCCTCCCATATATATATATATATATATATATATATATATATATATATACGGTGAGGATTTAGAGAGAACGACTAGAAGTGTGAAAACGGTGAGAACGATTAGGAACCGTCAGATCAAAACAATCTATGGACTACATGACGCGGTGGCATTTTCGTAAATAACATCACTTTTATTAGTGTGGCACGCTACCATAAGGGCAAAAAGGTAAATGTTCATATACAAAACACATCAAAGCCTGACTGAAACATATATACTTCCTAGAGAAACCTCCCCAAAACCAACGTAAAAAGCCAAAAACCCTAGAAAACGCGAAACAACAAAAACTATGGCGTCGAAAGATAAAACCAGATCCAGAGGAAAAAAACATAGTGAGTTAACTTCGATTTACATTGTGCTAGTTTATGCTGCTTTTGGCGTTCTAATTTTAACAAATATTTGCAGTTTCTACTAGTGTGGAAGGGGAAGAGTCATCTGCTCCAAAACGCCAAAAAACGAACGAGCAACGAAAGAAGTGTAACAACTCTCATCAAAAGTTATATTTATTTAATTAAATTGTCCAATAGGAAACCCTAATTGAGAAACCCAAGTAATTCTGCACAAACCCTAAAATTTTCAGAACATTTGGAAACAGGATTAGGGCCCCTAAAACTAAAGGGGGGTAAACCCTAGTTATAGTTATCTACAGAAAACGTTGTCAAAAATTCGAAATAACACGAAACCAACTCAGCAAGCCTACTGGGACACAAGGCTACCCTAGGGTAGATTGTTACCCCAGGCGACTCGCGACAGAAACAGGGTCACCCTTCGCGACACGCGGGGGAAACCAATTTCAAGTATAAATAGAACAGTCTGTTTCCTGCAATTGAGTGTTCGTTCGACGTTCAAATTCGAATTGTACGTTGAGTTATAGCATAAACAGTCCCAAAACACACACTGATCATGAAGTGCTGCCACAATTCAGGGTAATAACTCGATCGCTGCTACGATTCAATGTCCGATCGATTAAACTATCCAATGGATGTTTAAGTGCTGCCCACATTAGGGTTTATGCTTTGTCATTCGCCGTTAAATCGATGGATGTTTAAGTATCGCACTTTGTCATTCGTTGTGAAGGTTTTAATCTCGTGAGTTGTCGTAAATGCTGTATTAAGTTACTAACCTAGTTTGTGTGCTTGATTATTTAAACTAGGTTATCAAGGCTAATCAGTAGGCTAAGCTCTGTTCAAAATTAAATCTGCAATGTGAGTCATTCTCTTTTTATCAAATTACTTTTGAAATAATGTTTATTTTCAAAGGTTATAATTACAGTGATTAAGTTTATGTAATCACCAAGTTACAGCCGGTATGTGGGGTTTTGTATACATTACTTGATAACCGTCACTATTGGACAACGAGTTAGCCAATGAGTGATATGACCATAGTCACAGACACCATTGGGCAAAGAGGCTTCCGATGGATGTTCGAGTGACAAGTACTGTGGGTAGTTGGTTTGATATCTGAAACATTGTAATCTCTCTTAACACTGTAAATTATAAGAAACGAGTCATTTTTATAAATAGAATGATTCACTCAGTATTTCCCACTGACAAAACCTTTTTCAAACATGTTTCAGGTGATCTGTTATGATACAGGAAAAGTGCCGTGAAGCACTATCAGCTTAAGGAAGTGGCTCAGTATAAAATAAAGAAACATGTTTTGTAAAATAAAAGATTTCTTCGTGAAATCTCAAGATTGTAAATTACAGGGTTTTATCCTGAGTTGTGAAATAAAATAATCGGGAAATATTTCAGTTTTTAAAACGATCCTGAAGAAACTTCCGCTGTTAAATAAATACCACGGGATTTTCTGTCCTGCGGCTCCTGAAACGGGTTAAATCGGGTCGGGGGCCGTGACAAGAAGACAACAAGAGGACATGGTACACAAAATGTTACTTGTCGTGATGTAAAAATACACTTTCATACTTTGTTGCCAAAACGCCAAAATATGTATCGTTTGTTACTTAAGGCCACAACATATGAATCCTGTCATAACTTTATTACTAAACGCCAAAAAATGTATGGTTTCTATTATAAACTCCATTTAACTGTTATTGAGTTAGTCAATATCTATAATCTCTTATTGATTTATAAAACGCCATAAATGTATCATAGTTATGTTAAGTTATAATATTAAAACGCCATAAAATAAAACGCCATGAAATCATTTTTTATAGGCGAAGAGAGGTTAAGATTGAGAATAAATGTCCATACTGGAAAGGCCAAAAACGCCAATAAGAGGAAGGCATTAAGTCAGAATGTGGAGGTTGAGGAAGAACCATATCATGAATTCAATGGGGCTAGGATCTTGTCAAGAGTAAAACCTACAAACTTGACTGGATGGTTTATGAATCTAAACGAAAATCAAAGACAGACAGTACACCAAATGGGGTTTGGTGCTACACTAAGATTGAAAATAGACATCGTACCGACAATGCTTGCGTACTGGTTGGGTGAAAATTACAATGAAAAGACAAACACCCTAAACGTTGGCAACCATACCATACATATAAATAAAGAATTGGTAAACTCTTTAACGGGTATACCAAATGGAAGGGTGCCCGTGAACATGAAAAAAAGACCAACAGCGAAAGACCAGGTGGTGGCTGAGTGGAAAGCACAGTTTCGAGGATTGGGCTGGGTTAACAGACCAAGTGTGAGGTGTAACACTCTTCTTATAATTCCATTGTTTAATGATAAAATACGGACTTTTTAAAACGAAATACATAGTTAACAAAAACCTAGTTAATAAACTAAGATGTACTTCATTATAGCATTTGAACATAGTCAACTAACTAGATTAAAATATTCAACGTTTAGAAGTGTTTAAAAAACAACATGGTTTGAACTAGATTAGATTATCGCGGAAGCATTCAAAACTTGTGTTCGGTTCTTGATTTCCTTGCTTGATCGACATCCACAACGAAACGAGCATTACCTAAGGTCAAAACCACATCAATTATTAGTTTTGACATCATAATATCAAATAAATTCAAGTTCTATTGCTAAACAATGAAAAAAAAACAAACAAAATCAAAATTTTATTTCAAACCGACCGTAGGTTACGGTTTGCCAAGCTCAAAACAGAACTGCCAGACTGTGAGCCACGGTTCAGAACCGTGGCCTACGGTTCGCCCAGCTCAAAGCAGAATTGCCAGACTGTGAGCCACGGTTTAGAACCGTGGCCTACGGTTCGCCCAGCTCAGCCTTCTTTATATTTTTTTTTCGCTTAATTCCTCATAACTTTTTTATTTACATATCCGTTTTAGCCAATTCTTTTTCCTATATGTCCGTATTAAGATTACGGATCTAACCACATAAATTTCACTTAACGAACCCGGATTATGAACGAATGGCCCACAAAATCCTTGTTTCGATTATTCGACCCGTTAACTATGTGTGCAAATTGTTCGCCAATTTATTCTTTGGCATTCTAATCTTATTTACCCATTCCTCGGGCTTGAAATTCTTGGCGTATCCGTACCATTACATGGCTTAACGCTCGTATTCGAATTTCATGCTTGTGTTTCTATGAATTCAAGCATTGCCACTTTATGCAATTCTTGCAACTAGTTTCTACCATTCGACCAGATAACACGGATTCATAACCTTAACTTAGTATAACCATTCATTACTAAAATTGCTATCTAGCACCAGCGCAATATGAGGCTTTCAAATCTTTACGCGTATAATCGATATAAGGACATAGTTTTTGACCCGTTTGGTTGACGAGTGAAAATCCTCACTTTAATGTCAAGCCAAACTATTTCTAACAAATATTTGACCCGTTCTCTATGATACACCAAACGATTCTAACCGTTCATTTCAACCCGTATGGTTTATTCCCACCATACTTTAACCATTTACTTTGACCCATTTGGTTTGCCGAGTGAACTTCGTCACTTCCACGGCTTACCAAACATACTCTAATCATTAAATTTGACCCATTTGATCTATCGAGTGAACTTCATCACTTCAATGATACATCAAACGCGCATATCACACCACGATACTATTAACAAGCTATAACTAAACATTCTTGCATAACGTAACGAAACTAATAGTTACGTACCTTTAGTGTTTTTCCTTCAAGCATGCATCAACTCCGGCTCGTCCGCTTGAAGATTCAGTTCCTTAACCTATAGAGTTCAATCGATGACTTGTTTAGAAGTCTTATTATTTCATATAACACATAATTCACCATAACGTTCAAAATGCGTTTTTACTCAATATTTCAACATCTAGTTTTCTTTTAGGCATTTCAACAAACACCTAAAGGGCATAATTTTGCTAAATCAATAACCAAGTTTCATGACTAGTTATTTAGCCAATTTTGAGCATTTTTTCACAAATTCAAATGTCTAGTTATACATCAACACCTAGACTTATTTCATGGAGCTCAAGTAACACTAGATTAATAATCATAATTCTAGTGTTCATCATCTTTCTACAAAACCCATTTAACACATAAATGGATGATTATGAATCTCATATCTATTGACACTAATGCATCAAATTATTGACTAGGTTTTGTTCTAAATCATGAATTTATCATAACTTCATTCCAAAATCAAACATGCAAGTTCAGATTTCTACTTCATGTGTTCATCAAGAAATCAGAACGAAACCAAAAGACTAAATTCAACATACCTTGTGATCCCCTCACTTGAGTGATCACTAGTTTGAGCTTGGTTTTTTATTTGAACTTGATTTGCCTTCTTGATTTGATCAATTTTGTAAGCTATGGTTTGGGTTTTTGAGAGTTCTTTTGGCTCCTGTGATTTACACGACCAGAACACACACTTTAGTGGGTGTTTTGATGTTTTGTTTTTAATAAATAAAACCCATTTTAACTTTTGTTCAACATTAGCCCCTTTACTTATTCAAGTTTTGTAAAGGGTATTTTAACCATGTTTGTTCTATTATGTCAAGACACTAACTAACTAGGTTATTTATTCCTAGTTATTTTATCTTGACTATTACCGATGTTTAGTTTACAATATAATATTTATATTTTCAGGGTGTTACATGAGGATATACTTTGATAACGTTTTGCCTATGATAGATAGCTTTGGGAGAGCCTTCTGCCTAAATTTCATTGTAGCATTCTTCACTATAATGGGGCATGCAACTGACAATGCAGTCGTCAACAAACAATTCTTGCACAATGTTACACCAGACGTTCAAATAAACCAAATGAACTGCTGTAGTTATATCATCCAATGCTTGCAACACGCCAAAACCGCATGGGCTCCCAAAAAGCATTACACAGGGCCACTGATCATACTTGCGGTAAGAATAAAATTTCACTATTCATTTGTGTGTCATTAAAACGCCAAAAAATATCTGTCATTTGAAAAATCTATTTTGTTACAGCTTGCCTTGGTGAACGATGCTTGCAACAGGAAAAAATGGGACCGAAAAGAAGGATACCCAATTGAGTGGGTTACAACAGAAACTCTTGACTTATTTGAGAGTGCAATGGCAAAACACTTTGTGGGCAATGAAGTAAAAAGGAAAATAGTAAAAAAAGGTAAAGGAAGCAAGCCCCCAAAAACAAGAAAAATGCAGGTTGTTGTTCATGATGAATATAATGGTTATGATGTTGAGAATGAAGATGAAGATGATGTTCACAAGGTCGATGAGCATGATGATGAGTTTGATGATGATGATGGTTTTGATCATGATGATCATTATAACTATGAGGTGCAAAACGCCATGCCCTTCAATGATGATGAAGAGGCTTCACTTCAAAGGATGGTGAATGAGGATAGAGAAAGCCGGGAAACGATGTTTGAAGTTTCTGCATCAGGAAACCATGCTCTTATCAGAGGAGTAACACAATATGACAACATTTATCTTGATGAAGAAGAACAAAACAAAGAACCTGAAGAGGTATGTTGTTCGAATAATAAATTTAAAAAAAAACAAAAAACACCATGATAAACAAAATCCTTTTATTTAATATAACAGGAAATGGCTGATAAATTGGATGGAGCATACAAAGAATTAGAAGACTATTACAATAAAATGAGCACATTGTTAAAACAGTCAAAGACTGAATACCCAAACAGCCTCCTGGCACACATTAAATACTCACAATGTATGACATTGTTGGAGAACATCTCAAAATTTGTTGATGAAAACGCCAAAGAAATGCCAGCTAAAATAGAAGAAGATACACAAGAAACTGAGGATGAAAATGAGGTAGTACTAGAAGATGAAAATGAACAAGAAGGGGAAAAGGAGATGGCTGAAAAAGAAAACGCCATTGAAGAGTAAACAGTTCATGAAAACGCCAAAGAATTTGAAAATGAAGAACAAGGAGATGAAGGATGTGAAAATGAAGAAGAAAGGGAGAAGGAGATGGCTGGAATTGAAAATGCCATTGAAGTGGAAACAGTTGATAAAACGCCATGGAAGTGGAAATAGTTCATGAAAACGCCATTGAAGTTGAAAATGAAGGAAAAGGAAAAGAAAAAGAAGGAAAAGGAGAAAGAGAAGGGGAAGGAGAAGAAGAAGAAGAAGGGGGGTGGGAAGGGAATGATGAAGGGTATGGAGAAAGAGAAGGAAAAGGAGAAAGGGAAGGGGAAGGAGAAGGGGATACAAGGGATGTGGCAATAGAACAAAACGCCGAACCCTCGACTGCTACAACAACCCCCATATATGATGATGAAGAGGATACTATATCATCAGATGAAGATGTAAACGAAAACGATATTGAGAGGTGGAGCTGTGATTTCAAGACACTTGAATATCACATTTCAAGATACAGCGGGGAAAAAATAATTAAGAGGAATATTGCTGAGATTTTGGAGCTGCCAAGACAAGATCTAAAACAAATGATTGATATTAAAGAAGGTCTTGATAATTCAAAGATGGTGGATGAAGTAATTAAAGCAATAAAAAAAATTTGCAACCTGCTGAAGAGACCCTAAAAATGCCTGTATTTGATAAGACACCAAACATCGCCACGACAGAAACATAAGACAGTCAGGCATTCAACACTGAAAAAGAAAAAAAGCTGAAGGGGAGATGGTGAACAAAAGTGTTGACCAACAAGGGGCAGTGTTTGATAAAACGCCATATGAACAGCCACCAACTACATCTGGGAAAAACCTCTTGAAAAGTTTTGAAGAGGAAGAGACACCCAATAAACCCCAGGATGAAAACGCCATCAACACATCACCACCAAAAACGCCAAACATGTTAGATGTGCAGGAGAAAGGTGATGAGGACAACACTCCAGACATCACAAAGCTGATATAAGAAAATAAAATTTTAAACCCTGAAGAGCTGCCTAGTGATGAAAAAGCTGATAAAGATGATGAAGAAGATAAAAATATTTAAAAAAAGAAGAGTAAATTACGTTTTTGGCCCCTGTGGTTATATCAGTTTTACTATATTGGCCCAAAATAAGATTTTTTAACATATTTGCCCCCATGGTCCCTATAACTAACCGTTTTGGCCCCTAAATCTAACCAAACCCTAACTCAGGTTAATTTATTGGTCACATGTTTATCACATGATGGGTATAATGGTAATTTTCCTCCCCTTTTATTAACTTTATAAAGAAAACCCAGATCTTGAACAAAACATCATCACTGCATCTCTTTCCTTCCCCATCATTTGCATCTCTTTCCTTTCGGATTTCATAATTTGCACCGCCTGGTGTTGACTCCCAACTACTAAAGTAGGCGAATACAGTGGCTAAATCGGCACAAACTTACTTAATTTGCTCGTTAATGGCAGCTTCAGACTCATGAAAATAGCGTTGACAAAGCAAGCGACTTCTGAGGCGAAATCGACACAATAAACTCCTCCTTCTTCACTTCTTCAAACGGCTGAAACAACACTCCACTGCTCATCCCCAGATTCTCCCCACCAACACTTGATCCACAACGCACAACCCCTGATCTCACAAATCCGATCGATTTTCCCAGATTCTTCAGCAAAAATGGTGATGATGATGAGAATGGTGTTTGAAGAGACATTTTGGAGGAACAAACAAAATATCAGTGTGTTTGTGTGTGTGTTTTGATCTGCTGAGGAGGAAGATTTAAATGGGGGAGCCAAGGGTTCACGAGACCACAAATCGGATAGGGTTTTTCACGTTTTTGTTAATCGCTAGAAATTGAGGTTCGCTGGAAGTTGCAGGTTCGCCGGAATCTGGGTAAAGTCGCCAGAAGTTGCAGGTTCGCCTGAATCTGGGTAAAGTCGCTGGAAGTTGCAGTTTCGTGGATGGGGTGGGGTGTTTTGTGTTTTAAAAAATTAGACACCATCTCCCTTGAGATTGATTGCTTGTTCGTCCGTTGCTTTGAATTTTGGGGAAGATGATGAGTGGTATTGAAGAGGGTTCTGGGGAAGATGATGAGAGAGAATGGGTTAAAAAGAAATCAGGATGAAATTACCATTATACCCCTCATGTGACCAATAAATTAACCTGAGTTAGGGTTTGGATAGATTTAGGGGCCAAAACGGTTAGTTGTAGGGACCATGGGGGCAAATCTGTTAAAAATCGTATTTTGGGCCAATATAGCAAAACTGATATAACCACAGGGGACAAAAACGTAATTTACTCAAAAAAGAATGTGGCTGAAGAGGAGAAGAGAGATAAAAAAATTGAGCAAGGCATGCTTGTCACCTTATCTAATGAGGCAAGTGGTAATACATGAAAAAAGGACAAACCCTGAAAATAACCTTTCCACATACATCTTCACTGGAATCGGCGATTATGAGTATGTACACTTCTCTCAAAATAAAACGCCAAACTTTCCATTCATAACGTTTACTTGAGAATATGCATGCAAAAATAATCAAAACGCCATGTATTATAATAGAATGAGTTTGTATAACTAAAACGCCAAATGATGTTTTTTTTAGAACTGAGCTGTTCAAGATGGGAGAACAGCTCAAAATAAAACGCAAAACTTTCCATTCATAACGTTTACTTGAGAATATGCATGCAAAAACAATCAAAACGCCATGTATTGTAATAGAATGAGTTTGTATAACTAAAACGCCAAATGATGTTTTTTTAGAACTGAGTCGTTCAAGATGGGAGAAAAGTTTCTCATGAGGGTGATCTGTGAGAGCATGAAACCAGGATTTCAAGCACACGTCTCAATTATTCTATGTTGGTCACATATCCTGAATTATGAAGAAAGATACAAGGCTCATGAATCACTCTCAAGGTTATTCTGCACATAATTACTGCTGGTAACTCTTTTGCTATATATAATTGATAAAATTATAACAGGACATTGTTTTGTTGTTTAATTATGTGGTACTCAATATTACAGAATACTCCGGCATACTACGAAACGACAACAGAAGATGCACGAAACAATGAATTCAACAGAAACATGGAAACTGTTCTGAAAAACACGCGTTTCAAAGGAGAAAAGAAACAAAAAACCATCAAGGATTATAAACTGGTCTTCGTGCCAATAATCTGGGAAAGACATTTCTATGTTGTCTGTTTCAACATGAAACACAACAGAGTTGATGTATTGGACAACAGCGGTGTAGTGGATAACGTCAGCATAAAAAAAAAGTATGAAGGATGGGTGGAAAAATTGGTAAGTATCTTAAAAACTTTGAATATAGGAACTATGTTGACAAAACGCCAAACTAATATATGCAAAAAGAAAAAAATGTGAAAACTGCAGCACGGAGCTTTTGCAAACTACTTGCGTATTAAAAATCACCCAAAGCATATGATCATGAGCAAGGCGAAGGTTGTCAAACAAAAGATGGATTGTAGGACAAAGTCTAACGTCATCGACTGTGGGATTTTCGCAATGAGGCATATGGAAACATACATGGGGGATATAGCTCGTTGGAGAAGTGGTTTGGCAACAGAAGATGCCCCAAATCAACTCCAACAAAGACAGCTAAATGAACTAAGGGTAAAATACATTGGAAAAATGTTGTTTCATAGCGAAAGTGAAAACATAAAACTACTGACAAGTTGCCTAAATACATTCATGGCTTTAGGGGGAGAAAAAATACGTAAATTGTTTGACAAAGCAGACGAGAGAATAGCACAAAGAATGTTAGAATATGTAGATTAGCTAAACGCCATGTATTTTAATGTTGACTATCGTGTTTTACTCTTTACATTATTACATCTACATGTTTGGTTGTGTGATCTACTACCGTATTTGGGCAAATCAAAGAGAACGTCATGATTGGAATAATTAACAAATAGTAACCATTTAAAACATAAACAACATTAAAAAAAAAGGGTTAAAAAAACTAAACTAAGACAAGTAGAAAACACAAAAACGTCAAATCTATAGGAAATCAATAAAACTCCATTAAAACATAAACGTCATTCGTAAAAATACACTTTTTAAATAAAACGCCATGAAAAACAAGCATAAAGATAAAAACGCCATTAAAACATAAACACCATTCGTAAAAAATACACTTTTTAAATAAAAATCCATGTAAACTAGCATAAAGATGAAAACGCCATTTATATTTAATTATTTTTGGGCAAATGAATCATAACGTCATTGTTTAGCGGGGAGTGGACAATGACAATCGTACCCCGGCATAACAATTAGCACTCCCTGCCACGTGTTGGGCCAGGATCAGTTCTCACCGTTCTCACACTTTTCACCGTTCTCTCTTGATCCCGTTTCTATATATATATATATATATATATATATATATATATATATATTTATAATAATTAATTTACATATATAAGAAATATTTTTAATAACAAAAAGATAAATTAGAATGGTTCTTATAGTAAGATTGTAACGTTGTTAAAATAACTTTTATTATATGTAAATCAACTTTAGTTGTCTGTAAATCATCTTAATTATAATTAATATTTTTTATTTTCTTTTTACATTTTGTGTATTATTTGACCTTGTTTTCTATAAAAAGTCAGAATTTTTTGGTTCTAATTTTGCACTTTTGTAACATAAGAAATATTAATAGAAAGGGTGATCAAGTTAATATAACAAAAAAGCAAATGAAACCTACGTATAAACTTGACCTTATTAGCAAAATTGTATTAAAACCAACAATATAAAGATAAAAACAAAATTTCAGTGAATTAGAAGGTATTAGAAAACACTTCCCATTATTGGTTCCTACAGTACGGACGAAATTTGCACCTTAGTTTATTCACACATGGTGTGACTTTACTATGTATATTTTTTTCTATGGAAGCTCAAAATTCATCTTATTGGTTCAATGTTCCTAACCTGTTTATGTGACCTAAAACAAATTTGACTTTACTTGGAAAACGATAGTCCTAAATATTTCGGTAAACAGAAATAATTAATTATTAAGCTACGTAATAAGCTCTAAAAAAATCACTCTTTTTTTCTGAATTTTTTCATAGTTGTTAAGTTGAAGGAACTTATTATGAAAAAATTTTAATACATTACTTTTTACAGCTATGTCCTACTTTAGATTAAACTTAAAAATCATTACATCATAACCAAGTTTCATATGTGTTTCAAGTTTTTGGTCACACCAGTGAACAACAAACCATTCATGTCTGCAATCACAGATAGCGCTGGTGACTCATGCCATCACCAATTCCAAGAGGAACCCACCGTCTGAAGACTCATTGTGGTAAAACCACTGGCTCGTGCATGGCATTTCGTCACGGACAAGACTCCAACCCACGACATCCCCTTAGAGAAAGTCATCCACATACCGCTAGAGCACTACCCCTTTGGTAGAATTTACTTTTAATTCTACATTAAATTGTCCATCGCGGGACTTAAATCCTTAACCTTTCAAAAGAAAACATCATTTCATACGATTGAATATTGTTAGATCTAAACAGCTTTACATCCATAAAAGTTTAAGTGAGTGAACAAATTGATTACTATCAGCTTGAAATACTCCCTAAAATCAACATAAAACCTCCAAAACTTCCTTGAGAAGCAAGAAACGTGTTGGACAAAATATTAGTAAAAGAAAATTAACAAAAACCAAAGATAATACTTTTCCAAAGTATTAATACAAAAATAAATACGTCTTATCTAGTCTAGTTTGTAAACGCGCCTTGTTGACCATAATAAAAAGTACAAAACCCCCCAAATTTCTAAACAACAAAAAGATTAATTTAAAACACCCCTCGATTCAAAGAATCACAAGCTTCTTTTTTTTATTCAATTTTTGGTCGTTAATGGAGTCCTCAACTTAACACCACCACAGCATGAGCAAATCTAACTTCTTTCGCAACATCATTAAACCCTTTCATTCAAGTTCAAAAAAAGGTAAAAAGATTCACTTTTTGTTTCAAGATTGCATTTTTATGTGTTTTTGCACATGGGTTTCTTGATTTGATGCTCTGTTTGGTTAAAGATTGTGTATTTCTTGTTGGGTTTTTTGAATTGTTGATCAGAAAGTCAAGAAGAAGAGTTGGGGAATATTACTGCTCATGATCAGAAAGTTTTCAGCTTTGAAACCCTAGTTTCTGCAACTAGAAATTTTCATCCTGATAATAAGCTTGGTCAAGGAGGTTTTGGCCCTGTTTTTAAGGTTTGTTTTTCTTTGAAATTCTTGTTGTAGATGATTGAGGAGGGTGTTTGTAGATGTTAAAGAATGAACAATTGGGGGCAAATTCTGTAATTATTTATTTATTTGTTTATTAATTTTTTTGAACAGCAAGGAAAGTATGTAAATTTAAATGTGTTCCAAGATAGTTGTTTGATTTTAGTCAGGTTTGATTCGTTTTCAAAGACATTGAACTGGCATTTTGTTGACAAAAGATTAATAATGAATAAAGAAATCATTGTTTTTGTCAAGCATGTTTTGATAAAGAAATCAGTGTTTTTGTCAAACATGTTTTGGTCAAATGTTGTGTTCCTTGTCTGTTTTGTTCTGCAACATACAGTTTTTTTTTTTTTTTTTTGTATTTTTGCTAGTGTGTTGATTGTTCAAAAACCAAACTTGATGGTTCAAAATGCTAACTAGTTTAAAGAACAAGAAAAGATTAGTTGAAAACACAATGTGAGTTGATATTATTGTAGAGAATTTACGTTGGGTGTTTGTCGTTGCAGGGGACGTTGGACAGAGGGGTGCAGATTGCTGTGAAGAAGTTGGCACACACTTCGAATCAGGGGAAAAGGGAGTTTGTAAATGAAGCCAAATTACTGGCGCGTGTACAACATCGTAATGTTGTGAGCTTGTTAGGGTATTGTGTGGCTCCGGAGAAGCTCTTGGTGTATGAATATGTACCTAACGAGAGCTTAGACAAGCTTCTTTTCAGTAACCGCTCTTTCTTTATCTTGATTTATTAATTCTTGACTGAAATTTCTATCCCTTTACTTAACGGTGATAGTTTTGTTGATGTAGAATCTAGAACACGTGACACATTGGATTGGAAACGCAGATATGACATCATTTGTGGTGTAGCACGAGGCTTGTCTTACCTTCACGAGGATGCACACGATTGCATCATCCATAGAGATATAAAAGCTAGTAACATTTTGTTAGACGAAAATTGGGTACCCAAAATAGCTGATTTTGGCATGGCCAAGCTCTACCCTGAAGACCAAACTCATGTGCATACTCGTGTAGCGGGTACCAAGTGAGTTATCACACAAGTTGATCGTAACCGGCCTTTCATAACACTTTGATCTAGGGGTGCAAATGAGCCAAGCGGCTTGCGAGATCGGCTCGAGAAAAAGCTCGAAACAAGCCAAGCCTGAGCCGAGCTTGAGCCTAAAATAAAGCTCGTTTATTTATCAAGCCCGAACTCGAGCTTGGCATGTGAAGCTCATCAAGCTCGTCGAACCTTAAGTGTAATATTAGTTTGTATTAATATTTAATAACATTTACCCCTTATTTAAAGTTGTCAAGTAAACTAGCCGAGCCGAGCCGAGCTTATTTAAACTTGTTTACGAGCTGAGTCTGAACCTAAAAATAAGCTTGTTTAGTAAAAAAGTCCGAGCCTGAGCTTCACTTATTGAGGTCGCGAGCCTAAACGAGTCTATTATTTATATTATATGTATTTAATATATTAATTAATAGATAATAAACGAGCCAAGCTCGAGCTCTCATAAGTTAATCGAGCTCGCGCTCGGCTCGTTTGCACCCCTACGTTTGATCTCCAAAATGCAGAAAATCTAATGCAAATTCTCTCGGTTTTTTTTTTTATGCAGTGGTTATATGGCGCCTGAGTATGTCATGCATGGGAATTTATCTATCAAGGCAGATGTATATAGCTTCGGTGTGGTGGTTCTAGAACTCGTTAGTGGTCAAAAGAACTTTACTTTTGACCTTGACCCCGAGTGTGTAAATCTTCTTGATTGGGTAAGAACTTTGATCGTTTGTTAAGTTTGTTAACGTCGGATTAGCAAAAATCAGCTGTATTTACATTTTTACTGTTTACAGGCATACAAAATGTACAAGAAGGGCAAAGGGCTTGAAATATTGGAGCCAATATTGGCCTCTACCGCGGTCCCTGATCAAGTAGCCACTTGTATAAAAATCGGATTGCTATGCACCCAATTCGATCACACTGCACGGCCCACCATGAGCCGAGTGGCGCTGATGCTATCCAGGAAGCCAGGCACACTCGACGAACCGACACCACCCGGATTTCTAGGTTCAAGACCCAGAAGGTCTCGTGCGTCTGCCACGTCATCCTCTTCAGACGGGATGTCTAGAGGGACAAATTCTCAATCTAGATCCACCACCACCTCTAGAAACCCTACCGCATCCACAACAGCCCCTCTTACTCCAGCACGGCATGCGAGTTCAACTTCTGATCCTCACCGTAGGCATCGTGGTTCGACGTCTGCAGGCCCGGTGTCCGATCCTTATGGTAAACGGCCAATGCGAGAGTAGATTGTTATGGTACAATGTAGGAAGCTATTGCTTATTCTTTTTGTACAGCTTACTAGTGTAGATTTTGGGAGATAGATGTAAAGTATATTAGGCTGAGGATGCTACTTTTCTTCCAATATCATGAGGATTGTAAAAAGATTGAAGGGCATAAAAAGGTTATTAGTTTTGAGTGAATTGTTTATGTCTTGCTTGAAATTCATCTATAACTCTACAATATTCTGAAATGTTATACCAAATCCAAACTTAAAATATAAATATTAACTGAAATACCAGATTTATGACCATTCTACTGTAACTTTTTCCCAACGCCTCATATCTACCCATTTAAGTTTTAACTAAAAAACAAATAATTTTCCTTCTCATTGACTTTATTTTAAAGTGTAGGATGAATTACGAGTTATGTATGATAAATTACGAGCATTGTAGGATAAATTTTAAAATGTGTAGGATAAATTTTGATGTATGTAGGCAAAAATTTTACTGTGAAGTATGATAGTCTTTATGACTAATTAATTAGTCAAAGATAATAATAGATGAGATGAGATGAGAGAAAAAAACTATTTAATGTTTTACAATTGTACCTTTTGTTCTTTTTATACTCAATTAAATTTTCTTCTCAAATGAGCATAACTAAGTCGACATAGGACTCGTTCAACTAGGAATAGCCTAGTGATGTTGGTGAATTATATAAAGTTTGGAATAGTAGGAGGTCATGGGTTCAATCCCCGTGGTATACAAGTTTAGTCATTAAAAAAAATTCAACATAGGATCCGCGCGTTACTACGAGATCGTTAAACCACAAAAAAAAAACGTAAAAAGGTTAAACCACACACGTGTGTAGCGTGTTAACTCGTAAAATTTAGACCGACACTTAAAAATATCGTAAAAATGAATAACTAAGTTGAAACGATAATAAACCAACGTAAAAAAAAAGTAAAAAAGAAGTTTTCTAAATATTTGAGGGATATGATGCGTAAAAACTGAAAGTTGGGGTTAAGATCAGTAACAAAATTGAAAATTGAATAGTAAAATGCTCTATTTTTTTAAATTAATAGATATGAAATGTTTGACTAAAATATTTAAACTAGACCAAACAGTTTGATTTATAACTTAAAAAAAGACAAATGTTTTAAAAACATATAGTATGAGAAACAAATTTATCAGTAAAACCTCTATAAATTAATAATGTTGAGATCAGGATACTTTATTAATTTAGCGAGATATTGTTATATCGATAAATTAATAAATTATTAATTTAAAGAGTTGGCTTATATTCGTGAGCAACTCTCAAATTAATGTATCGACCTTCAAAATTTTCATGTCCGTTCACTTTACCTATTTGAATAAAACATAAACAAGGACCTTCAAAATTCTCATGTACATTCACACATTAATAAACTTGTCAAGTTTAGTTTACATAGATCTAGATTGATCACTATAAAATGTCTAATGATAAATTTTAAAATCACATCAACTATGGCTTCTAAACTGATGACCAATCAACAACGAAAATTGTTATGTGAGTATAAGAGAGATCACCAAGGATGCACTCAACCAGATTTGGTGCAATGGGTTGACAAAACTTTCGATTTGAAAGTTAGTAAAGGAACGTTGTTTGCAAAGCCACATTGTATCATTGGTAAGTATGCAAAGCCACGTTGTTTTAAGAATGTCAACATGAATAACCTAGATTGTGAATACCGTGCCAATAAAAGAGCATGGATGACTGGGTTGCTTTTTGAAGAATATGTTCGTTGGCTAGACGATCAAATGCACGGTCGAAAAATTCTCTTGGTAGTGGATAATTCAAGGGTTGCAAAACATGGAGTTGTTTTTTTCTACCGCCAAACATGACTTCAAAATTGTTGGATTATCCAGGTGAAAATAATGAATATTACGAGGTTTAAAGCATTGAAGAAATTATGGCGGATACCGTTCAAAATCCGGTTGATGGGAAGTTGATGATGATTCAGTATCTTTGGAACCGGTCACTCGGAAAGAAGCATTGCAAGTGGCAACAACTCTTCACAACTTTTTGTTCCAATATGAGAATACCACCTCAACTCCTAAATGCAATGTGGAGATTTAAAAATGAACTCAATATGGATTTGAAGTTAAAAAAAAACAGGTGACTATAGGTTCATTTTTACTAGACAATCCTAGAATTTTGAAACATTTTAATAATTATTAATTTATAGTTTCGCTGGGACCAATATATTTCATTAGGATTTCAAAAAAAAAAAAAATCTTATTATTTTATCGATTGGGGTCCAATTTTGTACTGGTCCCTAGTTGGGACCGGGCAAGTTATTAATTTATCGAGTATTAAATTATAGAAATTCTACTGTATTTCTGAAGCCTTGTTTCCACCATCTCTTGTACATTAACGTTTCAATATCTTCTTCTCATTTCTCCCCTAACATGGTAAAAAAAATTCTTTGAAACTTTACACAAAGTTATTAAATAAATCTTCAATGCACATTGTACCCACACACAATGAAACAAAGCTTAGATTGTGTGTGAACGACATGATTTCAATACAACGAAAGTGAAATAAAGGTTTGTAATCGTACTGATGACCGATTCATTCTCCATTTGCACATTAAACTCCATTGAATCAGGTGATGTGTGTGAACACAGTGAAGAGGAAGAAGATGACATTGTATGTTTGGGTGTTAGAGAATGAATGAGAGAAAATAAGGGAGATATAAGGTGGTCAATAAGATTCGTGAGTGAAATTATATCCTTACCCTAAAATTAACAGACAAACTAACAATTGACTAACTGTTGAGGCATGTGGCAATGAAATACCACGTCAGAGTTTCAGAGGACAAAAACTGAAAGAAAAGAGTTAGGAAATAGTCTGAACCAAACCTAAAGGAAGTAAATTGCAATTTACTCTTAAAAAAGTTAAACTTTAGTTATACTCTCAACTCTAATCAAACAAATATATTTACAAAAGTACAAATTCCTAACAAAATAAAGCATGCTAACTAAGCTAACACCATTTTACGAAATATCAATATATCTATACTATATTATAATACATGAGGGAAGGATTCCCAAAAGTTAAGAACTTCTTCCCCCATTATTTATAAATAAACCCCTAGAATGAGGGTAAAGTGGTCTTTTAAACCATAATTATTTTTTAGTCCCTCAATCTATTACATTTAAATCCTTGACATTTAACATAATTATGGGTAATTAGTTACTCTCCCCCCCCCCCCCCCCCCCCCGCCTTTAATTCTTTAATGTATTCCTGCGATATCTTATAACCCGTAATGTTTTAAAAAAATCCGAAGGTACCATGACGATCGGCACATTTTTTAAACGTTTAGATAGTTGTCTTTTTTAGTTTCGCCGTGCGTTCATAAAGTACAAATAGCCGATACGTAAATGTACAATTGATTAAAGCCAACATTTGTTTTTTACCGTGCATTAACATTTGTTTTTTACCCAAGTTTTTTGTTTTGAACGGCATTAATAAACTAAAATATTCCCTAATTTTACTTGTACAGAGTCAGTTTGTTGTGGCATGTTTAATATAGTATAGATAAAACTCACAACAAACTTCCTATTAAACATGCCACAACAAACTAAACAGGATATGTGCATCTTATTTTAAAAACTTAAAACTCACAACAAACTTCCTAAATAAATGGATAACCAATCTAAAACTAAACCCTAATGGACTACTATAAATACTTAGCAAACACTCACAATTCTACATTTCTATTGCTAGACAGATTTAAAATATGGAGACAATTCTGAATTCACTTGATGCGAAAAAACAAGCATGCGATATTGAAAAATCTAAGGTCGGTTCTATGATAAGTTTTGTTATATCGCAATAATGAATAATTGTTTTCTTTTATTTACTTTTATGTGAATACTAACTTATTTGATTTTTCAGATTCAACACACCAATTTAAACACCCCAGTTGTCGAACAAGCTTTTGTTAGTTTTTAAGTAATATTTTCGCTTATAATCTTTCATATTAACAAGCTCGTTATGTTATTATTTGGTGTTTTATTGTAGGATGATGGTGATAATAGTGTTGAATTTATTTCTTATGGTGCAATGTTCAGTCCATACAAGTCTAATCTTCAACGTCAATTTAGTAAAGAGGTAATTTTAAAATTTATTTAATCTTTTTTAAATTTTTTATTCAATATTTGTTCTTTTTATAAAATTTATTTAATCATTTTTTAACTTTTTTATTAAATTTTTGTTTTTAGAGGATCGGAAGTATGAGAATCAAAAGAAAAGATCTAAGAGACTCTCTGGATGGAAATGGGTCGAGGTTATAAATTTAGATGATTCTGAGGACGGTGAGAAAGAAGATGAATTAGATGATACTCCTGATTCGAGCACAAACAAGAAAAACGGATCAAAAAAGAAGAGAAATTAGATGAAATATATCAAGTGTTTTTATGTTTTTTTCATTTTCAGTTGTTTTTGTTTGATCTAGACTATCCCATGAATAATAAAGTTTATTTTATATTTGAAGTTTATGTTTTGTGTTATTTTATTGCACTTATAATTTACATCTCGATTGAACTAATATACTTTAGTACTTAATCATGTTCGTACTTGATCATTTCCAAAGAGATAAATTCGATTACCAAGAATGGCCAAAACATGAAAACTACCTCTTGGTTTGGAGTAAATTCAAGATTGTATTTACAAAGCACACTAAACTTATTCAATTTAACAGTCATGTTCCACGAGGATTTCGTATATATCCATTAGTGCCTTCTATAAAAAAAACTGTTAGACGACACCAGATATGAAAAAATAATTATATAATATTATAGATTTTTCGAATAATTTGTATTTCTTAAATAAAAAGATAAAGTTAATAAAGATATAAACTTTTACATCCTATTTTTTTTTTATAAAAATTGTTTTATAAAAATATGATTTTTAAAATATTTATAAAAATGAAATTTAACATTAGTTAAATGTGTTTAAAACGTACCTACAAGTCACCTACTATTTTTTACTTTTTACTTTTTCAAAAACGAAAATTTTAAAATTAAAGTTTATTGGATGAGTAGATGTGGATATTTAAAAAAGTTATGGACTTTAAATAATAAAATTATAAACTTTATAATTTCACCAACAAAATAAACTTACTTTATAACGATAACAACTTATCTTTTATCTTTGTCATTTGTTTAGTATTTTTTATTAATAAACGAATCTTTACATGTTTAAAACAGTTTTTCTATACTTTATTTATTATTAATTTTTATAACAAAACAAAACTTTGATATTTAGTAGATAGAAGATAAACTATGTTCCAAAATTTTAGGAATTATTTAATACTAATTTACGATATTAGTAGATAGATAGTAAACTATATCCCAAAATTTTAGGAATTATTTAATACTAATTTACGATATTTAGTAGATAAATAGTAAACTATGTCCCAAAATTTTCGGAATTATAAGTAAACTAATTAGGTCCTCCAAGTTAATTATATGGGATGAGGCGTCGATGGCGAAACGTCAGGCGATAGAGGCAGTTGATCGAACATTGCAAGACATTATAGGTGTTAGGCTCCCATGTGTAACACTTATGACATATATCCACCATAATAATGTTATCATATACAAATAAGAAAACTACCAGCAACGAGTGCCGCAATACAAAGTGTCGCCCCCGCCGCATCGCACGGGCACCCTACTAGTATTATTATTATGGGTGGAGATACAATAGGAAGTTAATTTGGCTAGGAAGGCTAGGAAGTGATCTTGACCATCCATTTAGTTAATCAAGGGCTAAGATTAAATTAGGGAAATTGAAAAGAAGAAAAGAAGCGCGTGAGTTTGTTTAGGGGCATTCTAGTCAATCCAAGCCAATAGTTTCTCTCTCCTCCAATTCCCCCCCCCCCCCCCCCATTTTTTAAACGTTAATAACTCTTTCATACAACATTATTTTTTATAAAAATTGCACCAAAAAACGAGCGTTTTTTTATCTTTAAAACGAGTATACTATTGCTATATTTAAAAAAAATTAAAACCCAGTTGCGTAAAACGCAATAGAAAAACCCCCAGTTACGTAAAACGCAATGAAAAAAAAACTAAAAAATGACATTTTTCTAAAACGCAATGCACCAAAAACACAAATAAATGACTTATTTGTAAAACGCAATGGCCAGAAAACACAAAGAAATGTCTTATTTCTAAAACGCAATAGCCTAAAAACTCAAAAGATAATGTACTTTCTAAAATGCAATGGACTAAAAACACATAAAAATGTGTTTTACCTAAAACGCAATGCACCAAAAACACAAAGAAATGTCTTATTTGTAAAACGCAATGGCCAGAAAACACTTAAAATGTCTGTTTTCTAAAACACAGTGGACTGAAAACACATAAAAAAGTGTTTTACTTAAAACGCAATGCACAAAAAACACAAAGAAATGTCTTATTTGTAAAACGCAATGGCCAGAAAACACTTAAAAATGACTCATTCTAAAACGCAATTGCCTAAAAAACAAAAGAAAGTGTTCTCTGTAAAACGCAATGGACTGAAAACACCTAAAAATGTGTTTTACCTAAAACGCAATGCACCAAAAACACTTCAAGAATGTGTTTTTCTGAAACGCAATGGCCAGAAAACACCAAAGAAAGTGAATTGTCTGTGCTGTCAACTGTCTGGACCAATGCAGTTTCCAGAGACAATTTACAGAAAATTAATTTTTCTGATGCATTTTTATTGCAGCTCAACCCCAGCCAGGGGCTCTGCCCCTTGGACCCTGCCAAGGGCTGCCGCCCCTGGGACCCCGCTACCAGGGGCGCTGCCCCCGGACCCCCGCCAAGATCGTAAAACGCAATGACTAAATCAAAAACCCATATCGTAAAAATGAAATTAAAGAATTTCTTACATGGATAGAAGTGATTTCTTCAACAATTGACGATTTTTGAATGATTGAAACACTTATCATCGCTCGAATCGAACGGATCAAGTGATTATCTTCAAAATCACCGAAAAAAACGAGATTTTGTATGAAATTAAACTGGGTTTTCTTCAAAAAAAAAAGCTGAAGAACACGTTGATCGGGTGTTTGAATCATTGATTGGTGATGAAAATCGTGTAGGTCCCTCGGAGGTTGAGGTCAAACCTATTCCTTGTTATGTCTAACACACTAGCAAGTGCGGAATCCAAGCTAGCATGCAAACCGAGATAGAAGACGACAATACACAACACGCAAGATTCACCGATTAACACCACTTGTATTAATACGAATGAAAGGTTCGGTTACAAGCTCAATGTTTACAGATGTTTTCTATAAACTCTCAAAGTTCTCTCTTGTGTGTGTGTGCTCTCTCTTGTCTCCTCTCACTCTGCAGTGAACACACTACATGAGTATTTATACTCATCACAGCAGGTCTGGTCGAAGGATCAGATAGCCTGATCGAAGGATCATCTATCGACCTGAAACCTATCGAAGGATCAACATATACCTCGAAGGATGACATCTTTCGAGGTCCATCAATCATCCATCGAAGGTTCATCTTTCGAGCTCATCGAAGGATCTAAACAATCCTTCGATGACTCATCCTTCGACACACAGATCTTACAAACAAGTGCTAACTGTTTGGTCAAGTCAAACCAGGAGGATGGTTGACTTGGTCAAACTTACATCGAACGCACATAATAACAAACCTAAGACGTAACTCAGACTAACACAAGACATCGTTTTGTATCATGACGAAATACAGACAAAGTACAGACACAAGTGCACCAACAAACTCCCCCTTGGCTGTAGCTTTGTCTCGATTTTCGTGTCTTCAAGTCTTTGACGTCCTTTCAAGTCTTCAATGTCGGAGGATCTTTAAAGTCTTCACGTCTTGAAAGCAGAAAGTGTACCAACAAACTCCCCGTTTCATGTAGGAAGTGTGTTGACAAACTCCCCCTTAACATAAGCTCCCCCTTGAGTTATGCTCGTGAATGTCTTGATCTTTACAAGCTTGAGATCCTTGTGGTGTTGATGATTGTCAGCGGCAACTCGATCATCTTCATCATTTGAGTGCCTTCGCGTCGTGTCTTCATTCCGAAGCTTGTCATCGAACATGTTCTCCTCACCTTTAGCATCTGCACATGCAAGAAAGCTAAACGCATAATGAGAACAACCGCTTGGAATATAGTTAACATTTAAACAAAAGACACATATGAGATCAAATCTCAATCAAACACCAACCGACAACAGTTTGAAAGTTTAGAAAATGTACAATTTTAATCCTTTAACTTTCAAAATGTGTTAACTTCGACCATTTATGAAGGTGCAATTGTTTTCCGGCTTATAATCAGGATTTTGGGTAGGATAGACTCGAGTTCCAACATCAGTCAATCAAAAATAAACTAGAAGCAAAATCTTTTTGGATTTTATAAAGTTTATATTAAAACTTACCTAAAATCTTTTTGGAATTTTTCATTTTTCAAAAGTAAAGACGGAAAGCAATAAATAAATAAATATATACACAGATACAGAAACGAAAGCAGTAAACAAATATTTACAGACATTCTTTTTGTGAGTTTCGAGGGTAAGAGAATCATATCAGTGTACGGTCATGCCAAAACGCTCTTGTTGTTCAATTAGTTAACATTAAGATAAGCATCCTATAACGATTATCGGTATTGTTGTCCACATAAGCTCAACTTATCAGATGTAATCATGGCGAGGGGATACATTAAGGTATGATTTATACTTACCGACCGGTGTTCATCCACATCACGACACATTCCCGTATCAAGGTATGCACGAGGGTTCATCTTACCGGTGAGTATACCGATTATCATCTGTTTGACCGTATAAAAATGTGAGAAACTCACTTATTTTGTTTGAAAACCAAGCCCTATGTGATGAAATCACTTATTGATGAGGAACTTGATTTTCGATGCATGAGGGCACAGGAGCAAGTCCGTGAACAGGTCAGTACTTTCGTACAGCAAAGAGACGAACTTGACTCCCGGATAAATGTGATATATTATCACTTATTTTGTATGGACATGTGATTGTTGATCACTTATTGAGGACGAATGCAATATGTACACGTATGTATGGTATCATGGAAGATCTAGACTTGCGTCCCCGGTATTTTTCGGTAAAAGATACAACCATGATACCCAGATGATAAGCAGCATAAAGACCGAATATCTCAGAACCTCGGCAATCTCTCAAACGAAATTTCGGTACTAAGACCATATGCCAATGAATGGTTCCCACCTGGTCTTCAGTCGATTTAAGTTTATATCACCCTGCACACTTTAAAATGATTGTGAGCCTATCGATACATCTTATATAGAGCTGCTTATCGTTTTTCATTTAAGGTTTAAAGAGGTTTGGACAGACCACTGATGTACTATCATTTTCTCTTTTGCTCGCCAGGAAACTCATTTTTGCTTTTCTATTGTTTTTGTGTTTTTGAAATTTTTCAATGTTTTTGGATTTTCAAAGTTGGATTTACTCCCCCTAAAATCAACAAACTAAGGTAAAATTTAAAGACACAAAGGTATTTACAAAAACGATTTCCCGATGTTGGTTAACTCATGTTTTACCTCAATGCCGTTTACCAAACTTAATTTTGAATCAGAAATGATTTAACAAATTTTGGAAAAATCAGTTGGCATGTCGGTTTGCGGTGCGGACCATGACAGCATTGTCTGGCCAAAGAGTGCTGTACGAGATAATAATTCAAAAAGCAGCTTAAATATCGACAAGTATCGGAGAGATTAGAAATTTAAAACCGTATCCTGCAACTGCTCCGTGCATTGCAAGGAATATGAGTGCTCTCCCAAACTGGATATCCACCCGGTGTGGATTTCAAGGACGATTTTTGTAGCTACTGAGAAATCTCTTGACAGCAACAAGATCATAAACCTCCGGGTCCGGCTGGTCTTCCACATTGCACCAGCGAAGGTCTTTGCCTTTCTCTTTCAGAAGTAGTGTGCGGTTGTTCAATCCACGCCAAGGCATCCGCACACCCGGTGTAGTTTGATCAACCAACACATTTTCTTCAATCACACCGCAAAGAAATGTACACTGCACGTTTATCTTGTTGAGTTTGAACATCAGACGTGCTGCAGGTGCGTACATTTAACGTGAATCTATCCCGGGGACCCGATTAAAGCCTTGAACAATCAAATTTTGAAATGATTTGCATTTTGTCGAAGTTATCAATTTCATTCAACCACATTCTTTCACCATCATTCCTTCATCGGAATGTTTGACTTCTTATCTTTTTCCTTTTTCTCCATCAATGGCAACAATTTCTTCTGTCGCCTATCTTGTGCAAGGACGCTCCACTATCAACAATCTTACGACTATCGAAAGTTCCTCCTGGAATATCCTACACACTCACTCAAAGATTAGTTGGAGAGGGGGACCCAAGCCTTTGTGGACTTGGGTCGTCCTTGATCATCAAGGAAAGTGATCTCAATCACTTGATGATTAGGAAAAAGAACCTGTGGTGCTCCCCCTGATTGAATTACCTGCTTTTGCTTCCAGGCTGTTTGTCCTTTACCAGTATTTGAATTTATTGTTTTAGCATTTACTGGTTTTACAGTTTCAGATTTTGCCTTTACAGGTTTTTCTTCTTTGACCTCTGATTTTAAGGCCTTTTCAATTACCTTTTGATTCTTTTGCTTTAACTTCTTTTCCCTTTCTTTCAAGACACGTGGGTCTTGTTTCGGGGAAACTGATCGTTTTCGGTAATCGATTTCTTGGGGAGCACTCGTTTTTTACTTCAGCTTTTGCACGTGTGGGCAATATCTTACAATATGCCCAACTGTCCCACATTCAAAACAAGTTCTCCGCTCTACAAACTTCGGAGAAACATGTTGATGACCAGACGAAGAACCAGACAATGAACTTTGTGATCTAGATGTGCTTGGACCTAAATCACATCCATTGGTGTGTTGGGTGTAATTATTCTGATCATTTCGTTTTAAAATTCTAACTTGTTTTACAAAATCAACGTTAGATTTTTCTTGAAATGTTTCCGGTTTGTCTGAACCCGTGGATCCAACAAAGTTCATTTTCGGTTCTCGTTTCTTAACAGGAGCTCTTTTGTTTTGCACCTTTTGTTGTTGAACCTTAGGTTGAGTAGCCTTAGACTGTTGAGCTTTAGGTGCTTGAACATTCTTGTTCTGAGCCTTCTTTCCCTGTACCTTACCCTTTCCGGAGTTCACTTGTTGTTTTCGCTCAATTGGTAGTTTTTGGTTTCCGTATTGTTTTCTAATTTGTTCACACGGAATTGGATCACATTGAGTGATAGTAACTTTGCCACTTTTGTTCCCCAAAAACTTATCAGTGCGTCCTTCAAAAATTTGCTCAATTAAATCTTGATTTACATTTTTAATTGGAAAATCTTTGTTAGAGTAGATTTTGCTATCTCCTTTGAGCGTGTACAACAAGTTATTCCCTTCACTGCTAGATACAAGGGACTCCATTGGTTTTGACATTTCAGTCTTACTCGGTTTCACTGGTGGATCACACAGGATGTGATTCTCGATTGGAATATCTGTGGTAACCGAGTTAGACTGTTGTTTCACAATTTCTTCAGATTCATCATCCGAAGAATCAGCATCCTCAACAATGGGAGGACTCTGTTCCTTAACACACGATGAATCTGTCACATTCTCAGATTCAGATTCAGATTCAGATTGACCCGAGGATGATGTACCAGTTGTGAACCCGAGGCCTGCTGCAAAATCATCTAGATTGAGTGGCACAGTAGGTTCAAAACGGGGCATATCCTCGTCATCAGGCAATTTGGAGTAATTGTGATTCATTGGGGGAGGGCATGATTTGAATCCAATACATTGTTTATCCCCCTTTTTCTTTTGAACGTCAATGATGTGATCCAATACATAGCGGGAATTGGAATAGCTTTCCAGTTTCTGCTTAATTGTCTCACATTCACATCGAGCTGTTGCCAACTCTACCATTTGCTTTTCAATTGTGTCAATAAGATTATTGTTAGCATGTTGTTTTCGCAAAACAGCCTTTCGTAATTCTGAAACATCATGTCTTAATGACGCAATTGTTGCTTTAAATTCCTTTTCATTTCTGGTTAAAAACAAGTTAGCTTCGGTTGCTTTAGAAAGATCTACAATCAATTCTTGATTGTGTTTGTGTAGGATTTCAAACTGACTTTCCTTTTCAGCATATTTAACATTTAAACTATCACAATTTTCACAGCTAACTACAGTGGGTTCGACACATACCTGACTTGATGAACTGTCGACATTAGCCATAAAGGCTGAATGGAGAGAAGACGAAGAGTAGGCAGCTTGATCTACCAAATTAGATCTTCTTTCAGTTCCTGCTGCAGCTTCTTCCAAAAGTTCATCAATATCTGCATCGACTGACGCACTTGATGTCTCATCCACATGATCATTGCCTGAAGTGGAGAATTCTTCATCTGTGCTTCCACTATAACCAGAACTGTCTTCATCTTCAGAAGATTCATCACCATTAGTGGAAGATTCTCCACCACTGGCGTGCTTTAAATCCTTTACAATCTCAGCAAAGCATGCTGTTCCATCTGGAGCATCATTTCCCAACTGAAGCGACCAATCACAACCTTCATCTACTTGAACCACAAGTGCCCTGTTGGCATTTGATGGTCCTGCTTGACTTTGGTTGTTGACAGGTATCAACATACGCTCATTGTTCCTGTTCTGGTTCTGCTGGTTGCCTTGGTTTCTGAAGGGATTCTGGTTTCCATGCTGAGCTGGTCTTGTGCATTCCCTTTTGAAATGACCCCGTTCACCACAGTTAAAGCACGTTACAGCTTGCTTGTCGAACCCATACTTGGTGTCTTTCTTGCTTTCCAAGTTGGTTCTCCCCGTCCTTTCCATAAACTCCTTTGCTCTTCGAATTGCACTAGCAAGAGCCCATTTGATATCCATCATTTCAAACTCTTCTTTATCCACTTGCTGATAATCTTCATTGGTTAGATTGATATTCCCAATCTGACCTGCGATCAATCCAGAGTAAGCACTAACCAAGGTGTTCAACATCTCCATATGCTCCTTGGCTATTTCGACACTGACTTTGGAAAAGTTGGAAGTGTCTAATCTGACTGTGTTCGGATTGGAAGTGGCTTGAAAGTTTGAAGAGCTTCCATAAAACCCTTGCTGTTGCTGTTGTTGCTGCTGAGCAGTCGGTTGCACATTCTGTTGTAGAGAAGAAGAATCTGGTCTTGAATACATCATCGTGTATGCTGAAGGATCAAACTGATTTGTTGTGGAAGTTCCAGTGTTTGAGATGAAGGCTGTTTGAAGCTTCGCATGTTGAGAGACTGGTTTTTCTCCACTGATACCTCCTGCAATCCCATAGTACATCTCTGGATTTTGAGGAGTTAGTGTTCTTTTTGCTTTAAGCTTTTCTTCTACATCCTTGTTCTCCAATCTTTGAATTAACTCATAAACGGTGATTGTGTCTAGAACACCATTTTCTTTGAGAATTTCAAGATAACTGCTCCACTTTGCTGGTAAGCTATCAGCGAATCTCTTCACCATTTCTTGTGGAGTGGCAGTGACTTTAAAGGCAAACATCTCGCTCAACAAGTGATGGAACCTTGTAGATAAATCTGCCAAAGTCTCATTCTCCATACACGTGAATCCTTCAAACTCTTTCTTCAGTAATTCTTGCTTGATCTTTCTAGATTGAGTATTTCCTTCACATCGTAACGTGAGCATATCCCACAAGCTTTTAGTAGTTGTGCAGTAAACAAACTGGTGGTAAATGTCTCTGTGAAGAGCTTGTGTGAGAATCATGAATGCTTTCTTTTCTAACTCAAATTTCTTCTTATCATCTTCAGACAAAGTGCTGTAAGTTTCTGGATTAGATCCTGCAACTTCCAAATCATGGTCAAATGCGGTGAAAAAGCACATCCATAGGTCTTGACCTTGCCCCTGAACATAAGTTCTCAGCCTTTCTTTCCACCATCCCCAATCATTGATGTGATTTAGCTTTGGCGGTTTTGTGCTTGTACCAGTTTCACTGTCGTTCTGCATCATAGATTGAATGCTGCTGCTTTGATTTGTGACCAATGCCCATTGATTTGCAGTTATCATTGCAGCTTGAGGTGGAGCAATAGCCTGCATCCATGCAGTTTTGTTGAACTTTGACGCAGATTGCGTAGCTGATGATTGCGTAGCTGATGATTGTGGAGTCAAAGATGTTAGAGTCCACGCGGTTGGATCCCACTGACCGTTAGTTCCCATTTTAAAAAAAAAATTTCACAAACTATGATAAAATTTCGAATGATAACAACCAGCCGAAGGATCCTTGATCGAAAGACCTGAAAAACACAACTTGTTAAACATAAACAGACTAAGGATCGAAAGATCAACACTTGTTCGAAGGATCAACAGTGTTCGAAAGATCACTGTTGAGTTTCGAACAATTGATTTCGAAAGATTCTCCAATCGAAGGATCCTTATCTTTCGAACAAGAACTGTAGATCGAAAGATGTAACCTTCGAAAAGATTCCTTGGAACGAAGGATAAGTCACCGACTTCGAAGGATGTTCGAAGGATGATTATCTATCGAACCTCCTTTGATCGAAAGATGATCTTTCGACTTCGAAGGATATCCTTCGATCTGCACTGACACAGTTGACAAAAGGTGACAGGTTGGTGAAAAAGGTGATGGGTTGGTAGAAACTTTCGGCAGAAGGTATGTTCAGGCCATGCTTTCTGCCAAAACCAGATTTGAACCAATAAAATATTACCCAAAATGGACAGTTTGAACCCAGAAAAACCGGTCACCGGAGAAGCCGGAATTTTGGCCGGAAATTACCAAAAACCTTAAAAACATATTTTTAAGTTACCCAAAACTCCCTTTAACACACCCGGATAGTTTAGAACACGTTTTAACGTCTGAAAATGCGAGAAAAACAGTAAAAACGGGTGCTAAACCAGTGAGTTTTTGTCCAAAACACTCGGTTTCTAACAAGGAAAAGAGCCACGGCTCTGATACCACTTGTAGGTCCCTCGGAGGTTGAGGTCAAACCTATTCCTTGTTATGTCTAACACACTAGCAAGTGCGGAATCCAAGCTAGCATGCAAACCGAGATAGAAGACGACAATACACAACACGCAAGATTCACCGATTAACACCACTTGTATTAATACGAATGAAAGGTTCGGTTACAAGCTCAATGTTTACAGATGTTTTCTATAAACTCTCAAAGTTCTCTCTTGTGTGTGTGTGCTCTCTCTTGTCTCCTCTCACTCTGCAGTGAACACACTACATGAGTATTTATACTCATCACAGCAGGTCTGGTCGAAGGATCAGATAGCCTGATCGAAGGATCATCTATCGACCTGAAACCTATCGAAGGATCAACATATACCTCGAAGGATGACATCTTTCGAGGTCCATCAATCATCCATCGAAGGTTCATCTTTCGAGCTCATCGAAGGATCTAAACAATCCTTCGATGACTCATCCTTCGACACACAGATCTTACAAACAAGTGCTAACTGTTTGGTCAAGTCAAACCAGGAGGATGGTTGACTTGGTCAAACTTACATCGAACGCACATAATAACAAACCTAAGACGTAACTCAGACTAACACAAGACATCGTTTTGTATCATGACGAAATACAGACAAAGTACAGACACAAGTGCACCAACAAATCGCAATATAATGTAGTGATTATTGAGATAGAAAGTGAAGAAATGGTTGAAGATGGTGGGTTTTGAAAATGGTGGGTTTTGAAGTTACTGGGTTTTGAAAAGGAAGAAGAAAAGGGTTGGATTGACTAAAATACCCTTTTTCTTTATTTTAAATGTTGCCACATGTCCTAATCCTATTGCTTCCTAGACTTCCTAGCCAAAATAAACTTCATGTTTGATCTTTTCCCTTATTATTATTATCTATATATTAAAAAGGCAACCCAATGAATAGTCACTATTATCTATATATTAAAAAGGCAACCCAATGAATAGTCACTATTAAAACCTATATAAATTTGCAAACTTTTTGTACATAAGGACTTGTAAGTTGTGCTTTGGGTGTTTTAAAAAAAAAAACTTGATTTTTTAGTTTTAACCCAAAGGTTTCTACCTTTTCCAATTTTAACCCTACATAATTTGTTTTTTAACTTTAACCCAAAACTTTTCATTATTTGCAATTTAACTTCACAACTTTTGTCACTTATACTTTTCATCTTTCGCAAATTTTCGTTTTACGTATAGTTCTAAATTTTTCGAGTTAATACGACGCAACGTGCATGTGTGGTTCAACGTTTTTACCTCTATTTTTCCATGTTTGACAGGTTCGTCGCAATACACATATTATAGGTCGAGTCAGTGTTGGTTGTCGATAACGGTTGTGTGACATTAGTACTATTTAACACCGTTTTACGCCCCGCCGCAACGCGGGGTGTGCTTTGGGGATTTTTCAAAGAAAAAATTGTTATGCATATGGTTGTCGTAACGTTGGCTTTGGGGGTTTTCCAAAAAAAATTTTGATTTTTTTTACTTTTCACCCAAAAGTATTTCATAAATTACTTTTAACCCAAAACTATTTGTTTTTTTTACTTTTAACCCAAAACTTTTTATCTTTTACAATCTATCCTCATAACTTTTTTTACTTTCAACTTTGGTCCTTTATAGTTTTCATTTTCCGCAAATTTTGCGCTCTATGCTTGGTTCTAAATTTTGTGACTTAACACATCACAGCGTGTGTCTTTGGCTTAACGTTTTTACGTTTCGTTCTAAATTTTGCGAGTTAACACGACGCAACGTGCGTGTGTGGGTGAACGTTTTTACATCGTCTATTTTTACCCCGTTTGACAGGTTTAACATAACGTGTGGGTCGTAGATCGACTTAGTTATAAATAAAGAATCTCCGCCGCATTGCGGCGGGTCGTAATCCTAGTTATATATTAATGGGTAAATTATCTATATATTATCTATATATTAAAAAGGCAACCCAATGAATAGTAACTATTATACATTAAAGGGTAAATTACACTTTTTCTCTTTTAGCTTTGTATCGAATTGCAATGGATACTCTTTAACTTCAATAATTACAGTTACAATTCTTTATTTGTAAAACCTATTACCCCCTACGTCCTTTGACCCTAACCAAGGCTTTACCTTGGTCAATGGATCACCCCATTAATTCAACATAATGATTTACATGAAATACATTTGATTATTTCTTAAATCTCTCACTAACCATGTTCTTATTGTATTTTAAAACTAAAAGACTCCATTTACATTTAGTTCAGTTACAGGCCTTTGAAACTATGATTTATGATTTTCTATTTTAGTCATACCACTTATTTTTATTTATGTACAGATAATTTTTATTCAAAATGTAACGAGTCAAATGTAATGGAAAAAAGCAACCCAACGGATAGTAACTATTATATATTAAAGGGTAAATTACACTTTTCATCTTTTAGGTTTGTATCGAATTGCAATGGATACCCTTTAACTTCAATAATTATAGTCACAATTCTTTATTTGCAAAACATATTACACCCTACGTCCTTTGACCCTAACCAAAGCTTTACCTTTGTCAATGGATCACCCCATTAATTAAACATAGCAATTTACATGAAAAACATTTGATTATTTCTTAAATCTCTCGCTGATGCGTGTGAAGTGTTATATATATTAGGTGTATATTTTAAGCCCCTTTAACACTTATTTTTAGCCAAGTTTTAAATTTATAAAACACGATATTTTACTAACACTAAACACACATATGGGCAAGTGCACCCATCGTGAGCGTAGTATAGTGTTGGTAAGATACCGAGGTCGTCCAAGGACACAAGAGCTTTTTGTACCGGTTTATCCTCAACGTCTAATCAAAATAAAAAGTTTGGAAAAATGTTTTAAACTAAGAAAAATAAAAACTAACTAAAATGCTGAAAATAAAAATAAAAATAAAAACAGATAGACAAGATGAATCACTTGGTTCCGACTCGTATCTAGTGTGACCTTTGATTATTTTCGCACTTTTGCACATATTTAAGAGATTATCTTAGTTATTGTAGTAGGCCCCTCTTTTGAAGGTGACGTTACCCTCACCCTAGTAGTTTGAGTCAGCAAGGATACAATCCTAAAAGGGTGGATTATTGGAAGATAATTAATTAAGTTATTAATGCAATATTATGGTAGGCCCCTATTTTGGAGGTGACGTTACCCTCGACTAAGTAGTATGAGTCAGCAGGGATACAGTCCTAAATAGCCGGGTTATAGTATTAATAGTAGTTAACTTATGAGGGGATCAAAGAGTTTGGACCCCCGCCATCCAATACCGTTAAGTATTGAAGGAGGTCCTACTAAATTTGACCCAGGTCCATTGCAGGACCTCTAAACGCTGAACAATGGCAAGACCTTTACCAAACCGTTCCCTTAACCCCCGACCAGGTAGCCAACATACCTCCATATAGACCGTGGAGATATGAATGGTGAAAATCTTTTATTTTATATAGACAGTAAAATAATTTCAAGACACCACGGACAAACGATAAAGAAAGATCACCTTCAACATAAGCAACTAGTTATTAAAGTCATTAATACGAAACCAAATAAAAAGTGCGAAAAGATTAGAAATAAAAAGTATTACACTAGACATTTTGTCTTCACCAAGTGATGTAAGAGACTTAGGCAAACATGGCCTTGATTGTCAAGAACTCTTATGATCAATCTTGGATCCCGAGACGACTCACACACTCTACGATGGACAATGGATGATGGTGGTGGATGATTGTGTTATGGTGGTGGTGGGTGAAGTGTGAGAGAGGTGGTGTGCCAAGGGATGGTTTGAGCTTGAGCCAAGCACTTCTATTTATAGGCTGAACAGAAGCTCGGGCACGGCCCCGTGTCCAGTGGGCACGGCCCCGTGTCCACATCCTTCTCTTTCTTCATTTAATGCAGCTTTGTCTTATTAGTTGACCACGCCCCCGTGTCCGCTGAGCACGACCCCGTGTGCAGAAGAATCTTTGTACTATGAAGATTTGTCTGGATTGTGTGAATCTTATAGTTGACCACGGCCCCGTGTCCGTTGACCACGGCCCCGTGTCCGCTGAGCACGGCCCCGTGGTGGGCAATAGAAGCTTCTACCACTTTGTCTTTTCTGCTGTCACTTGGGCACGCCCCCGTGCTGGCTGAGCACGGGGCGCGTTCAGGCTTCTGATCTCTTGTTTTGCTTGGGAAGATGCTGTCGTGGGGTCGGGCATGTCATGTCTTGTCCCTTTTCTTGTATTTATGTTAGATTTTGATGTCTTTTTACTTCTTTTGTTAATTTGAGCTCATTTAATCCTGAAAATACAAAAGGAAGATAAAAGCACACTTTTTCCAACATTAGTACTAAAAAAGGGTTAGTTTTATGCCTCATTTGATGAAATTTATATGTTACATTTTGAACACATCAAATACCCCCACACTTGAATCTTTGCTTGTCCTCAAGCAAAACTCTTTAATATGTGGCTATTACACTCCCAAATGGAATGGGTAGAGAAGAAGGTTTTTGGGCTTGTCGTAGAGTGTCGGGATTTCCAAGATTCTTTATTTAATTTTATTTTTATTTATTTACAATCCTATTCGTCATGATTTATTTAAAACTTTTCATAAGAGAAATTACTTATTAGGGCATAACATGCCTTTGTAAAATTCTATTTATATACAAGTTCACATACCTCACGGGGATCACTCAACACTCGGCCGAAAATGTATTTTTGTGGATCACTCGAGAGCGGCATGGAACTTACTCCTACCATAGGCTTGCCAAGCAATCAATCCTCCTCCTTTTTAACTTATATACCTTTGTAAATATCAAGAGGACTTTGTGGGTAAAGGGTTAGGCTTGGGTTAAAGGTAGGTGATTGGGTTGGTGGTTAGTGGTTAGTAAAAAAAAAAAAGGGCGAAAAGCGTAACAAGTGTCGGTTTTCGTAAGACTTTCTATTTTTTGTAACTTTTATTTTGATGAAGCTATTTATTCAAACAAAGTTATTTTTGATGAACTTGTTTGTTTATTTTCTTTTGCTTCATCATCAACACAAATTTTTTTTTTTTTTTAAGTCATACGAAAAATCGAACTCGTTACTAAAACAAAGGGGTAAAAATGAAAAAGGTTTTGGTGGGTAAAAGGGTGTTTGGTTTGGGTTATGAAATGAAAAGGTTTAGGCTCAAAGGGGCTAACTAGGGGGATTTTGGGTAGGTGGCAAAAAAAAATAATGGTGTAGAAATAAAAAGGGTTAGTCCTAATGCCTCCATCATTCACTTACTCGGGTTTAAGTTGGTAAGGACCGGGAATGTATCGTCATGGCAAGTTCTAGAGTCGTAAGAACTAAGCGGCTATTCACACAAGAAACGAAAAATGAGCAATTAGTTCTAATGATATGTAATTGTATGCTCAATAAAGGCTCAAAACTCACTTTTGTGGGAATGGGTTTTTATGTGATCAAGTATATATAATCAAATTTTAACTAAGCTTATCATGCCTTTTCATAATTTTCTTATGTTGGTTCTTTTTATCACGACGCTATCGGTTGTAAATTCGTAAAAATATAACCTTTTTGAGAACTTGAATTTCCCGAGTTAAACCTAGACAAGAAAAAATGAAAATTTTTTGAAAATTTTTTGGGGTGATTAGCGATTCCAATAGAGTTTTGTGTAAGGCTTGTATTTAGGACTTGCAAGATTCAAGGTTTTAGCATCCCCCCCACACTTAAATTACACATTGTCCTCAATGTGTCCCAAAAATAAGTTTTTAGGTTGATTGAATGTGCAAAAGGTGTGAAAAAACAAAAATTTTGTGTTACTGGTTTCCTGGGCACGACCCCGTGTTGAGTGAACACGACCCCGTGCTCAGGTGCCAGTAACGAAGACTTACAGAAGGTGAACACGGGGGCGTGTTGAGTGAACATGACCCCGTGTCTGTCAAGGTCTGCAGAATTAAAACAAACAGCAGGTTCAGGGGAATGGGCACGGGGGCGTGTCGGCTAGGCACGACCCCATGTGGACAGTCTGCAAAGTTGAAAAACAGGTTTCTTTCTTTGGTTTTCCTGCTTCGGCTTTAGTAGTACTAATGCTTAGTACTTTAAGCCTCGTTCGTACCTGCTTAATCAATAAACATCCTACCATACCATAGCAAACATTCTACTTTTACCAATATTCAACATCCATGTCATAGTTAAAAGAGAAATAAATGCAGAAAATAAAAGAAGTTAGGAAAAGTAAATTGTTCAACACTTTGGCACGCAGGCCATCAATTGTTCAAGAGTGAAAAAGGGTTAACCTGGGAAGTCATCAACCAACCGCTTCTCCCTTCGCTCCTCTCGCCTACTCCATAGCATCGCCATCATCATCATCGTCATCATCCCCTCCATGGCATGCAATGTGGTCTCGTATATATCCAACATCGTCTTGGATATCGGATATGTTTCTTTCGATAGCTCCAACCCGGTGGTAGGTGTTGCTTGCCATGTTATAGGTGTTCCTGGTGCACATAAGGTTTTCCTGCAATAAATCATGCAAACTCTGAAAGTTAGGAAAACCGCCTCCCGAGGAGGATGATTGGCCCGGATCACCATGGGGTTGGTATTGGTACTGATGATGTTGCGGAGCTTGGAGGACAAGCGCTTCTTGCGGGTTCCATGCATGACCTTGCATCCTTTGAAAGCTCACCGTCCCGTCTTCCGCCTCATAAATCAGGTTCATTGAGCGGCATATGTGTATATCCACCATACCTGACCATGGGCTCCTCTCAAATGACCTAGGTATATGGGCGAAGTGCCTGAAGAGACGGTACACCCACCCTCCAAAGAAGATAGGAGTCGGTGCACTAGCAAGGCGGTTGTGATGCATGTTTCGGAGCATGAGGAACGGAACATCGAGCGGCCTGCGGTTGTGGATGCAATGGAGGACAACCAAATCTCTTAACCCAACTACGCCACTACTGTCATGCCTTTGGCTAAGAGAGTAGCCGAGGAGCCTATGGATGTATCTGTAGAGCGGATCCCACAGCTTTGTACTCTTAGTGCTGCTCGGATTGTAGTACCCTTCTCCAATCTGAGCCCAAATGGCTTGGCGTTCGTTCTCACCTATCTCTCTCATTCCTCCAGTATTTTCTTCGTTTCCTGCATCCTCTTCCGCATACAACCCTACAATCGATCCAAACTGAGCCATAGAGACTGAATACCTTGTTCCGCCACATCGGAATGCTACCCCGTCATTGTCGAACGGGTCAGACCTCGAGTTGAATGTGAAGGTGCTATAGAACTCTAAAGTGCATTCGTGGACGGAACGGAGTCGAGTTGTTAGGGCGACTCTGAGTGGTCCCGTGACAATGTTGTTGAAACGGTCAATTTGATTCACCAAGGTTAGCAAGTCCGTGCATGCTTGCCTCGGGTATCCTTCTGGCCTTGTTTGAAGTATCTCGTATCGAGCTCTAGCATCGAGCTCATTGGCGTTGAATCTTGTGAACTTCCTAGCCATCTGAAAGAATACACCAAAAGTTAGCACGAAACAGAAATATTTTCAGACAAAACTGCAAACAGTGGGCTGGACACGACCCCGTGTTCAGCGGACACGGCCCCGTGTTTAGGGGTCTGTTACTCAAAAATCCCATTTTTCGACTCGGTTTTGAAAACTTGAAAATTTTTGGTCCAATAGGTGCGGTTTCCCCCGAAAATGAAACCCTAAGTGCCGTTTTCCCCAAAATAGCCCGTTTACCCTATCAATTTTATCTTTTTCGGTTCAAGAACAAGGGTTCGGGGTTTTTGTGAGGAATCCGGTGAATCTGTGAACAATACAAGTGTATCTACTTCCCTTAACACTAATCTAACTAAATGCAAACAGATCTAAACAAAAATTTGAGGTTCGATCTGGATGAACATCAAGAACCCTAGATTTTTCCCCAAATTTTTGGTGTTTTAACTACATGCAAGTTACTAATCTAACTACTAAGAGTGATAGAATATACCTTGATGTTGTTAGAGCGATAGGAGTCGTTGAATTTCTGCGAAAAGTCGCCTGGAACCAGAGCTTTTTCGGGGAAACGGGGCGTGTGGAATGAAGTAACTGTTTTGAAAAGGGGGATTTATCCCGACTGTAGCGCGGACACGGCCCCGTGTCCAGCGGACACGGGCTCGTGCCGAGCAAAGTTTTTTTTTTTTAGTGCTCGTGTGAGTGCCCTTGTTTCCCATAAGCTTTAGTTAGAAAACTTACCGCTTTGTTTGTTGTCTCAATCGTTCGTAACTTACCAGGCATGATGTTTTATTCTTCCACCGTTTGAAGCGAGATCTCTTCTTCTTCGTCCTCAATGAATCCTTGATAGAGTTTCAGCCGTTGGCCATTGACTTTAAATGGAGGCCCATTTCGAGATTTAATTTCTACAGCACCGTGTGGGAAAATATGGGTGATGGAAAAAGGTCCTGACCACCTAGACTTTAACTTACCAGGAAACAATCGAAGTCGTGAATTAAACAAAAGAACTAGATCCCCTACCCGAAATTCATTAGGTTTAATGTGTTTGTCATGCAAATTTTTCATTCTTTCCTTATAAATTTCAGAGTTTGAGTATGCATAATTCCTAAGCTCGTCTAATTCATTTAATTGACAAAATCGATTTTTACCAGCAAATTCTAAATCTAAGTTTACATTTTTAATTGCCCAATAGGCTTTATGTGTAATTTCTACTGGCAAGTGACAACTTTTTCCATAGACTAGCTTATACGGGGTTGTACCTATTGTTGTTTTATAAGCAGTTCGAAAAGCCCATAAATCATCATCTAATTTATCTGCCCATTCCTTTTTATTTAACCCTACGGTTTTTTCGAGTATTCGTTTTAAACCTCTATTAGTCACTTCGGCTTGTCCGTTTGTTTGAGGGTGATAGGCTGTTGATACCCGGTGATAGACCCCATATCTTGTTAAAAAAATTTCGAGTTGATGGTTGCAAAAATGGGTACCTCTATCACTTATTAATGCTTTAGGCGTGCCAAAACGAGAGAATAATTTTTTCAGAAATCTTACCACAACTCTTCCATCATTTGTTGGAAGTGCCTCGGCTTCGGCCCATTTAGACAAGTAATCTACTGCCACAAGTATATATTTGTTTCCTTTCGACGGTGGGAAAGGTCCCATAAAGTCGAGTCCCCACACATAAAAAATTTCACAAACAAGAATGCCATTTTGTGGCATCTCATTTTTTGGAAGAAATATTACCTGTTCTTTGGCAAGCATCACATGTCTTGACAAGACTTTGAGCGTCTTTGTAAATGGTTGGCCAATAAAATCCTGAATCAAATACCTTTTGTGCGGTACTAGCGGCACCATGATGCCCTCCGTATGGACCTTCATGACAATGGCGGAGAATTCTTCGTGCTTCGCTACCATGTACGCATCGTCGGACGAGTTGGTCGGCACACATTTTGAAAAGATATGGATCTTCCCAAAAATAGTGTTTCACATTGGCAAAGAATTTCTTTCTTTGATAATGTGACCATCCTTTTGTGACTATACCGCTAGCTAGGTAGTTAGCATAGTCGGCGTACCATGGCTCTTCCTTATATTCCACCATTTCCAGGGACTCGGTTGGAAATTTTTCGTTGATTTGCTCGTCCCTGGTTGCCTCCAAAGCTGGGTCTTCTAAGCGCGAAAGATGACCTGTTGCGGTATTTTCTGCTCCTCTTTTGTCTCTGATTTCAATGTCAAATTCTTGGAGGAGTAGAATCCACCGAATCAAACGTGGTTTTGCGTCCTGCTTCTTGAAAAGATATCGAATTGCTGCATGATCTGTATAGACTATAGTTTTAGAAAGAACAAGATAAGAACGAAATTTATCAAAAGCAAATACCACAGCTAGTAATTCTTTTTCAGTTGTTGTGTAATTTTCTTGTGCATCATTAAGTGTTTTACTAGCATAATAAATTGGGTGGAAATGCTTTTCTTTTCTTTGTCCCAAGACAGCTCCAACTGCAAAGTCACTAGCATCACACATGATTTCGAAAGGAAATTTCCAATCAGGCGCTATCATGATAGGTGCATTGACTAACATCTCTTTTAAGGTTAGAAATGCTTGGTTGCAATCCTTGTCAAAGATGAAAGGGGCATCTTTTTCAAGTAATTTCGTTAGAGGCCTTGAGATTTTTGAAAAGTCTTTGATAAACCGTCTATAAAATCCGGCATTCCCTAGGAAACTTCTGATAGCTCTTACGCAGGATGGAGGTGGTAATCTAGAAATGGTATCTATTTTGGCCCGATCCACCTCCATTCCTTCGCTCGAGATCTTGTGACCGAGCACTATTCCCTCCGTTACCATGAAATGGCATTTTTCCCAATTAAGGGCGAGGTTAGTTTCCTCACATCGGGATAGCATTCGTTCAAGGTTATCGAGGCATTGGTCGTATGAATCCCCAAAGATAGAAAAGTCGTCCATGAAGACTTCCATTGTCTTTTCTATCATGTCATGGAAGATGGCTACCATGCAACGTTGGAATGTTGCGGGGGCATTACATAGACCAAACGGCATGCGTCGATAAGCAAAAGTTCCATAGGGACATGTGAAAGTTGTCTTCTCTTGGTCTTCGGGTGCTATCGGGATTTGAAAGTAACCTGAAAAACCATCCAAGAAACAATAAAATTCATGACCGGATAATCTTTCTAACATTTGATCAATGAAGGGCAAAGGAAAGTGATCTTTTCTTGTTGCTTCATTTAATCGTCTATAATCTATACATACTCTCCATCCTGTGACGGTTCTTGTTGGTATTAATTCATTCTTTTCGTTAGTTATCACCGTCATACCTCATTTCTTTGGAACTACTTGGACGGGACTCACCCAAGGACTATCAGAGATAGGGTAGATAAGTCCGGCGTCAAGTAGTTTGATGACCTCGTTTTTAACCACTTCTTGAACGTTTGGATTCACTCGACGTTGTGGTTGTATGACCGATTTGTAGTCTGTCACACCCCGACCGCGTAAAACAACAAATCGCGGAGGAAACATCGGGGCGTGTTGCAACAGAATTAATGTTTCATAACCATGGATACCAAAAAGTGTTTCGTTTTATTAAACATTGAATAATTACATCGTCTGGAAATCTAAATACACAAATTAAACATAGTCTATCATTATTATTGAGTCACTAAGGCCTTGTCCAGTCCTATGTGAGCATGCATCTTATCAATCGATATCATTCAACAATACCTGAAACATATGTGAAAACGAGGTCAGCAAAGAAATGCTGGCGAGTACATAGGTTTTGTGAAAATAAGATTCATGACTTCTGTTTAAGAAAATGTTTAGTCATGAACCTTGTAATTTGCTTTGTCTTTGTAAATCATTTGAAAAATAATAAGTTCAGGTGATATGTATAAATAAGAGAATAATGCATGATTAAATGAATAACCATGTAAAATGAGTTTGTATAAGATAAGTTGTTTGTAAATAAATGTCTTGTGAAAAGTATGTTACTTGTATAAAATGTTCTATGTCTCAAACTGAAATGATTCAAATAACGCTACAATATGTAATACCATACAAACACTTATATATAGGAAGTACCAGCGGCGTATCCACCATGCTTGTATCATATTCCACACACATTGTTACTTAATCACTTAATCAAACCAACCCACCAAAGTAATGTTCATGCCCAATGTAAATCATGTAATATGTAACCAAAACTCAATCGTATATCGCTTTGAAACCAATCGTTTACCCAATCGTTAAAACATCGTGTGAAAACCAATCGTTTACCCAATCGTTAAAACATCGTGTGAAAACCAATCGTTTACCCAATCGTTAAATTCGTTTTAGGTCGTGAAACTACTTAAATGGTCGTCTCGCTAATAACATTCAAACCTTCTTGACTCGCATTAATAAACCCTTACCAAAGGATAGATTAATAATTCGCATTAATAAAACCCTTACCAAAGGATAGATTAACATCTCGCATTAATAAACCCTTACCAAAGGGTAAATTAACAATTACAGATTCAGTCGCTACCCACAACACCCACACATAACTACGGGTGTAGTAACTAACGGGATTTGTCAGATCCTATGGTACCATAACCTAATACTGGTCGGCTTGATCATTGCTAATGAATGTCATTTGTTATGTAACTACAACCAACAAGTTTGTTCACTTTATGAAATCGTTATTAGTTTTGTATAAATGGTCTTAATCGTTTTTGAAACCATCGTTATAACATCGAAAACATTTAGCACATATGAGTCACCCCAAAACAATTGAAAGCAGTAAAATAGGGGAATAATGTACTCGCCTGAGAATGCTTGGAGGTCTTGAACAACAACCAAACAAAGCTAGAGAGAGCACGGAATCAGTCGGCAATCTAAAACTATATAAATAAACCGGACTTAAATCGGGAGGTCGGATAGGATGAGGCTTGGTAAACCAAATGAGTGTTGGAACTCATATGATATGGTTTAACAAGGCCTACATACTACAATGAAACCAAACCTAAGTGCTTTCGACCCATCGCGACCCATTAAGGTAGCTTATGCTACTTTAACGCGTCGTGCGCGTGAAACGCGTTCGGACCGTCTAACTAGTCCTATGACAAGTGTTATATGCCTAAACATGTTACAAAATCAGTTATGTGACAAAAGTTTAGGTTACATATGCTTAATTACCAATTATACATGAAAAGGGTATTCTGGTAATTTACCTAAGGCATATAAACTACCTATCATACAACTACTTAAACGAAGCGACCATAGGGTATAACCTCGGAAGGTTATTCCCTACCTACTATGGTCACCTAATGTATTTGGTCGGATCCTAATGATCGACCAAATGGGTCGGGTTCGAGGTATAAGTGATTTATTAGATCGCTTACCCTACGACCCTAGACAACGTGGTAATCAGTAGGCATAGTCCCAAGGGACTATAACCAACGTGATTACACTCACGTTGCGAAGTTCAAACGAACTTCGCATTGACCATTACTGGTCAACGCAGAAAGTCAAACAAAGTTTGAATTTCAGACTCGAAAAGCAATAAAAGAACGAAAGAATACTTACCCAGGGTCCCCGAATGCTAATCTCGATCCAAGAACTCAGGTATGAAACAATGGTTTCAACTTAGAGCTCTCAAATCAAGATTCTAGTGAGAAATGAAGTTGGGGATGGATGGGTATTTATAGTAAATGGTCCACCGTTAGGATCGTTTGATGGAAAACGTGCCATGATCCAAGGCGTACACTTGTCGGAAACTCATGGTGGCTAAAAGTGATCCTTATCAGCTGACTAAGCGAAAGAGAATGTGTGGTTGTGAACGAAACAGCTGGAAACTGCTGTTAGATTCGATTAATCTGGTCAGAAGGGGCCTCGCGGGCCGCCTGAGGATGTAAGGATCCTGAGGCGGGCCGCCTAGCAGTCACAGATCAGACATAAGTTTCAGAAATGACAGTTTCAGTCCCTGCACGTGTTTAAGGCCATTTCCGACACTTCTAAGGCCCGTAAAGCCAACTTTAAGGCCCTAAAATGTTGCCTAAACATTTTGGACATGAAACATGCTCAAAAATATGCCGGACATTGGTTCGTTTGGCCGTACGAACGCGATGTTCGCTTAATTACGACGGAATGCGCATAAGCGCGAAAAACGATCCAAATGACGTGACGAATGGATTTTTCTTATGCCGAACACTAAAATAAAATATTTTAGTGCTTACATAAATTTTTGGATGTCCGGATGTATTCAGAACGTAAGTTATGCGCGAAAATGCAAACTTGTGCGCTTTTTGACACTTTTAGTCCCTGAATGACACAAAAGTTTATTTTAGCACATCGAACCCCTCAAAGCCTATTTCTAAGCTATGTAAAGGATATTTATGGTATGTTTAACTTATGGCCATGTTCCGGAATGTCTGTTACAGTTCAAATTGGCATACTTTCGCAGTTTGTCAACTTTAGTCCCCGTAAGCGATTAAACTTTGATTTCACCACACCAAACCTTCCAAAACTTATATCTAAGTTATGTAAAGGTTATTTAAGGTATGTTAAGCCTATGTCACTATTCCGGAGTGTTTGTTGCATTAAACTGGTTATATTTACGCATCAGTGCGCGTATAACCTTCCAGAAAGCGATTTTGAGTTTGAAATTTAACAAGAATTGATATGTGCAAATGATACACATATTTTTACAAATCCCAAGTATGAAATATAATATTTCATTGGTTTGGTATTTGTTTGATGGCCGTGGAGGCACAGGTGTTACATAGTCATCATTCATCAAAATTTTGTGTGTGCATATAGAAGGACTAATTCCTTTTATGTCTACAAGTTTCCAAGCTATTGCATTTTTATGTTTTTTCAAAAGACTAATTAATTTTTCTTTTTCTAAGCTATCTAATTTAGACGAAATAATTACAGGTAAATTACCCTCTTTGTCTAGAAAAGCATATTCCAAACCTTTTGGAAGTTCTTTGAGCTCAAGTGGTGGGTCTTTAAGAGACTCCTTATTTGGTTGCTCATTTCGATCAAGAACTTTAAAAGTTTGTTCTATGGCGACCTCTTCTTCAACAAAGTGGTCAATCTCTTCACTTGTATCGGGTGGTTCATCTTCATCTTCAATTAGGGGGTCATTATTGCCGAATGGATATTTCATTGACCGTTCGAGATCGACACTTCTTTTAAATGCCCCTAATTGAAGAGGTAGATTGTTGAACTTTCGGTTTTTCAAAGATTCGTGTGTTTTTACAAATGGTCATCCCAACATTAGAGGAGCGTCATCGAGGATGACAAAGTCGGTCGGTATTACCATTTGATTTGTTTGAACCAAAACATCCTCAACTATACCGATTGATTTTATTACTTTCCGATTGGATAGAAAAATGGGTATTTGAAGTGGAGAAAAATCACTAATACTCATTTTTTCGAAAATGTAGTTAGGCATTATGTTAACACAAAGATCTTTATCGATTGTGACGTTACTAATAAATGAATTTTGAAAGAAACATGGAACCGGTGTAATGTTAATTTCAAATGGGTCTTCTTTTATTAGCGAAGTTTGATCATTAGTTAACTTAACACTTACCGTTTCGTCAATTTTAGTGTTAGTGTTTAACTCTTTTAAAAACTTAGCATGAGTGGGTACTAAACAATGATTTTCGAAAGAAGGTGACAAGAGGTTAATTTCTTCAAAATTAGACTCTTCTTGTATTTTAACGTTGTCGGACTTACCTTTTTCGTTGTTTAACTCATGTGTTGGTTTTTCACTTATTTGTTCTTCCATTTTTACAATTTCAGTTATCTCTTCCTTTTTTAATTCTTCTCTTGCGCGGGACTCCTCTTCCCTTGCGCGAGATTCTCTTATACATCGATCGATAACTCTTATGTGTTCTAATATCCTATCGGTTACTTCGGTTATAGAAAAAGAATCGGGGTTTTCTAAGCTTGAATCCGGTTGTTCGACCCTTTGTTCCTCATAATACCCATATGAAGTAGATGGTTCGCACCATTGTTCTTCATTGTAAGCATATGATGGATAAGGTTCGTAGTTTTGTTCTTCATAATACTCATATGAGGTGGGTTGTTCACGCCAAGGTTCCTCATAGTAAGCATACGAAGGTGGTGGCTCATATCTTGGTTCCTCAAAGTATGAGTATGAAGGCTCATACCTTGGTTCATCAAAATATGAGTATGAGGGAGGAGGTTCATACATTTGGTCTTCATAGGATGTATATGAAGTTGATGGCTCGTACCTGGGCTCCTCATAGTAGGTGTATGAATTGGATGGTTGATATGAGCGATTATTTTGAACCGATCGTGCGTTACGACAATTAGTGCAATAATTACCCCTATAAGCATCCTCCTCATAGGTGTAGTTGTAACCTCCTGAGTATTGATTCATAAGAATCACTCAGCAGACCACAACTGAGTCTCGAGATCAGAAAACAAAAATAAAAACGGAAACAGGGGCTGGACACGGCCCCGTGTTCAGTGGACACGGCCCCGTGTTCAGAATCTGTATCTGGGCGTTTTAATTAAATTTACTGATTTCGTTGAGCACGGGGCGTGTTCAGTGAGCACGACCCGTGTTCAAGCTTCTATTACTGGGTGTTTTTATGAAAATGTGCAGCACGGCCCCGTGTTCAGTGAACACGGCCCCGTGTACAGGTTACTGTAAATGCAAAACTAAACTAAAATGCAGAAAAACGTGCGTGCATTTTAAAAAGGTTTTGAAAAACTGATTAGGCCGTCGATTTTAAGCTTTCTTAAAATCCTTGTGTCCCCGGCAATGGCGCCAAAAACTTGATGCGTGTGAAGTGTTATATATATTAGGTGTATATTTTAAGCCCCTTTAACACTTATTTTTAGCCAAGTTTTAAATTTATAAAACACGATATTTTACTAACACTAAACACTCATATGGGCAAGTGCACCCATCGTGAGCGTAGTACAGTGTTGGTAAGATACCGAGGTCGTCCAAGGACACAAGAGCTTTTAGTACCGGTTTATCCTCAACGTCTAATCAAAATAAAAAGTTTGGAAAAATGTTTTAAACTAAGAAAAATAAAAACTAACTAAAATGCTGAAAATAAAAATAAAAACAGATAGACAAGATGAATCACTTGGTTCCGACTCGTATCTAGTGTGACCTTTGATTATTTCCGCACTTTTGCACATATTTAAGAGATTATCTTAGTTATTGTAGTAGGCCCATCTTTTGAAGGTGACGTTACCCTCACCCCAGTAGTTTGAGTCAGCAAGGATACAATCCTAAAAGGGTGGATTATTGGAAGATAATTAATTAAGTTATTAATGCAATATTATGGTAGGCCCCTCTTTTGGAGGTGACGTTACCCTCGACTAAGTAGTATGAGTCAGCAGGGATACAGTCCTAAATAGCCGGGTTATAGTATTAATAGTAGTTAACTTATGAGGGGATCAAAGAGTTTGGACCCCCGCCATCCAATACCGTTAAGTATTGAAGGAGGTCCTACTAAATTTGACCCAGGTCCATTGCAGGACCTCTAAACGCTGAACAATGGCAAGACCTTTACCAAACCGTTCCCTTAACCCCCGACTAGGTAGCCAACATACCTCCATATAGACCGTGGAGATATGAATGGTGAAAATCTTTTATTTTATATAGACAGTAAAATAATTTCAAGACACCACGGACAAACGATAAAGAAAGATCACATTCAACATAAGCAACTAGTTGTTAAAGTCATTAATACGAAACCAAATAAAAAGTGCGAAAAGATTAGAAATAAAAAGTATTACACTAGACACTTTGTCTTCACCAAGTGATGTAAGAGACTTAGGCAAACATGGCCTTGATTGTCAAGAACTCTTACGATCAATCTTGGATCCCGAGACGACTCACACACTCTACGATGGACAATGGATGATGGTGGTGGATGATGGTGTTATGGTGGTGGTGGGTGAAGTGTGAGAGAGGTGGTGTGCCAAGGGATGGTTTGAGCTTGAGCCAAACACTTCTATTTATAAGCTGAACAGAAGCTCGGGCACGGCCCCGTGTCCAGTGGGCACGGCCCCGTGTCCACATCCTTCTCTTTCTTCATTTAATGCAGCTTTGTCTTATTAGTTGACCACGCCCCCGTGTCCGCTGAGCACGACCCCGTGTGCAGAAGAATCTTTGTACTATGAAGATTTGCCTGGATTGTGCGAATCTTATAGTTGACCACGACCCCGTGTCTGCTGAGCACGGCCCCGTGGTGGGCAATAGAAGCTTCTACCACTTTGTCTTTTCTGCTGTCACTTGGGCACGCCCCCGTGCTGGCTGAGCACGGGGCGTGTTCAGGCTTCTGATCTCTTGTTTTGCTTGGGAAGATGCTGTCGTGGGGTCGGGCATGTCATGTCTTGTTCCTTTTCTTGTATTTATGTTAGATTTTGATGTCTTTTTGCTTCTTTTGTTAATTTGGGCTCATTTAATCCTGAAAATACAAAAGGAAGACAAAAGCACACTTTTTCCAACATTAGTACTAAAAAAGGGTTAGTTTTATGCATCATTTGATGAAATTTATATGTTACATTTTGAACACATCACTCGCTAACCATGTTCTTATTGTATTTTAAAACTAAAACTCTCCATTTACATTCAATTTAGTTACAGGCCTTTGAAGAAGACATAGGGGAAATTTTATAGGGTGGCCATGAGACCGACTATGGTATATGGAACAGAATGTTGGGCTATCAAGAAGACACAGACGCGTAAGCTAGAGGTAGCAGAGATGAGGATGTTGCGGTGGATGTCTGGACACACTAGGTTGGACAAGATAAGAAATGGGGTTTTTAGGGTAAGATTAGGGGTTGCTCGTATATCAGACAAGATAAGGGAATGGAGGTTGAGATGGTTTGGCCATATTAGGAGGAGATTGATAGTGGCCACAGTTAGAACTATGGAAACCATTAGTGTGGAGGGAAGGAGTATAGGTAGACCAAAACTGATTTGGGATGAGAGGATTAAACAGGATTTGATAGAATTGCACCTTTATGAGGACATAGTCGAGGATACGAGTTCTTGGAGACGTAGGATTAAGGTTAACGACATTTAGGAGGATAGTTCGATTTGGTATTAGATGCTCGACTTAGGGGCTTGATTTTTCATCTTTATATTGATAGCCTATGAGTATTATCGCTTGCATTTGTGTTATATACTTTTTGCATGTTTATTTGACTCTTATATCTGGATTTGGTTTAGGAGCTAAGGGTCTTATTGGAAGCGGCCTCTCTATCCCCTGGGATAGAGGTAACGTTTGCCTACATCTCACCCTCCCCAGACCCTACCAATAACTTGGCTATATGTGTGATTATATTGGGTACAGTGGTTGTTGTTGTACAAGCCTTTGAAACTATGATTTATGATTTTCTATTTTAGTTATACCACTTATTTTTATTTACGTACAAATATTTTTTTATTCAAAATTTAACAGGTCAAATGTAACGAAGTCTTTTTCTTATCGTGACGAGCCATATCGACACCGTGCGAACAACTTCCGTAGCGATACAAAATACTTTTTTATATCGTAAGCTATAGCGAGTGTCGGTACTGTATCGGTATTGTGACGAACCGAACTGATATCGCCCCAACAGTATTGGTAACACGTCGATTCCAACTGAACAAGATATACACTTCTATGGTTTTCCAAAGATGTAAACATGTGTCCATATCCATTTGGGCATATTGTGATTTTTTTGGGTTTTATCTTTCGATTACTATAACAAGTGTTAGCACCGTTTTAATACGATAATCAACTGAACCAATACTGATCGAATTCCCAGCGTATCGCACGGGGAATTCCACTGGTTGGATTGAAAATAAGAAATAAGATTTCCATTTTGAAATAAAAGTCACCGGCAACCGTGAACAAAAAAAGTCATAACCCGTTGTCCTGTTGGCACTCACTAACAATACTCGCACCTTCTAAAACCCTCATTTTTTTTCTTCCGTCTCAAATCCGTCCAACTTAATTCAGCCACAACGGCGTATCACTCCGATTAATCTCTCACATGTTCAGAGCTCCGACAACCAGCGGCGGTGGCGGTGGTGGCGCTGGTGTTCCGTTGACATCCATCACCACTCAATCACCAAATCCCGCTGACATGGCGGACCAGAGCCACCACCGCGCTGCCACCGCTTCCGCTAGGGCTTTCCAGTTCCACCCCGCTCGTCCAGCTATTATCGACCTCTTCAATCTCTATCTCGGCGTATGTGTATTTCATATGATTTCATTTACACAATTCGCATTTTGTAATTACTTTCTGAAAATTTTGTTGTTGAATATTGAAATTTTGCAGAGAAGTGGCCGCGAAAAGGCGGACGATCTGGTTCGAGAACCTCCGTATGTTAAACTCTCCTTTTAAGTTTCATTTTGAAATAGTTACGTTGACCTGATTTAGAAGGTTTAATTGTGATATTAGAGATTATACAGGCTAATTTCAAGGTTATTACAGTTGAAATAGTTAGTTAGAGCTAAAAGTATTAAACATGAAATGTTGCTGCTGAACACAAAAAACTAAATGAATGCTTGTGCATCGGTTACACCAACCGTGTAACAATATGGAATGTTGCCTGTAAAAATGATCAAGTCTGTTTTTAGATTATTATGTGAACAGGTTTTCTTGCATATCCGTTACTAGTAGTTTTAGTTCCCTTGTTTACGGTTATGTTGGAGTTTGTTTATCAGTTGGTGGGACGTGTTGTCCATTGCTTTTGTATCGCCTATACCTAATATCACAATTCTACGAATTTGCTGCAACAAAGTCCTTTTTTTCGGCAAAACAGAAATTATACATCAGACTTGTTTGAACAGAATCCTGTAACAACAAACATACACAAACAATGCTAAATGAAATTGATGAACTTCCTCCTCTTCAAATCCTGTTACATGTCATTTGAACTTTAGTAGCTATTAGATAAGTATTAGGAGTTAAGGGCCTGTTTTGTAAGTATTAGCCAACTTAACACCAAAGTAGTTAAGTCGGTTTAGTGATTAGTCCCAATTGTACTTAAAACGATCGTATTAAATGAGAACATCACATCTATGATTTGATTGGTGTATGCTGTAGTATATTTCTCCAATGGCTAAAAACTGATATTAGATGTCCCATAAAAATGTTTTAAGTCAAAGACTCTTAAGGCATGCGTGTTCTTTGGCTACAATGCAAGATGTGGCCAATTCAACCTTAGCTGGTTCACAGCTATGTTGCAGTTTGTTATTGGTTTGTGCCTTTGTGGGACATGTCTATTACTTTTGCACTTCTTCTAGTAACTGTTTGCTCAACCTCATATGTATAGAGGTTGATAGTATACTGGAGATCATCATTCAAGAAGAAAGAACACAAAATTACTTTTGTTCTGGTTTACTGTATGCTTTTTTCTTTGGTTTCATGTATGTCCAGCTTCCTGCTGATGCCTTTGGTGCATTTATTGGCTGTTAAAAAAATTACTTTGAAGCTACAAACTTACATCCATGCTTTCGTTCAGTGATTACTGAAAGTTTTTTATACATAAGACACTGAAACTGAATTTAATTACAGGAACAAGACACAGAAACGAGTGACTGCTCTAAATAGAGATCTTCCTCCACGCAATGAACAATTTCTTGTCGATTTCGAGCAGCTACAGAATCAATTTCCTGTAAGTTTCTAATGTTGAATGTGATTACTTCACTGAACTACGTAATCTGTACCAATTTATAACAAATATATGAAATTTTCAGGATCGGGAACCGTTACGAACTGTATCAGAATCTGTTCTCATCTCTCTGGTTATCCAATGTAGTAATCACGCACCAAGAGCAGAATTTCTTCTTTTTGCTTTGCGTAATCTGTACAACATAGGTTACATAAACTGGGATACTTTTCTACCATCTCTTCTTTCATCGGTTTCTTCTGCCGAAATGTCGGTTAGTATATCTTCAACTACTTCACCACCGCCAACCATATCTTCTACATCTTTAGCACAAACCGGAATGTTGCCATCATCCACTGCAATCCCGTCTTCAAATTTTCAAACTTCAAGTCCCGCATCTCCGTTAATTTCCGTTCACGGAATCGGATCCCCGTCTCAATCAGCAAATGAACCATCAACTACACCGTTATCGCCTGTAAAATCATCAGACATCAACAACTCCGGCCACCATTCAAGAAGTAACATGTTAACGAGAGATAATGCTATAAGCAGTTTGCGCCAGCTGTGTTGCAAGATCATATTTTCTGCGTTAGAAGTTAATCTAAAACCGTCTACTCACGCTGATATTTTTAACCACATGATGAATTGGTTGGTTAACTGGGACCAACAACAACAAGGGAGTGATGAGGTTGACGGAATAAAATCATGGAAACGCGATAAAGCGTTATTTGAATGGTTACATAATTGTTTGGATGTGATTTGGCTTTTGGTTGACGATAAGAAATGCCGTGTACCGTTTTATGAATTAGTACGAAGCGGGCTACAGTTTTTACAAAATATATCAGATGATGAGGCGTTATTTACGCTTATTTTGGAGATTCATAGGCGAAGAGATATGATGGCTATGCACATGCAAATGTTGGATCAACATATTCACTGCCCAACATTCGGGAATCAACGCCTTTTATCTCAGGCTACAACTAGTGTATCAAGTGAAGCCGCCATAAATATGCGATATTCGCCTATTACATATCCAAGTGTCCTTGGAGAACCACTGCATGGGGAGGTGTCCACTTCTTTTCATTTAATTACTCTTTTGAGTAAAATGCCATTTTCGTCCCTGAGGTTCGGCCAGTTTGGCAACTTTCGTCTAAAGGTTTTGTTTTTCCGCATCTGGATCCAAAAGGTTTGAAAATTTGCCATTTCCATCCAGCTTGTTAACTTCATCCATTTTAATCCGTTAAGTCGGGTATTTTCGTCTTTTTTTGTTAACTTAAAGGGCAATTCGGTCAATTTCACTTTATATACAAGCATTTAAAATACCCCTAACCGAATCCCTTAGACCGAATTGCCCTTTAAGTTAACAAAAAAGACAAGTACCCCTGACTTAACGGAGAAAAATGGATGAAGTTAACGAGCCAGATGAAAATGACAAGATTTCAAGCCTTTTGGATCCAAATGCAAAAAAAAAACCTTCGGGCGAAAGTCCCAAAACTGACCAAACCTCAGGGACGAAAATGGCATTAAAATCTACTCTTTTTTGTGGGTTTTTATTAGGTTACAATTGTTTAAATACATAAAATGGTAACTATTTGTGTAGGATATTGCTGTATGTATTCAGAAAGGAAGTCTAGATTGGGAGCGGGCTCTACGTTGTATCCGACATGCTCTTCGTAGTACACCAGCACCCGATTGGTGGCGACGAGTGCTACTAGTGGCACCGTCTAACCGCCAACACCCACAGGGACCCACACCTGGTGCTGTATTTACTTCAGACATGATCTGTGAGGCTAACATCGATAGAATTGTTGAACTTTTGAGGTTGACAAATTCAGGTAAGTTGTTGACTTTTTGTACTACCTTATGTTTTTAACGCTTTGACTTTTGACTTCTGTTTACCGCATTGATGCAGAGATAAACTGCTGGCAGGAGTGGCTTGTCTACTCAGATGTATTCTTTTTCCTTGTGAAAAGTGGTTGCATAGATTTTGTCGATTTTGTGGATAAATTAGTTTTACGCCTATCTGAAGATGATCACCAGATTTTACGGACAAATCATGTCACATGGTTACTTGCACAGATTATCCGAGTTGAGCTTGTAATGCATGCGTTAAATACAGATCCTAGAAGGGTTAGTTTACATCTGATATTTTTATATATTGCAGCTTAATACACATTTTTATTAGAGTAAAATGCCATTTTTGTCCCTGACGTTTGGCCAGTTTTGCGACTTTTGTCAAAAGGTTTGTTTTCCGCATCTGGATCCTAAAGGTTTGAAATCTTGCCATTTTTATCCGGCTTGTTAACTCCATTCAATTTACCTGTTAGTACAGGGGTATTTTCGTCTTTTTGTTAACTTAAAGGGCAATTCGGTCCTTTTCAGGAGTATTCGGTCTTTTTACATAAAGTGAAAAAGACCAAATTGCCCTTTAAGTTAGCAAAAAAGACGGAGATATCCCTAACTTAACGGAGAAAATTGATGGACTGACGGGCTGGATGAAAATGGCAAGATTTCAAACCTTTTAGATCCAGATGCAGAAAAAAAAACCTTTGGGCAAAAGTCGCAAAACTGGCCAAACCTCAGTGATGAAAATGCCATTTTACTCTTTTTATTATAATCTTTTACTTAAAACTGGACATGTCGTTATAGGTGGAAACAACCAGAAAAGTTTTGTCATTCCATAAAGAAGATCGTAGCTCTGATCCTAATAATCCCCAAAGCATCCTGCTTGATTTCATTAGTAGTTGTCAGAATCTTCGCATATGGTCACTGAATTCTTCTACCCGGGAATATTTAAACGCTGAACAACTTCAAAAAGGAAAACAAATAGATGAATGGTGGAGACAAGTAACTAAAGGTATATGTACTATATGATCACTTTATATCTCTTATTCACAAAATAATAATAATTAAGATATTCTGAATTCTGATTGATTGTTTTGTGTTATTTTTAGGGGATCATATGATGGACTATATGAATTTGGATGATAGATCAATCGGAATGTTTTGGGTGGTTTCTTACACAATGGCACAACCGGCTTCCGACACGGTAATGAGTTGGTTAACATCTGCGGGACATGCAGAACTACCGGGCCCGAATCTACAAACTAACGAGAGAATAACAATGATGCGTGAAGTTCATCCTGTGCCAATATCGTTGTTGTCGGGATTTTCAATTAATTTATGCCTGAAGCTGGCCTTTCAGATGGAAGAAGCTATGTTCTCCGGAGAAGTAATTTATATGACCTTTTTTTTTATTAAAATGCCATTATCGTTCCTGAGGTTTGACCAGTCTTGCCATTTTCATTCGGCTTGTTAATTCCATCCATTTTTTTCTGTTAAGGGTATTTTCATCTTTTTTGTTAACTTAAAAGGGCAATTCGGTATTTTAAACACTTGTACATTATGCTAAATGCTTGTACATAAAGTGAAAAAGACCAAATTGCCCTTTAAGTTAACAAAAAAGATGAAAATACCCCTGAATTAGTGGAGAAAAATAGACGGGGTTCACGAGCCGGATGAAAATGGCAAGATTTCAAACCTTTTGGATCCAGATGCGGAAAAACAAACCTTTTGCCGAAAGTCGCGAAAATGGCATTTTACTCTTTTTTTTTTAAATCATGCAATTTACATGAACTAGTTAATTATTTATTGTTATGTTCTCTTATTTTACCTTTTCAAATGTAGCATGTGCCTAACATTGCGATGGTGGAAACGTATACTAGATTGCTACTCTTACAACCTCATTCGTTGTTTCGTTCACATTTAAGTGTAAGTTGGTTCCACCGTTTCTGAGATTCATACTGTTCATACTGATTGATGCTTTTCATGACTAATTATATTATATTATATAATTTATAAATTTTGTAGCATTTGCATCAGAAGAATCCTTCTATCTTAAATAAGCCATCAGCTACACTTTTGGTACTTGAAATCCTCAACTATCGATTGTTTTCCCTGTACAGGTGATTGAATTATTTTTCATCTTTCATAATCTCGTTCACTTTCGAGTAAAGGTTACGTGCATCATATTTTTCTATCTGTTTTTAGGTATCAAGGTAAGAGCAAGACGTTAATGTATGATGTCACAAAAATTCTCTCAACGTTAAAAGGGAAACGTGGAGATCATCGTGTGTTTCGATTAGCAGAAAACCTGTGTATGAATCTCATTTTATCATTGAGAGAATTCTTTTTCGTGAGAAAAGAAGGAAAGGTGGGATAATCAATAATGGTCCTCGAAATGAAACTTCTTTATTTTTAAGCTCATATGAGTTCTTTTACAGGGTCCCACAGAATTCACGGAAACATTAAATCGCATAACTGTAGTGAATCTTGCTATCATTATCAAGACTCGTGGAATCGCCGATGCTGAACACCTTCTTTATCTTCAAACGATGTTGGAACAAATCTTGGCCACTAGTCAACATACTTGGTCAGGGAAAACGCTACGTTACTTTCCACCTGTTCTATGTGAGGCGTTAATCGGCAGGATAGACAAGCGGGGCCTAGCAATCCAAGCATGGCAGCAGGTCGGTTTGTAATTATTATTATTATTGTTGTTGTTGTAACAAAAGAGGATGTCTTAGGGATAGTACCTAAGACACAACCTCAATTTTTTTAATAGTTTTTCTTTGCCAAATTTACAACAATGCCATCCATGGTTTTTTTGTGCATTTAATCCCTTAACCCCCTCAGCTTCCTAAAAAACTTTGTAAAATGCCATTTTGACCCCTCTCGACTTTTACATGCTTATTTTTATGTGCGTGGGTCAAATATAATACGTTTTTGTGCTTATTTTTATGTACGTTTTTTGTTGGTCTATGTTTTGTTCAGAAACGAGTCGGGTCAAATACAATACGTTTTCACTAGCGGTATACAATCGAGTTACTTTACGTCTATGCAGTCAATCTCGGCGAGATCTCGGTTATCGGTCCTCCAGCAAGTTATCGGTTTAAAATATCGGTTTTTATCTCGGCTCCGAGAATATCGGCGATAATTACCGAGAAAGCGCCGATATTTTGTAAGTTTTATCTCGGCCATCTCGCCGAGAATATCGATTGGGCCCATTTTCACTTATTTTGTCTTTATAACCTGCCTAATCTTGGCCCAACCCAATTAAGTTAAATAAAAAAAAAAAAAAAAAAGAAGTCACTCCACAGCAGCAAAAAACGACCTCACGCGGACCCCTGGGGTTTCGGAGCTGCATTCGTGTCCGCAGGATGCGGGCACGCACGAGTTCAACCAAATTCCAGCTCAGAAACCCATTTTTTGCACCCCCCCTGCACGCGGGTAGGACTTGTGGTAAAACATGTCATAAAGCTACAATGGAGTAGTAAATGCTTTACCTTATAAACACCCACCCACTTTGTCCCCACACCGATGTGGGACAAAGTATTTACCACATTTTGAGACTTTCATTCCCACACCTAGACTTTCTACCACCTCTTGTATATATATAAATATATATATATATTTATGCATGATATTAGACTTCTAGTATATATATAGGCTCTAGATATGAATATAAATATAAATATATATATTTATGCATGATATTAGAAATTACCGATATCTCACCGCGATAAACGATATCTCATATCTCGGTCCTTGACCGATAACCGATATTTTTCCGCATTAACTGCATAGCTTTACGTTTCAACTCTGCCGCAAAAAATCGAGTTACTTTACGTTTCAACTCTGCCGCAAAAAACATTATTTTCTACGTTCTTATTTTTAAGTACTCTCTGTTACTTTAAGTTTCGCTGCCGCCACAACGCGCGGCGGGTCAAAATTCTAGTTAATTATAAACATAAAAATGATGATTTCTAGAAGTTTAGTTAGTTAACAAAAATGTAACATATATAATTTTGATGTGTTGATTCACAGGCAGAATCTACTGTTATCAATCAGTGTACGCAGCTCTTAACACCGTCAGCTAATCCTACTTATGTTATGACCTATATTAATACAAGCTTCCCTCAACACCGACAATATCTGTGTGCTGGAGCATGGGTACTCATGCATGGCCACCCTGAGAACATAAACAATGCAAACCTGGTAATTTAATAAACTGTTTATTATTATTTTTAGTTTTAGATTAAATCGGGACTCTCATTTCGTCTTGATTACAGGGACGTGTTCTCCGAGAATTTTCACCTGAAGAGGTGACTGCAAATATATATTCAATGGTCGATGTTCTTCTGCATAATATACAGTTGGAATCACAGCATGGACATCCCTTGCAGGTGCTCTGTTAATCATATGCACAGGCGTTTATTTTGTTGGTCACAGACTCATTAAGTTGATTTTTAATTGATCAGGATCTTATAATGAAGGCATGTGCAAACCTTGCATACTTTATCTGGAACCATGAGTTGCTTCCACTGGATATTTTGCTTCTTGCGTTAATCGATCGTGATGACGATCCACATGCTTTGCGTATTGTGGTTAATTTACTTGAAAGACAAGAGCTTCAACAAAGGATAAAGTTTTACGTTGCTAACCGTGGCAAACCTGAGCATTGGCTTCAAAACGGGATTTTCAAACGTATTGAATTACAGAAGGCTCTTGGCAATCATTTGTCGTGGAAGGAAAGGTGACATGCAGAAAAAAACTATTTTCTTTTGCTTTGTCTTTTAGCACGTGTTATATAAATATTGTGTGTTTTTTTCAGGTATCCAACGTTTTTCGATGATATTGCAGCACGTTTACTCCCTGTTATTCCATTGATCATATATCGGCTTATTGAAAACGATGCTGCAGAATCAGCAGATAGAGTTCTTCAATTCTATTCAACGTTTCTTCATTATTATCCTCTAAATGTCACATTTGTTCGTGATATACTCGCGTATTTCTATGGACATCTTCCCGCAAAACTCATTTTCCGAATACTCAACGTGCTTGATATTAAAAAGGTAAACCTATAAAATTCTTTCAGATTAGTTATAATCCTTTTAACTCCTAATTTAACGTTTTGGTTTTCAGATGCCATTTTCAGAGTCATTTCCACAGCATGTTAATTCATCAAACGCCATGTGTCCACCACTGGAGTACTTTGCATCTCTTTTATGTAACCTCGTGCATAACGTAATCCCTCAATGCAGCTCAAAAGCGGATCCTCTAAACAACAGTACGCGTACATTCATCAACAGAAATCCGACAGCTAGTCAACCTGGGTCAACCAACACTTTTGAAGGTCAAAAGGCATTCTACCAAATACAAGATCCCGGGACCTACACACAACTTGTTCTAGAAACCGCAGTTATCGAGATCCTATCTCTCCCAGTAACCGCAGCACAGATCGTATCTGCACTCGTACAGATTATCATCCACATACAACCAACTCTAACTCAATCTAACCATGGTTACCACGGGTCAACTACTAGTTCGGGTCAAGGCTCCGCTTTGCCAGCTTCACCGTCAGGGGGAAGCACCGATTCTTTAGGTAGATGTAGACAAAGTGTTACGGGTATGGGGCTTGTTACAAGAAGCGGTTACGCGAGTCAACAACTGTCTTGTTTGATGATTCAAGCGTGTGGACTCCTGTTGGCTCAGCTTCCTACGGAGTTTCATATACAGCTTTACGCTGAGGCGTCACGTGTGATTAAAGAGAGTTGGTGGCTTACTGATGGTAAACGATCTGTTAGTGAATTAGATTCGGTTGTTGGTTATGCTTTGTTGGATCCAACATGGGCTGCTCAGGACAATACCTCCACTGTAATTGGTAAGGAAAAAGGAAAGTTCATAAGCTCATTTATTTCTGTACTTTTTGAAGTTTATAATTTGATAATGAGTAAAATGCCATTTTCGTCCCTGAGGTGTGGCCAGTTTTGCCACTTTCGTCCAAAGGTTTGTAATTCCGCATCTGGATCCAAAAGGTTTGCAATCTTGCCATTTTCATCCGGCTCGTTAACTCCATCCATTTTTCTCTGTTAAGTCAAGGGTATTTTGCGTCTTTTTTGCTACTTAAAGGGCAATGTGGTCTTTTTCACTTTATGTAAAAAGACCAAATACCCCTGAAAAAGACCAAATTGCCCTTTAAGTTAACAAAAAAGACGAAAATATCCCTAACATGGAAAAATGGATGGAGTTAACGAATTGGATGAAAATGGCAAGATTTCAAACCTTTTGGATCCAGATGCGAGATGCGGAAAAACAAACCTTTGGATGGAAGTCTCAAAACTGGCCAAACCTTAGGGACGAAAATGGCATTTTACTCTTTAATAATCGAGTTAATTATGGTAATGACAGGAAATGTGGTGGCTTTGCTTCATTCGTTCTTTAGTAATCTTCCGCAAGAATGGTTAGATAAAACACATCTTATCGTAAACCATCTAAGGCCCATAAAATCAGTTGCAGTGCTGAGAATAGCGTTTCGGATTGTGGGTCCATTGCTGCCGAGATTAGCAAACGCTCACAATTTGTTCAGCAAGGTAACTTGTTTAGCAAGTCCTAGAGTACGTTATGAAATAGCAAACAACAAAATTAAACTCTTTACTGATTTTGCAGACGCTAGAACTGCTGTTGAACATGATGGTGGATGTGTTTGGGAGTCACTCTCAGCCGTCAACTCCCGTTGAAGCATCGGAAATAACCGACCTTATCGACTTCCTGTAAGATTTGATTTGATTTCACTGTCATTTGATTGAAGTTATGGATTTCTTGCACTTTTAACGCTCTTTTATCTTTGTTTGCAGGCATCATATTGTGCATTATGAAGGTCAAGGAGGCCCTGTGCAGCCAAATTCAAAAGCGAGACCAGATGTATTAGCTTTATGTGGAAGAGCTATTGAAAATTTAAGAACCGATGTGCAGCATCTTCTCTCTCACTTAAAAACCGATGCAAATGGTTCCATCTATGCTGCTACCCATCCAAAGCTTTTTCAAAGTCCGTCTTGATGATTACTTTTGAGATCAAGGTTCTTCTTGTGTAATATAAAGTAGAATTTTCACTACATGAGGTCCGAATCACTGTTGTTCAGTGATGGGCCCGGTTTCCCATATGAAAACTCAACCGATATAAACCAAATAGTTATTAGTTGCAGCTAATATTTAGAGACTGTTCTCTTGTTCTTTTTATATAAGGTTTTAGACTTAGCACGGCTTGTTATCTCTTGCATGTTGTAAAATGCTGATCTTTGTAATATTTTTGTAACATCCGCCATTATTGTCTGCTTAGTTCACTTGGATCTTACGGCGTTGCTTTTTATTGCCTGATCAGGTCACTCAAATGCAATGGAATCTATAATCATAGCAAAATAATGTCCATACAATTTTCTTATCTTCGACATAAACATGATACGATAAACATAATCAAGTCCCTATCATTACATGATGAACTTAACAACTATACTACTTAAATAAACATCTGAAAATAAGTTATGATTTGAAACAAATCCAATCACTTCCGTTTGTTGCTTAGTGTTCTTCACTCGCCTGCGACAACAGCAGCGTTGCTGTTGGAAGCACAGTCCATGATGTTCTTGCCGAGGCTATAAGGAGCTGAAGCCATCACTCTGCATACAGGCAACATAATCATTTATCAAGAGGTAACACTGAATCTTGATAATCAAGTAACATTCCAAAAAAGTCAACACAGTTTGACTTTTGAGGTCAATGTTAGACTTATTCTCATAAACAACTAAATCGTACCTTTCCTTGCGTTTCTCAAGAAACCTAGCCAATGATGCTTTGCGCGCCTGAGGAATGGCTGCACAAATTCAAATTATAGTTGGTACAAACTACAAAGTAGCAAAATGCATGTTTGAATATACAAGTAGTGTGATTTGACTGCTAGATAAATTACCTGATTGCATGGCTTGTCCAAGTGAACTCATGATTCTTTTAGCTGCTTCAGTTTCGCTATGCGGTCCATCAGTCAATGGGCCAACATAGTGCGAAGAAACGGACATGGGGCTTGAGACGGGTGAGCAGGGTCGCGGGCTAGCTGGGCTGGTTGGTGCGGGTCCCTGAGCTTGGGTTCTTTGTTGTGGTGCATCAGCCATTGCAACAAAGTGCCCATTTCCAGCCAAACGCATAATAGCTTGAACCTAGATAAGACGAGAGAATACAAGTTTCCTCAATTTTCTTGACCCCTAGTTATTTCGCGCGTGTTTCCTTTGACAACAAGACCCATAAAGTGAAAATGTAAAACAACATAAATACCATTAAATGGTAACACTAGGGTACCGTTTAAAAATCTTTAGTTAATCGTGCACTTACAGATGTAAATAACAAAAATTACAACTAAATAAGAAAGATGAAGAGTAAGGTGACCTTTTCAGGGGAGATATCATCATATACATTCACCATACCATCATAAAAGATGGTTAGTTGAGCCGGAACCGAAGCAACCTTGGAGCCATACCTTCAATTAGACAAAAAAATATCATCAATCTTTGGGACTAAACTCATCATAAAAAAGGTTCAACCACCCGTCCTTATTCATTAATTAATTTGTTTTCGGTCACCATGAGAACTTGTTACCAGAAAACTCACGGGATCCCACTAATATCCTTTTAACCAATGAGATCAGGTAAAAGGTAAAACACAGCTAGCACTCTTCTAGGGAGGGTTAAAGGTAGAAAACCGGTTAAATCCAGATTCGAATGTGAAACCTCAACTACAAAGACCCAAGCGCTTGCCGCTACGCCACCCTCAAAGGTTCGATGAAGACATACTAAAAAAATTTCTAGAACACACAACGCAAAATCGAAACATTCAAAATCCAAAAACAAAACAAATACCATGGATTAAGTAACTGTGAATAAACAGGAGCACCAGAGAAAACAGGCCTATAAAAAGGGTTACTCATCATCACTGGAACTGCTGGTTTGGTGGCATGTTGAACTTGTGCAACCTGAAGCATCAAAAATAAGCACAAACTAAACAATCTATATATTTCTCAAAATCCATCATTTATAAACCTAATACAAATAAAGATCCAAAAAACAACCTCGATTTCGCGCTCCGGGTGGTTGTTAAAGCTTTCAAAAACATCTGCAGGAGATGCAAATCTCAATATTAAAGAGAAAAAAATGGTTAGGATTGTAACACAAAAATTCATCAAAAATGTAAAATCTTCAATTCTTTAGGATATGATTTTAGACTTAAACAGTTAAACCCAGATTTCCTTTAACAAGTTACTAACTTTATACAAATTGACCTTATATTAACATGTAACTTTATACAAATTGAACTTATATTAACATGTCAGATCAATTTCTGGCCAAAACATACTAAAACACCAAGAAAACACACTTACACATAACCATTTGTTGTACAATAAGCAACTTATTATAATTTAATGAAGATTGCTAAAGATTAATGGTTTGAAAGAGTTTAAAAGCATACCTGGTTGTTTGCACCCTTCAAGTTCAAGATCTTTGTTAAAGATTGCATCTTTAGAATCAAAACCCATAAAATTTCTTTCCATTTTCTTCAACCCCAAATTTTAAATATTATCAAGATCTAAAGTTTATGTTCTAAGAACCAAAAGCTGCAAATGGGTGTGAAGAAAAATGCTTTAACTGTTCAATGCGGTGAAGGAGAGAGTGGATATGAATGTCTGCAGAGAAAGGATCGGAGCCGGTATAAATATTATTATTTTATTATTATGTTATAGGTTAAGCTATATTAAAATAGAGTGCATTTAACACATGTTGTAATTACGTGTAATCAATGAACATTCAAGATTTTTTTTCTTTTTTTCTTTTTCACATATAAGACTAGTGGGTATGGGGAGGCTCATCCCCATGAGGATGGGCCGTCACGTCAGCGCCACGTAGCAGGGGCTTGCAGGGGATGGACCTAGGGGGTGGAGGATGAGGCCCCACAACAATTAAAAAATATAAAACTTTAGGATAAATTACACTTTTCGTCCTTTATGTTTGTATCGGATTGCAACGGATGACCTTTAACTTCAATAATTACAGTCACAGTCCTTTATTTGGAAAACTCATTACACGTTAGGTCCTTTAACACTAACCTGGTTAAAATTATCAGTTAAGTTTCATCATGTGCAAGGCACATGGGGGTATTTGAGTCATTTTACCATATTCTTTTATTTTAAAGTATATTTATAAATTATAAATAAATCAAAAACTAACTTAATAAAAAAACTAAAAACTAAAAAACATAGATAAATCATCAATTTGTTTCTGCACATCATTATCAAAGTCAAGATTCAAGAAACCACCATCATCTTCTGCACATCATAATCCAAGTGCAGCCCACCACCAAATATTCATCTCTGCTATCCTCCAGCAACCATGAGTGCCACCTCCACTGCCAGAAACCACCACCATCTTCTCAACCACCACACCGGACTTGTTGCCGCCGCCGCCTCAAAGTGAAGATTTCCGACGAAGATGAAATGGGTGTGCCATTAAGAACTTGCTGATGCCGCCGCCGCAAAGTCTCGTCGGAGAATCGATACACGCCGGAATCGCTGGAAGTTCGTCCTCGTCACTTCTCACTCGCAACCGGTATGAGATTTATATATCATCCAATTCGGGTTTCAAAGGGGATCAAAACCCCCAAGGGTTTGGATTGAATTTGATGTTCGTGTAACTTGAATTTGATGTTAAAAACATCAAGGGTTTGGTTTGGGATCTGATTGAAGAAGATGACACCTTTATTTAAAATTTAAACTGTTACAGATCTGATTGGATCTGTTTTGTGAGGCGAAAAAAATCTAGATTTGTTTTGTTTTCTTAATTCTTGATTTAGGGTTTTTGATTTGCTGGGATGTGGGTTTTGAAGAGTCAGAATTCAGAACTCAGATTCCATGGTAAATCATTATTCCGATTTCGATTTGGATTTCCTTGTAGCGACATTTGGATTTACAAACAACTGAAATCATTATTTTCGATTTCGAGACATTCAAAAAGACCCAAAACAAGACGTAATTCGATCGAAAACCTAGGTTTGACGGAACCGATTCATTCTTTCGACATGAGCGGATGTTCATATATCATTGAATCTGTTGTTTGTTCGATGCCACGAATGGTAAAAGTGTAAACTGCCATAATTTGCATCGGAGATTATGAATTCAACAACAGAGCAGAAGGTATAGAGGTTGGAGAGGGGGGGGGGGGAGTTGCAGAGGTTGGGGCAGAATGAGGTGGTGGTGGCGGCGAGATGATGTGGTGGTGATGGTAAAATGTGGTGGTTAGGATTTTAGGGTTAGAAAATTGGGGAAGATGATGTTTATATGCATTTTTTTTGTTTTATTTATTAAACATATAAATAAAAGTATGAATTTACCATAATACCCTTAAGTGAATAAACTTAACAAAAAAATTTAACTAGGTTAGTGCTAAAGGACGTACAGTGTAACAGGTTTGCAAATAAAGGACTGTGACTGTAATTATTGAAGTTAAAGGTCATCCGTTGCAATCCGGTACAAACATAAAGGACGAAAAGTGTAATTTATCCAAAACTTTATTTGATTTTAGAGAGAGATAGAGATAGAGAGAGAGAGGAGAGACAAAGATGAGAGAGAGAGAGAGAAAGAAAGCGGCCCGTCTTCAACGTCTTGGCGGTGTGGGGGATCGGCACCGGGCTTCGCCGGCCCCCATACCGCTTGGTCTAATTACTTCAAAAAGTAAATTACACAGAGGATGATTATTTTGTTTTTCGTGTTTAGTTATGTCACATGAAGGTATTTTCCGTGTTCACACATGCTTTGTTGGTTTTTTACACACACCGAAGCGCTGCGTTTTGGCTAAAGCGTAAGGCTTAGATGTAAAGCCAACAGACAAGGTCTGAACTTGTCAGACCTTGTACCCAAGCGCTGCGCTTTGGCCAAAGCGCCGCGCTTAGTTGTGTGTTTGTTTTTTGGGTGGAAAAAGTGGAGTTTTGGTTGTTTTTTTTGAAAAGTTGTAGATTTGTGTTTTATTTTTATAAAACATATATAATTTAAAGTTGATTTATAACGGTCGTTTAACGTGAGTGTACCGGTTATAGCTGATTTATAACAGTCATTTATAAGATACGTTTCTTTATACCATTGTTTTTATAAATTTTAACCGATTTTAGCTTGTTAAATTGCACGAACAAGTTTAATTAAAACACCGTACAATAAGTTACGAAAGAGACGTATGAAATAAGCGCAAACAATCCAAACAAACTTCGTGTAAATAAAAGATCAACTGCATAACTATATATAAAATCAGTTTGTACATACAAAACAAAAGTACAACTGAATGTCTAATACAAAAGTACAACTGAATGTCTAATACAAAATAAAAACTAAAGCTAATGATCCTCTGGCGGTGGGGAAGGTGGCAGTGGATGGGGCGACAATCCCGCGTGAGCCCAGAGCTCCATGAGCGTCTCTATGATCCACATCTGGTATCGCTCAGAACGTCGGATTTGCCGATCGAAGTCCCGAGCCACCGCCTGCGCAGCAGGAGGCAGGTCTGCATAGACGTGTTGTGGGTACTGTGGCGGATGCGGAGGTGGCGGCGACGGTGGTGGGATCTCGTCGTCAATGACGTGATCAGCCGGAGGCGAATGCGGCGAAGGCGGAGTGTGAGCCAAACCCAGAGCCTCAAGTTGAGCCTGCCGAGCCGCAGCCTGAACAGCCGGAAGCGCTAGTATGCCGTCCCAAACCTCAGTAACAATTGGGATCCCCTACGGGAACACCTCGGGCTGAAAAACCTGGTAATCGCGCGTCCAAAACCGCAGGCCAATCCCGCAAACGTGTGCGTCAGACGCATGCTCGATACTGATGCTCGGCCTAATGTAGTCAACGGAATGGTCGGGGACAGCAGCAAGTCACTCTCGGGCACGATCCCTAATGAGCGCGCGATAGCGGTAACGTAAGACCCGCCGTGGAGACTACCGCGCTGCTGCCAATGATAAGCGCCAACAAAGTACTCCGCCAGGCACGCAACGAGCGCGCACGACTGGGGCCGCAATAGGCAGTACAGAAAAAAAGGTCACCCAGGTTTACCTTGTCCCGGCTGTGAAACCGGGGAACGATCGATGAGCCAATGATGCGGTGAAGGTATCGGTACAAGGGGTCTCTGATGGCGGTGCCCTTTTGCGAGGATTTCCCAAAGGGAACCCTCGCAATAGTCATCCAAAAATTAATAAGGGTCTGCCTGTCTAAGGCTCTAACCCCATGTGTGTAAATATTTGTATCAAGCTCGGCCTGTGTGTACAAACCTAAATGGACGGCAAAGTCCCGCAGACTCATCCCAAACTCCTGGCCCGCCAGACGGAGAGTATTCTTGTGCACCGGATGGTCTGGGTCCTCCACATAATTGTCCGTATGTGGCACGTATATAAATGATAGAAACTCGACCGTAATCTCACGATATGAGTCCTCCATCGCAATCTGGAACAAACGCGCAAACAAAGTATCCAATCCAACTATCTCCCTCGCCCTCACGGCCTCGTCCACGGTCTCTAAAAGCTCCCAATCAATCCCCACATGTCCCCCTATCTCCATGGTGCGCAACTTCATGCACCTCTCATGCCTATCTGACGCCAACGGGAACGTCAGATACGCGTGACCGTCTAGTGGATCAACTGTGACCTGCTCCTCCTCTAAACCCATATCCATGTCGAAATCCATGTCCATATCCATATATGTGTTACACACAATTTTTAAAAAGAATTTTATAACAAATTTAAAAACAACTGATTTTAATTTTAAAATCAAATTTAAAATTAAAAAAAAATAGGGGTCAAAGCGTTGCGCTTTGGGCTAAACGTCGCGCTTTAGCCTTCTGTTCTTTAAGAAACCCCAAACCAGCCGATCCATAACCCCACAAATTTGATTCCAAACACATGTAAACAACAAATTAATTGAATGTACATAAACGGGGACTAGTAATCGCACCTTATAGCTTTTGAATTGTCGAAATCGGTCTTGAATCGAGCTCGTATTCAGCCACTGTGTGAAAATCACACCTTACGTGTGTTTTTTGTTTTGGTTTGAGTTTGAACCAAAGCTGCAGCACTTTAGGGCTATACGCAAGGGTTAAACGCCGCGCTTTTGTGACAACTGGCCCAAAACTGGTAATTTCCATACTATTTTAATTATTATTTATTTCCTGCATTTATGTATTTACACGTTAACATTATGTGCATATTTGATATGCAATTGAATTCATACATGTTTCATATATTAACTGTCATATCATTCTATACTTTAGGCGTTTCGTTTAATTGACTAGTAAGCTCACCGGTTAGACAAGCTGCATCAGCATGTCTGCAGAAAACAATCAGACAATAGATTTAGGACTTAGAAGTAAGTCCAACATCAAAAAGACATTGAAAACTAAGTAGGTGAATAAAGGTTAATATAAACACTTTCCGGAAGCTAAAACCGACAATAAAAAGTACCTGAAACGCACTTTAAATGCAGACTTCTGCATAAATTCAGCAAAAACAACAATTTAATATCAAAATACTACGCAGAATTAAGGTTTAAATGTCCAGAATAACTTGTAAAGTGTCGGGAATGAAAACTGTCACAAAAGGTACTTCGTAACTTGTAAAACTGCGCTATTTAGCACTTTAACGAACCGATAACCAGACACTACCCAAAACACCAAAAATAGACTAGAAACATTATTTTAGTGATATAAAACTAGTTATAATGCTAGAACACCTTAAAAATCATAAAAACACATAAACACACTTAACTAAAACATAAACCTTCCATTTTACATCTCTCACCCTAAACTTCCAAAATCTTACAATTTACCCCCCCCCCCCCTTCATGTATAACCGACCCCAAGGGCCCCACAACCTTTTTGATTATAATATTTCATGTGTATCTTAGATACGGGACATGTTAACCTTTGGTTAAGCTTATGTTGGGAGATGGTATAAGAGATCTTTAGATGAAAAACCTTATTATTTCATCACCATTCAAAACTCATCTTCCTCTTCTTTCTCTCTATACCTACGACCACCACACACCACACACACACTTCCATTTTCTTCATCATTCAAGCCATTCTAAGCTTATCACAAGGTGCTAGAAGGTGAACTATGAAGGTGTGAAGCATTAGAAGTTCAAGGACCTTCTTGGAGAGCTTTTATCCACTAATTTTCTTCATTCTTCTTCTTGATCTTGTTCTTGCCACTTCGCTAGCCACTAGAGCTAGTAGTAAGCATGCTAAACTCTATTTTACTTCATGTTAGTGTTATGTACAAGTTACACCATCTAAGAAACTAAACTTTAAAGGATGAAGACATGAAGATCTAACATAATCTAAAGAAAAACAAGTGTTTTTAGTGTTGTTTGATGTATGTTATGAAGTTGTTGTTGTAAATCTTGTGTCTATGTGTAGATCCATCATGTTAAAGCTTGTTAGAAGCTTAGATCTAACAATTTTAAGCATGGATCTTGAAAGATCCATGGTTAAACTTGAAGATGAACTTGAAAAGTTTTTGTGTAAACTTGAAAAATGGTTTTAAAGTATGATTCTTGTAATCTTGAAGTGATAAAGTTTATGGATAATCAACTTATGAAACTAAACTTCTTAAAAAGTTAATGAAAAAGTCTTCAAGAAACTTGTTGTTGGAAGATTCATGTATGTAAAGTGTAGATCTAAAAGACTACACATTTTTAACAAAAATTAAGTTCATCATAAGGTTTTTCATGGTGATTTTAGTGTATATTACTTGTGAAATTTGGGGAAATTGATTTTGATGATGAAAAGAAAATAAACACATGTTTTAAAAACATGGGAAACCTCCATTTTTAGGGAAAACTATGTCAAAATTTTTATAAAATTTTGACACTTAGAAAAATATAAGTTTTGGTGAAACTTATTCCAAAAAAAATCATCTAAAAATATTTATCAAGGTTTCCTAATTTTTGTACAAAAATTACAAGTAAGAAATAAGGATTTCTTCTAGAACAAAAATAATATTAAGTATCTATTTTTTAGGGAAAAATATATATATTTAGTGGTCACAAGATTATGTGCTAAGTGTATATTATGTGTATTATATGTATTAGTGATGTTAGGAACTTGAAAAATACATTAAATACTTCCAAGGAGTATACTACAAAAATACACATACAAACACTTAAGAAATACACAATGATACAAGTATACAAAATTACATATAAAAAGGATACATGGACAAATATAAATATATATAAGTATATATATATATATATATATCCATATACATATATTTCCTACAAAATTAAGGACTTGGACAATTTTTGGACTTATTGGACAATTTTATATATGTATGGGCTTATAAAAAAATTACTACAAGTGATGGAAGAATTATAAAAATGTAACAAGTGACAAAAATAAGTATATATATATATATATAACAAAGTGTGACAACATATATATATATATATATATATATCAAGTAAACCTTAAAAATATTATTATTTTTAAGAAATAAAATTTCGGAAAGTAATAAAAATCAAACAATTGATTTTTGGGTAATTAATACAAATATACAAGTATTTACACTTAAAATACAAGTATACTTTCCTAAGTATACTTACACCTAAAAATAATATTGGAAATATTATTTAACAAATTACTTATATTTATTTTTGCCAAATAATATAAGTGACATATATTTTGTAAAAGTTAAAAATATATTATTTTTAACATATAACATTTTCCAATCCTACTTACACACACACACACACACACACATATATATATATATAGGATAAAAATATATAACAAATACAATATTAAATATAATGTGACATACACATACAAATAAGACAAGAAACGATACAAGTAAGACACTTTAAATCCAAATAGTAACTTGTACTTAGAGGTTTACAAGTTAGGTGATTAACATACTTAGAACGTCTATTGGTCACGAAATTCAAGTAGCAGAAGCCGGTGCAGCTAGACGCTCAAGACGCAAAGCAGTGAGTTCATGTCCCCATTTTTAAATGTTTTTACTGTTTTCTAAATCTTGGGGGAAAATACATGTACAATTGGTATGTTTAAAACAAAGGAATCAAACATAGGTCATCTCACGAATAGGGTATACGTAAGCACCATCAATCTAGTTTAGACCGAAAGAACAAGGGTTAGATCTAACAGGTCCGGGCAGCCTCACTCTCTTGACAACACATAGTCATGGAGTGTCTTGGGTCACGGTAGTAGGGTAAACGATGTTAAAAATCGCGTAGATTTGGATGCTTCCTATGTCGTCACATATGTTAATGTCCTCGCGAAACGTTAGCGATCTCGATTCCATCTCATTACAATTTACAAACTTACATTTTACAAATTACATACCATGCTTTTACACAATTACAAATGTTACATTTTACACAATCTGCATGAATTCACACCAACTTTTGTTGACGATTTTAAACTTACATGTATTTCAGGGAATTAGTGGATAATGCTCGCGGGCTCCTTTTCAGAATTTTTAGTGTCTAATCTCTGTTGCCATCTTTTGTGGATTTGTTTACTGTATCCCACCTTCTGTGGTGATATAGGAAACAAAACCTTGATCTTCGTTTTGAAATGGTGTTGTGAACTTTCAAACAATTATCTTTTATTTATAATGTAAACTTTAAACTAAATTCTGTATTTTGGGATAACTAAACTTGAATGGCAAGATGGAGTTTGTTTTAATTCATGTAGCATGTTTACTTATCATATGCAATGAGAACCACTCAGATCACACCTCGTGCTTTCGCCTTTGAAAGGGGTGTGACAGCTTTGGCCAAAGCGCTGCGTTTTGGAGGGTTTTTAAATTTTTAAAAATTGTATACTTTTTGTATCGTAACGTATTTTGCCATTACAAGTCATTTTAGGAAGTTTATGGTCTATACGACACGTTCTGGATAAGTTCGGTCACTTATGTTGCCGTATTCCATGATTTCGTGTGATTCTGTTTTGGTTTCACTTGTAGTCAATGTTTTACAAACCGTTTTTTAAGTTAAACCGGATTAGGCTAAAAAATGGTTCAACCGGTTGAACCAGGTTGTACCAAGAGGTTCAACCGGGTTGACTAGTTAACTTTATAATTTAATAAATTACAACATCAACTCAAAAGTTAATCAAAAAATGCATGATTACATATTAAAAGATAATCCAAAAGCTAATCCATAATAAAAATAAACCAAAAGATAATTGAAAATCATTCAATTTTCCAACATGCTCTTTTAAGTGTAAATGTACAATATGTTTAAGCCATTTGAGTGTTGAGGCCATGTTTGGATAAACTTATTTTATCTCTTTATGACTAACTGAATTTTTGAAAAAGGAGTTTTTGTGAAATGGTGTTTGGGTAATAAGATGAAGATGAGCTTTTAGGCATTGAAAAAGAGAGATGAAAAGGTCACTTGATTGTGACTTTTGCAAAAAAGGAGATAAGGATGTTAAAAAGCCAATAAGGAGAAATGAAAAAGCTCATCAAGTTCCTGATCGCATAAAAGATGAAATTCACTATTATCGCTATCCTTATCAACTAGAGGATAACTATTTTCATTTCATACAATATTAAATAAGAAGTTTTAGTTACGAATAATTATATTATATAAAAATTACGTAAGATAAGTAACATATATAATAAAAATAAGTAACAACCCAAACTAAAATAACCTTGGGCCGGTACCGGTATTACGTTTCAAACAAGTATACCGGATTTTACCGCCGGTACAAATGTCACACCCCAACCGATGGCGGAAACATCGGGGCATGGCACTGAGCGAAACAGATTGTCCAGAAGTTTCCATAACAATTATCATTACCAATTAATTTAAAGTAACATGTCCCATACCATGTCTCAAAAGGCAAACAAATTATTACAGACAAATCTAGTCAAGTAGTTCTTTTCCGACAACTCAGATTTATACATGGATAGTTTATTTATTGGTTTCTAGGACCTCTTTTCCTAGCTTCGATTTCATCACAGCACAGAGAGCATCCTAGACCTTTCCTAGCCTCAAGTTCACAGCAAGCTAAAGCATGTAAACTTCCTAAGCACCTGTCACATACGTTAAAGTAAAAGTCAATACACATAGTGTAAAGGTGAGCATACAAGTTTGATAATAGCATATAGAGTTCGAAATAGTTTACGCATAACCAGCACGTACACAGAGTGAAATGAGGCATGTTAGTTATCGACATGAACCTATCGATACCAATGACTGCGGGTTGACTGCCCAAGGCAGTTCGCGATACATTCTCACCACTGTGAGCCATGTAGGTAATTGTCCTTAACAACCCCCGAGTGAACGGGTGCTGAGTCCAAACTAATAGTACTACCGTTGCTAAGGCAGGTAGACAGCATTCCATGTGTAAACATAACAAACAAGCATTCATTTAGTCACATATAACATGCGGTACGGTTAGCGTTTAAAGTATTGCGTAGTGTGTTCGATGTGATTTGGTATAAGTAACGTATGTAACACCCAAAAGTGCGTAAAACAAAAAGGGATCGAGTATACTCACAGCGATGGATGGATTGAAGGGAGCGCTAGAGAGTAGGGTTAGCCTGGTCAGAACGATAGCATAACGATAAGTGACGCGCAAAACGATGCAAAGTACAAGTGGCTCGGACAGCAGTCTGGTCGGATGGTAGTCCGGTCGGACAACCAGTTGTGCGGATGGCAATCCGTTCGGACAGTAGTCCGGTCGGATGACTGTTCGAGTGGATTGTTCCTTCCTTTGAGAAGGATGTGTTTGTGTATGATGGCTTGTCTTTTGAAGTTTTCGTTGTAGCATTTTGAAAACATTGAAGTATCTCTACCTTTCAGGTCGGTCGGTCAGACGGTCGTCCGATCGGACGACGACTCGAGTGGCGAGGTTACTCAGTGAGAACAAATCCACAGCAGGGCGGTCTCTCGGTCGGATGTCCATCCGACCAGGTGGCAACCCTGATACTGAACATGTTGAAAATTGTTTAAGTATTAAAGTCCAAATGTCTCATGATTCGGATGGCGGTTCAGTCGCATGGTAGTCCGATCGGACAGCAATTTGTTCAACACTCAGACTTCAGATCTTGGCAAAATTGGTTAGGCGTGGGACCCAAGGTGCAAGTCGTTCGGACACCCGGTCGCTCGGATGGCTGTCCGTTCTGACAGTAGTCCGATCGGACGGCACTTCGTCCTGGTCGTTCCGTTCGTCTCACACTTGGCCGTTTTTATTGTTTGTCGTGTTATCGAGATGTGTTGATATTGTGCTAACCAATAGAGTCCCATCCTAAGCTCTAGTGACCCGACTGAACAGGAACCACCCAAATTCGGTCAGTCCACCGGTTTAAGATGATAGTTCTTGGTTAACCCGGAATCGATAATCTCGTGGGTAGGATACGGATCTTGAACCAACACAACCACAAGATTGAGTAGTGAGTCGGCACAAGCTCCGATTCTACCAGTTTTGAATGCATTGAGTGTAAAAGAGTTGAAAGAAAGTCGGAAAACCCTCTTTCAATTCTTTTTATCATGTATATGTTTAGATCTATGAAAGATCTTTGTTAGTTTATGTGGAAATCAGTCAGATCTAGGTTGTTCTTGATGGATTGAGGCCAAAACATGAAGTTCTTCAAGAACACATGATGACGTCATCCTAGAACACCTCGATTCTTGATGATTTCTCGGTTAAAAGTTAAGATTCAAAAGATAGAAAGGTGTAGGAGTGCGTGTAGATTAAGGAAGTACAAGATTTAGGACGAGATCTTACCGGGATTGCGAGAAATCGAAGGAAAAAGTGAGTAGGAGCACGGGTCGGACGTCACTTACCAAAAGTGGAAATAATGAAAGTGACAAGGGGTATTTATAGGTTTCCCAGAATGGAAAGAGCTGGTCGGTCGGATGGAATCTTGCCCGGATGACAGCCCGGCAGAGTGGCTCCTCGGTCGGATGGCAGCCTGGTCGGATGGCAATCCGGCCGGATGGCCCTTGGTTCGGGTGCTCGGTGCGACGAGTTTTGCTGTTTCGATTGCGATTGCGAGCGTTGCGACGCGATAGAGTTTCCAAGTCAAATTACTTTTAATCCCAACTACTCATATCTCGCACTATCTCTTCTCCACCAATTATCATGCTGTTTCGATTGCGATTGAGTTCGATTGCGTTTCGATTGATTACCACACATAACACAATTTAAACATGCACAAGTAACACATAGGGAACACACACACGTATACAATAACCAAAATGCGTAAATCGAGTTGCGAGTGCGATAGCGATAAAGCGGTTAAACATGCGATAAATAGCGATTACTATGCGATTATTAATAGATACTCCACATAATACAACTAAATCAAAAATAAAATAGTCTAATTACAAGTCAAAGAAGTCAAAACAGGAATTGAGCAAGGAGAGACAGATCGCAATTAGCAATCTTTTCTTCCTTTGACTTCAATCTTGACTTTGACTTTCGAAAACACGGGGTGTTACAGCCTCCCCTAGTTGAGGGAATTTCGTCCCGAAATTAGGCCGAAGCCATAACAAACAACTGCGGGTACTTCGCCTTCATGTCGCTTTCGAGTTCCCAAGTGAACTTTGCGTCTCGTTTGCCTTCCCATCGGACTTTCACAATAGGAATGCGTGAGCGTCTGAGCTGCTTGGTTTGGCGGTCCATGATTTCGACAGGCTTCTCCACGAAGTGTAGTGTTTCATTTAGTTGCAGGTCATCGAGGGGTACAATTAGATCATGCTCAGCCTGACACTTTCGGAGGTTTGACACATGGAAAGTCGGGTGGACATTACTAAGATCCCCCGGTAGTTTGAGTCTGTAGGCGACTTTTCCGATTCTTTCCAGAATCTTAAAAGGTCCAACATATCGAGGCGCTAGTTTCCCTTTCTTGCCGAATCTGACCACACCCTTCCAAGGTGATACCTTTAGGAGTACGTAGTCGCCAACGTCAAATTCAAGGGGCTTGCGTCGTCTATCGGCGTAACTTTTCTGTCGACTTCGAGCTTTCAACAAGTTGTCTCGAATTTGGAGGACTTTGTCGGTCGTTTCTTGCAATAGCTCAGGACCGATTAATTGCGAGTGACCGATCTCGTGCCACACAATAGGCGATCGACATTTTCTTCCGTATAAGACCTCGAATGGTGCCATTTGAATGCTGGAATTATAACTGTTGTTGTACGAGAATTCGACCAACGGCAGGTATGCATCCCAATTACCACCGAAGTCTATGACACACGAACGGAGCATGTCTTCAAGAGTACGAATCGTTCTTTCAGTCTGACCATCGGTTTGAGGGTGGAATGCGGTACTTAAGTTACGCGTAGTGCCGAGAGCCGCTTGAAACGTTTCCCACAGTCGTGAGGTAAACCGAGCATCTCGTTCAGAGATGATGTCGCGAGGCGTCCCATGATTACAAATGATCTCGTTGGTGTAGATTCGGGCTAATCGTTCTACCTTGTAGTCTTCCCGTATTGGCAAAAAGTGAGCAGATTTGGTCAAGCGGTCAACAACAACTCAGATGCTGTCGTGACCTGATGACGTGTGCGGAAGCTTTGTTTTGAAGTCCATAGCTATACTCTCCCACTTCCACATAGGGATAGGTGGTTGTTCGAGTAAGCCAGAGGGTCTTTGGTGTTCAGCCTTGACTCTTGCACAAGTCAGGCACTTTCCAACGTAGAGAGCAATATCCCTTTTCATGCCAGGCCACCAGTACTTGCAGCGAAGGTCTTGGTACATTTTGTCGGCATCGGGATGAATAGAATACCGGGATTTGTGGGCTTCGTCCATCAGAATCTGTCGCAAATCGGTTCGTTTAGGGATCCAAATTCGGTCCAGAAAGTGGAATATCCCATTTGACTTATTCACAAGCTGGGCTCCATCGTGGTAGATTCGTTCCTTCTTCAGAGTACGTTCGTTAAAACATGCATGCTGAGCTTCGCGGATGAGGGTTTCGAGATCGTATTGGGCTTGGACATTACGAATGCTGAGCAAATAGCTCCGTCTGCTGAGAGCGTCGGCAACAACATTTTCTTTGCCTGGGTGATAACGAATCTCACAGTCGTAATCGTTGAGAAGTTCTACCCATCGGCGTTGATGCATATTAAGTTCTTTCTGATCAAAGATATGTTGTAGGCTCCTATGATCTGTGAAGATCGTACACTTTGTACCATACAGGTAGTGTCGCCAAATCTTTAACGCAAAGACAACTGCGCCTAGCTCGAGATCATGGGTTGTATAGTTCTTCTCGTAGATTTTGAGCTGATGAGACGCGTAAGTTATAACCTTGTCTTGCTGCATAAGAACACAACCAAGACCAAGGTTGGAGGCATCACAATAGACAATGAAGTCGTCTTTTCCATCGGGCAATGTGAGAACAGGAGCATTGCAAAGCATGTGCTTGAGGGTTTGGAAAGCAGACTCTTGTTCAGTTCCCCAAACAAAAGGCTTGTCTTTATGCGTGAGAGCGGTAAGCGGCACAACGATCTTTGAGAATCCCTCGATAAATCTTCGATAATAGCCCGCTAGTCCGAGAAAAGAACGAACTTCAGACGGGTTCTTAGGTGTAATCCAACTCTTAACTGCTTCAATCTTCACCAGATCGACGTGAATACCCTGACTATTGACAATGTGACCCAGAAACTGAACTTCCTCCAGCCAAAATTCACACTTGGAGAACTTGGCATAGAGTCGATTCCCCTGAAGTAGCTCGAGAACCAAACGTAGATGCTGCGCGTGTTCGGCTTTCGACTTGGAATAGATCAAGACATCGTCGATGAACACGATGACGAAACGGTCGAGATATGGTTTACACACGCGATTCATCAGATCCATGAAAACCGCGGGCGCGTTGGTTAGACCAAAAGGCATAAAAACGAATTCATAGTGGCCGTATCGAGTGCGAAACGCGGTTTTGGGTACATCCTCCTTTTGTATGCGTAGTTGGTGATAGCCTGAGCGAAGATCGGTCTTCGAGAAACACGTAGCACCTTGTAGTTGATCAAACAAATCGTCGATGCGAGGCACGGGATAGCGGTTCTTGATAGTTAACTTATTCAACTCCCGATAGTCGATGTGCATCCTAAACGACCCATCCTTCTTTTTGACGAAAAGGACTGGCGTGCCCCAAGGAGAGGTGCTCGGGCGAATGAAGCCTTTCTCAAGTAATTTCTGGAGTTGGTTCGAGAGTTCACGCATTTCGGATGGTGCGAGTCGGTAAGGAGCTTTGGCAACAAGATTGGCTCCAGGAATGATGTCGATACGAAAGTCGATATCACGACTTGGCGGTAAACCGGGAAGGTCGTCAGGGAACACATTAGGAAATTCACGAACTACAGGAACGTCTTTCACATATGTCTTTCCTTTCTTTTCCTTCTCCGCTACTACAATGTTAGCCAAGAAAGCTCTGTATTCCTTGCGGAGATACTTACTTATAACACCCCAAAAATGACCGTTAGACATAAAGCTAAATTTATTAAAGGTTTAACCAAGTAAATGTAAATGTTTCAAATACTAGTAGGATAATGAGAAAAGCCTAAAGTAAACTCTCTTTCAAAGTGGAGGGTTTAATGTGTAAATAGAGAATTGAAAGGTTTTTATAATAAACAAAAATGGAAAAAAAAAACACCCATTTTTGGGTACTGGGGATCGATCAAAGCAGGGAACCAAGGGTGAAACACTTGTTCACCAAATTCAATCAAATTGGGTAGAAATTTAGAAGATAATCAACTGCATGAACTCGAATCTACACCCATCTAAGCTCGATTTTAAAGAGGTAAGTTCAATTTCTTGAAATCATGACTTGTAGGAAGTGGGTTATGACCCAATCTCGAATTGATACAAGTAATTGTGTAGATTGGAGTTAGGTCTTTGCTATAGAACAAGAATCTTATTAGGCCTTCTGGCCGTCGCCGACGCCCCCCTTGATCCGACGCCCTATTTGACTGTCGACGGGTAAAAGTGGCCGACGCCACATTCTAGAGCCCGTCGCCGACGGGAGGCAAGGCCGTCTCCGACGGCCAGCGGAAGATCAGTCCACTAAATTTTTTTTATGTTATTTTTCGCATTTTGAGTTCCCGAGTTGTCTGAGAGCCTATTTAATGATTAAGTGAGGTTCATATAAGGCCTAATAAGATGTATGTAACCACAATTAGTGGTTACGATGGAAAGAAATTTGTAAAGGTCGAAAGTAATGTGTCGAATGATACGAATGAATGCTGAAAGTTTAAAAAGTGAGTAAAGTTTAAAATGTGAGAATGCGAATGAAGTAAATACGGACTAATGAACTATGATGTATTGAAAGCTTGTGAACTATAATTTAAGTTCCCATGCTTCTCAGGTATGGCCGTTTTATGTTCCTAGCAAGTTAATAGAAGATATAATAAGTTATGTAAAGTTATGTTATGTAGATCGTTGGCGATAAAGTAAAATTTATGAAAGTCGAATGTTACGTATGGAATGGCATGAAATGAATGACGAATGTATAAAGTGGAGTATAGACTAAAGTACTTGGATATGTGAAGGAGCCGGAATTGTTAATAAATAAATATAAAAAAAATTAATATTACGGTCTATCATATTTAGATGATTACATGTTCAAAAGTTTGAAGTGTGTAAGCAAGACAGTTGACTATCTAAAAGTCAACAGTATAGGGATATCATGAAATGGTCATTAGACACAAATGCTAAAGTAAAGAGTTAATGTGTTATGTATTAAGTGATTTACGTGTTATGCTTGATGATAGTTTAGTTGTATGGATTGGAAGTGAGATAACTAATAATAAATGCCTCGTTTATACGAAATTTGACTAACGAAAGTCAATTAACTTATGAATAGAAAGAAAATGAATAGTTGTATGTATGCTCACATAAGCTAACAATGTTACGAATGTAATAATATGTAAGGATGGAAATCTTGTCAGTTGATTCAAGTATGGATGGCAAACGGGGAAAGAGGAAGCAATGAGGCAAGCATGAACATGAACACTAAAGGTAAGTGATTTCGCAATCGCTTCGAATTTATCTACATGAAGGTGTATACGTGTTTGAGTATTCGAAATCAAAGTGAAATGTATAAATAAATGAGAAATGTTATGGTACGTTTTGTTGAAATTGTTGGCATAATGTTAAACCGATAAGACCTCATTATAAGGGTAAATCGGTCATAAATTTTTAGTTGAGAAGTTCTAAGGCGGAAATGATAACTTGGTAATGTTGATGAAAGGTATGGGAATAATATTAGTTGGGATGTTAGCTGATGTGTTCAAAATGTAACATATAAATTTCATCAAATGAGGCATAAAACTAACCATTTTTTAGTACTAATGTTGGAAAAAGTGTGCTTTTGTCTTCCTTTTGTATTTTCAGGATTAAATGAGCTCAAATTAACAAAAGAAGCAAAAAGACATCATAATCTAACATAAATACAAGAAAAGGAACAAAACGTGACATGCCCGACCCCACAACAAGATCTTCCCAAGCAAAACAAGAGATCAGAAGACTGAACACGCCCCGTGCTCAGCCAGCACGGGGGCGTGCCCAAGTGTCAGCAGAAAAGACAAAGTGGTAGAAGCTTCTATTACCCACCACGGGGCCGTGCTCAGTGGACACGGGGCCGTGGTCAACTATAAGATTCGTACAATCCAGCAAATCTGCATAGTACAAAGATTCTTCTGCACCACGGGGTCGTGCTCAGCGGACACGTGGGCGTGGTCAACTAATAAGACAAAGCTGCATTAAATGAAGAAAGAGAAGGATGTGGACACGGGGCCGTGCCCAAGCTTCTGTTCAGCCTATAAATAGAAGTGCTTGGCTCAAGCTCAAACCATCCCTTGGCACACCACCTCTCTCACACTTCACCCACCACCCACTACCACCATAACACCATCATCCACCACCATCATCCATTGTCCATCGTAGAGTGTGTGAGTCGTCTCGGGATCCAAGATTGATCGTAAGAGTTCTTGACAATCAAGGCCATGTTTGCCTAAGTCTCTTACCTCACTTGGTGAAGACAAAGTGTCTAGTGTAATACTTTTTATTTCTAATCTTTTGCACTTTTTATTTGGTTTCGTATTAATGACTTTAATAACTAGTTGCTTATGTTGAAGGTGATCTTTCTTTATCGTTTGTCCGTGGTGTCTTGAAATTATTTTACTGTCTATATAAAATAAAAGATTTTCACCATTCATATCTCCACGGTCTATATGAAGGTATGTTGACTACCTGGTCGGGGGTTAAGGGAACGGTTTGGTAAAGGTCTTACCATTGTTCAGCGTTTAGAGGTCCTGCAATGGACCTGGGTCAAATTTAGTAGGACCTCCTTCAATACTTCACGGTATTGGATGGCGGGGGTCCAAACTCTTTGATCCCCTCATAAGTTAACTACTATTAATACTATAACCCGGCTATTTAGGACTGTATCCCTGCTGACTCAGACTACTTAGCCGAGGGTAACGTCACCTCCAAAAGAGGGGCCTACCATAATATTGCATTAATAACTTAATTCATTATCTTCCAATAATCCACCCTTTTAGGATTGTATCCTTGCTGACTCAAACTACTGGGGTGAGGGTAACGTCACCTTCAAAAGAGGGCCCTACTACAATAACTAAGATAATCTCTTAATTATGTGCAAAAGTGCGGAAATAATCAAAGGTTACACTAGATACGAGCCGGAACCAAGTGATTCATCTTGTCTATCTGTCTTTTCTTTTATTTTTATTTTCAGCATTTTAGTTAGTTTTTATTTTTCTTAGTTTAAAACTTTTTTTTTCTAAATTTTTTATTTTGATTAGACGTTGAGTATAAACCGGTATTAAAAGCTCTTGTGTCCTTGGACGACCTCGGTATCTTACCAACACTATACTACGCTCACGATGGGTGCACTTGCCCATATGTGTGTTTAGTGTTAGTAAAATATCGTGTTTTATAAATTTAAAACTTGGCTAAAAATAAGTGTTAAAGGGGCTTAAAATATACACCTAATATATATAACACTTCACACGCATCAAGTTTTTGGCGCCGTTGCCGGGGACACAAGGATTTTAAGAAAGTTAGGAATCAACGGCCTAATCGTTTTTCTTGTTTTTCATTTTTTTAGGATTTTTTTTTTAGATTTTTTTCAGCTTCTGCAGAGCTCAGCACGGGCCGTGCCTGGTCGGACACGGGCCATGCCCAGCATCATCACTGGCAATTTTTATTTTCTGAGTTACAAAGAGCTGAACACGGGGCCGTGTCGGTGCAACACGGGGTCGTGTCCAACTCCCAGTAACAGGGATCCAAAAAACAATCACTGTAACTCTGACCACGGGCCGTGTTCACTGAGCACGGGGTCGTGGTGAACATTCTGACCAACGTTCTTTTCTGTTTTTATTGCAGGACTTGGAACCCAGGTGCCACATTTGAACCTCCTACGTAGTGCATGAGCTCCAGTTCTAGTAGAGACATAAAAGAACCCCTAGAAGAACCTGAACGCTTTCTTAGAAAAAGACTTAAAGCTAAAAATCAAGAGAAAGTTTCAGGGGACCCACTTCCAATGGCGGACCGACGTACCCTCATGGATTACCTACGGCCCACCGTAGGCAATCTCGGCGCCACTATCAATGCACCGAATGTCGAAGCCAACAACTTCGAACTTCGGCCGCATTTGATACAAATGCTCCAAAACTCCGCAACCTTTCATGGGCTTGCGGACGAGGATCCCCATCTACATATTACTAATTTCTTGGAAATATGTGATACTTTTAGGATCAATGGAGCATCAAACGACGCCATTCTCCTTAGGATGTTTCCATTTTCACTAAAAGACCGAGCTAAGGCTTGGCTCAACACCCTCCCAGTTGGCTCGGTAAACACCTGGGATGAACTAGCCCAAAAGTTTCTATATAAGTATTTCCCTCCTGCTAAAACGGCTAAATTAATGACTGAAATTAATACATACTCACAAGAGGATGGGGAATCCTTGTATGAAACTTGGGAAAGGTTCAAGGAGCTTCTAAGAAAGTGTCCTCATCACGGTCTAGCGGTATGGCAACAAGTATCCACCTTCTACAATGGGTTGTTGCCACACACAAGACAAACACTTGATTCAAGCTCCGGGGGACTTTTAGGTAATCGTCGCCCAAATGAAATATATAATCAAATTGAGGAAATTGCTCAAACCAATTTTCAATGGCACACTCCTCGAGGTAATAAATCTGTTGCCCCGAGCGCCCATAAGGTTGATGAAAGCACCTCTTTACAAGCCCAAATCGAGGCCCTCTCTTCAAAAATCAAAAAACTAGAAATGACAAAAACGGCCTCGGTTATGGCTTGTGAAGGGTGTGGTGGGTCACATGAAAATTGGAGTTGTATGAAAGAATTAGATGAACAAACAGAAACGGTAAACTACATTGATAATAGACCTAGGCCGTCGGGTCCTCCAACGGGTACCTACAACCAAGGATGGCGTAACCACCCAAATCTTGGTTGGAGAGATCCCGACAATAGTAGTAACCAACAAAACCAACGAACTAATTTTCAACAACAATAAAATTTCTCTCAACAACAAGGTGGAAGAGAAAGGCTTGAAGATACCGTATCTCGCCTCATCTCCGACACCGAAAAGAAAAACTCGGATCGATTTCAACAATTGGAATCGAATTTTAGAAATCAACAAGCTAGCATTCAAAACGTTGAAAAACAATTAAATCAACTAGCTCAAAATTTCTCCGAGAGACCACAAGGCGCGTTACCAAGTAATACCGAACCCAACCCAAAGGCGCAAGTACACCTCATCACTTTAAGAAACCGAACCGTGGGTCCCGAAGATGCCCCATTACCGCCAGTTGAAGAAGGTCAACGCCAAAGCACGACTTCACCTACACCTCAACTAGAAAAGGCTTCTTCTCCAAATCAAGAGCCCACCAAGACGCCTCCAATTCCGTACCCCGGTAGGTTAAATCGTCAAAAGACCGATGAGCAATTCGCAAAGTTCGAAAGTTTACTAAAACAATTGCATGTCAATATTCCTTTTATTGAGGTTCTAACCCAAATGCCTAAATATGCAAAATTCATGAGGGATTTCCTCACTCACAAAAGGAAAATTGAATCATTGCAATTAGTTAACTTAGGCGAAGAATGCTCCGCTTTAGTACTCAATAAACTTCCACAAAAGAAAATCGATCCCGGGAGCTTCACAATTCCTTGCTCGATTGGGAAGTCCCCCATACGTAATGCATTAGCCGATCTTGGGGCTAGCATTAACCTCATGCCCACATCAATGTTCAAACGACTCGGCCTAGGAACAACAAGCCCTACAAAGATGAGCATACAACTCGCCGACAGGTCCGTCAAATTTCCGCAAGGTGTCGCTGAAAATCTACTGGTCAAGGTTGACAACTTCGTTTTCCCAACCGACTTTGTCATCCTAGACATGGAAGAAGACACCGATGTCCCTCTCATCCTCGGGAGGCCATTTCTAGCAACCGCCCAAGCAGTGGTGGATATGAATGACGGGACGTTAACATTGAAGTTTGGGGACGAGGAAGTGAAGTTTGAATGTGGAAAGAAGATAGAGGAAGAAGACCCGGTCAACTACATGAAGGTCATAGACTCAAGCTTGGATGACGCTTGTCACACCCCGATTTCCACGTGTCACCGGTGGGCCCGGTGGGGGAGTATCGTGACGTGGTTGGCAACGTAATAGTCAAACAACACAATATAATAATGCACAGCGGAAGCAAATTTAAAATATAATACAACCGAATTTATTTATTGTAATCAAAGTCACAATATCCGGTGTTTATCCACAGTAGGATCGAAACAAAATAACATTTAATGGTTCAACAGACTTCAGGCATCTTAAGCATGCGAGACTTCTAATGATGCTTAGGAGAAATCCCAGCCAATTTCGCTTAGTACCTGCATTTAATCTTTTTGGGAAAATACGTCAGTTTACACTGGTAAATACATTCAACTGACTCATTTTGGAAAATGATTGAAAATTGGTTTGGATGCACATGGCGTAAACATTTTTATAACTTGGGAGAATTATTTAATATTATAATCTTGTGAACGAATTACATGTTACTTATGCGTTCAGTAGCCCGGATCTAGTCCGGGTTAAAGATCAATAGACACACCACATAATTGAGTTATACACGACAGGTGTACGCCTACACCCCGTGCTCAGGTCGTGGCCATCTCGTAAGATAATGCCAAGGATATCCGGGACATGGTCATTAACCCCCCAAAGGCTATAAAGTAAACAAGACTGTTTAAACGAGCCAATCAAATTATTCAACTACCCACTAAGCGTGGAGATTTGATGCCCGATCAAGCGGTATGCTATATACCGTAACCCAAGCCCGTATAGGGAAAATAAGTTAAAAGTATTTACCTGATGCAAAGTATATTTCACAATAAGCAAATAGCACGTAGCTTTTACTGGTTCTCCTAATCTGGAACGAAGGTTTAATATAACCTATTAGAATACTAATGGGTCTTTAATTAAGCTTAAGCTTAGACCGGCTAGTTTCAAGGATACGGTTCGTACGCACGTTCGTACGACCTCGGTATCTTACCAACGCTATACTACACTCAACGATGGGTGCACTTGCCCATATGTGTGTTTAGTGTTAGTAAAATATCGTGTTTTATAAATTTAAAACTTGGCTAAAAATAAGTGTTAAAGGGGCTTAAAATATACACCTAATATATATAACACTTCACACGCATCATTTGCTAAAGACATTTTGTAAAGATGTTCGAATTGAAAGTAAGTACAACATGTACTGCAATACTTATATACAAAAAGTACTGGGTGGTGGTTAACCTTATAAGATTATATTGTAGAAGACAGTAAATAATAATTACTTACAAATGCTAGAAGTATTACGTAAGAAATACAATGTGTAATCTGGGCGTGAGACGATCGAAACGAGTCTATCAGAAGAGTTCTTGGTCTAATCAGAGGCGGAATTCATTGATTAGACTTTGTAACAGCTTGATTCACTCTTAATTGTCTTGTTTTATTGATATAACACGTTTACAGATTAAACGACACGTCGGCAGCACTTCGGTACCGGAATCACGAACATTACAAATGAATCAGCATGACAGGTATTTATAGGGGATGGTATTTCGCACGGAATGACATCTTGCTATTTCGTGCGAAATAGCCAATGGTCATTTCGTACGAAATAGCTCAATCACACCCAAACCCTATTTTCCTCGTACATCGTACCCTGATCTAACAATTCTATTACAAGACTCGATACAAGACAAAGTCGACAGACGTATGCACCAACAGACTCCCCCTCGGATGTTGACAAAGTCTTCGGTGTCGAGTCTTCACAGTCTTCAGCCTTGATCAGTCTTCAGGCCTTTTTAGAATTATCTGACAGTGTAAGCATCCCAATCTTTATCTCTTCTCTTGATCAAATAATCTCAACATGTCTTTATCTTCTCTTGAACAGATCTCTTGATTCTTTAAGGTTATCAGCATCAGCAACTAGCGCGATCTTCAGGATTTAAACCTGGCTTTCCTATCGCCAGACTCCTCTTTGCTAACAGACTCCCCCCTTAAATTGTACTGGGATCGCAGTCTGGCTCATACTCTGCTCATGCTTTTCATTCTACATATGTTCAAGATCATAACCTGGCTCTCTCATAGCCGTAACCTGCACATTCTCTACCTCAAAGTAAATTTCACAAATTTACAATTTGACAAAATTAATATTTTCTGCTTACCACTTGTATATGAAACATTCAAATTTGGTTTCAACTGAATGAACCATTTTATAATTTCAAAAACATTTTTCATATCAACATACTTTCCCAACCCTGTTGTTAATCATGTTTAGCACTTGGAATTTTGAAAATCAGCTTTTCAACATCAGTTGTCTAAAATCTTTTTGTATTTTTCAAAATTTTATGCTAAAACACTCCGAAAATCTTTTTGGATTTTTTGAATTAATGAAATGCAGTAAAGAAATATTTACAGACAATATTTTTGTGAATTTGTGTAAGAGGATCATATCAGTTTATGAGACAAATCACCAACACCGTTAAGCTTTAAACATTTTAAGTTCTAAACGATTCACTTAGATTGTCAGTATACTGACCCACTTAAATTTTCACACAAAGTTCAACTGTTTCGAGATACGAGATTAATGTTTTAGAGACTTAAACTTATTCGCGTGTCCCACCTCAGAATATACTCTCGTATCCAGATCCCAATATTCAGTCTTACAGGTGAGTATACCTAGATGATATCTGTAAAGGGTTAAATGCGAGGGCCATGAGAGCTCAGGCTATTGCTTCCGCAAAATCAGAGAGATGATGGCTTCGACTTTAGGTGTGTTCCCTTTAGAGAATCTTTTCTTCAACAACACATGATTAGCATTTTGCAATGTTTTATCATTTTTTATGCTGAGGGTGGTGCTATATTTCAAGCAAGCGAAAAGTATTATACGGGGACTAGGCCATTGCTTCCGCAAAATCAGAAGTCCCGGGATAATACCCCAGATATCACTAAGTATAAAGACCTAGTATCTCAGAAAGAGGGGTCTTTCAAACAAGATTTCGGGGGTTACCCATATATCCGAGAGATGTTCCCCACAAAATAAGTAAGTTTGAAATTTAGGTTTATATCTCGAACACAATCTACTAAGCGTGTAAAAACCTACTGGCATATCCTCAGTGAGACCGTTTATCACTTTTTAACTTTCCAATTCTTTAGCATGCTGTGATAGTCCACTGATGTACTATCATTTCCTCTTTTTCTCAACAAAACTCATTTTTGATTTTATCATGTTTTTTGATTTTTCAAAATTTCAAATGTTTTTGGATTTTCTGAAATTTCTTACTCCCCCTAAAATTCAAAACCATTTTAAAGAAATTTGAAAACAATCTATACAAGTAAAATAACAACTGATATCAAATCGCCATTCACTCGGCATAAACAATCAGAACTCCCCCTTTCAACAAACTATTTTCCCATAATGATTTCAAAACACTTAATTTTGTTTTAATCAAAAATGATTTTTCCGGAAAATAAGTTTTCTCGCCATTCACTCGGCATAAACAATCAGAACTCCCCCTTTCAACAAACTATTTTCCCATAAGGATTTCAAAACACTTAAGTTTGTTTTAATCAAAAATGGTTTTTCCGGAAAATAAGTTTTGTTGATTTTACCACTTATAAGATCGGGGATACATTCATCATTTTGTTTTATCAATCATTTGAATAAAAGTTAAATCAAGTTCAATTAATGACCATGATTAACTACTTGTAAGATCACAAATTAATCATAACCTCTTGATTCATAGATTGAAATACCACTTGTAGGAAAAATGCCGATTCCTACTCCACACTTACCAACCTGGAAGTTCCGGCAAGTCACACTTGTAGAAGTTTAACAATTTTTTAAATGCTTCACAAAAACAATTTTCAAGAATGATGCCGATTCATGCTCCACGATTACTCACTTGGGAGCTCCGGCAAGTCAGGATTTTAAGTAGAAAATGCTGTCACCCAAACCTGACCAGCCTTGGGTGATTTTGAATCAACACTATCCCAACCTCCTTTCGATTGATAAAAATCTTTTGCACTTTTCACTTTCCCATCTACCATCTTCCCAAATATATGTTTGACTTTCCCATTGAAAGCCTTTTCAGCATCAAATTCTCCTTTACCAGGGAAGAATTGATCTGAAATATCAATCTTTCCAATTTTTAACTTCAATTTTTCTTTCGACAACGGCGGAAAGTTTTCATCGTTCAACTCTGGAACGGAATTCTCATTATTTTTCTCAACAGATGACTCCTCTGATTTTATGGAATCAGATTCATTGTCAGAACAACTCTCAGATTTTACAACCCATCTTTGTTTGTTCAAATCAACTTTTCTTTTGTAAAAACGTTTCGAACCTTCACCTTCTTCGAAAGTCGAATTTTTAAACACTTTGAATTTTTCTCTTGATTTTACTGTTTTATCAACATATTTCCTTTTCATTTCAAAGTTAGAAGAAACTCCCTGTTTTGAATAAGTGGACTCGTGGCAATTCCAAGCAATGTGTCTAGCTTTTTGACATTTAAAACAGATTCTTTTGTCAACTCTTGGAACAAATTTCTTCATATTCTTCTTCCTTTCAGCAAGAAACTCTCGGTTTTACTGTCTCCAGAATGGTTTCTTCTGCTCTTCTTCAGAACTTCCTCCTGCAACAAATTTGGTTTTTGGTTTATAATTTTTCTCATTTTTATAATTTTCTGAAGATCTAAAACCTAAACCATTCTTTTTGAAATTACTGTTATGGTTTGGTTTCTTTTGAAAACCATAACCAGAACTGTAACCCTTTTTCTTGTTCAATTTCTGTTGAACTCTTGAAGTGCATTTTTTAGGTTTTTCATGAAGATTTAAATCTTTTATTTCAGAAATATTAATTTCTGTTAATTTGAAAACCTGTTTGATCATTTCAGATTTGACACTTCTTATTGGAAATTCCTCATCAGAATATAACTTGTCTGAATCATTCAAAGTATATGCCACTTTGATTGGTCCGTCATTCAAATTAGATTTTGATAACATGAATTCTTTATTGTAAACCTGTTTAACCGGTGCACTCGGACTCTTTTCTGATGAACTCGAACTTTCAGATTTAGACTCCGACTTTGACTCTTCATCCATATCTAACACCTGATCGACCACTTTCTTTAACAATTCAGACTCATGATCAGTGTCAGACACTGTGAATGTGACATTGACGTGATGTCGCGGTCACAATCAAATTTAATCCAAATACAACTAAATAGATAGCGGTAAGTGGGTATCGAACACAGGGAGTTTGTGGAATGTGTGTTATTTGAAGATTTATCTAAGTTAACTAAATTAGACTAATTGCAAGAAAAGTAAAATTCAAGAGTTGGTTGACTTGGATTGGTTTTAAAAACTAAAAATACTAATTAATTTGCAAGATGAGAGTTGAGATTGTAAACAATTTGGAGACGAATGACCATCCTAAGTTTCCGGTTTGCTTCAACAATTGTGTTATCATCCACTAGAAAGAACTACATAGACATAGTTCGTGTGTAATTACTTATTGTGATAAAAGGGAACGAAGTACTCAGATTCCGAGAACGTGAGGTTGTTACCCGATGACCAATCAACCCTTACCCAATCCTAATTTTACCCATGATATCTTGATTGCCAACGGCACCAAGAACGTATGGTTTCAAACTAGAAAAAAATCATAAGAATTAACAATTTACAACTAAGCAATCACACACCATGATAAACAAAACATAGATAAAGTTTATCATTCTAGAAATATGGAATTAAAACACAACCGTCTTAAACAAACCTTCAACCTAGGATGATCATAGTATGTTTAGCCACGCATAGCTTCAAACAACATCTTAACAAAAGTTTTAATGTTCATCAAGATCAAAAACAATAAACCTAATGATTCCCCAAGTGTTGTTGTTGCCAAAAAGTCTCCAAGATAGCTCACAAATTCGTCCACAATGATTGATAACCGAAAACAAGTGAAAAGCCTCCATAAATCCCCTCAAAATGGTCATTAAATGCGTGAGTTACATGAAAACATTAGTTGGAGCCGTAACCTACGGCTCCCAGCCGTAGGTTACGGCAAGCAGTGAGTCTTACGGCCAGGAGCTCCTGTCTTACGGCTGGCAATGTTGAAAACTTGTTTTCAGCATAACGTTTTCGTTTCAACTCCGTTTTCTTCACCGTTTTCGCCTACGTTCTCGTAATTTCGTCCTCTATCATGCTATCCTCTTAATTCTTCAATTCTAATAAATTATTTTCTTCATGTATTCTCCATCTTTCAATCTCTAATCCAACCGCGCCTATTCCGAAGCTTCATTTCCACACTTTTAAGCTCCGAATGTACCTGAAACATAAGCAACCGTAGTTATCTAATTCAAGATAATTACACAATTAAATGAGGGATAAACTTGTCTTTTAACATCATAAAGGGTTGTCCTACGGACCACCCGTCACATCCCCACACTTAACCGTTGCTTGTCCCAAGCAACTCATTAAATCAATTTCAAAACAAGCGATCAATGTAAACCAAGCTAAATGTGCCGTCCTTTTACTAACTTTCAATCATACCACAAGACACATCCCTCACAAAAAAAATCTCTCGGTTACAAGAATTATTAGCATAATGCTAAACCACTCAATGCGTGTGTGTGTGTGTGTGCGACAATAAGCTTGTATACAAATCAAGTTTCCTCCTAACAAATATCTAACATGCTTTAGAATCAAAGGGACTTGCGGGTTGTAACGGGGCTAGGTGTCAAGGTAGGAAAATGGTGGAATACATATGAAAGAGCTAATTGATTTGACCCGGTTTTTATTTCTACCACTAAACAAAGCAACCATCAAATATATACACAACTTCTTAAACATTTTCAACTACTATTGCAACCAATCACTTCTTTTTGTATTTTTCTCATATTTTCTCTTTTTTTTTTCATAACACATCAAATTCAACAATATATACAAGAACATCAATACTACATACTAAATCTCCTAAACCGGGTCATCTCAATAGGTAAAATTTTGTAGGAAGTAGGTTTGGGTCACAATCGAATGGTCTAAGGCTCAACATGGCTTTCTAAGGACCAAACCCCCACCCCTCACAATACCAAGCTCATATATGTAACGTATGAGGTCCAACCCACCAATCCCGCACTCTCACACATCTAGACAAGGCTTCCTAAAAGCCCCCCTATCATTTTCAAAAGCATGCTAATTCTAGGATTTAACAAGTATTCGTACACAAGTTCTATTAACACAATAAACACACCGCCACTCAAAACAAAGAAATATCTATAATAATCATATGTGGCTCAAACACTCACCAAGAAATGACTAAGAATGGGTATCGGTGTGTCAAGTGGAACAATATCAAGTTTTCAAATTTTGACAATTTTTCGCTTGGCTTCACAAAAATTTTTAAAACTATCAAAAATTTCCCCCATCCCCACACTTGGGATACATTGTCCCAATGTATGGCTTTGAGGGAAGGATCGCTTTTAACCCACAACATCAACCTTTGCTTAAACTCTCAAACCCCAAATTTCTTTTTGGATTTTTTTTTAATTATTAAAAACACCACCAATTCCTTCACAACCCATAAACTAAACACATCAAAACACCACCCAACCGCCCAACCAAAAACTTAAACATGAATATATACAAAGGGGCACAAGATGAGAACAAGACACGACCTGATTAGTAAATCAGCAGTGTTGGTAGTGATGCAGCTGCGGTGATCAAACCGGTTCAAAAACATCTCTTAGATTCGCCGATATCTCAACAGGGATGTTGCCAAACATCCCCACACTTGAATCATTGCATCCGCGAGGGTTGAAACGTAATAACCTGCCAACACACAAACACAACACCAAAACAAAACCAAACAAAGCAAAACAAAACAAAACAAAACACAAATACAATACTCTACATCCTCGGGCTGCCTCCCGAGAGCGCTAAGTTTAAAGGTCTTCAGCCAGACCATACCTGATATGCGTTATGGTGGTCTTAATGCACACTTACCCGCAGCATTTCCAACAAATGCCCGGAAATTTACATGCCATCTCCATAGATTTGTTAGTCTATTTGGCATGTTAAAGTTGCTCCTGCGGGCTTTGCTAGTCCACTTCATGACATATACCTTAATGTCTGGTAGTTTCACCCTTCTCATCTTGTTTCTCGAACCCTCCTCCCCACACTTGTTAATTTGAATTATGGGAAGAGGTTCGGTACACATATCCATCCCATCAGCCTGCTCTACCTCATAATCTGCACACACATCATCTGATCTACAAGTGACTCTTCATCAGATAAAGGACTCATTGGTGTGGTATTATCCTCCACAACCTCCTCCTTCATGTGAGAATAATCTCTAATATCGTCAGGTAATGGTGAGAGGCGTTCTTCTATCTCTATCTTCAATTTTAAAGTATGACACTTAGAGACTAAGCAGCTGATTCGGTCTACATCGGACAGGTTGGGTGTTGCTAAAAATTGCTCGAGTTTGGACAAAGTTACTTCCAATACAGCAAGCTCTTTTTCCTCCTCGGTCTCATAAACATAAACACCCTCGGGCTCAGAATATTCTTCGGGATGATATTGTCGATATCCCTGATACGGTCTATAGATGCGCGCTTCCATCATCTTTTTATTCCAATACTTCGGGTTTTCCGAATACACCGGGCACACATCATAATCATAAGTGTGATCGCGACCGCAACAAAAACATAGACTATCCATCCTTGCCTCATAATAAACTTCCTCGTCCCGATCGTATCCATATGAATAATAGTCATCCTCCATTTCTGATTCATAATCGTCAACGTATGATGGAGGTGGAAGCTGTGAAACATAAGACACCGGTTTTCCATGTGCCCTCCTGTAGTGAGCCTTGTGGCAACCAATACATGGATGTCGTGGACCCCCGCACAATCTACACGTAAATAAGCTGAAATTTGTGTAATGCCCTGTCATCCTGCACAACACAACTCAACTACCAAGTGTAAATCATGAACATAAAAGAAATCTTTTGTTTTTTTTTTATTTTTTTTTCTTTTAATTTTTTTTTCAAACTAATACACAAGATAACACACGTTGCGCACTACTCCCCGGCAACGGCGCCAAAATTTGACGTGATGTCGCGGTCACAATCAAATTTAATCCAAATACAACTAAATAGATAACGGTAAGTGGGTATCGAACACAGGGAGTTTGTGGAATGTGTGTTATTTGAAGATTTATCTAAGTTAACTAAATTAGACTAATTGCAAGAAAAGTAAAATTCAAGAGTTGGTTGACTTGGATTGGTTTTAAAAACTAAAAATACTAATTAATTTGCAAGATGAGAGTTGAGATTGTAAACAATTTGGAGACGAATGACCATCCTAAGTTTCCGGTTTGCTTCAACAATTGTGTTATCATCCACTAGAAAGAACTACATAGACATAGTTCGTGTGTAATTACTTATTGTGATAAAAGGGAACGAAGTACTCAGATTCCGAGAACGTGAGGTTGTTACCCGATGACTAATCAACCCTTACCCAATCCTAATTTTACCCATGATATCTCGATTGCCAACGGCACCAAGAACGTATGGTTTCAAACTAGAAAAAATCATAAGAATTAACAATTTACAACTAAGCAATCACACACCATGATAAACAAAACATAGATAAAGTTTATCATTCTAGAAATATGGAATTAAAACACAACCGTCTTAAACAAACCTTCAACCTAGGATGATCATAGAATGTTTAGCCACGCATAGCTTCAAACAACATCTTAACAAAAGTTTTAATGTTCATCAAGATCAAAAACAATAAACCTAATGATTCCCCAAGTGTTGTTGTTGCCAAAAAGTCTCCAAGATAGCTCACAAATTCGTCCACAATGATTGATAACCGAAAACAAGTGAAAAGCCTCCATAAATCCCCTCAAAATGGTCATTAAATGCGTGAGTTACATGAAAACATCAGTCGGAGCCGTAACCTACGGCTCCCAGCCGTAGGTTACGGCAAGCAGTGAGTCTTACGGCCAGGAGCTCCTGTCTTACGGCTGGCAATGTTGAAAACTTGTTTTCAGCATAACTTTTTCGTTTCAACTCCGTTTTCTTCACCGTTTTCGCCTACGTTCTCGTAATTTCGTCCTCTATCATGATATCCTCTTAATTCTTCAATTCTAATAAATTATTTTCTTCATGTATTCTCCATCTTTCAATCTCTAATCCAACCGCGCCTATTCCGAAGCTTCATTTCCACACTTTTAAGCTCCGAATGTACCTGAAACATAAGCAACCGTAGTTATCTAATTCAAGATAATTACACAATTAAATGAGGGATAAACTTGTCTTTTAACATCATAAAGGGTTTTCCTACGGACCACCCGTCAGACATCATTGTTGTCTGGTAACTCATCAATGGTTTCAGACGTTAACTTTATGTTGAGTGCCCTATTTAATCATTCATCATTTGGCTTTCTGGGAGAATAACTTTCGTAAATCGGAGGTGGACACTTGTTATACTTGACACTCTGTTTCTTACCAGTATCCTCTTCCTTTTCTTTATATTGAAATGCTTCAAGACCTGCAACAGTAGGATAAACTCGATCAATCAAATAATCACAAGTTGTATAACTCAACAGTAATCGTTTGATTCTTTCACTTTCAATCTTTTCGAGTTCCAAATCCTGCTTCAGCTTTGCACAGTCTTCAATATACTCATTGATGACTTTCTGCTTTGTCATTAATGTTGAGCGCATGTCACACCCCGATCTCCACGCGTTCACCGGTGGGCCCGATGGGGGAATATCGTGACGTCATGGTTGGCAACATAATAGTCAAACAACACAATATTATTAAGCACAGCGGAAGCAATTGAAAAGATAATACAACCGAATTTATTATTGTAATATCAACTGTCACAATATTCAGAAGTTTATCCACAGAAGGATCGAACATAAAATGGAAACAATAGTTCAACAGACTTCAGGCATCTTAAGCTTGCGAGACTCTTTATTGATGCTAAGGAGACAATCCAGCCAATTACGTTTAGTACCTGCATTTAGTCGTTTTGTGAAAATACATCAGTTTACACTGGTAAATACAATCAACTGACTCATTTTGGAAAATGATTTAAAAATTGGTTTGGATGCACATGGCATAAATGTTTTATAATTTTGATTAAAACGCACAGAGGCAAGATTAATCTCTTTTTAACTTGGGAGAATTATTTAATATTATAATCTTGTGAACGAATTACATGTTACTTATGCGTTCAGTAGCCCGGATCTAGTCCGGGTTAAAGATCAATAGACACACCACATCATTGAGTTATACATGGACGGTGTACGCCTACACCCCGTGCTCAGGTCGCGACCATCTCGTAAGATGATGCCAAGGATATCCGGGACATGGTCATTAACCCCCCAAAGGCTGTAAAGTAAACAAGACTGTTTAAACGAGCCGATCAAATTATTCAACTACCCACTAAGCGTGGAGATTTGATGCCCGATCAAGCGGTATGCTATATACCGTAACCCAAGCCCGTATAGGGAAAATAAGTTAAAAGTATTTACCTGATGCAAGATTTCCGAGGTGTTACATCCTCACCCCCTTAAAATAAATCTCGACCCAAGATTTACTGAAACAAGTAAGGGTACTTTTCTTTCATCGTGGAATCAACCTCCCACGTGTATTCGGGACCTCTACGGACATCCCATTTGACCTTTACAAAAGGTATATGCTTCCTTCGAAGCTTCCTTACCTGTCGATCTTCAATCGACAAAGGTTTTTCAACCAATTTTAAGCTCTCGTCTATATGCACATCTGTGTGTGGCATAACCAGTGATTCATCAAGGAAACACTTTTTCAGATTACAGATGTGGAACACATTGTGAATTCCACTGAGCTCTTCAGGTAAGTTTAGCTTATAGGCGACTGACCCGACACGTTCGATAACCTCGAAAGGTCCTATGTATCTCGGGCTTAGCTTGCCTTTCTTACCAAACCGCATCACTCCCTTCCAGGGTGACACTTTAAGTAGGACTTTGTCACCTACTTCGAAGTGAAAATCCTTACGCTTAGGATCAGCATAACTTTTCTGCCTATCACGGGCAGCTTTGAGATGGTCACGAATCTGGACAATCATGTCCGTCGTTTCGAACACGATCTCTGGTCCTGATAACTGGACATCTCCAACTTCCGCCCAATAAATAGGCGATCTACACTTACTACCGTATATTGCCTCAAAAGGCGCAGCCTTGATGCTGGTGTGGTAGCTATTGTTGTAGGAGAATTCGATTAACGGTAGGTTCTTATCCCAACTACCACCCAAATCGATCGCACATGCACGTAGCATATCTTCCAACGTTTGAATAGTACGCTCACTCTGACCGTCTGTCTGAGGATGTTAAGCCGTACTAAAATTCAAACGTGTGCCCAAAGATTGTTGGAAATTCTTCCAAAAATGCGACGTGTACCTAGTATCTCTATCAGAGATAATCGCTACAGGTATGCCATGTAAGGCTACAATCTTATCAACGTATAACTGGGCTACCATGTCGGAGCTATAAGTCTCCTTGATGGGTAAGAAATGTGCTGACTTAGTCAGTATGTCAATTATAACCCATATTGTACCATTTCCTTTCCTGGTCTTGGGTAACTTGGTAATAAAATCCATAGTTACAATTTCCCACTTCCACGTAGGAAGTTCAGGCTGTTGTAGCAAACCTGACGGTTTCTGATGCTCAACTTTGACTTGCGCACAAGTCAAGCACCTAGCTACATCGGTGGCTACAGACTTTTTCAAGCCTATCCACCAATAATTTGCCCTTAGATCCTGGGTAGCTGATGGCAAATTCTTAATCGTTGCCTAATTAGGGTTGCGGCATTTAATACGTAAGCAATATGAACCGTCTTTCTTATTTAACAATATCAAACCCTCAGAAGATTGAGTCAGGCTTTATGTGCCTATGTTTTAAAACCTACTAAATCAAGGTTTCAATTTTTCCAAAATCAATATGGAGTTTTAATAACACTCCAGCCCACAGCGGGATGTTAATCTTAGTTCTACCTGTCTTCCAGGAGGTAAGCAGGGGAAACTTTTGAGAAGATAATTAAGATACAAGGAGGCTATAGAGATTTTCCATATCTCAGGCTCCAGTTCATCCATCATTGTTCGTGTCAAATGGGTGACACCTTTATGTTCTAAGTCCACGAATTCCTTAATCGGGAACATTTACTTGGACAATTCCATTCTGGGTATCTTCCTTGAATACTACTAGTCGACTTTAGTACAATATGATCATTGGGATATCTTAGGGGTTCCATGTATTAAACCTCCATACTGATCAGGCATGGAAGTAATCTATGGGACACACTAGGATACGCCAATCCTCATATGACACTTTTATCAAACATAGTTTGGCATTCGCAGGCGATAGAAAACAATGCGAAAAATAATTAAAATAACATATGTTGTCGTACTCTATGCAAAGAAGGAGTACTCTTAGATTTTTCGGAAGGATTCCTTGCCGATCCATAAGAATCGGTTACTATGGTTTCCTTGGTAGTTATACCTTGTAGATGATAATAAAAATTTGCTAAGTTTATGGTTCATGAAGATTTATTATTGCCTGTAATAAACAGGACACTTAGTAGAAATTATCATTGATAAATAATAAGGAAGTTTATTGTACAAGTGCTTATATTTAATCAATAATGGAAGTTTCACAAACTAGGCACCTAGCTCAGTTGGCTAGGCGCGCGAAACGGTGCGGCCTAGACCCAGGTTCGATTCTGGGGACGGCCAATTCCACCATTTTTTTGTTGCTTTTTATTTAGCTTGTTCTTGCTCTCTTTTTCTTAGATTTCTGGGAGTTATCTTCCTCATTTGGTTCATCCTTCGCATACGAAGTGTGACCAAAACTCTTCTTATGAGCAATTTGAACATGGTTTTGAATGAAATTTAGAGCGCGAAGCATTCGGCTCTTTGTATTGTCTCTTGACCTTTTCAACTGTTGCGTCAACCACAGCCTGGAGATTAACTCCATTAATATTGAGGTTTACGTTTGTAGTTTTATTAACTTTCGTCGCCTTAATAGCGTTGCGACTGTCGTCTACCTCATTCGAGTTTTCCATACTCGAAACTTGGTACCAAACACCAAGATTTAACCATTATTAGTCATCATCCTGATGACCTGACTTAGATTAGCCACGGCATTCATAAACCGTATGGGCTATTCCGTTCCGAACATTCATAGTGAAATTTATTTTGAACGTATTTCCATTATATTTAGCCTAGGTCACAACAGGACCATCAATGGCATCCAAAGTTTGGAGCGAGTCCAATACTTGCTTGACAGGGGACCATAATGTCACAACTGCCTTTGTCACACGAACGATCATGAATAGCTCAAAGGTTAGCCTTACAAGACTTTTATCATATATTTATATATATGGCATAGAAGCCTGTCTCGATGGACGTAGAAAGATATGGCATAAAGCCCAGTCATGAAGGACATAAATGATTATACGGCACGAAGGCCTTGTCACAAAGGACATTTAGGTATGGCACAAACGGCCTTGTTATAAGGACATTCATCAAATCTGGTACAAAGGCATGTCACCAGGAATGTTAACGTTTAATATGTTAACTTGTCACGAATGACCAATTATAGCACATAGGCTTGTCCTGAATGACTTTAAAACATAACTCGATGGTCTATTTTCAAGGACCTTAATTTATTAGCTGCAATCTTATTAGATTAGTGCTTCCAGGTTTGAACGTGGTTCTTCACCTTTGGACAGGGAGTCATAGACTACAACTGTCATCGTCTTGAAAGACGATTCTATTGGCAGAAAAATAAGCCAATCAACATCACTAATGGATGTTTATATATAACCATCGTATCTAATGATATTAGTCATGATCACATCGATCATATTGACTATTAGGTTTGGGTATAATCACACCATTTTGAACAGGGGATCATAAAGATCACTACTATCCTTGTCTTACCGACATTAGAATAAAGTATAGCCCGTAGGCATTTCATCACGAGGGATGTTAATATTATGATCATTATACCGATGATACTAGTCAGGATCGCAATGATAGTATAGACTATGGGATTTGAGTATAGCTCACCCCCTTGGGCAAGAATCACAAAAGATTACAATTGCCTTGTCTCAATTGGATATTATAATATAGCCCTTAGGCAAAACATCATTAAGGATGTTAAAATTTTTAATCATCGTATTGATGATTTCCGTCATGATGGCATTGATCATATATACTATTAGGCTCGAGCATAGCTCACTACCTTGGACAGGGAATCGTAAAGATCACACTGTTTTTGTCACACATGGACGATATAATATGGCCCATAGGCGAAACATCTCTAATGGATGTTTATAATAGGTTCATCCTATTCGATGATATAAGTCATGATTGCATTAATCATATTGACTATTTTGGCTTGAGCATAGCTCACCACCTCAGACAAGGAATCACAAAGATAACAATGTCAATGTCTCAAATGGACAATATATTATAGCCCATAGGCAAAACATCACTAAAGGGTGTTAAAATAAGATTATCATCGTATTAGATGATATTAGTCATGATCGCATTGATCATATAGACTATTATGTTTGGACATAGTCCAACATTTTTAGATAGGAGGTCAAAAGACCATCACTGTCGTTGTCTTATCGGACAACAAGCTTAGCCCGTAGGCACTTCATCACTTACGGATGTTTATAATATGGTCATCTTATAGGGAGATACAAGCCATGATTCCTAAATTACCAGGCTAGATGAGGGAATTGGAAGAATCCAATATAAGGATGACTGTTGTGATTTTCTCGAATCACATTTATCAAGGGTACTAACACGTTCTTAGGTGTTGACAAGGATCTGAATCCCTTGAGTAGGTTTCACCATCTTGGCCGCGTAGGCTAGGTTTCAACTTTAAGATTCCCTTTTAAAATGCATACTGACAGGGAAGGAAGGATATTTATTTTATTCAGGATTTTTATCATAAATCCTAATTCATAAGTTAATAATAATAGCACAAATGGCCTAGTCGCGTAGACAAGTTAAATTTATAAGCCATGATTTCAGAGAATCGCGGCATTAAGGTTTGTATCAAAGTTCATTACCTTTTCCTGACAGGGAGCTGTAGGCTGCCACTGTCTTCAGTCTCAGAGGACATTAACTATAGCCCGTAGGCACTTCCCTTATAAGGGAAGTTTATTACCGAATTGCCCCTTAGGGAAATTCATTAACCATGGTAAACAGAGACCATATTTGGTTAATTTATTAATCATATATTTATTTAGGATTTCTATTATAATTTATCCTAATTATAAAACATTAATAGTTTTATTGGTGGCACCCAATGGCCTGGTCACATGGACATTTATAAATTATAAGCTTATGATTTCAGAGAATCAAAGCATGACAGTATCTTGGCACAATAGGCCTAGTCACAAGGACATTTATAAATTTTTTTAAGCTATGATTTCAGAGAATCAAAGCATGAAAGTATATAGGCATAATAGGCCTAGTCACAAGGACAATTATAAATTATATGCTAGGATTTCAGAGAATCAAAGCATTTGAGGTTTGAACCTAGTTCATTACCTTTATCTGACAGGGAGTCATCGCTACCACTGCCTTTTGGCTCATATGGAAATGAGCAGGGCCCGTAGGCATTATGTTACCACGTATGGTTAAAATATGATCATCTTAATTAATGATGTAAACCCAGGATTCAGAGATCATTAAACTGAGTTTGGAATCTTTTGAAGAATCCTTTATAAAATGAAGTGTGGGATTTTAATGAATCACATCTTCCAGGAGTGTTAACATGTTTTAAGATGTTAACAGGGATTTGAATCTTTTAAACAGGTCTTACCATCTTGGCCCGGTCTTATAATTGACCCGAAGGCTAGGTTTCACACTTAAGATTCTTAATTTATAATTAACGCAGAACAATTTTAAATTGAGGTGTTCATATGGATCTAAATCTAATTATGGAACTATCATCTTGGCCCGGTCTTAAAATGACACGTGGCTAGGTCTCGTCCTTTTTAGACTTTGCCATTTTATTATAATGGTAGATCTTATAAAAGTAATGTTATTTTACATTTATTTAAAAATTCTTGTTTAGAATGAAAGTTTAAACTTAATCATTCCACTATATAAAAATAAAAGTATAAAGTTGCCCTAAGCGGGACTTGAAAGGAATAGTATTGTCCTCGAAGGGACTAAAAATAAATATGTCCTTATAAGGACTATTGAGGAAACGATTTTCAGCAGAGGAGTTTCTTCTTCATTCAATTCCTGAATGTTTTCTCCTTGGTTGCATGTCTCATCTTGGTTGCTGTACGAAGCTCAGCATTTCAAGGCTCCGGGTGTGGATAATTTTCGTTGATCAGCTTCCTCGCTTGGCGACGTATCCAATAATAATAAAAATTGGAAGCAAAAATTTTCATATATTAGTATTAAGATTATTCCTATGTTAAGTCTAGACTCAGAAGTTTAGATTGTGCAATTGTGTAACTGAGATTAAACACAAAAGGCTAGTGTTTAATTCACTCAGTGTTGGCTCTGATACCAACCTGTCACACCCCGATCTCCACGTGTTCACCGGTGGGCCCGATGGGGGATTATCGTGACGTCATGGTTGGCAACATAATAGTCAAACAACACAATATTATTAAGCACAGCGGAAGCAATTGAAAATATAATACAACCGAATTTATTATTGTAATATCAACTGTCACAATATTCGGAAGTTTATCCACAGAAGGATCGAACATAAAATGGAAACAATAGTTCAACAGACTTCAGGCATCTTAAGCTTGCGAGACTCTTTATTGATGCTAAGGAGACAATCCAGCCAATTACGTTTAGTACCTGCATTTAGTCTTTTTGGGAAAATACGTCAGTTTACACTGGTAAATACAATCAACTGACTCATTTTGGAAAATGATTTAAAAATTGGTTTGGATGCACATGGCATAAATGTTTTATAATTTTGATTAAAACGCACAGAGGCAAGATTAATCTCTTTTTAACTTGGGAGAATTATTTAATATTATAATCTTGTGAACGAATTACATGTTACTTATGCGTTCAGTAGCCCGGATCTAGTCCGGGTTAAAGATCAATAGACACACCACATCATTGAGTTATACACGGACGGTGTACGCCTACACCCCGTGCTCAGGTCGCGGCCATCTCGTAAGATGATGCCAAGGATATCCGGGAGATGGTCATTAACCCCCCAAAGGCTGTAAAGTAAACAAGACTGTTTAAACGGGCCGATCAAATTATTCAACTACCCACTAAGCGTGGAGATTTGATGCCCGATCAAGCGGTATGTTATATACCGTAACCCAAGCCCGTATAGGGAAAATAAGTTAAAAGTATTTATCTGATGCAAAGTATAAATCACAATAAGCAAAATGCACGTAGCTTTTACTGGTTCTCCTAATCTGGAACGAAGGTTTAATATAACCTATTAGAATACTAACGGGTCTTTTATTAAGCTTAAGCTTAGACCGGCTAGTTTCAAAGATACGGTTCGTACGCACGATTAAGCGAAGACCGGATAGAATGTGATTTAGACCCGACAAGTTTGAAGACTTGTTTAATATGGGTTTATTATTCACATTCTGGATTTTGAGATTTAACCGATAAGGTTTGACCCGTTTCGGCTAATTTATGTAAACTTGTTACATAAACCGAACCGAACGTGAAGTAAGCGTAACGGGTATCCGTAAGAGCCATATACAGGTTTCCTAAGTTAATGTGCTTCCAATATGTTGTGACATCAGTAGGATGTCTTTCATTATGCCCGAAATGAAATTAAACACAAACTATGCCCCGTAGGGGTAGTTTGGTCATTTTTAAAGGTTGTAAAAGAGTTTAGATGTTTAACTGAGTTACAGGTCTGATGTAAACAGCAAACATACTCAATTTGATATGTTATATCAGTAGGCTAAAGCATAGATGTGACATTTATCATTTATAACCAAACTATGCACCATATGGGCATTTTGGTAATTTAACATAAGCCGAAAAGCTCAAAACCGAAGTCTGAGTTAATCAACCTTCGCTTACTGTTAAAATATCATAATTTTCCTCTTATATCAGTAGGTATCAACCCGGGTATGTCCAATATAATTTTAAAAAATACTATGCGCTAAAAACGCTAAATAAGACGATTAAAGGCCATTACCGGGTTCGATACTTACATCTGATATTTTTATATTTCCAGAGGGCTTAAAATAATTTATTTATCATAACTAATCAGTAGCAAAAGGTTTGGAGTCGTTTAGATGTGTAAAACTCATTTTATGGCCCGTAAGGGCAAAATCGACAATTACCGAACTAAGCCTACGACTATGAGCTATGCTCAGCCTAAAATTAATTAAAAATCTTTAAAAATCCCAAAATAATATATTACATCAGTGGGTAAAAGATTTGATACCAAAAAGTATGTTTAACTAGGCTATATGCTAATAACGCCATTTTATTAACATAAAGCACTAATTTTGCGATAATGAGCATAACTCTTAATCTACATGTCAAACTGATGTCAAACTTTGCATACAAGTCTATATATCAGTAACAAAGGTTTCTACACTTTTACATTTTCATAAATCACGTTTTAAGGTAATAAGGGCATAACGGTCAACATATGAGCAATTAACGGAAACATGCATATTAATTAGATAACTAATGAACCAAGGTGTATAATCACAGAGGGTTGTTCTAACATGTATCCTAATCCAATTAAAGCTCCGAGGCATTTCTAAAACATGCCTAAACGGGTCAGAACTGAAAGTCAAAGTGAAAGTCAAACTATGTGACTTTCGGTTCCGAACCGGGTCTAAACAGGAAATAGTCGGGTTGAACATGTTTGGACATGTTCTTACACTAATTACTAATTTATAACAATGATCAAACAGGTTATATATGTTCTAGATAGCTAATTATGCATAAATGACATTTTAAGCATTATGTTGACTTTTTAATTAAAAGTTTGACCCGACATTAGACCTGGTTAGAGTGGTGATCAGGGGAAACCCTTTTGAGGTTTTATTACCCACATAAATACCAACTCATAACTACTTTTAATTCGAGATATGACTGAGCCATTATTGACTAATCTCGAAGTCAAACCGTAATTACGACGGTTTGACTTTTAGCTAATTAACTAAGCTAAACTCAAACAAACAAGAACTAGCAGGCTTACAAGAGTCCTATGCACGAGATTGATCACTTGAGGCTGCTTGATAGCTCCAGAAATGATCCACAAATGCAGGAGAAGGTGTGAGAATGAATGTGACATTGAAGGGCCTTATATAGTGGTTTCACTCACCATAAGTGCTTGACAAACAAGTCTACCAGTGCCCACAATCGATCAACAGGTGTCCTAGAGGCTTAGGGGGTGTTTTAGGGGCCAGGAGAAGTGGAAAAACGGGTAAAGGTCGCGCATTACAGCCCTGGCAGACAACAGCCCCATTTTTGCGGTTCTGGAAGTCCCTCGCGTGGCGCGAGGGACCCTCGCGTGGCGCGAGGGACCCTCGCGTGGCGCGAGGATATGCAGAATCAGCAACATTGATTTCTTTTGCGATTCAGTCCTTGGCTCTTCAAAACTCGAATATGTACTGATTTCTTGCATGGTAAACCCTTATAATTGATCTAGTAATGCTTTAAAACATATACCCACTTTGCCAAGTCCCCGGGTAACTTTATTATCACCCGAAAAGTCCTAACTACCAACGTTTACGCTTTAACACTTCGCACACGCATTTGATCATAACTTTCTCATACGTTAACCAAACTTTATGAAATTTTTATGGTGCATTCTCGTGAGCATAATTAACATTTACAAAGCTTCGGGTTTGTCAAAAGGTCACTCAGAGGTATAATTTAAACATGTTGACACATTTGGTCCCTGTAGTTTGAAATCTCCCACTTTTAGCTTCGTGTGATCCATGATTCATTCGTTTGAAGGTATGAGCATCGTGTAGGGTTAATGTACATTATATTTATTCACAGTTGACACTTAGAATACGTATATTCACATACCTTCCATGTTTGTCAACTTTAGTCCTTCCATAATATTTCTTTCACACGTTTAAACTTTATGACACGTGTCAACATATTATAGGACGTGAATTTCCGAGGTGTTACATCCTCACCCCCTTAAAATAAATCTCGACCCGAGATTTACTGAAACAAGTAAGGGTACTTTTCTTTCATCGTGGAATCAACCTCCCACGTGTATTCGGGACCTCTACGGACATCCCATTTGACCTTTACAAAAGGTATATGCTTCCTTACCTGTCGATCTTCAATCGACAAAGGTTTTTCAACAAATTTTAAGCTCTCGTCTATACAAAAGGTAAAATGCAACATATAAATTACATCAAATGAGGCATAAAACTAACCCTTTTTAAGTACTAATATTGGAAAAAGAGTGTTTTTGTCTTCCTTTTGTATTTTCAGGATTAAATGAGCTCAAAAACGCAAAAGAAGCAAAAAGACAGCTAAATCCAACATAAATACAAGAAAAGGAATATTAGTGGACTGCCCGACCCCTCAACGGCACCTTCCAAAGCAAAATAGAGAAATCAGAAGACTGAACACGCCCCGTGCTCAGCCAGCACGGGGCCGTGCCCAAGAAGCAGCAGAAAAGACAAACCTATAGAAGCTTCTATTGCCCACCACGGGCCGTGCTCAGCGGACACGGGGGCGTGTCGAAAGTACAGCAGGCGCATTTATTGTAATTGCGAATTACAATTAATGAGGAGAGAGATTGTCAGACAGACACGGGGCCGTGCCCAGCGGACACGGGGCCGTGTCCAGCTCTCTGTTCAGCCTATAAATAGGAGGGCTTGGATTCATTTCATCTCATCCCTTGGCACACCACCTCTCTCACACTTCATCCACCACCCACCACCATCACAACACCATCATCCACCACCATCATCCATTGTCCATCGTAGAGTGTGTGAGTCGTCTCGGGATCCAAGATTGATCGTAAGAGTTCTTGACAATCAAGGCCATGTTTGCCTAAGTCTCTTACATCACTTGGTGAAGACAAAGTGTCTAGTATAATACTTTTTATTTCTAATCTTTTGCACTTTTTATTTGGTTTTGTATTAATGACTTTAATAACTAGTTACTTATGTTGAAGGTGATCTTTCCTTATCGTTTGTCCGTGGTGTCTTGGCATTATTTTACTGTCTATATAAAATAAAGGATTTTCACCATTCATATCTCCACGGTCTATATGGAGATATGTTGGCTACCTGGTCGGGGGTTAAGGGAACGGTTTGGTAAAGGTCTTGCCATTGTTCAGCGTTTAGAGGTCCTGCAATGGACCTGGGTCAAATTTAGTAGGATCTCCTTCAATACTTCACGGTATTGGATGGCGGGGGTCCAAACTCTTTGATCCCCTCATAAGTTAACTACTATTAATACTATAACCCGGCTATTTAGGACTGTATCCCTGCTGACTCAGACTACTTAGCCGAGGGTAACGTCACCGCCAAAAGCGGGGCCTACCACAATACTGCATTAATAAGTTAATTCATTATCTTCCAATAATCCACCCTTTTAGGATTGTATCCCTGCTGACTCAAACTACTGGGGTGAGGGTAACGTCACCTTCAAAAGAGGGGCCTACTACAATAACTAAGATAATCTCTTAATTATGTGCAAAAGTGCGGAAATAATCAAAGGTTATACTAGATACGAGTCGGAACCAAGTGATTCATCTTGTCTATCTGTTTTTTCTTTTATTTTTATTTTCAGCATTTTAGTTAGTTTTTAATTTTCTTAGTTTAAAACATTTTTCTAAACTTTTATTTTGGTTAGACGTTGAGGATAAACCGGTACTAAAAGCTCTTGTGTCCTTGGACGACCTCGGTATCTTACCAACGCTATACTACACTCAACGATGGGTGCACTTGCCCATATGTGTGTTTAGTGTTAGTGAAATATCGTGTTTTATAAATTTAAAACTTGGCTAAAATAAGTGTTAAAAAGGGCTTAAAATATACACCTAAAATAAGTAACACTTTACCGCACATCAAGTTTTTGGCGCCGTTGCCGGGGACACAAGGATTTTAAGAAAGTTAGGAATCAACGGCCTAATCATTTTTTATTTTTCTTTTTAATTTTTTTAGGATTTTTCTTAGTTTTTCAGCTTCTGCAGAGCTCAGCACGGGCCGTGCCCGCTGAACACGCCCCCGTGCTCAATCATTGGAACTGGCAATGCTGTTTTACGTCAGACAGTAAGCTGAACACGGGGCCGTGCTCACCCAACACGCCCCCGTGCCCAAGATTCAGTTACTGAAAACAGAACCGTTAGATCCCGGCGGTTGGTAATTTCTGACATAAACATGAGTGATAGTAATTGTTTTTACTTTCGGCACTCTTATGGTACGTGGTGTCAATTATGTGGTGGCAAACATGAAGAAGTAAAATGCTACTTTCTAAATTATAGGCCCCACTACATGGACCCACCGACTTCTTACAACCTTAAGAGGGGCGAAAGTAAAAATAAGCACTATTTCTCTCTCGAATGCGCCCAGCCAGATATTCTAGGAGAAATGCTCCTTGATGAGTTATTTCAACTAGAAAAGCTAGTTCAGAATTGGTTAGAAGAGCTTAGGAAGGATTTTATTGATCCACCCCAAGACGATAACCATGAAGAATTGTTGGAACCGCATTCCGACAACCTCGTTGCTCCCGAAAATGCCTTAGTACCTAGCAAAGACTTGGACGATAGTCGTCCCTGTGCCGATTGTGCCGTGAAGGACTCTCCATCGACTTCGTTCGGTGCATACATAGACCTGAGCGATTCGGCATACACCTTCTTTAACAAGAGCCCGGAAAAGGGTTGGACTTGTCCACCTAGAATGAAAATAGGAATTACCCTCACCGACAACCTCTTGCGTTCTCGCCTTAGTCTAGGACAATTAAGGTATCTTAGGCACTTTGGGGTTGTTCCAACCAGTCAGGAGCCACCCGATACTAACAAGTTCCTTAAAAAACTAGACAAATTCATAAAACAGTCCCTCGACACGGGGTCGTGTCTAGCCAACACGCCCCCGTGTCCATCAAAAGATTCCATTCTGATCAGTACGTCAGAATGCGGACAAACTGTGTCAGAATTCCACCCGAACACGGGGCCGTGTCCAGGATGCTGTCATTTTCTATAAATGCAGCCAAGAATCCTGCACATTTGGACCAACTTGGGGCAGAGATTTGCAGGAATCTTCTCTCAAACTATCCTAGGTAAGTCTAAAAGAAGGTTCCAACAACCCATCTTGTCCTTTCCTCTTTTAGCCATTTCCTTCTTCTTCATCTTTCTCCAAGAACTACCATTGAAAGTTTGAAATTTTTCAACTTTGTGGTAGGGAATTATGAGTTTTGTTCAAGGAATCTTGGTAAAAACATGTTGTAACCTTGTTTTAAGTTATTGGCAACTAAAAAGACCCCACAAGCTTAGAAAATAACTTAGAAATCCAAGTTTCCTTATTCCGAAATTCTGCAGAAAGATGAACACGGGGCCGTGCTCATTGAGCACGGGGCCGTGTCCGATAACTGTTTCATTAAATAAACTCTTTCAGTTTATTTTTCGTAGAATGTCGAGTGAAAACAGCGAAACATCTTCTGTGCATTCGTCAAACAGCCGAAGAGGAAGAAGACCCTCTATTGAAGCTACACTTGTGCACTATGTGGTAGCATTAAGGGAGGCTCTCGATGAAATGACTTCAGTAGAGGAGGTCCTAATTGACCGTATTAATGATCTTACGATGGGACTTGAAAGCAGCTTCCAAGAAATTAACATCTTGCACCAGAGGTTAAATATTCTTGTAGCACCTCCGATGGAACCAGTCCTTCCACAGCAGGATTGGAACCTAGCACTCGGAATCAACAACCCTACCGGGTGGGAAGACTTGCCAGCAGAACCTCCTGTGGAACACCTACAAGAGATCCCGGTGGAAGTTGAAACTCCTCAAACTAATGCCAATGAACCTTCCTTTCTCCTTCCAAGGGAGGTGGAAGAATGGCTCGCCGACATTTGAGGAGAATCGCACGCGGAAGATGGAGTTCAAAAAGGCCTTGGTTAACCAAGATTAATTGCTTCTTGGAAATTTTGCTAATTAAAATAAAGTAAAGGCTAGGACTCCATGGGTTATTATTTCCTTATTCTATCTAGTTTAATTTAAGATTATGTAAGTTCTCTCTATGATGAAATGAAATGATGGTTTTAAGGTTTGGATGGTTTGTAATGAATAAAACACACTCATGGTGGTAAATGATGAAAAGGGGAACGAGAAAAATGAACCCATGCACAAGAACAAGACAACCCGACAATTCTCTCCATTTCAGAAGGTTCAACACGGGCCGTGCCCAACCAATACGGCCCCGTGCTGAGCACCCTGCAGAAAACGCCCAGTTCAGGTAACTGGATACGGGCCGTGTTCACCCAACACGCCCCCCGTGTCCAGGCTTCTGTTTCTCTTGTTTTAATTCTGTTACTGGCACTTAAACAAGGGGCCGTGCCCGGACAACACGGGGCCGTGTTCAGTGCCCAGTAACACAATTTTTTTCTTTTTAAACACTATTTTACACATCTAATCAACCTAAAAATTTATTTTTGGGACACATTGAGGACAATGTGTAATTTAAGTGTGGGGGGGATGCTAAAACCTTGAACTTTGCAAGTCCTAAATACAAGCCTTACACAAAACTCTATTGGAACCGCTAATCACCCCAAAATTTTTTCAAAAATTTCATTTTTTTACTTGTCTAGGTTTAACTCGGGAAATTCAAGTTCTCAAAAAGGTTATATTTTCACAAATTTACAACCGATAGCGTAGTGATAAAAAGAACCAACATAAGAAAATTATGAAAAGGCATGACAAACTTATTTAAAATTTGATTATATATACTTGATCACATAAAAACCCATTCCCACAAAAGTGAGTTTTGAGCCTTTATTGAGCACACAATTACATATCATTAGACTAAATGCTCATTTTTCGTTTCTTGTGTGAATAGCCGCTTGGTTCTTACGACTCTAGAACTTGCCATGACGATACATTCCCGGTCCTTATCAACTTAAACCCGAGTAAGTAAATGATGGAGGCATTAGGACTAACCCTCTTCATTTCTACACCATTATTTTTTTTTCTTTTACCACCCCCTAGTTAACCCCTTTGAGCCTAAACCTTTTCATTTTATCACCCAAAAAAAAAAAAAAAAACCCCTTTTACCCACCAAAAACCCTTTTCATTTTTTTTACCCTTTGTTTTAGTAACAAGTTCGGTTTTTCGTATGAAATTTTTTTTTTTTTTTGAAGATGAAGCAAAAAGAAAATAAACAAACAAGTTCATCAAAAATAACTTTGTTTGAATAAATGCTTCATCAAAATAAAAATAGAAAGTCTTACGCTTTTCGCCCTTTTCTACTAACCACTAACCACTATCCCAACCACCTACCTTTAACCCAAGCCTAACCCTTAACCCACAAAGTCCTCTTGATATTTACAAAGGTATAAAAGTTAAAAAGGAGGAGGATTGATTGCTTGGCAAGCCTATGGTAGGAATAAGTTCCATGCCGCTCTCGAGTGATTCACTAAAAATACACCTTCGGCCGAGTGTGAGTGACTTCTCCCGTGAGGTATGTGAACTTGTATATAAATGGAATTTTAAAAAGGCATGTTATGCCCAAATAAGTAATTTCTCCTATGAAAAGTTCTAAATAAATCATTACGAATGGAATTGTAAATAAATAAAAATACAACCCAAAAAGATCTTGGATATCCCGACACTCTACGACAAGCCCAAAACCTTCTCTTCTACCTATTCCATTTGGGAGTGTAAGCCACATATTAAAGAGTTTTGCTTGAGGACAAGCAAAAGTTCAAGTGTGGGGGTATTTGATGTATGTAAAATGCAACATATAAATTACATCAAATGAGGCATAAAACTAACCCTTTTTAAGTACTAATATTGGAAAAAGAGTGTTTTTGTCTTCCTTTTGTATTTTCAGGATTAAATGAGCTCAAAAACGCAAAAGAAGCAAAAAGACAGCTAAATCCAACATAAATACAAGAAAAGGAATATTAGTGGACTGCCCGACCCCTCAACGGCACCTTCCAAAGCAAAATAGAGAAATCAGAAGACTGAACACGCCCCGTGCTCAGCCAGCACGGGGCCGTGCCCAAGAAGCAGCAGAAAAGACAAACCTATAGAAGCTTCTATTGCCCACCACGGGCCGTGCTCAGCGGACACGGGGGCGTGTCGAAAGTACAGCAGGCGCATTTATTGTAATTGCGAATTACAATTAATGAGGAGAGAGATTGTCAGACAGACACGGGGCCGTGCCCAGCGGACACGGGGCCGTGTCCAGCTCTCTGTTCAGCCTATAAATAGGAGGGCTTGGATTCATTTCATCTCATCCCTTGGCACACCACCTCTCTCACACTTCATCCACCACCCACCACCATCACAACACCATCATCATCCATTGTCCATCGTAGAGTGTGTGAGTCGTCTCGGGATCCAAGATTGATCGTAAGAGTTCTTGACAATCAAGGCCATGTTTGCCTAAGTCTCTTACATCACTTGGTGAAGACAAAGTGTCTAGTATAATACTTTTTATTTCTAATCTTTTGCACTTTTTATTTGGTTTTGTATTAATGACTTTAATAACTAGTTACTTATGTTGAAGGTGATCTTTCCTTATCGTTTGTCCGTGGTGTTTTGGCATTATTTTACTGTCTATATAAAATAAAGGATTTTCACCATTCATGTCTCCACGGTCTATATGGAGATATGTTGGCTACCTGGTCGGGGGTTAAGGGAACGGTTTGGTAAAGGTCTTGCCATTGTTCAGCGTTTAGAGGTTCTGCAATGGACCTGGGTCAAATTTAGTAGGATCTCCTTCAATACTTCACGGTATTGGATGGCGGGGGTCCAAACTCTTTGATCCCCTCATAAGTTAACTACTATTAATACTATAACCCGGCTATTTAGGACTGTATCCCTGCTGACTCAGACTACTTAGCCGAGGGTAACGTCACCGTCAAAAGCGGGGCCTACCACAATACTGCATTAATAAGTTAATTCATTATCTTCCAATAATCCACCCTTTTAGGATTGTATCCCTGCTGACTCAAACTACTGGGGTGAGGGTAACGTCACCTTCAAAAGAGGGGCCTACTACAATAACTAAGATAATCTCTTAATTATGTGCAAAAGTGCGGAAATAATCAAAGGTTATACTAGATACGAGTCGAAACCAAGTGATTCATCTTGTCTATCTGTTTTTTCTTTTATTTTTATTTTCAGCATTTTAGTTAGTTTTTTATTTTCTTAGTTTAAAACATTTTTCTAAACTTTTATTTTGGTTAGACGTTGAGGATAAACCGGTACTAAAAGCTCTTGTGTCCTTGGACGACCTCGGTATCTTACCAACGCTATACTACACTCAACGATGGGTGCACTTGCCCATATGTGTGTTTAGTGTTAGTGAAATATCGTGTTTTATAAATTTAAAACTTGGCTAAAATAAGTGTTAAAAAGGGCTTAAAATATACACCTAAAATAAGTAACACTTTACCGCACATCACGGCATTTAATACGTAAGCAATATGAACCGTCTTTCTTATTTAACAATATCAAACCCTCAGAAGATTGAGTCAGGCTTTATGTGCCTATGTTTTAAAACCTACTAAATCAAGGTTTTGATTTTTCCAAAATCAATATGGAGTTTTAATAACACTCCAGCCCACAGCGGGATGTTAATCTTAGTTCTACCTGTCTTCCAGGAGGTAAGCAGGGGAAACTTTTGAGAAGATAATTAAGATACAAGGAGGCTATAGAGATTTTCCATATCTCAGGCTCCAGTTCATCCATCATTGTTCGTGTCAAATGGGTGACACCTTTATGTTCTAAGTCCACGAATTCCTTAATCGGGAACATTTACTTGGACAATTCCATTCTGGGTATCTTCCTTGAATACTACTAGTCGACTTTAGTACAATATGATCATTGGGATATCTTAGGGGTTCCATGTATTAAACCTCCATACTGATCAGGCATGGAAGTAATCTATGGGACACACTAGGATACGCCAATCCTCATATGACACTTTTATCAAACATAGTTTGGCATTCGCAGGCGATAGAAAACAATGAGAAAAATAATTAAAATAACATATGTTGTCGTACTCTATGCAAAGAAGGAGTACTCTTAGATTTTTCGGAAGGATTCCTTGCCGATCCATAAGAATCGGTTACTATGGTTTCCTTGGTAGTTATACCTTGTAGATGATAATAAAAATTTGCTAAGTTTATGGTTCATGAAGATTTATTATTGCCTGTAATAAACAGGACACTTAGTAGAAATTATCATTGATAAATAATAAGGAAGTTTATTGTACAAGTGCTTATATTTAATCAATAATGGAAGTTTCACAAACTAGGCACCTAGCTCAGTTGGCTAGGCGCGCGAAACGGTGCGGCCTAGACCCAGGTTCGATTCTGGGGACGGCCAATTCCACCATTTTTTTGTTGCTTTTTATTTAGCTTGTTCTTGCTCTCTTTTTCTTAGATTTCTGGGAGTTATCTTCCTCCTTTGGTTCATCCTTCGCATACGAAGTGTGAACAAAACTCTTCTTATGAGCAATTTGAACATGGTTTTGAATGAAATTTAGAGCGCGAAGCATTCGGCTCTTTGTATTGTCTCTTGACCTTTTCAACTGTTGCGTCAACCACAGCCTGGAGATTAACTCCATTAATATTGAGGTTTACGTTTGTAGTTTTATTAACTTTCGTCGCCTTAATAGCGTTGCGACTGTCGTCTACCTCATTCGAGTTTTCCATACTCGAAACTTGGTACCAAACACCAAGATTTAACCATTATTAGTCATCATCCTGATGACCTGACTTAGATTAGCCACGACATTCATAAACCGTATGGGCTATTCCGTTTCGAACATTCATAGTGAATATTATTTTGAACGTATTTCCATTATATTTAGCCTAGGTCACAACAGGACCATCAATGGCATTCAAAGTTTGGAGCGAGTCCAATACTTGCTTGATAGGGGACCATAATGTCACAACTGCCTTTGTCACACGAACGATCATGAATAGCTCAAAGGTTAGCCTTACAAGACTTTTATCATATATTTATATATATGGCATATAAGCCTGTCTCGATGGACGTAGAAAGATATGGCATAAAGCCCAGTCATGAAGGACATAAATGATTATACGGCACGAAGGCCTTGTCACAAAGGACATTTAGATATGGCACAAACGGCCTTGTTATAAGGACATTCATCAAATCTGGTACAAAGGCATGTCACCAGGAATGTTAACGTTTAATATGTTAACTTGTCACGAATGACCAATTATAGCACATAGGCTTGTCCTGAATGACTTTAAAACATAACTCGATGGTCTATTTTCAAGGACCTTAATTTATTAGCTGCAATCTTATTAGATTAGTGCTTCCAGGTTTGAACGTGGTTCTTCACCTTTGGACAGGGAGTCATAGACTACAACTGTCATCGTCTTGAAAGACGATTCTATTGGCAGAAAAATAAGCCAATCAACATCACTAATGGATGTTTATATATAACCATCATATCTAATGATATTAGTCATGATCACATCGATCATATTGACTATTAGGTTTGGGTATAATCACACCATTTTGAACAGGGGATCATAAAGATCTCTACTATCCTTGTCTTACCGACATTAGAATAAAGTATAGCCCGTAGGCATTTCATCACGAGGGATGTTAATATTATGATCATTATACCGATGATACTAGTCAGGATCGCAATGATAGTATAGACTATGGGATTTGAGTATAGCTCACCCCCTTGGGCAAGAATCACAAAAGATTACAATTGCCTTGTCTCAATTGGATATTATAATATAGCCCTTAGGCAAAACATCATTAAGGATGTTAAAATTTTTAATCATCGTATTGATGATTTCCGTCATGATGGCATTGATCATATATACTATTAGGCTCGAGCATAGCTCACTACCTTGGACAGGGAATCGTAAAGATCACACTGTTTTTGTCACACATGGACGATATAATATGGCCCATAGGCGAAACATCTCTAATGGATGTTTATAATAGGTTCATCCTATTCGATGATATAAGTCATGATTGCATTAATCATATTGACTATTTTGGCTTGAGCATAGCTCACCACCTCAGACAAGGAATCACAAAGATAACAATGTCAATGTCTCAAATGGACAATATATTATAGCCCATAGGCAAAACATCACTAAAGGGTGTTAAAATAAGATTATCATCGTATTAGATGATATTAGTCATGATCGCATTGATCATATAGACTATTATGTTTGGACATAGTCCAACATTTTTAGATAGGAGGTCAAAAGACCATCACTGTCGTTGTCTTATCGGACAACAAGCTTAGCCCGTAGGCACTTCATCACTTACGGATGTTTATAATATGATCATCTTATAGGGAGATACAAGCCATGATTCCTAAATTACCAGGCTAGATGAGGGAATTGGAAGAATCCAATATAAGGATGACTGTTGTGATTTTCTCGAATCACATTTGTCAAGGGTACTAACACGTTCTTAGGTGTTGACAAGGATCTGAATCCCTTGAGTAGGTTTCACCATCTTGGCCGCGTAGGCTAGGTTTCAACTTTAAGATTCCCTTTTAAAATGCATACTGACAGGGAAGGAAGGATATTTATTTTATTTTATTCAGGATTTTTATCATAAATCCTAATTCATAAGTTAATAATAATAGCACAAATGGCCTAGTCGCGTAGACAAGTTAAATTTATAAGCCATGATTTCAGAGAATCGCGGCATTAAGGTTTGTATCAAAGTTCATTACCTTTTCCTGACAGGGAGCTGTAGGCTGCCACTGTCTTCAGTCTCAGAGGACATTAACTATAGCCCGTAGGCACTTCCCTTATAAGGGAAGTTTATTACCGAATTGCCCCTTAGGGAAATTCATTAACCATGGTAAACAGAGACCATATTTGGTTAATTTATTAATCATATATTTATTTAGGATTTCTATTATAATTTATCCTAATTATAAAACATTAATAGTTTTATTGGTGGCACCCAATGGCCTGATCACATGGACATTTATAAATTATAAGCTTATGATTTCAGAGAATCAAAGCATGACAGTATCTTGGCACAATAGGCCTAGTCACAAGGACATTTATAAATTTTTTTAAGCTATGATTTCAGAGAATCAAAGCATGAAAGTATATAGGCACAATAGGCCTAGTCACAAGGACAATTATAAATTATATGCTAGGATTTCAGAGAATCAAAGCATTTGAGGTTTGAACCTAGTTCATTACCTTTATCTGACAGGGAGTCATCGCTACCACTGCCTTTTGGCTCATATGGAAATGAGCAGGGCCCGTAGGCATTATGTTACCACGTATGGTTAAAATATGATCATCTTAATTAATGATGTAAACCCAGGATTCAGAGATCATTAAACTGGGTTTGGAATCTTTTGAAGAATCCTTTATAAAATGAAGTGTGGGATTTTAATGAATCACATCTTTCAGGAGTGTTAACATGTTTTAAGATGTTAACAGGGATTTGAATCTTTTAAACAGGTCTTACCATCTTGGCCCGGTCTTATAATTGACCCGAAGACTAGGTTTCACACTTAAGATTCTTAATTTATAATTAACGCAGAACAATTTTAAATTGAGGTGTTCATATGGATCTAAATCTAATTATGGAACTATCATCTTGGCCCGGTCTTAAAATGACACGTGGCTAGGTCTCGTCCTTTTTAGACTTTGCCATTTTATTATAATGGTAGATCTTATAAAAGTAATGTTATTTTACATTTATTTAAAAATTCTTGTTTAGAATGAAAGTTTAAACTTAATCATTCCACTATATAAAAATAAAAGTATAAAGTTGCCCTAAGCGGGACTTGAAAGGAATATTGTTGTCCTCGAAGGGACTAAAAATAAATATGTCCTTATAAGGACTATTGAGGAAACGATTTTCAGCAGAGGAGTTTCTTCTTCATTCAATTCCTGAATGTTTTCTCCTTGGTTACATGTCTCATCTTGGTCGTTGTACGAAGCTCAGCATTTTAAGGCTCCGGGTGTGGAGAATTCCTAGTTCGGCTTCCTCGCTTGGCGACGTATCCAATAATAATAAAAATTGGAAGCAAAAATTTTCATATATTAGGATTAAGATTATTCCTATGTTAAGTCTAGACTCAGAAGTTTAGATTGTGCAATTGTGTAACTGAGATTAAACACAAAAGGCTAGTGTTTAATTCACTCAGTGTTGGCTCTGATACCAACCTGTCACACCCCGATCTCCACGTGTTCACCGGTGGGCCCGATGGGGGATTATCGTGACGTCATGGTTGGCAACATAATAGTCAAACAACACAATATTATTAAGCACAGCGGAAGCAATTGAAAATATAATACAACCGAATTTATTATTGTAATATCAACTGTCACAATATTTGGAAGTTTATCCATAGAAGGATCGAACATAAAATGGAAACAATAGTTCAACAGACTTCAGGCATCTTAAGCTTGCGAGACTCTTTATTGATGCTAAGGAGACAATCCAGCCAATTACGTTTTGTACCTGCCTTTAGTCTTTTTGGGAAAATACGTCAGTTTACACTGGTAAATACAATCAACTGACTCATTTTGGAAAATGATTTAAAAATTGGTTTGGATGCACATGGCATAAATGTTTTATAATTTTGATTAAAACGCACAGAGGCAAGATTAATCTCTTTTTAACTTGGGAGAATTATTTAATATTATAATCTTGTGAACAAATTACATGTTACTTATGCGTTCAGTAGCCCGGATCTAGTCCGGGTTAAAGATCAATAGACACACCACATCATTGAGTTATACACGGACGGTGTACGCCTACACCCCGTGCTCAGGTCGCGGCCATCTCGTAAGATGATGCCAAGGATATCCGGGACATGGTCATTAACCCACTAACGAGCCGATCAAATTATTCAACTACCCACTAAGCGTGGAGATTTGATGCCCGATCAAGCGGTATGCTATATACCGTAACCCAAGCCCGTATAGGGAAAATAAGTTAAAAGTATTTACCTGATGCAAAGTATAAATCACAATAAGCAAAATGCACGTAGCTTTTTCTGGTTCTCCTAATCTGGAACGAAGGTTTAATATAACCTATTAGAATACTAACGGGTCTTTTATTAAGCTTAAGCTTAGACCGACTAGTTTCAAAGATACGGTTCGTACGCACGATTAAGCGAAGACCGGATAGAATGTGATTTAGACCCGACAAGTTTGAAGACTTGTTTAATATGGGTTTATTATTCACATTCTGGATTTTGAGATTTAACCGATAAGGTTTGACCCGTTTCGGCTAATTTATGTAAACTTGTTACATAAACCGAACCGAACGCGAAGTAAGCGTAACGGGTATCCGTAAGAGCCATATACAGGTTTCCTAAGTTAATGTGCTTCCAATATGTTGTGACATCAGTAGGATGTCTTTCATTATGCCCGAAATGAAATTAAACACAAACTATGCCCCGTAGGGGTAGTTTGGTCATTTTTAAAGGTTGTAAAAGAGTTTAGATGTTTAACTGAGTTACAGGTCTGATGTAAACAGCAAACATACTCAATTTGATATGTTATATCAGTAGGCTAAAGCATAGATGTGACATTTATCATTTATAACCAAACTATGCACCATAGGGGCATTTTGGTAATTTCACATAAGCCGAAAAGCTCAAAACCGAAGTCTGAGTTAATCAACCTTCGCTTACTGTTAAAATATCATAATTTTCCTCTTATATCAGTAGGTATCAACCCGGGTATGTCCAATATAATTTTAAAACATACTATGCGCTAAAAACGCTAAATAAGGCGATTAAAGGCCATTACCGGGTTCGATACTTACATCTGATATTTTTATATTTCCAGAGGGCTTAAAATAATTTATTTATCATAACTAATCAGTAGCAAAAGGTTTGGAGTCGTTTAGATGTGTAAAACTCATTTTATGGCCCGTAAGGGCAAAATCGACAATTACCGAACTAAGCCTACGACTATGAGCTATGCTCAGCCTAAAATTAATTAAAAATCTTTAAAAATTCCAAAATAATATATTACATCAGTGGGTAAAATATTTGATACCAAAAAGTATGTTTAACTAGGCTATATGCTAATAACGCCATTTTATTAACATAAAGCACTAATTTTGCGATAATGAGCATAACTCTTAATCTACAAGTCAAACTGATGTCAAACTTTGCATACAAGTCTATATATCAGTAACAAAGGTTTCTACACTTTTACATTTTCATAAATCACGTTTTAAGGTAATAAGGGCATAACGGTCAACATATGAGCAATTAACGGAAACATGCATATTAATTGGATAACTAATGAACCAAGGTGTATAATCTCAGAGGGTTGTTCTAACATGTATCCTAATCCAATTAAAGCTCCGAGGCATTTCTAAAACATGCCTAAACGGGTCAGAACTGAAAGTCAAAGTGAAAGTCAAACTATGTGACTTTCGGTTCCGAACCGGGTCTAAACAGGAAATAGTCGGGTTGAACATGTTTGGACATGTTCTTACACTAATTACTAAGTTATAACAATGATCAAACAGGTTATATATGTTCTAGATAGCTAATTATGCATAAATGACATTTTAAGCATTATGTTGACTTTTTAATTAAAAGTTTGACCCGACATTAGACCTGGTTAGAGTGGTGATCAGGGGAAACCCTTTTGAGGTTTTATTACCCACATAAATACCAACTCATAACTACTTTTAATTCGAGATATGACTGAGCCATTATTGACTAATCTCGAAGTCAAACCGTAATTACGACGGTTTGACTTTTAGCTAATTAACTAAGCTAAACTCAAACAAACAAGAACTAGCAGACTTACAAGAGTCCTATGCACGAGATTGATCACTTGAGGCTGCTTGATAGCTCCAGAAATGATCCACAAATGCAGGAGAAGGTGTGAGAATGAATGTGACATTGAAAGGCCTTATATAGTGGTTTCACTCACCATAAGTGCTTGACAAACAAGTCTACCAGTGCCCACAATCGATCAACAGGTGTCCTAGAGGCTTAGGGGGTGTTTTAGGGGCCAGGAGAAGTGGAAAAACGGGTAAAGGTCGCGCATTACAGCCCTGGCAGAAAACAACCCCGTTTTTGCGGTTCTGGAAGTCCCTCGCGTGGCGCGAGGGACCCTCGGGTGGCGCGAGGATATGCAGAATCAGCAACATTGATTTCTTTTGCGATTCAGTCCTTGGCTCTTCAAAACTCGAATAGGTACTGATTTCTTGCATGGTAAACCCTTATAATTGATCTAGTAATGCTTTAAAACATATACCCACTTTTCCAAGTCCCCGGGTAACTTTATTATCACCCGAAAAGTCCTAACTTCCAACGTTTACGCTTTAACACTTCGCACACGCATTTGATCATAACTTTCTCATACGTTAACCAAACTTTATGAAATTTTTATGGTGCGTTCTCGTGAGCATAATTAATATTTACAAAGCTTCAGGTTTGTCAAAAGGTCACTCAGAGGTATATTTTAAACATGTTGACACATTTGGTCCCTGTAGTTTGAAATCTCCCACTTTTAGCTTCGTATGATCCATGATTCATTCGTTTGAAGGTATGAGCATCGTGTAGGGTTAATGTACATTATATTTATTCACAGTTGACACTTAGAATACGTATATTCACATACCTTCCATGTTTGTCAACTTTAGTCCTTCCATAATATTTCTTTCACACGTTTAAACTTTATGACACGTGTCAACATATTATAGGACGTGAATTTCCGAGGTGTTACAGCGCATCATTGTCATAGCAGCATCAACTTCTAAATTTGTCTTTTTCAGACCATCAACTATTATGTTCAACACATCATATGATTCCTTCACGTACTTCACATCAAACAACAGTTTTTCTTTCAACTCTTCAAGTTCACGAATCTTCTTGTCTTTCTCCTCACAATCTTTGCATGATTCCAAACATTTTGGACAAGGTTTCGTGAATTCAATAATCTTTTCAATCTCTACAATCTTCTCAACTTCGACAATTTTTTCTACTTCGACGATTTTCTCAACAATCATTTCTACTTCAACAATTTTCTCTACTACTTTCTCAATAACCTTTTCAGTTATTGGTTCTTCATCAAATTCTACTTTTATTTCACATTCTTTATATTTGACCTTCTCTATTGAACTTTCTTCAACTTCTGCTTTCTCAGCTTCTAGTTTTTTCTTTTCTTCAGCAATCCTTTTTGCTTCCAACTCTCTCTTCAATCTGACAGCCTTCTTCTCATTCAGCATCTCAACTTTATCTGCAAAGAACAAATTAAAACTATCAGGATCCAAACCTTTTCTAGCTTTATTAATATATTCTTCTTCATCATCGGTATCTGCATCACTTCCTAAATTTGGAAAAATCGGTATTCTTTTCGGACTAGATTTGACTTCTTCTTCTTTCAGAATTCTAGCAACAAGGCCTGAACCGGGTGGAATGTATTTGTCCCAGCTAAAACCCTCTGTAACCTTTTCATCATCTTGATTAACAAGATAAGCTTTTTTTCTTTTCAACATCAATGGCACGGGATGATGATGGTTGTTGATCAATTTGATGAAAAATTGAGTTTTGATAATAATCATTCTTTTCTTGTCTTCCGGTTGCTTCTTTATTTTTGCATTCTCGTTTAAAATGTCCTCTTTCTTTGCAACGAAAACAAGTAACCTTTGATTTGTCAAACCCTATCGGAGATTTAGCCATCTCACTAAACTCATCTCTACCGGTGATTTGTTGAAACTTTTCTGCCCTTCTAACAGCACTGGCCAAACACCACTTCACATCCATCAACTCAAGTTCCTCAGCATCAATTTGGTCATAATCCTCTTCGGTGAACATCAGATTTCCAATTTTTCCAGCAACTAAACTTTCATACGATTCTAACATAGCAACAAGTGATGCCATGTGTTGCTTAGCTATTTCTGTTGAAAGATTTTGACCATTTTGAATGTTCAATGTAACATTGCATTGCATTGCATTGCAGATTTGTTGAATTTTGTCGTTGAGGACTTGGTGTTGTATAATTTGGATCAAAGCTTGAATACGAAGATGAATGTCCACCACTCTGAGTTACGGTACTACCCTTTGTTCCAGAAGTACTATCAGTACTGAAAGCAGTCTGAATCTTTGGACTCGGAGTAGTTTCAAATTTATTTCCTCTATAGTATAAACTGACATCTTGTTGCGCATTTGGATTACTCATGATAGCCGTTTTCTGAATGTCCACTTCATGTTCTTCAATCTTCTGAATGAACTTTGCCAAATTCATACTTTCTGATTTTCTCATATGTTTTAAAATAAACAAATATGTTCCCCATTTATTATGCGGTAACACATCGGCTAGCTTATCAACCCATTCATCGTCGTCTTTCTTTATGTCCAATCTTCCCATTTCCAAAACCAGATGACAATATCTATCAATAGTTGCTTTTGTTGTTTCTCCTTCAAATGCAACAAACATATCAAATGATTTCTTTAGTAAAGCTTTTTTGTTCTTTATCATATCAGCACTTCCTTTAAACTTTTGGATTAACGCCGTCCAAATTAATCTAGCAGTACCCGGATGTTGGAGTAAAACAAAAATATCTTCTTTAACTGCTTGTTGGAGAATACTAATCATCATTTTTTCACTCGTATATTTCAATTTTTCACCATCTGAATAGTCACTAAACGCTTTTTCAAGCCCACGTTCATTTTTCGGTTTAACGTAATCTACCTCCAACGAACACCATGCGTCAAACTTATAAGCTTGCACCCAATTTTCAAACCGATTTTGCCATCCTCTAAAATCTTCAATGTACATAAGCTTCAGCGGTTTTTGATAAGTTCCCGTCTCATTCTCAATGTAAACAGTTTCAGCAGCTGTACAATGCAACTGGTGTAGCAAACGCATTGTAAAACTCCTCTTCCATGTTTTGAAAAACATGTTTTTACAAATTCACAAAGTTCAAACAACAATGAAATTTCACACGAAATAAGAATTCAAACGAAACAATTTGGTGCGAAATAGCTTCTTCAAACGAAATCAAACTTTGGTGCGAAATATCCTTTTCAAATGAAATGGTTCACACGAAATACAGATTTCAAACGAAATAGCCCTCTGGTATGAAATAGATGTTGATTTCGTACGAAATGAACTTTAAACACTTGATTTCGTGCGAAATGAAGTCCAAACTGTCTATTTCGTGCGAAATGATATCCAAGGGTTTGATTTCGTGCGAAATGAAACTCAAGAAGTTGATTTCGTGCGAAAACAACTTTCAGGTTCAAACGAAATGACTTATTTCATACGAAATAAGATGTCAATTTCACACGAAATAGTCTATTTCGCGCGGAATGCTACTGACGTCACCATGATCGATCTGATTTTCGTTAAATTGACCAAGTTTTAAGCTGAATTAAGGTCTAATTCTTTCAAGGATTCATTAAAACACTGTTTCGCTTATTATATGTGAAACTCAATCCATTTTGACCGTAAAAATTTGTTAATTTTGAAACAGAAGGTGTAGAAGTCAGATTTTTGAAGAGAAACAAGCTGAAATTGGTAAGAACTCTTCCTCCTGAGCTTTGATACCACATGTAGGATCGTGAGACGATCGAAATGAGTCTATCAGAAGAGTTCTCGGTCTAATCAGAGGCGGAATTCATTGATTAGACTTTGTAACAGCTTGACTCACTCTTAATTGTCTTGTTTTATTAATATAACACGTTTACAGATCAAATGACACGTCGGCAGCACTTCAGTACCGGAATCACGAACATTACAAATGAATCAGCATGACAGGTATTTATAGGAGATGGTATTTCGCACGGAATGACATCTTGCTATTTCATGCGAAATAGCTCAATCACACCCAAACCCTATTTTCCTCGTACAACGTGCCCTGATCTAACAATTCTATTACATGACTCGACACAAGACGAAGTCGACAGACGTATGCACCAACAATACTCATTAGTAGAGACATGTTAGAGAACGTAGGTGAATTAACACCAAATACGGTGAACGAACAAATGGAAATGGTATATTAAGGGATGGTCATGTATTGACCGAAGCTCGAGAAAAACACGAGAATCATCTCACTTATGTCCGGTCAAGCTAGTAAAAAGGGGTCTAACGATTCTTAAGGGATCGGGTCAATATAAGAGAGAAAGATAAGAATGAAAAGTTTAAGCTTACGATTGAATGTAAAACAAACTCAAGAAAGAAGGGTGGGAACACCACTAGAAATAGGATGTAGAGTGTTGCGTTGAGACGCGCTACATAAATTAGGACATGGAATTAGTGCTAGGACCCAACACTTGAAGTTGAATGTAGAAGATTAATACGAAAACATATCATAGGAAATGACATGGTAAATGATACGACAGAAGAACGAAAGGTACGGATGAAAATGTTAGAATCTGATAAATGGATTCAAACCAGTAAGAATGAAAGGTAATAAATTAAAAGTTCGAATCCGTAAGTGAAGACGGATTAAACAAGTAAGAATAAAAAACTAAGTAACAAACTCAAATAAGTTATACGGGTCAAATGGCGATCGCCATTTGAACCCGGTATTTAATGTTCGGTTTGTCAAGTTTATTACTTATAGGTGAGCATAATGTATGGGCATGCATTGTCACAGTTTGGAAAGCATTAACCGTCGCAAAGTATGAATAACGAGTCAAGGGTTTTAACCCGCGCCAGGTACGTATAAAAAGATTATATTTTTAATAGGAGCTTAGGGCTCGACTAGAGAATGATGTGTCAGAATAGGATAACTAATACCCATATGTAAGAATGTATTTACAATTAGACTTCCGAAAAGTCAAACGAAATAAATGAATTCCTTGCAATTATGCAAGTATAAGGTACGAACGTGTACCTCGATGCAACCACAATAGGTGAGGGGGTGTTAGTCTGACCTTGAAAGGTCAAACTGCGAAAGTTGGAGAAATAACTAATAAAAAGAAAGGATTGTATGTAAGAAATGGAATGTATGATATGTTTTAGCATGTACGTAAGAAAATTGTGAAAGAGGCGATGGGCGAACAAACACCCCGTAGGACGCAGTTATGAAGGGTTATGTGCTAACTGTTTATTTATAGACAAATATGATGGAATTCTTAGTGAGATGATAGTAATGAAGCTAGTGGAAGGATGCCCACGAGTGGGAGCATATTTCATGAATGAATGAGACCAGTTCTGGTACGGAAGGTACATATAAAGAAGCGGATCGATCCAGCGCACGGATAACCGACTTATGCATTGAAGGCGAGGTTAGTAAAATGTTTAATTCTTAATTAATGATTAAGAATCCGTAGATTTATTTGTAAGTGTGAACAAAATGAATGCTAGAATAATTATGGTATGGTATACAATGATCGACCTGTAATGGTCAGCGTGAGAAGGTATGAATGTCAATAAGAGGGAGATTTAAAGGCCTTAAATGAAAGTTTGAGCTGAATTGGTTAAACGCTAGTATGGTGCTCGTACATAACATACCCAGTTGTTATCATAAGTAGTTCATTCAAGGAGCTAATAATAAAGTGTGCGAAGGATTAAATTTAAGGCTAAACTCAAACTTGTGATTAGTTCAAGTGACGGTAGTAACCGTAGAATGATACCTTATACTCGTATTAGGTATGAAAAAGCAATTAGGAAGTGGGTAGCTTTGTATTAGTACCACTAAGTCATTAAATGTCTATAGTATACGTATAATGTTATGCTAAGCCCTCATATGAACCATAAAGTAATTGGAAGAACATTAGTAATGGGATAATGGGGTTTGCTCATGATTACAATAATGAATTATATCGTGCATGATTCGTGTGCGGAATAAAATAAATCGATTTATTTATATTAGTAAATGTATAAATATGTTACGCATATTTGGAAAGATAGAAACAAGCCGTAAGCATAAGCTTGTACGACCAATAGTATACATTTGGAATAAATTTCAAATGAACGAACTGCTAGTGATGATGTATGCTAGGAACTAGAATTATAAAGTGAAAACGACACTAATAAGAGCTCTGGATCAGATTCTGACTTATATGTGATTATGAAAGTAATTTACTTGATTTAAGAACGGAGGAACAATGCGTACAAATACGTTTATGCATGAATGAAACTCTTGCCAAGATCTCGAATGCATCTATGTTGTTTTAAGCATCGTGAATGAATAGATGAAAAAGTAAGAATAGAAGTGGTCAAGTTGGAATGAGAAAGGTTTCGGGGACGAAACCTCCTTTAAGGGGAGTAGACTTGTAACACCCAAAAAATGACCGTTAGACATAAAGCTAAATTTATTAAAGGTTTAACCAACCAAGTAAATGTAATGTTTCAAATACTAGTAGGATAATGAGAAAAGCCTAAAGTAAACTCTTTTTCAAAGTGGAGGGTTTAATGTGTAAATAGAGAATTAAAAGGTTTTTATAATAAACAAAAATGGAAAAAAAACACCCATTTTTGGGTACTGGGGATCGATCAAAGCAGGGAACCAAGGGTGAAACCCTTGTTCACCAAATTCAATCAAATTGGGTAGAAATTTAGAAGATAATCAACTGCATGAACTCTAATCTACACCCATCTAAGCTCGATTTTAAAGAGGTAAGTTCAATTTCTTGAAATCATGACTTGTAGGAAGTGGGTTATGACCCAATCTCGAATTGATACAAGTAATTGTGTAGATTGGAGTTAGGTCTTTGATATAGAACAGGAATCATGTGTATTCATGCGTGAATTCGATCATTTGAAAAGCTAATTGCATAACCCATTTGATATGAATTATTAGAGGTGTAGAATGATGGAAAAATTAGTAGTAATCATGTGTAAATTTGATACATGATGATGTAGTAGTACTTGAATCTTAAACAAAAATTAAGTAGGAGAAGAGAATATTATGAACTTGATTGTTGTTGATGAATATTGAAATGAACTAGTAGGAATTATGCTTTGAAAGCTTGTACTTAATGTCCCACAAATGCGAAACCCGCCAACTGTTCGATGAAATGCTTGAAAGAATAAATATGTGTAATTTACGAGATAATGGAATGAAATATTGGGATACTAAATAAAAGAATGAATGTGTTGTTATAGGCGTAAAGGAAGAAGGACCCAATACTAGGAAATCGGAAGGTTCACAAGATCGAGGTACGTTAGTGTACATCATATTCTAAAATGTTGTCGTATGTATAATAGTCTTAATTGTATTGTGTTGTTATGTTAAATTTGTGTGAATTGAAATCTATGGTTCTTCGAAAGTAAAAGTAAGATCCGTCATAAACGGATTGTGTGGAATGAATAAGTTACGAAAGATAATGCATCATATCCGGTTCTTGTAGTTGAACTGGGTATGGAAAGTTAAGTATGTAATGAATGAAAGTCTACTCGATCCGTCTTTCTCGAATCGGAGTATGAGGTAAGAATATAAAGAATATGATTGTTCGTTATGAACGAATCGAATGAAAGTTATGTAATGATGCTAGCATCCGTTCTTAGCGGGTATGTTAAGAAAAGTATGTTTAGCCTCTACTTTGAGGCAAGCATGTAATGAACCGTTTAACGGTTAGTAAAGTAATTGAATGATGTTAATCCGTGAAAGAAACGAACCGGTTTATTATTTAGTTGTGTTAGTGTCGAAATACTAACTTATTTGTTTATGTCGAATGTAGGTAAGTCCTTAATTTAGGCAACTTGGCAATTTGGAGCGAGCATATGCACACATTATGATCATCAAGCGCTTCCGCTATTTCGTACTAATGTTTTGGGTCAAAATGCTTGTTTTGTATAACCTCGTTAGTAGTTACACTTTTTAACACTTGATGTTATAGTTTTTAGTCGTGTCTAGTCGAACGGGTCGTAGACTTAATTGTTTTGATGATGGTTAAAACAGGGATACACTCGTCTTAATGATATTAGTATCGTTATCTTGATTTGTGAAAAGATTAGGCGAATTTGAAAGTTTAAAATTATAGTGTCTAATCTCGCCATTTTTATTAGACATAAACGCGGATGTTACATTACTAGCTTGGACACATGACATGAGCTTGAGACCCTTTGTCACGGCCCCGACCCACCCTGGACGAAATCAGGAGTTACGAACAGCCAAGTGGTACCGGTGATTATTTTGAAAAATATTGCAGCGGAAAATTTCATCAGGACCGTGAGTTAGGAAAAATATCAGAGTTTAGAAAACACCGGATTTTATTTATTAAATAGATGGGATAAACCCATGTTTTACAATGGTAGCTTTAATAAAGAAGCCACTTCTTGATGCCTTTCAGTGCCGTATCCATTTCTTACTCCAATCTACTGTAATTACCTGAAACGCGTTTTAAAAAGGTTTTGTCAGCGGTAAATACTGAGTGAATCATTCTATTTACATAAAATGATGCATAGTTATTAATTACAGCATAAGAGCGATTACAATGGCTTCTATCTTATTTTTATCTGGCGCTGTGTCACAATGGTGACATGTCACAATGGTGACGATGGTCATACCACTATTAGGTCAATGAACCTAAATAGTGATGATTATCCCTAGTAGGTCAATGAACCTAACTGGGAGAAAATTAGTAATGTGCACAATACCCCACTAGCCAGTGATTCAAGATATCCACGACTTAGTCCCTGTAATTATAACTTTTGAAAATAATTTGAGGTATTGTAAAATAGTTGATAAAAAGAGAATGACTCACATTATAAGCATGCAGATTCATCGGGCAAAGTTTAATCTACAGATAAGCCTTGATATATTGCAGATCTATACAGGCAGAGCTTAGCCTATTGATTAGTCTTGTAACCTAGTGCACACGAACTAGGTAAGTAACTAATACAACATTTACGATAACTCACGAGATTAAAACCCTCACAACGAATGACAAAGTGCAATCACTTAAACATCCATCGGATTCACAACGAATGACAGAGTATTCCCCGAGTTCGGGTGGTACTCAAACATCCTGTCGAAATCACGATTAATGACAAAGGATAGCGCTTAAACATCCATCGGATAGTTTCTATCGATCGGACATTGAATCGTAGCAGCGATCGAGTTAGTACCCGGCATCGTAGCAGCATCCCGCTATACTAATTAGTGATTTTGAGACTATTTCTACTATAACTCGGAGTGTATAACGAATTTCTTTGTCGAACGAACGTCAGAAATCAAGTGCCAATGCCTGCTATTTATACACCAATTTGACATGGCTTACGGACCGTAAGACTCAACCCTTACGGTCCGTAAGGGACGCCTTTTCACTATAGCTTTGCCACGTGTGTGTGTAGGCCTGCTGAGTTGACGGTTTCTCGAAATTCAATTTAGACAGCGAGATTTTAGGATAAGCGTAACTAGGGTTTACCCCCCTTGAGTTTTAGGGGCCCTGATCCTGATTCTGATTGTTCTGAAATTTGTAGGGTTTGTGCAGAATCACTTGGGTGTCTCAATTACGGTTTCCTATTGGATAAAATAATAAAATAAATAGGACTTTTAATGAGGGTTGTTACATTCTCCCCACCTTAATAAAAATCTCGTCCTCGAGATTTGAGTTACGATATTTCTTTTAAATTTATGTCATATTTTAGTCAATAAAAATAATATTAAAGTAGATGACACAAAATTTTAAAATATCGAATTTTGTGAATACGAATTGTACAATAGGTAGGATTTAATGGTTCAACTGAATTAGTTCAATAAATTGATGACAAACGGATGAGATATAATTTCCAAGGTGACTAGGTTCAAGCCAAAAGATATATGATCAATAGATATTTAGAATGAATGTGAATAAAATTCTTTGTCAAAAGAAATCTTACTTTGATTGGCAACTGAGGAAGACTTAGAATCAACAGGTTCAAAATAAAATAAAAGTATGAAAAATGATTTGTCAAATATTTATGATATGAGAAAATCAGTGTGCTGAGATGAGAGAATTGCAAAGATACACAAAAGGACAATAGAGTTGGTGTATTATTGTTTAGAGTTCCAAGTTATTTTAATTGTGAAACAATGTGATAGTACACTATTAGTGACTATATTTTTCATACTATATCCTAGAGATCGAAATATAATAAGAACAAGTTGTTTTGGTATAACCAACCATCATATTATATTTGTAAAGAAAATGTAATATATATTAGTTGTTATGCATTTTTATTATATGTAAATAGTCACCATTTTTAAATAAATATTATTTTAGTATTTTACTATACTATGTAAAATAACTTATATTTACTACGTAATATATATTACAAAATATCGTAATAAAGTTATTACATTACAAAATATTTTAGTATTATTATTTTGTAAAAGAAATCACTTTTATTTATAACGTTAAATAAAGGTGTAAAAATATTTATTGTACAAAAACATTTGTAAAATATTTTGTAAATATATAACACTTAATGGGTCAATTCTATATGATTACTTATTTTCATTTTGAAATCATATAACGTTGTGAATGTATTTACAAATATTGTAAAGAAATGAAAACGGAGACTATTCTTATTATAATGTTCCCCTAACCCGACGTAGTTGATGACTACCATATTAGTCATTTTCTTGCCAGAGCGTTACGGTATATAGTTACCACAGAACATGTGATAGACAATTATTTATATAATTTTATTCGTCCCTCTAATTCTTGTACTTGTTTTATGAAAATATTTCTTCTCCTTATAGTACAAAGTAAAATATTTTATATATAATTAAAATTTTCTAAATAAGTATGATGACTTAATTTATATATATTAACTAGTCATTATCATGGTTGGATATTGGTTAGTGCTGCCTTGTTTAAGCATAGGTGGCCAGTCCATTCCTAACTAAGGCTAGGTTACCCAATATCTGCCCTTGACAATAACCCTAGTATTTTAAAATAATACTAACACTATTACTATTAATATTTTCTTACTAATAATAAAACTAGTATTAGTAATAACTAAACATACACTTAAATGAGAGTATAATTTAAACATAATTTTTATACATATATATAAAAATATAAATTCTTCATCTCAATGGTTTAATAAGAATATAGTAATACTATTTTGTAAATTAGGTAATCACTTATGTAAGTTTTCATATATAATAAATTTTATATAATGTTTTTCAATTGAATATTGTTAAAGCAATAATTATCACGAAAGGCTCGATTGATGTTGTAAGAATCATTAAGAGATAAACTGAAATATGACAAGAATTTGTATATCATTATCTTAGCACACGATTTGTGTTAAGATGGCTTTTATAAAATAAATCAACAAAGCAATTTAATATATAATTAAATAAATAATTAAATCCGTATATGATATATATAAACGAGATTAGTGCAAGCTTTAAATTTTGTGAAAATGTCAGTACAAGGTAATCGTGATCAAAGAAATAATTCAGTGAAGTCGAAGACCAAGCAAAACAATTGAAGTGTTTATTGGTACTATTTTGAATATGATAGCTTCAATCCATCATATGGGATTTTGAAATGAATATGTAATGTGAGAAAATCAAATAATTTGAACTTGATTTAAACAAAACAAGTTTTAATAAGAAAGTTCGGACATGGTCACAATAGAAACTATGTATGCCAAAGAAAATTAAATTTTTCAAGAAATTGACTTGATATCAAGGAGTTATCGTTTTGCAATAATGTGGTTCACAGTACAAAAAGCGGAATGATATTTGAGTTTGGATAAAATAACAAATCGGAACGAAGCCCTCCAGTGGTCTTTATAAATCAAATGAACCAAATGCATAACAAACAATGCATGTGTAACGTGTGGATTTACCAAGAAATGAAATAGATCAATATTCGCTACTGCGAAAGAAATCCTCATGGTATGATAACTATTAAGGGAAGTAGAAACACGAAAGTCAATTTATTATATGCAGAAGTCAGAATTTTAACGGAAGAAATATAAGAACTTTTATCTGGAATTTCGTGTGATAATTGTTGTTTAAGTGACATTACTAGGGAATGTCGAATAAAATGAAATAGGGAATTTGCAAAGGTATGTGATTACTTTTTCAGTGATAATAATTATGACTCTGATTAGACTGTGCACCGATAATTGTGAAATCTTGTTACAACGTACCTCAGCGAGATTTATGTCGGTTGTAGGATCATATGGCAAAGTGCTTCTTTTTTATTAGTAGTTTTTCTACTGACGGAATTAGCATTGGTGTTGTCGTGCCTAATTATATTTTCCAAAGGTCTTGCCTTGGAAGTCGTGTGTGATATACTTCAACGTCTGTGGAAGTATAATTTAAGTTTCATGCGTTTTCTTGTGCACTAGCACAACTTTTACATTTTTCTTACTTGCGTTAATAATTTATGATAATGCTTTGGAAATTCTTTATATTTTTGATGGTGTTTCAACTTAAAGGGTTTTCATTATTTATTTTATCACACGAGCTATGAGACAGATGATTAAACGAAATAATGGAAAAGAGATTCCTGATAAAGAAATCCAGACACAGATGCTTGTGCTTTATTTCAAATTGTCAATCCTTATGGTTTTTGGATTTCCTTATAGATATACCTATCTATATAATCACATATTTCACATGCTGAAATAAACATACATTTTATCAGGTCAATGTATTTAACAGATATATATTTCCAAAAACCAGTCAGATATCTAATCATGATACTATTTAGGGAATTTTGTCACTTGTTTGACATATTATATACTCCGTCTTATCCGATTCGCGCCGGAGCGGTAACTTCAGTATATCCGGATAAACTGGAGAGTCTGCTACACCATACCCAGTTTTGCCGGAGAAAATTTTCTTATTTCCCATAAATAGTATTTTAAAAGTGCCTCTTTTATTAGGGCTTTTATCCAGAATTAAGGAAACTTGTATTTCCCGTAACATATCTTATTCTAGACCAAGTAATATCAATAAGCAAGAATTAATAGCAATTAAATGTTATTGCTTATTTATCGTATCTTGCAATATTCTAATTACCATTCTTATGGCATAAAAAAAACCCATCATAATTTATTCACATAAGTACTTAGCTTATCTTGAAGTTTATACTGAGGCATCTTTTCTTAAGTTCAAGTCTAAATACTATCATGTGTGCTACCAGTTAACAACAATCTCCTAACTCTTTTATATAAACTTAGGTATTATTGTCACAACACCTAAAGGCTTAAATCAGTGGCTCTGATACCACCTTCTATCACGGCCCCCGACCCACCCTGGACGGAATCAGGAGTCGCGAACAGCCCAGTGGTACCGGTGATTATTTTGAAAAATATTGCAGCGGAAATTTCATCAGGACCGTGAGTTAGGAAAAATATCAGAGTTTAGAAAACACCGGATTTTATTTATTAAATAGATGGGATAAACCCATGTTTTACAATGGTAGCTTTAATAAAGATAAATTTTATTATATAAAACAATATTTCTTAATTTTGATTTAATTAATAAATAAGCCACTTCTTGATGCCTTTCAGTGCCATATCCATCTCTTACTCCAATCTACTGTAATGACCTAAAACGCGTTTTAAAAAGGTTTTGTCAGCAGGAAATACTGAGTGAATCATTCTATTTACATAAAATGATGCATAGTTATTAATTACAGCATAAGAGCGATTACAATGGCTTCTATCTTATTTTTATCTGGCGCTGTGTCACAATGGTGACGATGGTCATACCACTATTAGGTCAATGAACCTAAATAGTGATGATTATCCTTAGTAGGTCAATGAACCTAACTGGGAGAAAATTTGTAATGTGCACAATACCCCACTAGCCAGTGATTCAAGATATCCACAACTTAGTCCCTGTAATTATAACTTTTGAAAATAATTTGAGGTATTGTAAAATAGTTGATAAAAAGAGAATGACTCACATTATAAGCATGCAGATTCATACGGGCAAAGTTTAATCTACAGATAAGCCTTTATATATTGCAGATCTATGCAGGCAGAGCGTAGCCTATTGATTAGTCTTGTAACCTAGTGCACACGAACTAGGTAAGTAACTAATACAACATTTATGATAACTCACGAGATTAAAACCCTCACAACGAATGACAAAGTGCAATCACTTAAACATCCATCGGATTCACAACGAATGACAGAGTATTCCCCGAGTTCGGGTGGTACTCAAACATCCTGTCGAAATCACGATTAATGACAAAGGATAGCGCTTAAACATCCATCGGATAGTTTCTATCGATCGGACATTGAATCGTAGCAGCGATCGAGTTAATACCCGGCATCGTAGCAGCATCCCGCTATACTAATTAGTGATTTTGAGACTATTTCTACTATAACTCGGAGTGTATAACGAATTTCTTCGTCAAACGAACGCCAGAAATCAAGTGCCAATGCCTGCTATTTATACACCAATTTGACATGGCTTACGGACCGTAAGACTCAACCCTTACGGTCCGTAATGGACACCTTTTCACTATAGCTTTGCCACGTGTGTGTGTAGGCCTGCTGAGTTGACGATTTCTCGAAATTCAATTTAGACAGCGAGATTTTAGGATAATCGTAACTAGGGTTTACCCCCCCCCCCCCTGAGTTTTAGGGGCCCTGATCCTGATTCTGATTGTTTTGAAATTTGTAGGGTTTGTGCATAATCACTTGGGTGTCTCAATTAGGGTTTCCTATTGGATAAAATAATAAAATAAATAGGACTTTTAATGAGGGTTGTTACACCCTTCGAAGCAGTTTCGCCATAAACACACAATAAATCACCATTCGCGAGCGAGAATCGAATCATCTTATCGAAACACACAACTTCAGCATGGTTTTCGCGAAGAAAGTCCATGCCTACTATGACGTCAAAACTTCCGAGTTGCATCGGAATGAGACCGATTGGGAAGATGTGATTGTTGAGCTCAAGAGTACAATCACGAAGAACATAATTAACAGCGACAGTTCTTCCAGTGGCGACTTCAACATCGAACGTCGAGGGGAGATGGGAGCGTTTACGACTAAGAAGCTTCTCGAATTCGAATGACACAAAGAAATTATCGGCTCCAGTATCAAACAGACATGAAGAATAAATACCATTCACAAGGAACGTACCATTGACCACGTTGTTGTCAGCCTGGGCTTGGCGCACATTGATGTTGAAAGTTCTGGCGTGTGCGGCTTGTTGCTGTTGCAGTGGCTGCTGCTGCTGATGTTGCTGCTGTTGCTGGGGCTCTTGTTGTTGTTCTTCTTCTTGCGGCGTGAGGACTTGGAAGATTGAGCGGTGGCGGTTTCAGCGGTTGGTGCGGCGGTGACTTGGTGCAGGTTCTTTGAAGTTTTATCCCAAAAACCAGCTTTTACCCGCTTGTCGTTGATTTCGGCGGCAAGCAAGTAAGTTTCTTCGATCGTTGCTGTTTTCGCGGCATGCACAAAATACGCAACACAGTCGGGTAGGGATCGAATGTACTTCTTGATTGCCATGTCAGACGTCTTCACTTGATCGGGACAGATGATGCTGAGCTGCTTGAAGCGAGCAGTCAGGGCAGCGTTGTCACCTTCCTTCTGCTTAATGTTCCAGAATTCGTCCTCCAGCTTTTGGCGTTCATGGGGAGGACATAACTCATCCATCATGATGGCCTTCAACTCTTCGCACGTCAGCTCATAAGCTGCGTCATTCCCGCGTTTGTTTCTCTCGGCCGTCCACCAGTCCAATGCGCGGGACTGGAAGACGCCGGTAGCGTTCAGAGTGCGGAGATTCTCCGGACATCCACTCTGGCGCAGAGTGACTTCGATGGAATCGAACCATTGAAACATAGCCGTCGGGCCATCTTCTCCAGTGAATTCCTTCGGACCGCAAGCCTTGAACTGCTTGAAGCTAAAAGCAGTCTTGGTAGCAACTTTAGGAGCCTCGGTTCTAGACTCCTCAGAGGATTTGCTGACGTTCTCGTAAATCTCACTCACGATCTGAGGCACAACCTTGGCCACTTGTTTAGCGAGGATGGCAGCAAGGCGTTTGTCCCTCTGTTCTTGGCAAGAGAGTCATGGGTGACGGGATCCTGATGATGGTCCAGTTCACATTGTCTGCAACAGACATTGTCATAGTTCTCAGACACATCAAAATCGAATCTCACCTCACACGTCTAATACTTACTAAAGCTCAGGAACCCAATGTAACATGTATCTCATAAACACATAGGCACATAATCACAGATTCACATAAACACAGAAGCACATAAACACGTAGGGCATAGAATCACAGAAGCACATAAGCACGTATGACACATACACAGAAGCCTATAAGCGTGTAACTTGTCTAGATGCACACAGAGGCGGTCAGAATACAGAAACCTATCATTCAAAGTTCGTGGGCGTTCGAATATAGCGATCGCGTTTAGCATATCGAGTAGTATAGTGTAAGCGTATACGTAGCATGAGGTTGTCCATGATTTAGCGATTTGTTAGCGTTTTGAGATAGAGATGCAGTGCGAGTCGTGCGTGTCGATCAACGTGAAAGCAAAACCGGATAAGTCTCCAAAACTTAAACACATAAACAGGTAAACACATAAGATCAACGAATCATCAGAGTCAGCAGTTGCGGGCTCAGAATCGAATCACATAAAAAATCGAAAGATGGATCGTCTGCGGCTATTCAGACATCGATTTACCAAAGTGATTCGACTATTCTCAAGAACTTGTTGTACACGTTTGACTTTCAGGACTGTGCCTTTGCCTCGATTCTTGGGTGTTTGGCACGCGTCCCGTTAGTCATATCGCGACTTCAGGTCGTTGGAGTCCGTCGAGACTTTGGTGAGAGTTTTGAAAAAGGGCGGAACAAGTCGTCAAGGTTAGGGTTTTACCCCTGGCTTAACAACTTCGTCCCTGTTTTGATAAAATAGGAGAAAATTATGCGTCGAAGTATGGATTTCACTCATAGTTCAACGCAAATTCTCGTGTTTATAGATAAAAATATGGGTTGGTCAAGCAATTCAGTCGAGAGTTTGCGGCTTTCACACCTAATCTCGACTTAATCGCTCCCCAAAATTGAAAATTCGAACGCAGTGATAGTGTAGCGTAAGCGAGAATGGTGAGAAATAGCAGGTACGCTCATGCATAGTCCCTACTGGATATGCACAAGTCGGTCTGTGGGTCCCTAACTATAGACTAGGTATCTAAGACATCGACCCGGACTAGGACGAGTCTTGCCTAATTCCCTATAGTTTTGGCTCTGATACCAATCTGTCACACCCCAACCGATGGCGAAAACATCGGGGCATGGCACTGAGCAAAACAGATTGTCCAGAAGTTTCCATAACAATTATCATTACCAATTATTTAAAGTAACATGTCCCATACCATGTCTCAAAAGGCAAACAAATTATTACAGACAAATCTAGTCAAGTAGTTCTGTTCCGACAACTCAGATTTATACATGGATAGTTTATTTATTGGTTTCTAGGACCTCTTTTCCTAGCTTCGATTTCATCACAACACAGAGAGCATCCTAGACCTTTCCTAGCCTCAAGTTCACAGCAAGCTAAGCATGTAAACTTCCTAAGCACCTGTCACATACGTTAAAGTAAAAGTCAATACACATAATGTAAAGGTGAGCATACAAGTTTGATAATAGCATACAGAGTTCGAAATAGTTTACGCATAACCAGCACGTACACAGAGTGAAATGAGGCATGTTAATTATCGACATGAACCTATCGATACCAATGACTGCGGGTTGACTGCTCAAGGCAGTTCACGATACATTCTCTCCACTATGAGCCATGTAGGTAATTGTCCTTAACAACCCCCGAGTGAACGGGTGCTGAGTCCAAACTAATAGTACTACCGTTGCTAAGGCAGTAGACAGCATTCCATGTGTAAACATAACAAACAAGCATTCATTTAGTCACGTATAACATGCGGTACGATTAACGTTTAAATTATTGCGTAGTGTGTTCGATGTGATTTGGTATAAGTAACGTATGTAACACCCAAAAGTGCGTAAAACAAAACGGGGTCGAGTATACTCACAGCGATGGATGGATTGAAGGGAGCGCTAGAGAGTAGAGTTAGCCTGGTCAGAACGATAGCATAACGATAAGTGACGCGCAAAACAATGCAAAGTACAACTGGCTCTGACAGCAGTCCGGTCGGATGGTAGTCCGGTCGGACAACCAGTCGTGCGGATGGCAATCCGTTCGGACAGTAGTCCGGTCGGATGACTGTTTGAGTGAATTGTTCCTGCCTTTGAGAAGGATGTGTTTGTGTATGATGGCTTGTCTTTAGAAGTTTTCGTTGTAGCATTTTGAAAACATTGAAGTATCTCTACCTTTCAGGTCGGTCGGTAGGTCGGTCGGTCGGTCGGTCGGTCGGACGGTCGGACAGTCGTCCGATAAGACGGCGACTCGAGTGACGAGGTTACTCAGTGAGAACAAATCCACAACAGGGCGGTCTCTCGGTCGGATGTCCATCCGACCGGGTGGCAACCCTGATACTGAACATGTTGAAAATTGTTTAAGTATTAAAGTCCAAATGTCTCATGATTCGGATGGCGGTTCGGTCGGATGGTAGTCCGATCGGATAGCAATTCGTTCAACACTCAGACTTTAGATCTTGGCAAAATTGGTTAGGCGGGGGACCCAAGGTGCAAGTCGTTCGGACACCCGGTCGCTCGGATGGCTGTCCATTCGGACAGTAGTCCGATCGAACGACACTTCGTCCTGGTCGTTCTGTTCGTCTCACACTTGGCCGTTTTGATTGTTTGTCGTGTTATCGAGATGTGTTGATATTGTGCTAACCAACAGAGTCCCATCCTAAGCTCTAGTGACCCGACTGAACAGGAACCACCCAAATTCGGTCAGTCCACCGGTTTACAATGATAGTTCTTGGTTAACCCGGAATCGATAATCTCGTGGGTAGGATACGTGTAACACCTCGAAAATTCACGTCCTATAATGTATTGACACGTGTCATAAGCTTGAACGTGTGAAAGAATACTCTAGAGGGACTAAAGTTGACAAATAAAGAAACTATGTGAATATAAGGGTTCAAAATGTCAACAATGGATAAATATGCCTTACAATAACCCTACAAGATGTTTATACATTCACACGAATGAATCATGGATCATACGAAGCTAAATATAAAAGAAAGTGAGAGATTACAAACTACATGGGTTAAATGTGTCAACATGTTTAAAGTATACCTCTGAGTGACCTTTTAGCAAACCCGAAGCTTTGTAACGATTAAATATGCTCACTAGAATACATGATAAAAATATCATCAAGTTTCGTTATCGTATGAGAAAGTTATGATCAAATTCATATACGAGGGGTTAAAAGCGTCAACGTAAGAAATTCATATAGTCTAACTCGATATTTATTCAACTAATGGCAAGGATTAGCTATTCCTTTAGATTAGTTTTAAGAAATGATTGGGATAATCATCCCACCTTAAGATAAGCTTTTATATAATAATTGATATGTAAGTATTAAGGTTGCTCATTTGGAGACCTTGTATAGATGGAATGTTAAACATCTATTGTTAGATAGAGAATTGGTGAGTCCAATTATCTGGATTCGAAAGTTGCCTAGGAAACAACAAATAAGATCATACAAATCCATAATCGATTGTAAGTTGCCAGTATACGGCAGGAAATCAAGGATTTATGAAAGTAGCAACCCTCCTAAGTTCTTGTTAAAGAATAAGGTCCAACAAAAGATATCACCCTGGAAGGGTGTGCCAATTTGTTAATTATTAGACTAGTTAAGCTCTGAATATATAAAATCATTCAAAGGAATCGAATGTATCAAGATCAGATAGCTTAAAGCTAAAACCTTTTTAAGGAGTTGGATGGAGCTCGCAATACATTTCACACTAATGATTTAAGGATGTGTTTCGCCAATAAGTCAAGAAGCACTATCACATAATGATATGCAGATTTATGATATAATGAGCAACCTATATCGATTAAGGATCGACAAGTGAAGAAGCTCCAAAAGGATACATGTGCCTATTATAGAGGTCAACTGTGGGAGCTTGGAAAGACTCTAGATATGTTATAGGAATTAGGTCCATTATGCGACAAAAAGTACTTCCAGCGTTTTAACAAATCTCGAGGTCGAGATTTCTTTTAAGGGGGTGAGGATGTAACACCTCGAAAATTCACGTCCTATAATGTATTGACACGTGTCATAAGCTTGAACGTGTGAAAGAATACTCTAGATGGGCTAAAGTTGACAAATAAAGAAACTATGTGAATATAAGGGTTCAAAATGTCAACAATGGATAAATATGCCTTACAATAACCCTACAAGATGTTTATACATTCACACGAATGAATCATGGATCATACGAATCTAAATATAAAAGAAAGTGAGAGATTACAAACTACAGGGGTCAAATGTGTCAACATGTTTAAAGTATACCTCTGAGTGATCTTTTAGCAAACCCGAAGCTTTGTAACGATTAAATATGCTCACTAGAATACATGATAAAAATATCATCAAGTTTCGTTATCGTATGAGAAAGTTATGATCAAATTCATATACGAGGGGTTAAAAGCGTCAACGTAAGAAATTATGGATTTTCGGGTTATTACAAAGTTAACCAAGAACTTAACAAAGTTTGTATAAGTCTTGGAACCCTCAAAAGTAAATTTAGAAGGCTTATAATGCAAGAAATAATGTGAAAACGACGTTTGGAAGGTCCAGGGGCCAAACTGTAAACATCTGAAAGATGTGTTGTGCTGGCATGACCCTTGCGCACCTCAACACTGTGGACGTTGTGGTGCGCAAGCAGGTCCCAGGTGCAGAAAAACTTCCAGTTGCCTGTTAAAACGGTTACACCGACTTAAAAGCTGGTTTTTCGATTCAAGGGGATCCTATATCTGGTTTTTAGCATCCTGGGCCACCTGGGATGATCTTATAACATCACTAGAGTTACATGGCATGATCTACTTGAATTTAAAAGCCTATATAAGAGATGCAAAGTTGCAACATTTGGGTATTTGCATTTGCAACACTCACAACTTACATTCTGGAGCTCTCTGGTCAGCAAGCAACCTTCCTAGTGATCCCTAATTATAATTAGGACCCTTGTAAGTATACTTAACCTTTCTAAATTCGTTTTAGCTTAATTAATTAGCTAAAAGTCAAACCGTCGTAATTAAGGTTTGACTTCGTGATTAATTAATATGTGCTCAGTCTAATCCCGAATTAAAAGTACCTTTAAGTAGGTCTTTAGGTGGGTAATAAACCCTTAAAAGGGTACTCTCTGATTCCCACTCTAACTATGTTAATTGTCGAGTCAAAGCTTACTTTAAAAAGTCAACAGAATGTTTATTTCCAAATTAAAGCATAATTAGCAATGTAGGATACATGTAACCTGTTTGATCATTAATGTAACTTGGTAATTAATGTAAGAACATGTCCCAACATGTTCAACTCGACAATTTTCAGTTTAGGCTCGGTTCGGGACCGAAAGTCGCATAGTTTGACTTATACTTTGACTTTCAGTTCTGACCCGTTTAAGCATAGTTTAGAAATTCCTTAGAGCTTTATTAGGACCAAGTTACCTATAAGTATAACCCTCTGTGATTATACTATTGGTTAATTAGTTATCCGATTCATATGCATGATTCCGTTAAATGCTTAAATGTTGACTATTATGCCCTTTTGACCTTAAAATGATATTTTTGAAAAAGTAAAAGAGTAGAAACCTTAGTTACTAATTTATAAACTTGCACCTAAAGTTTGACAACAGTTTGAGGTCTAGATTAAGAGTTATGCTCGTTAGCGTAATTTGAAAGCTTTTAGTAATTAAATGGCGTAATTAGCATATAGCCTATCTAAACCCACTTTTGATACCAAAACTTTTTACCCACTGATATAAAATAATATTTTAAGATTTTTGGAGATTTTTATTTATTTTTAGGCTGAGCATAACTTAGAGTTCTAAGTATGATTCGGTTAATGCCGGTTTTGCCCTTTTAAGCCATAAAATGAGTTTTACAAATCCTTTTGACCCCAAACCTTTTTCTACTGATCTAATATAATAAATAAAGTATTTTGAGCCTTCTAGAATTATAAAAATATCAGCTTTCCTTTGAAAACCCGGAAATGGCTCCAAATCGCCTTTTTATGCATTTTTAACGCATAGTATGTATTAAAATTATTTTATACACATAAGGTTTGATACCTACTGATATTTTAAGTAAATTATTATATTTTTACAGTAAGCTAAAGTCTTACACTCAGGTTTCCAGTTTTGACCTTTTAGGCCTATGTGAAATTACCAAAATACCCTTAAGAGGCATAGTTTGGTTATAAAGGATAGATTTCACATACCCTACTGATATAACCTAGTAAATTAAGTCATTTTACTGATTTCATCAGACCCGAAACTCAGGTTCATATTTAAACTCTTTTATAACCTTCTTAATGACCAAAATACCCCTACGGGGTGTAATGTGAGTCTAAATCCGTTTTGGGCATAATATAAGATATCTTTCTGATGTCACAACGTAATTAAAGCATAATAACTTAGGAAACTTGCATATGACTCATTTGGTTACTCGTTACGCACTTTTCGCGTTCGGATCGACGTATGTAACTAGTTTGCATATATTAGCCGAAACGGGTCAAACCATATCCTTTTTGTCTCAAAATCCAGAATGTGTTTAGATTACCCATATTATACAAGGCTTCAAACTTGTCGGGTCAAAACCACATTCTAATCCGGTCTTCGCCTTATCATGCGTTTGAACCGTATCTTTCTATAAGACTAACCGGTCTAAGCTTAGGCTTAATTAAAGACCCGTTAGCATTCTAATTGGTTATTTATACCATCATTCCAGACTAGAGCCTTCCGGTAAATGGTACCTACGCTTACTTACGTGAATACGGATGAGTTATTAAATTCTTTCTATTTAAGTCAGGAGCTAGCTCAGGTAAATACTCTTAACTTATTTTCCCTATACGGGATTGGGATACGGTATTATAATAATACCGCTTGGTCGGGTATTGAATGTTTAATCTTATTGTGATTAAATTATTGAGGTAACCCGGTTTAATCTGTATTGTTTGAAATAAAAACCTTTAGGGGTTAATGACCATGTCCCGGATATCCTTGACATCATTGTGTTATGAAATGGCCACGCCTTATGCACGGGGTGTAGGCATACACCTGACAGTTGTTTAAGGAAAAACGGTATCTCACTCTCTTGTGGGCCTATACTTGTGGCGTGTCTGTTAATCTTACTCGGTTTCTACATCGGGCCCTGAATGTATAACGAACATGTAAATCTGTATACAAGATTATAAATATAATTGTCCCAAGTTATAAAGAGTTTGTGCTACGTGCATTCAAATCAATTTTATTAAACCTTTTCAAAATGAGTCGGTTGAGTGTATTTACCAGTGAAAACTGACGTATTTTCCAAAAGGGTTAAGTGACAGGTACTGAACGTAATTGGCTGGAAGCTCAGGGCGTTTATAAGGAATCTTGCAAGTTCTAGGCGCCTAAAGTCTGTTGAACAATGTTTATGTTTTAAGATCCTCCTGTGGATCCTTTACTTTCCGTTGTAATACTCTGATATTACGTTATATTCGGATTGTAATATAATTTATCTTTTGCTTCCGCTGTGCATTTATATATTGTGTTGTTTGACTTATGATGATACCAACTACGTCACGATATTCCCCACCGGGCCCACCGGTAACACGTGGAAAATAGGGGTGTGACAGGTTGGTATCAGAGCCAACACTGAGTGAATTAAACACTAGTCTTTTGTGTTTAATCTCAGTTACACAATTGCACATTCTTGAGTCTAGACAAGAACATAGGACTAATCCTAATTCGTTTTATTTGTTTCTTTTGTTATTTACTGATTAGCCCTTGCATGGGCAAGTTATTTCAGTTAGAAGTCCCGTTTTGGGCAACCATGTATTTGTTTAAATTTTAATAGGAACGGTTAGATTTAAAATAACATTCCTTTTTATAAGATCTACCATTATAATAAAATGGCAAAAATTTAAAAAGGACAAGACCTAGCCATATGTCACATTAAGACAGGGCCAAGATGGTAGTTCCTCAATTAGATTCACTTCCTTGTTAACATTTCAATTTAGGATTGTTCTGCGTAATTATTAAAAGAATCTTAAAGGTAAAACCTAGCCTAATTGTCGTTACAGACATGGCCAAGATGGTAAAACCTATTCGAAAGATTCAAACCCTTATTAACATCTGATATGTTATCATTAATGACAAAGATGTGATTCGATAAAATCACATAAGTCATTTTTAAATTGGGATGTTCTAAATTCCCTTATTTATATAACCATCCCTTATGGATGAAGCGCCCACGGGCTACAATTAACGTCCTCTGGGACTAAAGACAGTGGTAGCCTACAACTCCCTGTCAAGAAAAGGTAATGAACTTTGATTCAAACCTTAGTGCCTCGATTCCATAAAATCCGGGCTTATAAATTTAAACTTGTCTACGTGACTAGGCCTTTTGTGCTATTACTAACTTATAATTTAGGATTATGATAAAGATCCTAAACAATTATATATTTAACAAATTAACTAAAATGTGTATTAAAAACATGGTTAATAAATCGTCAAGAACGATAGTACTGTATGGGCTTCTAAATAAAACTTGCCCTTATTTTCTTTTTGTAGTAATTAAAACTACCTACATGGCTGACTCTGACGAGATAAACAGTCATCCTCTGGAAAACCGCGATGATGATAAGATTAATATAACCAGAGGAGAGCTCCGTACACTGATTGATACAGCTGTATCTAAAGCTGTAGAGGAGCAATTTAAGGAGTATAGTGGGACACATAGTCGAGCCTCATCAGTACCCCACTCTAAGTCTATTCCTAAGACCCATTCAGTGGCTCATGACAAGCCACCCTCTAAGAAAGACGAACTAAAGAAAGATGATGATCGACATTCATCTAACCTAAACAGTGTTCCATCTAAAAGGATAGTGTTTGATGATAAGCCACGCACCAAGTCCTGCACCCACAAGTACTTTGTTTCCTGCAAACCCGGGGATTTTACTGGGGAGAAAGGAGCAATAGATTGTATGACCTGGTTGGATGAGATGGACACGGTAGTTGACATCAGCGGTTGTGCTGAAAGGGATGTAGTGAAGTATGTATCCCAATCGTTCAAGGGAGAGGCACTAGCATGGTGGAAGGCTCTCATTCAAGCTGCTGGGAAGATCCCACTTTACAACATGTCATGGGAACAGTTTGTTGCTCTCATTATGGAGAACTACTGCCCTCAACACGAGGTTGAGAGGATTGAGTCAGATTTCTTATCATTGGTTATGACAAACTTAGATTGTCAAGCTTACCTCACCAGTTTCAATACCCTGTCCAGACTGGTTCCTTACCTGGTAACACCAGAACCCAAAAGAATTGCTCGCTTCATTGGGGGTTTAGCCCCAGAAATCAAAGCCAGTGTTAAGGCTTCAAGACCTACTACATTCAGGTCAGCGGCCGATCTGTCGCTATCTCTTACACTCGATGTAGTCAGAAACAAGGCTGCCAAAGCCTCCGAAGATGGAAAGCGTAAAAGGGAGGATGAGGATTCTCATCACTCCGATAGGAAGAGGAACTCTGAGGATAAGAAGAGTTTCGGGTTTAAGAGAGACAGCCAGCAGTCGGGTGAGAAGACCAGGTGCGAAACCTGTAGGAAATACCACCTCGGGAAATGCAGATTTGAATCTCAGCCTCTACCGTGTGGAATTTGCATGTCTAAGGAACATAAAACCCTGGATTGCAAGAATTTGAAAGACGCAACCTGTTATGGTTGCAACGAGAAGGGGCATATCAAGACCAACTGCCCTAGGAATCAGAAGAAGCCCGAAGAAGCCAAGAAAACAAACGCTTGATGAACGCCCAGGAGATGGTGCAGAATGATAACCTTATAGCAGGTACCTTTCCTTGTCAAGCAGTTTATACAGGAATTTATTGTTACTGGCACATATAATTCTATAAAGAACAATAAAGGTTGTGAACTGTTGTCTCCGCTGATTAGGACCCCGGTCATCTAACGCAAGATAGAAATTGGCCGATGACACTATAGAAAATGCTCTAACAAATCTTAGATTGATATTTTTTTAAATCACTATTTTCTGATATCCTTATGGCAAGCTTTCAAGCTATCCAAATTCATCACTATAATAAAGACAGATGTGACATTTTGATCCCCTGTCAAAAAGGTGATGGATTAGGACTAAACTTTAAATGCCATTAAAGGTCTTTTGTGACCTAGGCTAAGTAAAATTTATATATATTAAATAACGTCCATTGAGAATGTTAATTCTATATTGGCCGGTATGGTTTAATGAAACCATGGTTAGTATATAAGACCATGAGGATGATGAATAGTAGTTGTCGGATCGCAACCAAGAGATTGATTCATTTAGTAATAGGAACCAAATCTTGAGTATGACAAACTCGGATAAGACATCGGTCAATCACGCCATTGATGAGGCGGAGCATTCTAATGATACTACAACTGTAAACCTGAAAAAGTCCAAGGATGTTCTTCAAACTATGATAAGACGCAGCTGGGGGAAAAGCTGTGAAGAAGATCGTGAAAAAAAATTCAAAGAGCCAAATGCTACTTGCTCCAAATCCTTCGTAAACTATAAGTATAGCAAACTTTTAAAATCTTTCTTAAGAACCATAGTTATTAAGTGAAGGTAGGAATCATAAGAACTATTTCTTCTGTTCTTGTCAAGAACCTTCAGTCGTAGAATTTTAGAAGTATCCTCTTTCTAGGTGTAATGCGTCAACACTTAGAATTGATATCTCTTTGATCTCTAATGATTGCGGATACCAGACGGTATGATAAAAGCGTCATATGAGGATTGGTGTATCTTAATATGTCCCATAGATTGCTTCCATGCCTGATCAGTATGGAGGTTTAATGCATGAGACTACAAGGATATCTCAATGGTCATATGGTGCTAAGGTCAACTATTGGTGTTCAAAGAAGATATCCAAAATGGAATGGTCCAAGTAAATGTTCCCGATTAAGGAATTCATGGACTCGTAACAAAAATGTGTCACTTATCTGATACAGAATATGATTGATGAACTGAAGCCTGAGATTTGGAAATCTCTGTAACCTCCTTGTACCTTAATTATCTTCTCCTAAGATTACCATGTTTACCCCTGAGAGGCAAGTAGAGTTAAGATTAACATCCCACTTTGGGTTGGAGTGTTGTAGAACTCCATGATTGATTATGGGATAATCAAAACCTTGATTAAGTAAACTTTAAGATAAGAGATTCATATAGTCTAACTCGATATTTGTTCAACTAACGGCAAGGATTAGCTATTCCTTAAGACTAGTTTTAAGCAATGATTGGGATAACCATCCCACCTTAAGATAAGCTTTTCTATAGTAATTGATATGTAAGTATTAAGGCTGCTCCTTTGGAGACCTTGTATAGATGGAATGTTAAACATCTATTGTTAGATAGAGAATTGGTGAGTCCAATTATCTGGATTCGAAAGTTTCCTAGGAAACAACAAATAAGATCATACAAATCCATAATCGATTGTAAGTTTCCAGTATACGGCAGGAAATCAAGGATTTATGAAAGTAGCAACCCTCCTAAGTTCTTGTTAAAGAATAAGGTCCAACAAAAGATATCACCCTGGAAGGGTGTGCCAATTTGTTAATTATTAGACTAGTTAAGCTCTGAATATATAAAATTATTCAAAGGAATCGAATGTATCAAGATCAGATAGCTTAAAGCTAAAACCTTTTTAAGGAGTTGGATGGAGCTCGCAATACATTTCACACTAATGATTTAAGGATGTGTTTCGCCAATAAGTCAAGAAGCACTATCACATAATGATATGCAGATTTATGATATAATGAGCAACCTATGTCGATTAAGGATCGACAGGTGAAGAAGCTCCAAAAGGATACATGTGCCTATTATAGAGGTCAACTGTGGGAGCTTGGAAAGACTCCAGATATGTTATAGGAGTTAGGTCCATTATGCGACAAAAAGTACTTCCAGCGTTTTAACAAATCTCGAGGTCGAGATTTCTTTTAAGGGGGTGAGGATGTAACACCTCGAAAATTCACGTCCTATAATGTATTGACACGTGTCATAAGCTTGAACGTGTGAAAGAATACTCTAGAGGGACTAAAGTTAACAAATAAAGAAACTATGTGAATATAAGGGTTCAAAATGTCAACAATGGATAAATATGCCTTACAATAACCCTACAAGATGTTTATACATTCACACGAATGAATCATGGATCATACGAAGCTAAATATAAAAGAAAGTGAGAGATTACAAACTACAGGGGTTAAATGTGTCAACATGTTTAAAGTATACCTCTGAGTGACCTTTTAGCAAACCCGAAGCTTTGTAACGATTAAATATGCTCACTAGAATACATGATAAAAATATCATCAAGTTTTGTTATCGTATGAGAAAGTTATGATCAAATTCATATACGAGGGGTTAAAAGCGTCAACGTAAGAAATTATGGCTTTTCGGGTGATTACAAAGTTAACCAAGGACTTAACAAAGTTTGTATAAGTCTTGGAACTCTCAAAAGTAAATTTAGAAGTCTTATAATGCAAGAAATAATGTGAAAACGACGTTTGGAAGGTCCAGGGGCCAAACTGTAAACATTTGAAAGATGTGTTGTGCTGGCATGACCCTTGCGCACCTCAACACTGTGGACGTTGCGGTGCGCAAGCAGGTCCCAGGTGCAGAAAAACTTCCAGCTGCCTGTTAAAACGGTTACACCGACTTAAAAGCTGGTTTTTCGATTCAAGGGGCTCCTATATCTGGTTTTTAGCATCCTAGGCCACCTAGGATGATCTTATAACATCCCTAGAGTTACATGGCATGATCTACTTGAATTTAAAAGCCTATATAAGAGATGCAAAGTTGCAACATTTGGGTATTTGCATTTGCAACACTCACAACTTACTTTCTGGAGCTCTCTGGTCAGCAAGCAACCTTCCTAGTGATCCCTAATTATAATTAGGACCCTTGTAAGTATACTTAACCTTTCTAAATTCGTTTTAGCTTAATTAATTAGCTAATTAATTAGCTTAATTAATTAATTAATTAGCCCCGCTTGCGGTGTGCGCATATAATGTATATGTGTGGGCGCTCGGGGAGCAAAAGTGAAATTGCACTAATTTTAACGTTATTTTACTAATTTTGTGAAAATAACGTTAAAAGCGACGGACGGTTAATCATGCATTGTGTGGTGGCGTTTATAGCCGAAAGACATGGGGATACATGCACTAATCGGCCTTTGTCCCGGTTGTTGAGTGTCATGTGCCTTATGTCCAAGGCTTGATGCAAAGCTACTATCGAGCCGTGGGTCTCACTGGAAGCAGCCTCTCTATTCCTACGGGGTAGAGGTAAGGCTGTCTACATCTTACCCTCCTCAGACCCTACCTTAGCTTTGCTATTGGTGGGATTTACTGAGTATGATGATGATGATGATGAATTAGCTAAAAGTCAAACCGTCGTAATTAAGGTTTGACTTCGTGATTAATTAATATGTGCTCAGTCTAATCCCGAATTAAAGGTACCTTTAAGTAGGTATTTAGGTGGGTAATAAACCCTTAAAAGGGTACTCTCTGATTCCCACTCTAACTATGTTAATTGTCGAGTCAAAGCTTACTTTAAAATGTCAACAGAATGTTTATTTCCAAATTAAAGCATAATTAGCAATGTAGGATACATGTAACATGTTTGATCATTAATGTAACTTGGTAATTAATGTAAGAACATGTCCCAAGATGTTCAACTCGACAATTTTCAGTTAGGCTCGGTTCGGGACCGAAAGTCGCATAGTTTGACTTATACTTTGACTTTCAGTTCTGACCCGTTTACGCATAGTTTAGAAATGCCTTAGAGATTTATTAGGACCAAGTTACCTATAAGTATAACCCTTTGTGATTATACAACTTGGTTCATTAGTTATCCGATTCACATGCATGATTCCGTTAAATGCTTAAATGTTGACTATTATGCCCTTTTGACCTTAAAATGATATTTTTGAAAAAGTAAAAGAGTAGAAACCTTAGTTACTGATTTATAAACTTGCACCTAAAATTTGACATCAGTTTGAGGTCTAGATTAAGAGTTATGCTCGTTAGCGTAACTTGAAAGCTTTTGGTAATTAAATGGCGTAATTAGCATATAGCCTATCTAAACCCACTTTTGATACCAAAACTTTTTACCCACTGATATAAAATAATATTTTAATATTTTTGGAGATTTTTATTTATTTTTAGGCTGAGCATAACTTAGAGTTCTAAGTATGATTCGGTTAATGCCTGTTTTGCCCTTTTAAGCCATAAAATGAGTTTTACAAACCCTTTTGACCCCAAACCTTTTTCTACTGATCTAATATAATAAATAAAGTATTTTGAGCCTTCTGGAATTATAAAAATATCAGCTTTCCTTTGAAAACCCGGAAATGACTCCAAATCGCCTTTTTAGGCATTTTTAACGCATAGTATGTATTAAAATTATTTTATACACATAAGGTTTGATACCTACTGATATTTTAAGTAAATTATTATATTTTTACAGTAAGCTAAAGTCTTACACTCAGGTTTCCAGTTTTGACCTTTTAGGCCTATGTGAAATTACCAAAATACCCTTAAGAGGCATAGTTTGGTTATAAAGGATAGATTTCACATACCCTACTGATATAACCTAGTAAATTGAGTAATTTTACTGATTTCATCAGACCCGAAACTCAGGTTCATATTTAAACTCTTTTATAACCTTCTTAATAACCAAAATACCCCTATGGGGTGTAATGTGAGTCTAAATCCGTTTTGGGCATAATATAAGATATCTTTCTGATGTCACAACATAATTAAAGGATAATAACTTAGGAAACTTGCATATGACACATTTGGTTACTCGTTACGCACTTTTCGCGTTCGGATCGGCGTATGTAACTAGTTTGCATATATTAGCCGAAACGGGTCAAACCATATCCTTTTTGTCTCAAAATCCAGAATGTGTTTAGATTACCCATATTATACAAGTCTTCAAACTTGTCGGGTCAAAACCACATTCTAATCCGGTCTTCGCCTTATCATGCGTTTGAACCGTATCTTTCTGTAAGACTAACCGGTCTAAGCTTAGGCTTAATTAAAGACCCGTTAGCATTCTAATTGGTTATTTATACCATCATTCCAGACTAGAGCCTTCCGGCAAATGGTACCTACGCTTACTTAAGTGAATACGGCTGAGTTATTAAATTCTTGCTATTTAAGTCAGGAGCTAACTCAGGTAAATACTCTTAACTTATTTTCCCTATACGGGCTTGGGATACGGTATTATAATAATACCGCTTGGTCGGGTATTGAATGTTTAATCTTATTGTGATTAAATTATTGAGGTAACCCGGTTTAATCTGTATTGTTTGAAATAAAAACCTTTAGGGGTTAATGACCATGTCCCGGATATCCTTGACATCATTGTGTTATGAAATGGCCACGCCTTATGCACGGGGTGTAGGCATACACCTGACAGTTGTTTAAGGAAAAACGGTATCTCACTCTCTTGTGGGCCTATACTTGTGGCGTGTCTGTTAATCTGACTCGGTTTCTACATCGGGCCTTGAACGTATAACGAACATGTAAATCTGTATACAAGATTATAAATATAATTGTCCCAAGTTATAAAGAGTTTGTGCTACGTGCATTCAAATCAATTTTATTAAACCTTTTCAAAATAAGTCGGTTGAGTGTATTTACCAGTGAAAACTGACGTATTTTCCAAAAGGGTTAAGTGACAGGTACTGAACGTAATTGGCTGGAAGCTCAGGGCGTTTATAAGGAATCTTGCAAGTTCTAGGCGCCTAAAGTCTGTTGAACAATGTTTATGTTTTAAGATCCTCCTGTGGATCCTTTACTTTCCGTTGTAATACTCTGATATTACGTTATATTCGGATTGTAATATAATTTATCTTTTGCTTCCGCTGTGCATTTATATATTGTGTTGTTTGACTTATGATGATATCAACTACGTCACGATATTCCCCACCGGGCCCACCGGTAACACGTGGAAAATAGGGGTGTGACAATACGGATCTTGAACCAACACAACCACAAGATGGAGTAGTGAGTCGGCACAAGCTCCGATTCTACCGGTTTTGAATGCATTGAGTGTAAAAGAGTTGAAAGAAAGTCGGAAAACCCTCTTTCAATCCTTTTTATCGTGTATATGTTTAGATCTATAAAAGATCTTTGTTAGTTTATGTGGAAATCGGTCAGATCTAGGTTGTTCTTGGTGGATTGAGGCCAAAACATGAGGGTCTTCAAGAACACATGATGACGTCATCCTAGAACACCTCGATTCTTGATGATTTCTTAGTTAAAAGTTAAGATTCAAAAGATAGAAATGTGTAGGAGTGCGTGTAGATTAAGGAAGTACAAGATTTAGGACGAGATCTTACCGGGATTGCGAGAAATCGAAGGAAAAAGTGAGTAGGAGCACGGGTCGGACGTCACTTGCCAAAAGTGGAAAGAATGAAAGTGACAAGGGGTATTTATAGGATTCCCAAAATGGAAAGAGCTGGTCGGTCGGATGGCATCTTGCCCGGATGACAGCCCGGCCGAGTGGCTCCTCGGTCGGATGGCAGCCCGGTCAGATGGCAATCCGGCCGGATGGCCCTTGGTTCGGGTGCTCGGTGCGACGAGTTTTGCTGTTTCGATTGCGATTGCGAGCGTTGCGATGCGATAAAGTTTCCTAGTCAAATTACTTTTAATCCCAACTACTCATATCTCGCACTATCTCTTCTCCACCAATTATCATGTTGTTTCGATTGCGATTGAGTTCGATTGCATTTCGATTGATTACCACACATAACATAATTTAAACATGCACAAGTAACCAATGTTGTAGAAGGCGCTAGGCGCTAGTCGGGCAGTGAGGTACAACCTAGGGATTAATCGGGATTAATAGGGATTAATCGGAATGGGATTTTTATATGTATTTTTTCAAAATTATATATATATACCCAATAATATAAAAATAATACTTCAAAATTCACATAAATACTTCAAAATTCACATAAAAATTCAAAAATTAACCAACTTTTGACCAACTAGGACCGATTAATCCCGACTAGGACCGATTAATCCCGACCAGGACCGATTAATCCCGACCAGGACCGATTAATCCCGACCAGGCCCGATTTTTACCAAAAAAACCATGCTCCGATTAGTCCGATTAGTCCGACTTTTGACCGACTAGGACCGACTTTTGACCGACTAGGACCGATTTTGACCTGGACCGATTAATTGACCGATTTGCTTAAAATTAGGCGATTAGCTACCGCCTAGCGCCTAGGCGGCGATTAATCGGCCGCCTAGGCCGATTTCTGCAACAGTGCACACACACTGTAACGAATCACACAAAAATGTCCTAAAACGTTCCGTAAGTATAAACCTGGACCCTGATATAACGACCCTCATTAAAAGTCCTAATTATTTTATTATTTTATCTAAAAGGAAACCCTAATTGAGACACCCAAGTAATTCTACACAAACCCTAAAAATTTCAGAACAATCAGAATCAGGATCAGGATCAGGGCCCCTAAAACTCAGGGGGGGTATTTTCTACTTAACGATTATTCTTATAAAACGTTGTCAAAATTTAATTTATCGATTCCGTTGACTCAACTAGGCTAGAAACACACGCGGCAAACCTATGAGCTTTACGTGTCCCTTACGGACCGTAAGGGAATATTGTTACGGTCCGTAAGCAATGTCCATTTTGGGTATAAATAGCAGGCATTGGCACTTGATTTCTGGTTTCATTACGACGTTCAAATTCGATCTGTACATCGAGTTATAGTCGAAACAATCACAAAATCACTAATTAGCAGAGGGGATGCTGCTACGATACAGGGTATTAACTAGATCACTATTACGATTCAACGTCCGATCGATTATAACTATCCAACGATTGTTTAAGTGCCGCTCAAATTGAGTTTATACTTTGTTATTCATCGTGATTTTGACTTGAATGTTTGAGTGATGTTCGAACTCGGACTATACTCTGTCATTCGTTGTGAATCCGCTGAATTGTTAAGTATTGCACTTGTAAATCGTTGTGAGGGTTTAATCTCGTGAATTGTCGTAACTGCTGTATTAGTTACTTACCTAGTTCGTGTGCACTAGGTTACAAGGCTAATCAATAGGCTAAGCTCTGTCTGTATAAATCTGCAATCTATCAAAGCTTATCTGTAGATTAAATTCTACCAGTATGAATCTGCATGATTATAATGTGAGTCATTCTCTTTTTATCAAATCTATTTACAAAATCATGTTTATTTTCAAAGGTTATAATTACAGGGACTAAGTCGTGGATATCTTGAATCACTGGCTAGTGGGGTATTGTGCACATTACTAATTTGCTTCCGGTTACGTTCATTGACATAACCGGGATGATCCCAGTTAGGTTCATTAACCTACTAGGGATAATCATCACTATTTAGGTTCATTGATCTAATAGTGGTATGACCATCGTCACCATTGTGACTTGTCACCATTGTGACAGAACGCCAGATAAAAAAAATAAGATAGAAGCCATTGTAATCGCTCTTATGCTGTAATTAATAACTATGTGTCGTTTTCTGTAAAATGAATGATTCAATCAGTATTTCCCGCTGACAAAACCTTTTTAAAAATACTTTTCAGGTAATTACAATAGATGGAAGCAAACATTGGATACGGCACTGAAAGGTATCAAGAAGTGGCTTATTTTATTAAATTAAATTAAGTTAAGAAATATTGTTTTTACTAAAGCTACCATTATAAAACATGGGTTTATCCCATCTATTTAAATAAATAAAATCCAGTGTTTTCTAAACTCTGATATTTTTCCTAACTCACGGTCCTGATGAAATTTCTGCTGCAATGTTTTCAAAATAATCACCGGTACCGCTGAACTGTTCGCGGCACCCGATTCCGTCCAGGGTGGACCGGGGGTCGTGACAGAAGGTGGTATCAGAGCCACTGCTTGAAGCCAATAAGTGTTGTAATAATAATACTTAAGTTTATATAAAAGCGTTAGGAGATTTCTGTTAACTGGTAGCACACAGGATAGCAATTAGACTTGAACTTAAGAAAAGATGCCTTAGTATTAGCTTCACGATAAGCTAAGTACTTGTGTAAATAAATATGATGGATTTTGGTGTGCCATAAGTAATATATTTGATAAAGTAATATCACGGGACAACTAAGTCCAGAATCACTAGTTGAGAGAATGATCAACAGTGATATGACCAGAATTACTAGTTGAAAGAATGATCAACAGTGATATGACCAGAATTACTAGTTGAAAGAATGATCAAATTGACACTGTCACAGGAACCGTCTAGTGATCAATATAATAATAAAATATGTTATGGAAATACAAATTTCCTTAATTCTGAATAAAAGCCCTAATAAGATAGGCATTTTTTTGAAAAGATACTATTTATGGGAAATAGAAAATTTTCTCCGGCAAGACTGGGTATGATGTAGCAGACTCTCCAGTTTGTCCGGATATACTAAGATTACCTCTCCGGCGTGAACCGGGTAAGACAGGGTATATAATATGTCAAACGAGTGACAAGATTTCCCTAAATAGTATTATGACCAGATATCTGACTGGTTTTTGGAAATATGAATTTGTTAAAAACATTGACCTGATAGATGGTATGTTTATTTCAGCATGTGAAATATGTGATTATATAGATATGTATATCTATAAGGAATTCCAAAAGTCAATTTGGAATAAAGCACAAGCATCTGTGTCTAGATATCTTTATTAGGAATCTCTTTTTCGATAACAAACATTATTTCGTTTGATTATCTGCCTAGTAACTTGAGCAACAATAATAACAATAGAAACCCATTAAGTTGGGATACCATCAAAAGTGTAAAGAATTTCTAACACGTTACCATAAACTATTAACGCAAGTAAGAAGCATGTAAAGTTGTGATAAGGTACAAGAAAACACATGAAAATTTAATTATAAATCCACAGAAGTTGAAGTATATTTTTCGAGGCAAGACCTTTTGAAAATATAAATTGGGCACGATGACACCAATGTTAAAATTCCGTCAGTAAGAAGAACTACTAATCAAAAAGAGGCACTTTGCCACATGATCCTACAAAATGAATATCTCTAAGGTACGCTAGAACAGGATTTCATAAACATCCGTGCACAGGCTAATCAGAGTCATAATTATTATCACTGCAAAAGGAGTCACATACTTTTGCAAATTCCCTATTTCATTTTTCGACATTCCCTGATAATGTCACTTAACAACAGTTATCACACGAACTTCCGGATAGAAGTTCCTATATTTCTTTCGTTGAAATTTTGACTTTTGCATATAATAAATTAACTTTCGTGTTTCTACTTCCCCTAATGGTCATCATACCAGGAGGATTTATTTCATAGTAGTGAATATTGATTCATTTCATTTCTTGGTAAATCCACACATTACACATGCACCGTTTGTTGTGCATGTGGTTCGTGTAATTTCTGAATTCCACTGGAGGGCTTCATTCTAATTTGTCGTTTTATCCAAACTCAAATATCCTTTAGTTAGAATTGATTTTGGCATGGTGAACCGCATTATTGCTAAACGATGACTCTTAATATCGAGTCAATAAATTTTTGAAAAACTCAATTTTCTTTGGCATCCATGGTTTCTGAACTTTCTTATTTAAAATCGTTTTGTTTAAACCGAGTTCAATTGTTTGAACTTGCTCACATTACATATTCCATTCAAAGTTCCATATGATGAATTAAAACCATCATATTCAAAATAATCCTAACAAGCATTTTAATTCTCTTGAACTATAACATACTTGTGTGATCCTCGACTTCACTAAATCATTTCTATGATCACAATCACTTTGAGGTAACATTTTCACAAAATCTGAAGATTTCGCTAATCTCGGATTTAATCATTTAATTATTTATATTAAATCCACTTTGTTTTTATTCTATACAAGGAATCTTAAAATAATCATGTGCTCAAATAATGATACCTAAATTCATATTTCGGTATATCTCTTAATAGTTATTACAATCGAGCCTTTCGTAATATTTATTGCTCTATCATCGTTGGAAAAAAAACATTATATATAAATCTAATTGATTATATATGGAATTACCTAATTTACAAATATAGTATTACTATATTTTAAACCATTGCGGTAAAGAAATTATATTTTTATATATATGTATAAAAACTATGTTTGAGGTATACTCTTATTTAAAATTATTGTTTAGTTATTTATTATTGATAATTTTATTATAAAATATTAATAGTAGTAGTATTAAGATTATTTTTAAGTACTAAGGTTATTATCAGGGGCAGATATTGAATAACCTAGCCTTAGTTAGGCATGTACTGATCACCTATGCTTAAACAAGGCAGCACTAACCAATATCCACCATGATAATGACTAGTTAATATATATAAATTAAGTCATCATACTTATTTAGTAAAATTTTAATTATATATGAAAATATACATACTTTGGAGAAGACATATTTTCATAAAATAAAAGGGACAAATAAAACATTATAAATAATAGTGATTTCTTTTACAAAAATACTAAAATATTTTGTAAATATAATAACTTCATTACTGAATTTTGTAATATATATTACATAGTAAAAATAAGTTATTTTACCTAGTATAGTAAAATACTAAAATAATATTTATTTAAAAGCAGTAACCATTTACATATAAGTAAAAATGTGTAAATAATATATATATTACATAGTATTTATATTTGATATGTAAGATATGATTCAGATAGGAACACCAATAATATATATTATACTTGCTTTACAAAACGTAGTATAATAGTTGGTCATGTCAAAACAACTTGTGTTTTTTTTTATATATTTTAATCTCTAGGATATAGTATGAAAAATATGGTCAATAATAATGTATTATCACATTGTTTCATAATTAAAACAACTTGAAACTTGAAATAAGGATACATTAACTCTATTGTCTTTTGGTGTATCTTTGCAATTCACTCATATCAACACTTTGATTTTCTTATATCATAAATATTTGACAAATCATTTTTCATGCTTTTATTTCATTGGAACCTGTCAATTCTAAGTCTTCCTCAGTTATCAATCAAAGTAAGCTTTCTTTTAACAAAGAATTTTTATTTGATTCTAAAAGTCCTTCATATTCATTTTAAATATCTATCTTTTGGCTTGAACCTAGTTATCTTAGAAATTATATCATTTCATCTCATTCGTTTATCATCGATTTCTTGAACTAATTCAGTTGAACCATTGAATCCTACTTAAGATACAACTTGTATTCACAAAATTCGATATTTTAAAATTTTGTGTCATCTACCCTAAATATTATTTTTTAACTAAAATGTAACATAAGTCTAAAAGAAATATCATAACCCAAATACACTTAGGAACTGGAATCTGAGATAAAGAAAAAGTATTCCTACTTACTTCAGTAAATCTCGAGGACGAGATTTTTATTAAGGTGGGGAGAATGTAACGACTCACACAAAAATGTCCTAAAACGTTCCGTAAGTATAAACCTGGACCCTGATATAACAACCCTCATTAAAAGTCCTAATTATTTTATTATTTTATCTAAAAGGAAACCCTAATTGAGACACCCAAGTAATTCTACACAAACCCTAAAAATTTCAGAACAATCAGAATCAGGATCAGGGCCCCTAAAACTCAGGGGGGGTATTTTCTACTTAACGATTATTCTTATAAAACGTTATCAAAATTTAATTTATCGATTCCGTTGACTCAGCTAGGCTAGAAACACACGCGGCAAACCTATGAGCTTTACGTGTCCCTTACGGACCGTAAGGGAATATTGTTACGGTCCGTAAGCAATGTCCATTTTGGGTATAAATGGCAGGCATTGGCACTTGATTTCTGGTTTCATTACGACGTTCAAATTCGATCTGTACATCGAGTTATAGTCGAAACAGTCACAAAATCACTAATTAGTAGAGGGGATGCTGCTACGATACAGGGTATTAACTAGATCGCTATTACGATTCAACGTCCGATCGATTATAACTATCCAACGATTGTTTAAGTGCCGCTCAAATTGAGTTTATACTTTGTTATTCATCGTGATTTCGACTTGAATGTTTGAGTGCTGTTCGAACTCGGACTATACTCTGTCATTCGTTGTGAATCCGCTGAATTGTTAAGTATTGCACTTGTAAATCGTTGTGAGGGTTTAATCTCGTGAATTGTCGTAACTGCTGTATTAGTTACTTACCTAGTTCGTGTGCACTAGGTTACAAGGCTAATCAATAGGCTAAGCTTTGTCTGTATAAATCTGCAATCTATCAAAGCTTATTTGTAGATTAAATTCTACCAGTATGAATCTGCATGATTATAATGTGAGTCATTCTCTTTTTATCAAATCTATTTACAAAATCATGTTTATTTTCAAATGTTATAATTACAGGGACTAAGTCGTGGATATCTTGAATCACTGGCTAGTGGGGTATTGTGCACATTACTAATTTGCTTCCGGTTACGTTCATTGACATAACCGGGATGATCCCAGTTAGGTTCATTAACCTAATAGGGATAATCATCACTATTTAGGTTCATTGATCTAATAGTGGTATGACCATCGTCACCATTGTGACTTGTCACCATTGTGACAGAACGCCAGATAAAAAAAATAAGATAGAAGCCATTGTAATCGCTCTTATGCTGTAATTAATAACTATGTGTCGTTTTCTGTAAAATGAATGATTCACTCAGTATTTCCCGCTGACAAAACCTTTTTAAAAATACTTTTCAGGTAATTACAATAGATGGAAGCAAACGTTGGATACGGCACTGAAAGGTATCAAGAAGTGGCTTATTTTATTAAATTAAATTAAGTTAAGAAATATTGTTTTTACTAAAGCTACCATTATAAAACATGGGTTTATCCCATCTATTTAAATAAATAAAATCCGGTGTTTTCTAAACTCTGATATTTTTCCTAACTCACGGTCCTGATGAAATTTCCGCTGCAACGTTTTCAAAATAATCACCGGTACCGCTGAACTGTTCGCGGCACCCGATTCCGTCCAGGGTGGATCGGGGGTCGTGACACACACGTATACAATAACCAAAATGCGTAAATTGAGTTGCGAGTGCGATAGCGATAAAGCGGTTAAACTTGCGATATATAGCGATTACTATGCGATTATTAATAGATACTCCACATAATACAACTAAAGCAAAAATAAAATAGACTAATTACAAGTCAAAGAAGTCAAAACAGGAATTGAGCAAGGAGAGACAGATCGCAATTAGCAATCTTTTCTTCCTTTGACTTCAATCTTGACTTTGACTTTGACTTTCGAAAACACAGGGTGTTACAACAAACCTTATGCCATTTCACTTATTTACCGGGGTGTTTCATACCGGATTTACATATGGAAACAGTAATACCGGTATTTACCGGTTTTTAAAACACTGCTTGTATCCAACGTGCCATGTTGTATATATACACGTCCTACCGGATCAGTAGTTGACGTATTTTGTCATTAAATGTCGTATTATGACGTTTATTGTAACTATTGTTTCGTACTATCGCGTATTTTGGCCGCATGGGCCGTGTCGATGACATTCGGTATCGTGACGTTTACCATCTGTAAACGTCGTATTATTGCATAGATTGTCTGTAAGCGCCGTATTAGTGCGTAGATTGTTTGTTATGGCGTATTATGTTTCTATTGTTCGTATTATTGCGTATTTTGTTCGTACTGGTCGTGTGGGTGACATTCGGTTTGGCATGACACATGATAGAAGCGCATCTTTTGAACAATAACAATCACAAACACACTTTTGGATTATAACTGATTTAATTGGATTAGAATATATATACTTAACCTATATCTTGAACATCTGGGAAAACATTAAGGTCCGTGGGTGTGTACATTATCCTTTTATATGTGTTTATTCGATCCTTGTATAAGTCATGCCAGGCTGCTGTACTCTCTGTTCTATTCAAAGTCCAAAGATAGTTCGAGGGAGGCATTGGATAAGATTCTTCAAGCTATACGTGGATGAAATGTCCACCATCGACGTACACAACCGCAACCACTTGATGAGGTTTCTCAGCTTCATCCGGACCCCTCAACAGAGGGAAAATTGTGTCGTTGCCACGAATATCGAACGTGTGAATAATCACACCATATCTTTGAGCAATAAGCAAACATTGTTGGCAAACATGTTTTGATATTTTTGCTCTTTAAAACGACGCATTTCAAGGTGAACTCATTTTTGCTAGAAGTTTTTTGACCCAGACCAAACTACTACTTTTCCAAAATAACCTGTTTTGATTCGAACTTATTTAAGGTGCTATTTGTTCCAGCTCTTAATAAGTTCTTAATGGTTCACACATCTTACTAAACCCAATTTAACCCATTTTGACTGAACCCAATTTAACATGAACCCAATTTGTCTTGTCATCCAATCTATGCTTATCCACAATGTATCATGATTGATTTACAAAGACGTGTATTGTCAAAAGATGTAGGCTCAATTAATACATCTCTTCTTTCCCACAAAACGAAACCAATCGTGGAGGTAAGTATTACGAAACGATGATCACGTGATTGTAAAGATCTAGGACTATAACCACCTACCATACCAATGCCATCCACATATTTAATATTCCATGAAAAACTATAAACCAATGCGCTTGTGACACCAATCACTCTTATCAACCGCTTCAAGAAAACCCCCACCGACGTGCTTTAAAACACGCTCAAATGTCCCTCTCTTTAAAGTGTTTGGCCAATAAGTTTTTTCCATGTCAAATACAATTAATTTTAAATTAAAAAAAACAAGAAAATAATAATTGGGTAATCATTGATAGGACATTGTTGGGCATTATCTCACTACACCCATTTGTGAAAAACGCCCATAATGCCCATTTGCTGACTGTGATGACACGTGTCGCACAATACCCATAGGTAGGGGCATTATTCATGTGTACCACTACACATGGTCTTAGGTCGGTTCCGATTAAGGGTCTTGAACCAGGTATAGTATTTCACGATTGATAACTTACACCAGCCAGCAAATTACAAATACCTTATTTAAAAAAAAATTGGTGTGTAAATTTGACGCTACATCAATACTCTCACCCACCTTTAAAATTTTTGGTGTGTAACTTTAACGTTACATCAATACCCTCATCCACCTTCAATTATAAAAATACCCATGTTTAATATGTTGATCACTTTTCTAATTTTATTTAATTAAATAATCACTTAATAACTTATAAAATAGTTCTTTAATATGTTGATCACTTTTCTAATTTTTTAAAATTAAATAATACTTAATAACTCGTAAACTATATGTTGATCACTTTTCTAATTTTTTTAGTTAAATAATACTTAATAACTTATAAACTAATTCTTTAATATGTTGATCACTTTTCTAATTTTTAGTTAAATAATACTTAATAGCTTATAAAATAATTACTAATTAAAAAATAAAGATAATATTAACACTAATAATATAAAATGAAAATTACATCACTTCACCTACAAAAAGTACTCTCCATTATACTAACATGATATCGTTGACACCAAAATCACCTACAAAATGTACTCTCCATTTTAACTCTTAATATGGATGTGTTGATCATCTATTACTTTAGAGTTTAGAAGCAACTGTATGTAAGATTTGTGGTAAATTATTACCTTGTTGCAGTTATAGAACTTGAAAATTTTGCACATAAATTATTGAGTAAATTTCTGTTTTCGTCCCTGAGGTTTGTCCATTTTAACTATTTTCGTCCAAAAATCTAATTTATAACAAATCCAGCCTGAAGTTTGCATTTCTTAACGCTTTTCATCCCTAATGGTGCTTTTTCATTTAATTCTTAGGGATGAAAAATGTTAAGAAATGCAAACCTTAGGGATGAAAAACGTTAAGAAATGCAAACTTAGGGATGAAAAACGTTAAGAAATGCAAACCCTAGGGCTGGATTTGTTATAAATTAAATTTTTGGACGAAACTAGTTAAAATGGACAAACCTCAGGGACGAAAATAGAAATTTACTCTAAATTATTTCTTCTTAATATGGATGTGTTGATCATCTAATATGGTTTGTTTCTGTGCATATTTTTTATTACAATGAACTTAGCAAGCATGATGGGGGCCTATATTCAAATTTGGAAGAATTGAAAGTTAATAATGCTTACAGTTGCTAGAAGCCTGTCAATTTATCTCTCCTGTAGTCATGTTTGGTATTATGTGGTGGGTTTCAATGGTGACATTTTGTTAAGGAAAAGGATACTTGTTGATAATAAAATTGTACCAATAAAGAAAGACTTTTGTCACTTCAAAATCTTGTCTTTCTTTTCATACATAAATATTAGCCACTTGCATAGTAATTTAAAATTGACATCTTAATTGAATTACGCGACGGTATGCGCATAAAATGTATATATGTGTGGGCGTTCGAGGGCAAAAGTGAAAGTACACTAATTTTAACGTTATTTTACTAATTTCGTGAAAATAACATTAAAAGAGGGGATGGTTAATCATGCATTGGTGGCGTTGATAGCCGAAGACAAGAGAGTACATGCACTAATCGGCATTTGTCTTAATTGCTGAGTGTTATGTGCCTTATGTCCAAGGCTTGATGCAAAACTACTATCGAGCCGGGGTCTCACTGGAAGCAGTCTCTCTATTCTTAACAGGTAGAGGTAAGGCTGTTTACATCTTACCCTCCTCAGACCTTACCTTAGCTTTGTTATTGGTGAGATTTACTGAGTATGATGATGATGAATTTTACAATCTATGTTTTGATAGCTACAACTGTTATTTTATATTCAGTTTTGGATGCGAATTTCAAGTAGGTTTTTGTATTTGTGCTACCTTGATAATACATGTTGGTTGGACTGTAAACAAACTGAATGTTCAGCAAACAATTCGTAAACTGTTCAGCGGAAAGTTCGTTTATGTTCGTTCGATTAGCTTAACGAACGAACATGAACAAAAAAAATTTGAACGAATATGAACAAAAAAAATTGTTCGGTTAGCTTAGCGAACGAACACGAACAAAAGTCTTGTTCGTTCAACTGCTTTCATGAACGTTCGGTAATATGTTTGATTACGTTTGTTCATGTTTGTTCGTTTACGTTCGTTCGTGTTCGTTTGATTTTATTAAAAAAAAGGCAAATTAGATTTAAATAATCCCAACTTCTCAATTTGGCCGATAATAATCTCACTCGGTTATGTAACGCCTCGCTTTTTGAAACTCTCCTTATTTAGAAAGTTTACTTGTATTTCTATTTATGAAAACTTGTAATCTCCTTGTATTCGTTTTTCCTTTCCAATCATTGTAATCCGAGACTTGAATCATAATAAAAACTCGATCAATTAAAACATTGTTTATACATACTTGTTATACATGCAAACTCAGTTTATACATGCATATATTTTTACATTATACTTATACATTGCACTTGTAAGCTTGAAACACTTAAAAGCGGCTGAAACACGCGAAAACGCTAAACTTGAACCTTCGAGCAACCGAACCACCCGCTTCGTGTGAAGGGACTCTCCTACTCGCACGAAGGGCCATTCGTCCCAAGGCCAGTCGCTAAAGGACAAGCCCAGTCGCACAAAGGCCCAGTCGCCCCAAGCCCATTTCGTTCCAAGCCCACTTTCAGCCTATAAATACGAACCTTAACCTTCATTTCTCACCTTCCACACTCCGAAATTCTCTCCAACTTTTTGATTTCGTGCACTTCCAGCTGAGCATTTCCAGAAATTTCTAAGTGAGTCTTAGCTCACTAACTTTACATTTCTATACTTATTCTTTCACTTTTCTTCTAATCTTCAATTTCTAGCAACTTGGTTACCCTCTACTCCTCTAGGATGCATTCACAGACTTGCCATGGCAGTCTGCATAATGAAGCTCACCATATTGAGGATCAAGTTGAAGATTGAAGTTTATATTTTTCAAACTTTTAAAACAACTTTCTGATATTGAGACTTGGCCGAATCTGGAACCCACCAAGCTTACAAGCTAAGTCTATAGCTGTGGGTTAGTGCTGAGGTTGATTCTAGCCAAGAAAACGAGTATGTTCAAACAAAACTAAACTGATTCGTCTCAAACCAGCACCATTAGTACGAATGGAAGGTCCCACTTACGCGACAGACCAGTCAGTTCGTGCGAATGGACTTGTCCATTCGTGCGAAGGGTCTGTTTCCTCCCGTTCTTGCATTTTTCTAAGTGTTTAATGTTATCCCGGATCCCCGTCTTCAATATGGGTGAATCTATGATTAACAGAAGTGTGAACTGTGAAAACCTTGGTTTTCAATCTAGTTCCACCATCTCGCTTGAACTTGCAAACAAACACCCAAACAGTCTCGTAGACCTAGAATGAGTTAACCTCGTCCGACCTCCAACACTTGGTACTTACCTTCTATGTTGGTAACGGCACACCTGGGTTGTCCTTGTTCGGTTGTTTGGTATTTACTTTCTGTTATTTACTTTCTATTGAATTCATGACCAACCGGTTTGTTAACTAAGTTAACGAACTCGAGCTTTGGTGAAACATATAATGAGGTTATTATCTCCATACATGACTTCTGTGAACTACATGACATACTGGACTGTTACTATAACTGTATAATATATAACATAACTGAACTCACAACGTAACCGGTTAATGGTTAAAATGTTCAAAATGAAGTTCTGATCGTACAGATAGTCCCACTAGCCCGAAGGAACTTCCTGTTCGCACCAAGGGACTATCCCATTCGCACGAACAGAGTTGTGACGTATCGGTTTTCCATTTATTTCAGTTCCACGTTCCTCATTACTGATTCTAATGGGCAAATCAGGACCCATGAAATCATAGTAACTTAGTATCGTAACTAGTGCTTGGACGAAATATATTTACTGTTTAATCATACTTTTGTGCTGTTATACTTATAAATACTTTAAGTTCTAAATCCAAGTCCCCCGTTCAACTCCAGCAACTCACACCTTCGTTTACCCCTTGTAGGTAACCTCAGTGTTCCTCTCGTCAACTTCTTAAACTCGCGGGATAACAAACGAAGATTTGCAAAACCGTGAGTATACTCGAACACCCTTTTTACGTTTACACTTTTGGGTGCAACATGTTTACCTTATAAAAATTCACGCAATCACTTATACTTTATGCAATCACACAAACAATCATTCATACATGCGTATATGTTATTCTTTGATTCATACGTGTTGGAACATACTTATGTGATATACTTGTCATTAACTTCGTACGAGCCTCCCCTTAACATGTATAGCGCTATAGGAGTAACGCACCGCCAATAGTCTTGTGGTCATGTTAAGTTAAAACAGAACGGTCCTATCGTTACTACGATAGGATTACGCTAGCAATCTTCGGGTTGACACCTATTGACGCATGCCAATCGTATGTTAATTTTAGATAACTATTTGCCACGTTGATTGTTAAACCCTTTTTATACTTATGTTACTATTTGAACTTGTATACTCGTCAATACATTATGTATTGAACTATACTTTAAAACATGTTGCAAGTTGATGACATTTATGATCATGGAATCTAGTATTGATGCTTAGATACAAGCTTAGACTACTAGAATTATTGTTGTATTTTGTTCACTTTAACATGTATTGTTTTGAGAACTTGTTGTATTTTAATTCCAAATGTTGTACTTGATTTCCACATGTTGTAATTGACAAATTATGCAATGAAATGAAATCAGTTTGAATTAAATATTGTCGCAATAGTGTTATGAAGTCTCGAAAAATCTCGTCCTCGTCCCGGCCCGATGTTTCCGCCATCGGTTGGGGTGTGACAAGTTATTTGCCAATAATAATTCGAACTGGTCCACTTTTAGCCGATAATAGTACACCGTTGAAAATAGCTTAACGGAGTTAAGTTTTTTTCGAATTACAAACCGATATTTTAGGGATTTTGAACAGAACGAGGATACGAGTCGATTTATGTAAAACTTACCTCGAAACAGTGCTCCAAACGACTTGATTTTTGTTAATTGGAAGCTTCAACACCCGAATTGAAGCACTGCTTTCGTTGTTTGGGACAGTATTTGGAGGTAAATTTTACATCAATCAACTCGTATCCCCGTTCTAATCAAAAGCCACAAAACATCGGTTTGGAAAAAAAACTTAACTCCGTTAAGCTATTTTTAATGCAAACTATTATCGGCTAAAAGTGCACCAATTCGGATTATTATCTGGAAATAACTGAGTTGGGATTATTATCCGCCAAACTGAGAAAGTTTGGATTATTTAAATCCAATTTGCCTAAAAATAATAAGAAATAATAAACCCTTTATCTAAACATATTGAAAACTTGAAACCCTGTTTTTTTTTTTTTTCTAAGTTAGCTAAAATTTGGGTATTCAAGACATTTTTTGGGACAATACGTCTAAGCTAGTTAAATTTGATTCATCGTTTGGTGGTTGTAAACTTCTTGCGTTTTGATTTATCATTTGATGGTTGTACTTAACTACTTATCTCCAATGTTTTTTTCGAGTTAAGTGTCCGTTTACGTTTGCTTTTATTCATCAAGCGTTCGTTTGTGTTCGAGACTAGTGTTCACGAACAACTAAATTTCCTTAACAAACGAACATAAACTTATGTTCAGTATGCGTTCGTGAACAGTTCACGAACATGTTAATTTCCTTAACCAACGAACACACAACATGGGTGTCCGTGTTCATTCGGTTCGATTGCATCCCTACAAGTTGGGCCTTTATTAACATCCATAAACACATACAGTTAACTATTGCAGATGATCCAGTGTTGATGCATACCTCTTCTTTAAATTATAGCTATAAAAAACTTTGCTAAGAAGTCAAACTAAAAAGGAAAAAATCCTATAAAATATTTCAACTGATAATAATAATAACAATGTGCTTTGCAATGACTCAACGTGATATATTGTTAATTTGTTATATTGAATCGGCTGGGTTAACACAAGGTCCGGGCCAAACCCGAGAAATGCAAAGGGGTATGTATTATCCAATTCGGTTTTGGTTATTTCTTCTGGTTCACTCGATAAATAGATAGAAACACCAGCTTTCCGATCGGTTTTCAATACATTGCAAAATGAAACTTGTTACACAACAAAAGGAATATGGAAAATGAAACACAGAAACATCAAACTTCAAACACAAACAATTGTTAACACATTCAAGTTCTCGAGTAATCCATTTATAACCTAAACCGTCCATACAATCAAACCATAAAACTTAAACACCAAAACATACCTAAACCCATCTTCATCTTATCAATTATTCTTCAACTTCTCGACCCTGCTGTTCATCTGATCAATCTTAACAACCAATTGAGTAACCGAAAACAACAGCCAATAAAACACCAACGCCGTTACAATCAACAGCATGTTCCGCTGGCTCTTCATGATCGACTTCTGGTGACGCAGATGCTCTGTTGGGGTACACGACTCGGCCGAATCACACGTGGGCCGGGTCTCATACTTCCAGTAAATATCCATAAACAAAAACAAACAAAACGGAACAATAGATAAAAACGGTTTGAGAAGGTTACGGATAACGGCGACTAAACCTTTGCGGAGTGGGCCGAGGCCCGGGATGGTGAGGAGGAGGACCATAATGGCTTCCGCGGCTGCGGCGTAACCGAGAACGACCCATTCTAGTGCCATTTTTGGTAGTGTTGAGTGATTGGATTGAGAGAGAATGGAAGTGAAACCCTAGATCTGGAATGGGATTGGGTAGGAAGAAATGGAAACCGAGTTTATTTGACAATGGTGGTCGGTGATCGGACACGTGGGGACACGTGGAATCTTAGTAGAGAAGTAAGGAGAAGCAAGCGAAAATACTCATAACTATATTTTTTGTTATGGGGGTTGGGTTGGATCATAACAGTTGGGCTTGGCCCATTGTGAATTATATGTATTTTGAGGCTGGATACTATAAATCCATAATAGTGACCAGCCCGGTTGGTTCATCCTTCATGTTTGAATGAATGAATTATAGGAAAAAAACCATACATGGAACTGGATTTTTTAATATCCGGATATTCTATACTTTAAATCGAAACCACTCATGACTCATACTATCCGTTGGATATAGATAGGGTATGCATTTTTATCTTAATACCTGGAACCGGAACTGGAAACGATCGTACCCAATTAATAAACAAAACCGGACAAGAACTGGAACCGGAATTGATAATACCGGGCTATACCAGATAGATGATTCTAATATCTATCTTTTAAATTTATGTTAGTGCATTTATCTTAATATTTTTACATTGTATACAATGCATATAATAATAAACAAAAAGACAAGAAAATAGGGTAATAAAAACACAATGGAGTATTAAAAAATCTGAAAATCGGGTAGTAAAAAACTCGAAAAATAGGGTATAGAAAAACCCGAAATAGGGTATTTTAATACACAGTTTCTTAAGAACCAGTACCGGGCACATAAGGCATGGTTTTTGGGTCAAATAACCAAAACCAAACTGGTTATAGCACTAACCGATTTCAACCCTTAAAACAAGAAACCAAAACCGGTTATTAAAAATACGCGGTTTGTGCACCTCTAGCACAAAGAGTGGTTTGGGCACAAACCGAGTTTTGGGTTGAAATCGAATCGGGTTAGGTCAAAGAAAGTCAAACCTGACTTTTGGTGAAACCAATTCAGGTTCTAACCCAATAGTTTATATGTGGGAAATGATTGGGGTTGACTGATTTATAACTGATTTTGATTGTGTTCAAACCAGTTTCAAGGTATAGGGTTAGAACCCTATGGTTCTAGTTGGGTCCAAGCCGGCTTTCTAATTGGGTTTGGTTCAAATTCTAAATTGGTTCTGTTTGCGACCCAGATTTTTTGTGCGCCTCTAGTTTGAATCGCATACCAAAATAAATGAACCGGTTGATATTTTGAAGTCCGCAAGAGATATCCTATTAGTAAGGTGTCTCTCTCTATTCAAGAAGTAGAGGGTTTAAATCATGCAAGGTGTAGACATGAATAGTTTGAGATTAGGAGCCGTTCTAAGAAAAGTTGATATAGCAGATGAATGAAATGAAAAGATATTTTGTTTGAGGCGTATTAAACTTTTTTTAATTTTGAAGTTTATAATATTAAGTTATTAATACTGGGAAATTAGTTTCAATTGTTCAAAATAATATAATTTATAAGCAAATTATTATAAAAATAAGTTCTTAAACTTTTATATCAGATCGTATATTTACACGATAGATCAAAGTGTTCGGTCAAACAAAATTGACGCTTACAATTAGTTTTCGGCCTTCTATTTTACATATTATTTCAATCACTTGTTGGCAGATATATTTAGGCTTATTTTTTGGAAGAAATTAGAATTATAAATCATACATAAAAGATTTGCTTGAAACATAATAATAGTATTCTTTTTTTTTTTGAACGGCCAACAAACTCAATCCCGAGCACTCTCGGGGCACCCACTGGACAAACGGAGTACTCCGAGAGTAACCCGAGTCCACCACCAATTCCGGGGAAAACCCGATAACCCACCCGCCCGTAGGCACGACGGTGAAATTACCAGTAAAACTCGTTTGGCTCAAGGATCCAACCCAGGTTTCCCTGGGTCTCCTATCATTGCCCACCAGTGCCTCACTCTGCACCAAGTGAGAGTTAAACCTGCATCTCTTAAGAGAAATACAAGCCCTCCACCACTTGATCTAAAGATCATTGGCATAATAATAGTATTCTTATACATATACTCCATTTGCCTAACTCTGTTACTTTTCGTTTTTAATTAATTTAATAATTGTCTATCTTTACGAGGACCATGGTGTAAGCTTTAATGATTTGTGAAATAATTTTTAGTACATAATACACCATGCAACTTCCATTACTAATTGTCCCACGCCCCGCCTTCCCCTCCACTTTATTCCATGCATATCCATAACTTCTTCATACCAAAAAAAAAAAAAAAAAAAAAAAAAAAATTCAAATACCACTTTCTACATCATGGTTTCATTATTCTACACCATGTTTAACTAGTTTAATACCCGTCCGGTGGACGGGTATTTTAATGTCATAATGATATATACACTTCTTTTCTTTGCACTCTAAACAAAAGATGATAAACAGGGTATGTGTATGATGTTCGAAACAACAACATTTTTTGATTATATTATATTATATTATAAAGATATAATATGTTAGCTCAATGAACAGTTCACAGTCCAGGTAGTTCAATGTTATATAAGTCTTTATAAGTGTTTATCACTGTGTCATTCCCTTAAGACCATGCGTAATGGTAAAAAAAGAGGGTGTTTTTGTGCCCAATAATGCCCAACCACGCCCGACATCGCCCCTCCGGAGGCGTTTTATTTTCCACGCCCAGCTTCATTTCTTGTGTCCAATCACCTTCATCTTCCTTTTTGAAAAACCAATCAGATTTTTGATGTTTTTTATTTAATTTTATTACAAACATAATGTCCCACAATGCCCACATCCCCACTACAACCATTTTAGAAAACGCCCTAAAATACCCCGTTGCTGACTGGGCAGCCACATGGCGCAAAACGCCCAAGGGTGGGGTTTTAACCACTACACATGTCAAATTGTACTTGAGATGACCTCTTTAATCCAAATAAGTAAAATGACTTGTCAACCCGTTTACAACCCATTTTATTACAACCTGCCTGCCCATTTAACATGTTTACAATTTGATAATGGCTCAGTTACAACCGGTCAAGCCATTTACAAAATGCCAACCCGTCTTCCCGTTTCAATGAACGGGATAGCTAAAAAGATTATACGACTTAAAGGACAAGGTATGTTATAATATGCAAACTTAATCAAATTGTCTACACAATTTGCACGTACTATACAAAAATTTGCCCATGATTTAGGGATTTCAAACATGGTATAGAATCAATATAGGTAACAAACTCTAGACAAAGAAGGCATATAAAAAATTAAAAATTGAATAAACTCATAGTAGTGCAAGTCGAGTAACAGAGGCGAAGAACAAAAGAATAGCTCCAGGTATTGCAGGCTGTTTAAATAGCTTAAGATTACATGTAAGCATAAAATATATCATATAAATAAATCCCATATGCTCTCAAAGAAACTTTAAGACCTTTACAACATGTAACCAATAGAACCAATGCCGTGTAAATTTGATATGGGTATGGATGAAATGCATATGTCATATACTAAAAGTAAAAACAACTATAACAACATACACCATATAAACTCATACCTAAAATCAAATAATTAGTCACAACTCATTAGGTGACTAACAAATGTTGAGTTTTCTTTTATATAGTGTCTCAGCTTATGTTTTTTTTCATGATACATGTATCAAAACAATGATTCTAAATTTACTACATATAGTGTCTCAGCTTATGTTTTTTTTCATGATACATGTATCAAAACAATGATTCTAAATTTACTACCCAAGTTCTAAATATCGAAAACCAAGACTGCACAAAATACTTCATAGAAGAATGATCATATATATAGATTGCTTCATAACTTCATTAGCACCACTGTTTAAGCATTTATACATATCCCCACTTACCCACGCCGCTGATTGGTGAGCCAGTTTAAAAAAAAACGATAACTGCTGACTAAAGCCAGTTATCCCAAAACTGTTACAAACATATAATGTTATGTTAAATTTCAGTTTAATTTACTACAGCGTGAGTTAATTTCTTTGACAGGTGCTATAATTCAGTTGACTTGAAGTAGCAAATTTGCAGCGAGAAGTGAACATGAATAGCAATAGTCACATACCTTGAGAGAATCCACAAAAGTCAACAGTGAGGAGTGAGGCCAATTTGTACAGAATTTGCCAATTTTCCAGTTCCTTGATCCGTTAATTTCTTCCCACCAATCTGGCGATGACCATAGATTGAACATCTTCATCGACGACAAATGAAACACTTTAAATCAACAATCAGTGAAGTGAAGTAGACGATAAATCAAGAAACGATGCAACATGAGTGAAAATTAGTTACACTTACAATTCTTGCACTGGCTGAATTGAATTGAAGATAAAAAAACGCCATGGATCTTGGCGGCATCACAGACGACTTGTTATGATTCAGAAAGCGCCCTGGAAGCACAAGAACATGACTGGAACTATAATAGGCATAATGTAAGTTATACAACAGACCTAAATTCTATACACATCCCATCAATTTCCACAATGGCCAACAAATTCAAAACAGACATACCAAGCAAACTGTAACTTAAGAACTTCAGCCGTGTAACCCTAAACCGGTATCGAAAATATGAAGATATCATCAAAACAACAGACACCTAACAAAGTCTCTAATTAGGGCTTTGAGAAACAAAACCGATTACCGAGAGTGAGATAGATTGACTATGCTCCAAGCGAACGAATTACCAGATTATGGTCGAATGGCGGTGCCCACTTCTCGCAATCGTCAACCGTGGTAGTGGCGGTGAACACCAGTGGCCGACAGCTCCTAATTTTTCCAATTTGGGCAATGGACAGTGTTTATTTACCTTGACATTTCACAATAGAACTTGATTACAAAGCTTGTATGATGCACATGGTCCATTGCATTCATATCCAATACAAAATTACTCAAAAATCTAAACTCAAATAGATTAAGAAATAATATTGAAGACCAAACATTCTTCCCAAAAACACTAATCATCATGTAACTTAATACATAATTTAATCAGACAAGATGCGGTTAAAAGTTAAATCACCTCTGATATGTAGTCGAGTTCCTATTCAGCACCAACTACCAAAAGACGGTCTATGTTATCACTTTAACATGTAGTTGTAACTGCATAGCCAGCTGCAACCTCTAGCTGAACTGCAGAGTAACCTATAGCTCCTCCACCCACCACTAGTACCCACTGTCTGTGGACATTATAAATACAAAATTGTAGCAAAAAAAATACATGGTAAATGTTCCTAAATAAGAGTAATGTGAGTGTCTTTTTTTTTCGTTTTTTACTACCTCTAGTTCACCTTTTTCACATGTTGATTTTCTTTAATTTTTCCCTCTTCTATATTCATCCTTCACGCATCAATCAGTGGTCGTGGGTTGACTCATGCGGCACCTGAACCGAGCTTTTTAACTATGGTCATAATCTTGGTCTCACCAAGTAACGTCGGGCACCTTTATTCACCTCCGCAAATCTACAGGTTTCATGTCTTGGAATGGAAGCACCCTGGTGATTAGCTCCTAGAGAACAATCCCAATTTTGGTGAATACTGAATACTAACCTGCTTATGTACCATTCTACAAACAGACCTGAACAACAAAATCCAAATAAGCATGTTCAGCCAAAAGGAAAAAAGATCCCTAGGTCCTATCATACTATTTTGCTTAATCCTACAAAAATATGCATTAGATGAGCCATAAAATTAGAATACTATCACTAGTCATGAAATTTTGCAATCGCTCCCAAGCTAAAATCAGATGAACCTAGTCTTATTTGTCTCTAATGGATCAAACAAACAAAAGGAAAAATAACATCTTAATTCTTAAGAGAACGGGTCAAATGGGTCTAAAAGAAGCCCGAAGTGTACTCTTAGTGTGCAAAACATCAAATCATTCCATTCAAAGAATTAAATTATTTCATAAATCATATAACTTATGTAATCGTATTTGATATCCTAGTATAAGGTTATGTACCCTCCCAAAAGAGTAAATAGCAGAGTACATTGAATCTGGATTGTGGAAATTTTTAGAGGATGCTCTCAAGGCGTTGTTCAGAGGGAGCGGTGTCTCTGAAGGTAAGGCCTTCCACAACACCAATATCATCTGAAAGTTAAATTATTTGAGTTACGAAAAAGTGAAAACATACGTTAACAACACAATGATCAATTATGCCCTTATAGGCATAGAACTGATATCTATCATAAGTGCCGAATCTATAAAAGCAAAAAAAAGGAAATTTTACCATCATTATCATCACATATATCATCCTCGGACACAATTGCTTCGTCATCACAAGACCAATACTCCAAGAAATCCACATCGACATGTTTTGATGAGCTGAGATAAAAGAAATATGCATCATTACATAACAATTATTCGCAAAAGATATATATTCACAGAGAGAGATGTTTTCATTAAATAAAATCAACAAACAACACTGTCTTTATAAAAAAATTAGTACCTCATATCTCAACAGCAACCTTTTGTAACCCTTTTTTGGTAACCTGAGCTCTTTCAACATACATGCCCAATGCTAAATCCCCCTCCTACTATCACATTGAAAAACATATATCAGAATCGTTCAATCTAAATACTAAAAGAAAAAGAATAATTACTTACAAGATCCAACACAAGAACAGTGCCCCTGCAAATAAAACCAAATTATTATAATTCACATCCGAACAATTAACTACATACAATTGCCAACACAATCAATGCCTTTCACGTTCTAATTTGATGAACTAACAACAGTAATAGCAACACAATTTAATCCCGAATTTCCAGCTCAACCCCTACCAAACCCTAAATATTAATCGGATTAAAAATCCAACATCATAGGATTGAATTCTGCAGCAAACACAACACAAAACACTAAATTCCAATCAATCACGCACAGAATCAAATTCATTGGAGATAGAAATAGAAACAAAAACAAAAACGAAACGGAACCGTATCTTCTAGTTTCAGTTCGATTTCAAGTCTTGATGATGACGGCTAGGATAATTATTTTAGATGAGAAGAAGTAATGATTTGTGTGATGGAAGAATGATGGTGAAAGCTGCTTTGGAATTTAGATCGCATTTCACCAACAGGCTTTGCCCAGTTTTTTTAGAGGCTAATTAGTTTTATAGTTTTATGGGCGGGGAAACCAAATGGGGGCCGAGAATCGCGACCACAGTGGGGGAATCACTACAAGAAACCGCCCATAATCTATAGAACCGCTAGAAACTGGCCAGAGTGGGGGAATAACTACAAGAAACCGTCTTTAATTTATGGAACCGCTAGAAACTGGCTAAACATTAGTTAAAAATGTGAGTTTAAACGGCCCAGATTTTATTTCAGCAAGATCTGACGGTGGAGATGGATTTGCAAGGTAGTTACACTTAATGGGTTTAATGTATATATATAATTATTGAAATTGTTAGCCATTGTTGGTAGATAATTGTTTGTATTACAAATAGATCCATTGTTATTGTTATTTACTTATTTATGGTGTTATATATTATCAAAGCAATCAAAAGTCAATCGATGATTCTTGAAATTATCCAATAGATTTCTAAGTTTCTTTATTTATAGTCGTCTTAGGGCTCAAACATGAGAGAATATGAACTCGAGCACGGGCATGTGACTTATTTGTACGTGTATTAATGCTTGATTGAATTGAGGTGTGTTACATGAACAAGGTCCTATTAAGACTTTAGGATAGGCATGTAACTCCTAAACAAAACTATATCACATTGAGCACCAACATGTTTCACATGAACACAATTAGATTATATATAGTATATAGTATACAATCGTTGAGTCAGGATCTCACAGCAAGTAGCTTCTATATTCCTACGGGGTAGAGGTAAGGCTGTTGATGAAACAGTGGTTAACCGAGGGGGGTTAATTCACTGGTCTCGTCAAGTAGGGTTAATCCCTTCTTTCCGAGGATTGGTGGCTGGATTGTCCGCTGGTTGATCTCCTACACAAGGAAACAAACCGTGACTCGTAACAAGGAGGATGGGGTGGGGGGTGCTCCTTGTTGCCACTCTCCGGCGTGAGAATCAGTAATTTGCTTATGAAGCAAAGTTTGTGATAGTAGTAGTAGTGAGAGAGTTGTGAAGAGATACCTTAAACCTGGTTTGGGATGGGTATTTATAGCCGAGGACATAAGAACAACCAAACTGATGATGATGGTACATAAGAACAACCAAACTTCATTTGGCAGTAGAGTTAGAAAAAAACTTTTTTTTGGTAACAGAAACAAAATGGTTATTAATTAGTTACATGACAATCAGAATATGTGATTAACGAACTGATTGTAGCTAAACCGTTCTATTGATACTACAATTACTCTTTAGTGACAGGTAGGGGTGTTCATGAGCCGATCCGATCGAGGGTGTGCTCGTATTGAATTACAACCGATCCGATCCGATCAGATCGAATTTGCAAAACCGAGCACAAAAGTGATGCTCATGCTCGGATTGAATTTGAATCGAGCGGATCGTTTTCGCTCAGTTATTCTAAAATCCTAACTAAAATCGAGCGGATCGTTTTCGCTCGATTGAATTATAAGGTTGCGTTCAACAAAAACAAATCATAACTTAATTAAAACACGTCCAACACCTTACTAACAAAAGAAATACATAAATAAAATCATGATTCTAAAAATGTTCTTAACAATATCAAGCACAAAATAAAGTGCGAAATACAAATTGTCATTTAGCTCAAAAGCCATAAACTTCTTCTTTAAGCTTGATCATCTCCATCCACAAAATTCAACTTCAAATCAACATATAACCTATAAACACAAGCATTAAACAAAACCATTAAGTTCTACACATTACATAACAAATTTTATGGTTTGTTAATTATAAAAATACCTTTGATTAATGATGTGTTAAAAATGCAACATATAAATTTCATCAAATGAGGCATAAAACTAACCCTTTTTTAGTACTAATGTTGGAAAAAGTATGCTTTTGTCTTCCTTTTGTATTTTCAGGATTAAAAGAGCTCAAATTAACAAAAGAAGCAAAAAGACATCAAAATCTAACATAAATACAAGAAAAGGAACAAGACGTGACATGCCCGACCCCACGACAGCATCTTCCCAAGCAAAACAAGAGATCAGAAGCCTGAACACGCCCCGTGCTCAGCCAGCATGGGGGCGTGCCCAAGTGTCAGCAGAAAATACAAAGTGGTAGAAGCTTCTATTGCCCACCACGGGGCCGTGCTCAGCGGACACGGGGCCGTGGTCAACTATAAGATTCGCACAATCTAGTAAATCTGCATAGTACAAAGATTCTTCTGCACCACGGGGTCGTGCTCAGCGGACACGGGGGCGTGGTCAACTAAAAAGACAAAACTGCATTAAATGAAGAAAGAGAAGGATGTGGACACGGGGCCGTGCCCGAGCTTCTGTTCAGCCTATAAATAGAAGTGCTTGGCTCAAGCTTAAACCATCCCTTGGCACACCACCTCTCTTACACTTCACCCACCACCCACCACCACCATAACACCATCATCCACCACCATCATCCATTGTCCATCGTAGAGTGTGTGAGTCATCTCGGGATCCAAGATTGATCGTAAGAGTTCTTGACAATCAAGGCCATGTTTGCCTAAGTCTCTTACATCACTTGGTGAAGACAAAGTGTCTAGTTTAATACTTTTTATTTCTAATCTTTTGCACTTTTTACTTGGTTTTGTATTAATGACTTTAATAACTAGTTGCTTATGTTGAAGGTGATCTTTCCTTATCGTTTGTCCGTGGTGTCTTGGCATTATTTTACTGTCTATATAAAATAAAAGATTTTCACCATTCATATCTCCACGGTCTATATGGAGGTATGTTGGCTACCTGGTCGGGGGTTAAGGGAACGGTTTGGTAAAGGTCTTGCCATTGTTCAGCGTTTAGATGTCCTGCAATGGACCCGAGTCAAATTTAGTAGGACCTCCTTCAATACTTAACGGTATTGGATGGCGGGGGTCCAAACTCTTTGATCCCCTCATAAGTTAACTACTATTAATACTATAACCCGGCTATTTAGGACTGTATCCCTGCTGACTCAGACTACTTAGTCGAGGGTAACGTCACCTCCAAAAGAGGGGCCTACCATAATTTGCATTAATAACTTAATTAATTATCTTCCAATAATCCACCCTTTTAGGATTGTATCCTTGCTGACTCAAACTACTGGGGTGAGGGTAACGTCACCTTCAAAAGAGGGGCCTACTACAATAACTAAGATAATCTCTTAAATATGTGCAAAAGTGCGGAAATAATCAAAGGTTACACTAGATACGAGTCGGAACCAAGTGATTCATCTTGTCTATCTGTTTTTCTTTTATTTTTATTTTTAGCATTTTAGTTAGTTTTTATTTTTCTTAGTTTAAAACATTTTCCTAACCATTTTATTTTTGATTAGACGTTGAGGATAAACCGGTACTAAAAGCTCTTGTGTCCTTGGACGACCTCGGTATCTTGCCAACACTAAACTACGCTCACGATGGGTGCACTTGCCCATATGTGTGTTTAGTGTTAGTAAAATATCGTGTTTTATAAATTTAAAACTTGGCTAAAAATAAGTGTTAAAGGGGCTTAAAATATACACCTAATATATATAACACTTCACACGCATCAAGTTTTTGGTGCCGTTGCCGGGGGCACAAGGATTTTAAGAAAGTTAGGAATCAACGGCCTAATCGTTTTTCTTAAATTTTCATTTTTTTTAGGATTTTTTTAGTTTTTCAGGTTCTGCAGAACTCAGCACGGGCCGTGCCCGCTGAACACGCCCCGTGCCCAATCATTGGAACTGGCAATCCTGTTTTAAGTCAGACAGTAAGCTGAACACGGGGCCGTGCCCACTCAACACGCCCCCGTGCCCAAGTTTCAGTTACTGAAAACAGAACCGTAAGATCCCGACGGTTGGTAATTTCTGACACAAACATGAGTGATACTGATACTTTTTACTTTTGGCACTCTTATGGTACTATGTGGTGTCAATTATGTGGTGGTAACCATGAAGAATTAAAATGTTTTTTTCTAAATTATAAACCACACTATATAGACCCATCATTTCCTAGTATCCTTAAGAGGGGCGAAAGTAAAAATAATCCCTATCTCTCCCTCGAATGCGCCCAACCAGATATTCTAGGAGAAATGCTTCTTGATGAACTATTTCAACTAGAAGATCTAATTAATAATTGGTTAAAAGAACTTAGGGAAGATTTCAATAATCTTTTCCAAGACGATAACCAAGAAAAGAGGTTGGAAACGCATTCAAACAACTTCATTGTTTCCAATGATACTTCTAACTCTAGTGAGGACTTGAGCGATAGTCGTCCCTGTGTCGATTGTGCCGTGAAGGACTCCCCATCAACTTCGTTTGATGCATACATAGACCTGAGCGATTGGCATACACCTTCTTTAACGAGAGCCCGGGAAAGGGTTGGACTTGTCCACCTACATATAGCATAGGAATCACCCTCACCGACAACCTCTTGCGTTCTCGTCTTAATCTAGATCAATTAAGGTATCTTAGGCACTTTGGGGTTGTTCCATCCAGTAAGGAACCGCCCGATCTGGAAAAGTTCCCTAAAAATAGACGCACTTCATAAAACAGCCTTCCGACACGGGGCCGTGCCCAGGTCAACACGCCCCCGTGTCCACCAAAAGATTCCCTTCTGACTTTTGTCAGAATACGGACAAAACGTGTCAGGATCTTGCCTGCACACGGGGTCGTGTCCAGCCGACACGGGGCCGTGTCCAGCACGCTGTCATTTTCTATAAATGCAGCCAAGAACCCTGCACATTTGGACCATCCAGGGACAGAGATTTGAAAGGATTTTCTGACTTACCATCCTAGGTATGTTCTAAAAGAAGGTTCTTACAAGCATCTTGTCCTTTCCTCTTTTATCTATTGCCTTCTTCTTCATCTTTCTTGCACTAAGAACTCCATTAAAGCTTGATTTCAAGCTTTGTTGAGATGTTTATTGAATTTTTGTCCAAGGAATCTTGTTAAAAATAAGTTACACAACATTGTTTTAAGTTATTTCTACTAAAAAAAGCTTCATAAGTTAAGAAAATAATTTGAAACCCCAAGATTCCTTGTTCTAAAAATCTGCAGAAAGTTGAACACGGGGCCGTGCTCATTGAGCACGGGGCCGTGCCCATGATACTGTTTCATTAAAACGAACTGTTTTTGGTTTGTTTTCGTAGAATGTCTAGCCAAAACAGCGGAACCTCGTCTGCACACTCAAGGAACAGTCGACGGGAAAGGAGGCTATCGATTGAAGCAACTCTCGTAAGATACGTAATGGCGCTACATGAAGCACTTGACGAGATGACTTCAGTGGAGGAGGTCCTCATTGACCGTATAAACTATCTCTCGGTAGGGTTGGAAAACAGTTTCCAGGAAATAAACCTCTTGCACCAGAGGTTAAACATTCTGGTAACACCTCCTATGGAACCAATCCTCCCTCAAGAGGATTGGAACCTCGCACTTGGAATCGAAAATCCTACCGGTTGGGACGACATTCCGGCGGAGCCTCCTCTTGAAGAACTTCAAGAAATTCCGGTGGAAGTTACACCTCCTCAACCCAATGCTCATGAGCCCGCTTTCCTTCTCCCTAGGGAGATCGAAGAATGGCTCGCCGATGTATGAGGAGCCCATAACCGGAGGAAGAAGTTGTCAAGCCACTTTTAACCAAGAGATCCATCTTTTTGAAAATTTTGCTAGTAGAATAAATAGTAGGCTAGACACTTCTGTCTTCTGGGATTGGATTTCTTGACCTAACTAGCTAATATTTTAATTTTTAGGACTATTGTGTAATTCTCTCTATGATTAATGAATGATGGTTTTAGTTAATTTGGTGTTTGAATGGTGTTGAATGGAATAAAACACACTTGAGATGGCAAAGGATGCAAGGGAAACTTGAACCAGCACTCTATACAGGAAAACAGAACCGTCCGACAAATTTCTTCATTTACAGTAAGTTCGGCACGGGCCGTGTCCACCCAACACGGCCCTGTGCTGCACAGTCTGCAGAAAAAGACCCAGTTCAGGTAACTGGACACGGGCCGTGTTCACCCAACACGCCCCCCGTGTCCAGGCTTCTGTTTCTCTTGTTTTAATTTTGTTACTGGCACTTGAACACGGGGCCGTGCCCGGATAACACGGGGCCGTGTTCAGCGCCCAGTAACACAAAAGTTTTGCTTTTTACACCTTTTTACACATTCAATCAACCTAAAAACTTATTTTTGGGACACATTGAGGACAATGTGTAATTTAAGTGTGGGGGGGGGGATGCTAAAACCTTGAATCTTGCAAGTCCTAAATACAAGCCTTACACAAAACTCTATTGGAACCGCTAATCACCCCAAATTTTTTCAAAAAATTTCATTTTTTTTACTTGTCTAGGTTTAACTCGGGAAATTCAAGTTCTCAAAAAGGTTATATCTTTACAAATTTACAACCGATAGCGTCATGATAAAAAGAACCAACATAAGAAAATTATGAAAAGGCATGACAAGCTTAGTTAAAATTTAATTATATATACTTGATCACATAAGAACCCATTCCCACAAAAGTGAGTTTTGAGCCTTTATTGAGCATACAATTACATATCATTAGAACTAAATGCTCATTTTCCGTTTCTTGTGTGAATAGCCGCTTGGTTCTTACGACTCTAGAACTTGCCATGACGATACATTCCCGGTCCTTACCAACTTAAACCCGAGTAAGTAAATGATGGATGCATTAGGACTAACCTTTTTTTTTTATTTCTACACCATTATTTTTCTTTTTTTTTACCACCTACCCAAAATCCCCTTAGTTAGCCCCTTTGAGCCTAAACCTTTTCATTTCATAACCCAAACCAAACACCCTTTTTACCCACCAAAACCTTTTTCATTTTTTTTACCCTTTGTTTTAGTAACAAGTTCGATTTTTCGTATGACTTTTCAAAAAAAAAAAATATATTTGTGTTGATGATGAAGCAAAAGAAAATAAACAAACAAGTTCATAAAAAATAACTTTGTTTGAATAATAGCTTCATCAAAATAAAAGTTACAAAAATAGAAAGTCTTACGAAAACCGAAACTTGTTACGCTTTTCGCCTTTTTCTACTAACCACTAACCACCAACCCAACCACCTACCTTTAACCCAAGCCTAACCCTTCACCCAAAAAGTCATCTTGATATTTACAAAGGTATATAAGTTAAAAAGGAGGAGGATTGATTGCTTGGCAAGCCTATGGTAGGAGTAAGTTCCATGCCGCCCTCGAGTGATCCACAAAAATACATTTTCGGCCGAGTGCTGAGTGATCCCCTTGAGGTATGTGAACTTGTATATAAATAGAATTTTAAAGAGGCATGTTATGCCCTAATAAGTAATTTATCTTATGAAAAGTTTTAAATAAATCATGACGAATAGGATTGTAAATAAATAAAAATAAAACCAAATAAAGAATCTTGGAAATCCCGACACTCTACGACAAGCCCAAAAACCTTCTTCTCTACCCATTCCATTTGGGAGTGTAATAGCCACATATTAAATAGTTTTGCTTGAGGACAAGCAAAGATTCAAGTGTGGGGGTATTTGATGTGTTAAAAATGCAACATATAAATTTCATCAAATGAGGCATAAAACTAACCATTTTTTAGTACTAATGTTGGAAAAAGTATGCTTTTGTCTTCCTTTTGTATTTTCAGGATTAAAAGAGCTCAAATTAACAAAAAAAGCAAAAAGACATCAAAATCTAACATAAATACAAGAAAAGGAACAAGACGTGACATGCCCGACCCCACGACAGCATCTTCCCAAGCAAAACAAGAGATCAGAAGCCTGAACACGCCCCATGCTCAGCCAGCACGGGGGAGTGCCCAAGTGTCAGCAGAAAAGACAAAGTGGTAGAAGCTTCTATTGCCCACCACGGGGCCGTGCTCAGCGGACACGGGGCCGTGGTCAACTATAAGATTCGCACAATCTAGCAAATCTGCATAGTACAAAAATTCTTCTGCACCACGGGGTCGTGCTCAGCGGACACGGGGGCGTGGTCAACTAAAATGACAAAACTGCATTAAATGAAGAAAGAGAAGGATGTGGACACGGGGCCGTGCCCGAGCTTCTGTTCAGCCTATAAATAGAAGTGCTTGGCTCAAGCTCAAACCATCCCTTAGCACACCACCTCTCTCACACTTCACCCACCACCCACCACCACCATAACACCATCATCCACCACCATCATCCATTGTCCATCGTAGAGTGTGTGAGTCGTCTCGGGATCCAAGATTGATCGTAAGAGTTCTTGACAATCAAGGCCATGTTTGCCTAAGTCTCTTACATCACTTGGTGAAGACAAAGTGTCTAGTTTAATACTTTTTATTTCTAATCTTTTGCACTTTTTACTTGGTTTTGTATTAATGACTTTAATAACTAGTTGCTTATGTTGAAGGTGATCTTTCCTTATCGTTTGTCCGTGGTGTCTTGGCATTATTTTACTGTCTACATAAAATAAAAGATTTTCACCATTCATATCTCCACGGTCTATATGGAGGTATGTTGGCTACCTGGTCGGGGGGTTAAGGGAACGGTTTGGTAAAGGTCTTGCCATTGTTCAGCGTTTAGAGGTCCTGCAATGGACCTGGGTCAAATTTAGTAGGACCTCCTTCAATACTTAACGGTATTGGATGGCGGGGGTCCAAACTCTTTGATCCCCTCATAAGTTAACTACTATTAATACTATAACCCGGCTATTTAGGACTGTATCCCTGCTGACTCAGACTACTTAGTCGAGGGTAACGTCACCTCCAAAAGAGGGGCCTACCATAATTTACATTAATAACTTAATTAATTATCTTCCAATAATCCACTCTTTTAGGATTGTATCCTTGCTGACTCAAACTACTGGGGTGAGGGTAACGTCACCTTCAAAAGAGGGGCCTACTAAAATAACTAAGATAATCTCTTAAATATGTGCAAAAGTGCGGAAATAATCAAAGGCTACACTAGATACGAGTCGGAACCAAGTGATTCATCTTGTCTATTTGTTTTTCTTTTATTTTTATTTTCAGCATTTTAGTTAGTTTTTATTTTTCTTAGTTTAAAACATTTTCCTAACCTTTTTATTTTTGATTAGACGTTGAGGATAAACCGGTACTAAAAGCTCTTGTGTCCTTGGACGACCTCGGTATCTTGCCAACACTATACTACGCTCACGATGGGTGCACTTGCCCATATGTGTGTTTAGTGTTAGTAAAATATCGTGTTTTATAAATTTAAAACTTGGCTAAAAATAAGTGTTAAAGGGGCTTAAAATATACACCTAATATATATAACACTTCACACGCACAATTAATTATCAGACCCGTCTGCAATTAGCACATCAATTTCCAATTTTTCTTCATCTCTTGCAGCTTGCTACACATTAAAAAAACAAAATACGAATGTTAATACAAATCATTAAAATCTATAATATATATATATATATATATATATATATATATATATATTATTAATAAAAATAATTCAAGCAAAACCGAGCGATCGACGAGCGAGCGGACCTTTGCTCATGCTTGGATTGAATTTGAATCGAACCCATCTGAGCGGCTCATTTACAAACTGAGCGGGAATCGAACGGACATTTTTTAAGCGATTGTCGAGCGATACTCGATCGTCGAGCAGTTTGGACAACCCTAGTGACAGGACATAATTAGTCAATCAACGACATGGTAGATTGGTCAATTCTTGTGTCAATATTTTGGTGTATGAATATAAAGTGTTGTAGTCATATGTGGTGGTCCTTGATATCTCACAAGTAACCCATTTAGTTGGAAATTCTTTTTTCTAATATTCTATAGTATAACAGCTTGCTAAATAGTCGTGCTATGATCCAAACACAGTTCTTTAGCTACTTAAAATCTTTGAGAACTCATTATACATTTAAGCAGCTTTTCATCACTCGTGCAGTGTTGTTAAAGCATATACTACACGTTGCTTCGTTGTATCATGGGAAGTGATTCGCCACAAAGCAAAAGCTCGTTGTTCTATTAAAAGGTGAGGAAAAATTGCTCTCAGGATAGAGATCACTCGTTTTAAAGCTATTAGTTGTAGTTTTGATAGTTGCGGAGGGGGGTTGCCTAAATAATTCACTACGCCCTTGCAGTTTTCTTTAGCTATTATAAATTGTTTAGAACCCGATAACTAAAGAAACTAGAGAAATAAAAACCCATGAATGAAGATGAAGATGCTAAGGAAGCCTCTTTTAGCATATCTAAACGTGACAAGCAAATAGATTAAACAGGTTTACAGGATTAAGAAACTTTGCATTTAAAAACTTGTTTTAAGGAGGAGCGGAGGAGGAGTAGAGGCTGAAACTAATTTGGGAGGAAGGGATTAGGCAGGATTTGTTTCACTTGCATCTTTCTGAAGACATGATCAAGGATAGGAGTTTGTGAAGACGCAAAATTATTGTTAAGGACTTCTAGGGTTCGGTTAATTATTTTAGTTTTACATTACGTGCTTAGTTTCTTATTTATTTTTATTTTTTTGGATGACCTTTGCATGTTATATGTTTTAGCAAAGGTACAATACCTATTAATAGGTATACATCCTAATTTGATTTTTACTGATGAAACAGTGGTTAACCAAGGGAGGTTAATTCACTAGCCTCGTCAAGTAGGGTTAATCCCTTCTTTATGAGGATCGGTGGCTGGATCGTCCGCTGATCTGTCTCCTGCACAAGGGAAACACACCATGACTCGTAACAAGGAGGATGGGGTGGGTGGTACTCCTTGTTACCACTCTCCGGCGTGAGAATCAGTAATTTGCTTGGGAAGCAAAATGTGTGATAGTAGTAGTAGTGAGAGAGTTGATAAGCGATACCTCAAACCTGGTCCGAGATGGGTATTTATAGCCGAGGAGTGAAGGAGGGTAATTTAGTGGCTAGACTGACAACACACAGCCTCTTGCAGGTGTGTCAGGCTTGTCGGTTATGGTGGTGATGCCACGTCCTACTGTGGTGTCAGTCTGTGCGTCAGTGTCATTTACGTATGGGCTGACAGATGACTGTCGGCAATGCCACTTGCTGTTTTGGCTACCTTAGTCAAGGTATTAGTCCCACTTGCATCGTCAGTAGGATGCGGTGCCAAGCCGCGTCGCTACCTGCGGTAACCGCGGTTGTTTCCGCGTTCCTTGATCTGACGTAGACGTTTATGGGATGCGGTGCGGAGCCGCATCACCATACTTGGTAACTGTTCTTTCTACATCCCTTGTCATGACGAAAATGTCTATAGGATGCGGTGCTAAGCCGCATCGCTATGTGCAACACCCATTTTCATACACAAGGTAAGTCTTCTCATCACTAGACAGATTAGATTCGATCGTTGTGTTCGCGCGTGCCCGCACGGACACAGATAAGTTCTTGTCGGTGGGGGTTTTTGATAAGGGTAATGGTCACTCGCGGCCATCTTGGTGCGAGATCTGGGACCATACCCCTTCAAGTCCCCCCAGTCTAGTGTTGTTTTCTCATGGAAGTTGCATGTGGGAGGAATACTGGACTATGAGGTCGAGTGGGTATTGTGGAAGCTAGAGTAGAGAAAATTCTAAGCCAGACCGGTGGCTCCTGCTTCAAGTAAATCAAGCTGGGGATCTGGTAGAGTCGTGTGACGTCTCTTCCGTACCGGTGAGCAAGTTTAGGCTGATGTTGGAAACTCAGCCTATGACTTAGGTAGTGTGCTCTACCTTTTTCTGATGTTATCAGGGTTGGTTGCCACCTGTTGGTGTGCCGAACCAACCTTTGAGACTGTGACTGAAGATGTCAGTGTCCACAACTCTAGTTGTGACCTCTGCGGTTGCGGATGCAATGCTTTAAGTGCCTTGCTGGCGCTTTATGTTCATCAACTGGACATGTAACGATGATCCCTGGCCTGTAGGGTATTCGTGTTCTTCCAGTTTAGCTCTCAAGTAACCGCACGTCCTTCGCGGTTACCTCGTTCCCTTATATCGTTGGCCATGTTTGGTCGAACAATGTGTAACGCCCCAAAACTCGAATGTTTACATTCGCCATATGTTTCCATATGATATATAATGAAATAAATAAACTAGCCTATTTAACCTAGTTAAAATACTTAGTAAAACAAGTAAAGAATGAAATTGGTTACAATTGATCAAAAAACCCAAGTAGAGAGACAAAATGTAGCAAGTAAGCCAAACCTTATAAAAATTCTGCATTTTTAAGAATGTATGTATGCATGCATGATGTGTATGAAGAAAAGGGGGAAGAACACCCACTAAAAACCTAAGAAGAAATTCAGCAATTTAAGGGAACAATTAAGGGTTGATCTTGTGCATGTACATCAATCCTTGATTACCTCTACTTGCTAATCATAAGGTATGTTACAATTTGTCTTTTGGTGAAGTTATATGAAGTGGGTTATGATTAAATCGTGAATTGATATGAAATTAAGCATGATTGTATATTAGAATCACCAAATAGAACTTGTGTTGTGAAGGATTTTGAGTAGTTTGATGATTAGAAGTGACACCCACTTCTAGTGGTGAAGATGATGACATAGGTGTTTCACCCATGTCAAATCCTTGCTTGAATCATCAATTTATAAATAAGTGAATGTGACTTGTATGTATGTAGTGTGTAAGTAGTGTGAACTTGTATGTACGCACATATGAATGGGATACGTATGAATGTACTTAGATATATGAAAGTGTATACACGTGTTGTAATCTAATGATTGTAGATCACTAGTATATGTATATGTGAAGATGTGGGTTTTCTATATGTTTGAGATTACGTATTCCTAACCATGTTACTATTGAGAATGAAATGGAGTGCAGGTATGGGAACGCCGGACTCTAGAGGAATTGATGTCAGACTCGAGTAAATAAAATTGAGAGGATGTTTCAATGGAATACCTTACGTAGTTAGAATGTGATATAGCCTTTTAAGAATATGTATTAAATTATATGTGATCTCACCGTGTAGTAACGTGTTGGTTATATATGGTGACCACAGGTTAGTCAGATATTCATGATGGACAAGTGAACAAGGGTCGAGTTGAAGATCATGGATTGTACGGGAAAGCGGTCATGTTGTTTGTAATTATTTGTTCACATAGTTACACTAAATAAATGATGATTGATGTATTTATGCTAAAAAGGTTGACCTAAACGGTATTCAAGTATGTTAGAGTAGTTAAAAGAAAGAAATTTTACGGTTCATTTTCCACTGCGTCATTTTGGGTCAAATCGTGATTAGGGTCTTACAAGTTGGTATCAGAGCCCTGGTTTGAGAGAATCAAGTACGAGGAGGTAAGTACTTGAACTCAAACTTGTGTGCTCTTGTGAGAAGGAACCCGTACATTCCAAGACTCGATCAAGAGCCAAAGGTAAGCTTAAGTGTTTGAGGAAGATGATCTGAGGATGCGGTCTAGGATAAATACCAAAGCATGCAATTAGACAGATGGACCCCATGTACAAAATATCAATATATATGGGTACCAGTGTTAAAAGAAAAAGGAAAATCTCCTTTGGCAGGGTAAATATTAAACGAAAGACAAAGCTATTGTCTTGGTATGGTTTAAAAGATGTTGCACAAACTGAAACCCACTTCTTTGGACATAAGGTGATGATTACATGAAGGCACGAAACTAGTATGTGGATTGCGCGCCTTGCCAGTGTGCTAGAATTGGAAAGTAAAGTGGTCATGTGTGAGAAAGGAACAGTAAGACTCCCAAGTAACTTGGGAGCATTATATGTTGAATGAAAAATTTGGAAGGAAAGGTATGAGTCCGTAAGAAAGAACGAACCAACCAAGTATGAATGATATGTTTGAATCCGTGAGATGGATTCAAAACATAAAAAGAATGAAAAGTATGAAGGAAAGGTTTGAATCTGTGAGACGGATTCAAAACATAGTATGTGTAAGGACCTACAAAACGCCCCAAATCGACTCGTAAGTAAAAACCCGGACCCCTGAAACCCTAATGTGCATGAAAAATCAAGAAAATCAGATTTTTGGTTTCCACGCGGGCCGCGTAAACCTTAAGGTAAGGCTACGTGGGCTGCGTCAAAGCAAGATTGACCGGATCAGCGCTATGGGCCACGTGGCAGCCATGTGGCAGACATACCTATGACACACAAGCCCTAGTCGTAGACTAGGTGGCCCTCGCGGGCCGCGTAAGAGCCAAGAGGGGGTTTACGCGGGCCGCGTAAAACCCATTTTTCTGCTATAAATTGCTTGTGCATGGCCTGATCATCTGTGCTCGAGAAAACTTTCAAAATCACACATATTCTGCTCGAAAATCAAGTTTAAAGTAGGAAAACGTTGCTACGATACAGGGTATTAACTCGATCACTACTACGATATAATGTCCGATAGATTGAAACCAATCTGATGGATGTTTAAGTGCTGCCTATATTTGGGCTATGCCTTTGTCATTCATCATGAGGGTTTTGATTTCGTGAGCTTATCGTAAATGTTGTATTAAGTTACTAACCTAGTTTCGTATGCATTGTTATTTAAACTAGGTTACAAGGCTAAATCAGTAGGCTAAACTCTACCCGTTTAAACTTGTAATGTGAGTCATTCTTCTTTTTACCAAATTGTTTCCGAAACCCTATTTATTTTCAAAGTTATAATTACAGGGATTAAGTCTTTGTAATATTCAATTACTGCCGATATGTGGGGTTTTGTATACATTACTTGATACCCGTCACCATTGGACAACGGGTTAGCCAATGGGTGATCTGACCATAGTCACAGACACTGTCAAGTGACAAATACCGATTTGGGATAATTGGTTGATAAAAACATTGTAATCACCCTTAATACTGTAGATTATAACAATGTGTCATTTTGTGCAACTTGAATGACTCGCCAGTATTTCCCTGCTGATAAAACCTTTTTAAAACATGTTTCAGGTGATCTGCTGTGATACAGGAAAAGTGCTGTATAGCACTGCAAGCTTGAGAAGGTGGCTCAATAAAATAAAGAAACATGTTTTTTGTAAAATCAGGGATTTCTCAGTGAAATAAGCTTTATTGTAAATTATGGGTGTTATCCCCAATTTATGAAATAAAATAATTGGGCATTTTCAAGTTTTAAAAGATCCTGTTAAACTTCCGCTGTCAAATCAAATAACAAATACCACGGGTTTCTGTCCCGCGGCTCCTGGTCCGGGTAAAACCGGGACGGGGGCCGTGATAGAAAAAGGTGGTATCAGAGCCACTGATTTAAGCCAATTAAGTATTTAGAAATACTTAATTTTTCTGATTGCCATTTCCGTGATTCTATTGAAATTTAATTTACAAAAGTTTAACTTAGAATTTGGTGTGTTTCTTCATGTCTGCTAACAGCATGAATGAATTGTCGGAGGCACTCCTAAATATTTCTATCCATAGCACAAATATGGATACCACCGATACCTTCACTGGCTACCAGGTTGATACTGAAGAGCCAATGGTATTCCAAGCCCAACCTCAGGAGAAACCAAAACCGAAAAAGAGAAGAAGACTTGTAGGCTGGAGGCGTGTGCGTAGGAAGAAACCAGCAACACAGAAAACTATAAAGACTGAGGAACCGCAAGATAAAGGCAAAGGAAAGGAGATCGGGAAAAGTTCAAGGCAAGCCCAGGAAATGCCATCATGGGAGGAGCTGGATCGTAAACTGGCACTTAGTGATCTCATCGGACCTGCCGATGGAAACCTCTTCAACTATCCAGTGGAAGCACAACTTCCAGTTAATCTGGAACCTGCTATCCCAGATCCTATTATCCATCCCCGACCTATACCAGGAGAGTTAGAAGAATGGTGGACAACTGACTGGCAATTTCAGAATCTTTTGAATAACCCTAATACCTTTTTCCCCCAGTTTGACCCTGAACCTCCATTAAATCCACCTACGAGCACAGAAAACTTGGCTGAACTCTGCCACTATGGCGAGGAGTTGGTGGACGCAGGAAATCGAATCCGGGAGGTAGGGGGGAGAATATCATGGAAGTACGACGAAAGGGAACATCATTTCTGAAGTACCAGCTGATGAGGATCGTATGTGGTTGTGGGAATGTGTGTTTAATAATAAAATAATAATAAAGAATAAAAATATAATCATGTAAAATAACTAAAAAATAAAACTTTTGTAACATCTCTGGTAATGTATGGATGCATACTAATATATATAAAATATGAAAGTCGCAAAGTCGACAATTTTGGCTATACGTGTTAACGTGATTATGTGCGATTGTTTTATTGTGTTTGGTTGTTATTTATTTTATGCTAATAACTTATATATATTAATTACCAGATGGAACACGCTGGTAATGAACCAGTTAACGAAGTTAACCAATCCGAGCAATACCATGAAGATCAATTTCTGAATAGGCAAGATATAGAAAACATCGTTGCCCATGGAATAGCAAATGCTATTCCAGCAATCCTTGCTGCTGCCCGAAATCCAGTTGAACCTAAACCTACTACTCCCAGCAAACGTACTCACGGCGACAATTTCAGTAATAGTGTAAATGGGGGTGGCAACCTTAATAATAATGATTATGTGGTGCAAGCCCCATTTCTTAAGAAAATGAAACCTGCAACGCCTGTGTAACACCCCGTGTTTCCGAAGTCAAAGTCAAGATTGAAGTCAAAGGAAGACAAGATTGCTAATTGCGATCTGTCTCTCCTTGCTCAATTCCTGTTTTGACTTCTTTGACTTATAATTAGTCTATTTTATATTCGCTTTAGTTGTATTATGTGGAGTATCTATTGATAATCGCATATTAATCGCTATTTATCGCGTGTTTAATCGTTGTATCGCTATCGCAATCGCAACTCGCAATACGCATATTGGTTATGGTTATACGTGTGTGTGCCTTATGTGTTACTTGTGCATGTTTATTTATGTTATGTTGTAGTAATCAATCGAATCGCAATCGAAACTCAAACGCAATCGAACTCAATCGCAATCGAAATGGTATGATAATTAGTGGAGAAGAGATAGTGCGAGATATGAGTAGTTGGGATTAAAAGTAATTTGACTAAGAAACTTTATCGCATCGCTACACCCGCAGTCGCAATCGAAACAGCAAAAATCGTCACACCGAACACTCGAATCAGGCGACCGATCGATCAGGCAACCAGCCGATCGACCAGCCGACCGTTCGGACTGCCGTCCGATCAGACAGGCTGACCGATCTAGCGGCCTGGCCGATCGGCCAGCCCTTTCCTCTTTGGGTAACTATATAAATACCCCTGTCACTTTCATTCTTTCTACTTTTGGAAACTCTCTGACCGACCAGCTCGTGCTCTTCACCTTTTTTCAGATTTCTCTCAATTTCGGTAAGTTTTCATCCTAAATCTTGTACTTTCTTGATCTACACGCACTCCTACACCTTTCTACCTTTTAAATCTTAACTTTTAACCGTGAAATCACCAAGATTCGAGGTGTTCTAGGATGACGTCATCATGTGTTCTTGACGAACTTCATGTTTTGACCTCAATCCACCAAGAACAACTTGGATCTAACCGATTTCCACACAAACTAACAAAGATCTTGCATAGATCTAAACATATTCACAATAAGAAAGGATTGAAAGATGGTTTTCTAACTTTCTTTCAACTCTTTTACACTCAACACGCTCAAAACCGAAAGAATCGGGCCTTGTTCTAGTCTTCTACTCATTCGTGTGGCTGGATTGGTTCAAATCCGAATTCTATCCACGAGGTTCACCGATTTCGGGTTAAACATAGAACATCGTCTCGAACGGTTAACTGACCGGGTTTGGGTGATTCCTGTCCGATCAGGGGAACCAAGGATGAACGGAATTCCTGTTTCTTAACACGTTATCAAAACGCCTCGATAGAACGACAAACAATCAAAACAACCAAGTGTAAGACGAACATGACGACCAGGACGGGGTGCCGTCCGATCGGACTGCTGTCCGATCGAACAGTCACCCGAACGACCGGTCGGCCGAATGGCTTGCATCTTGGAACCCACACTTAACCATTTTTACCAAACTATGAAGTTGAGTGTTGAACGAATCGCCGTCCGATCGGACTACCATCCGATCGAACTGCCGGCCGTACCATGAAACACTTAAGCTTCCCCACTTGAACAATTTTCAACATGTTCAATGCACTAGATATGCCACCCGATCGAACTGCTGTCCGATCGAGTGACAACTTGCCATGAACTTGTTCTCAGAAGTACCCAGCCGATCGGGTTGCCGGCCGATCGAACGACCGTCCGATCGACCGACCTGAAAGGTAGAGATACTTAAATGTTTTGAAATGCTAGAACAAAAACTTCAAAAGTTAAACCATCATACACAAACACATCCTTCTCAAAGGAAGAAACAATCCACTCGAACAGCCGTCCGACCGGACCACTGTCCGAACGGGTTGCCACCCGCATGACCGGCTGTCCGATCGGACTACCATCCGATTGACCAGTTGTTCGACCCACCAACACTTGTTTCGTTTTACACGTCACTTATCGTTATGCTATCAATCTAATCAGGCTAACCTTACTCTCAAGCGCTCCCTTCAATCCATCAACCGTTATGAGTATACTCGATCCCTTTTTGCTTTATGCACTTTTGGGTGTTACATACGTTACTTATACAAAATCACATCGAACACACTACGCAATACTTTAATCGCTAACCAATTACCGCATGTTATACGTGACTTAATGAATGCTTGTTTGTTATGTTTACACATGGAATGCTGTCTACCTGCCTTAGCAACGATAGTACTATTAGTTTGGACTCAACACCCGTTCACTCGGGGGTTGTTAAGGACAATTATTTTCATGGATTACAGTGGTGATCATGTATTACAAACTGCCTTAGGCAGTCAACCCGCAATCATTGGTATCAATAGGTTCATGTCGATAACAAACATGCCTCATTTCTCTCTGTGTACGTGCTGGTTATGCGTAACGCTTTCGAACTCTATATGCTATTATCAAACTTGTATGCTCACCTTTACACTATGTGTATTGACTTTTATTTTAACGTATGTGATAGGTGCTTAGGATGCTTATCTGCTAGGAAATCGAGGCTAGAATAAGGTCTTAGAGGCCAACAAATAGTTGTTTGTACAAATGAAATCAAGGGTCTCTAGAAGCAGATAAACAATTGGGCTATTTGAAAAATCTGAGTTGTCGAAACAGAACTATTTGACTAGATTTGTCTGTAATAATTTGTTTGCCTTTTGAGACATGGTATGGGACATGTTACTTTAAATTGATTGGTAATGATAATTGTTATGGAAACTTCTGGACAATCTGTTTCGCTCAGTGCCATGCCCCGATGTTTCCGCCATCGGTTGGGGTGTGACAGATTGGTATCAGAGCCATAACTATAGGGAATTAGGCAAGACTCGACCTAGTCCGGGTCGATGTCTTAGAGACCTAGTCTATAGTTAGGAACCAACAGACCGACTTGTGCATATCCAGTAGGGATTATGTATGAGCTTACTACTATCTCTCGCTATTCTCGCCTACGCTACACTATCACTGCACTCGAAATTTTAGATAATGAATGAACGATTAAGTCGAGATTAGGTGTGAAGACCGCAAACTCTCGATTAAATTGCTTATTCAACCTGCAATTTATCTATTAACACGAGAAATTGCGTTGAACCAGGAGTGAAATCCATACTTTGACGCATAACTCTCTCTTATTTTATCAAAACAGGGACGAAGTTGTTAAACCAGGGGTGAAACCCTAACCTTGAGGACTTGTTCCGCCCTTTTACGAAACTCTCACCAAAGACTCGACGGACTCCAATGACCTGAAGTCACGATATGACTAACGGGATGCGTGCCCAACGCCTAAGAATCGAGGCAAAGGCACTGTCCTGAAGGTCAAATGTGCACAACAAGTCCTTGTGAATAGTTGAACCACTTTGGCTGGTCGAAGTTTAGTAGCCGCAGACGATCTATTTCTCGATTTTTATGTGTTTTCGATTCTGAGCCTGCAACTGCTGACTCTGATGATTCGTTGATTTTATGTGTTTATGTGTATGTTTAACTGTTTATGTGTTTAAATTTTGGAGACTTTTTCGATTTTTGCCTTCACTTCGATCGACACGCACGACTCGCACTGCATTGCTATCCCAAAACGCTGACAAATCGTTAAATTGTGGACGACCTTATGCTATGTTATACGCTTATACTATACTACTCGACAAGTTATTCGCGATCGTTATTCTCGAACGCGCACGGGCTTTGAATGTTAGGTTTCTGTATTCTGACTGCCTCTGTTGATTACATGCTTATGTGCTTCTGTGCTCTATATGTCCTACGTGTTTATGTGTTTCTGTGCCCTACGTGCTTACGTGATTATGTGCTTTTGTGTTTATGTGAATCTGTGACTGTGTGTCTATATGTTTACATGATTATGCGTGTTCCTAAGCTTTAGTAAGTAGTAGACGTGTGAAGTGAGATTCGATTGTGACGTGTCTGAGACCTATGACGATGTCTATTGCAGACAATGTCAACTAGACCATCATCCGGATCCCGTCACCCACGACTCTCTCATCAAGAACAGAGGGACAAACGCCTTGCTGCCATCCTCACGAAGCAAGTGGCCAAGGTTGTGCCTCAGATCATGAGTGAGATTTACGAGAACGTTAGCAAATCATCTGAGGAGTCTAGAACCGATGCTCCTAAAGCTACTACTGCTTTCAGCTTTAAGCAATTCAAGGCATGTGGTCCAAAGGAATTCACTGGAGAAGATGGCCCAACGGCTATGTTTCAATGGTTTGATTCCATCGAAGTCACTCTGCGTCAAAGCGGCTGTCCTGAAAATATCCGTACCCTGAACGCTACCAGCATCTTCCAGTCCCGTGCATTAGACTGGTGGACGGCCGAGAGAAACAAACGCGGGAATGATGGACGAATTCTGCCCTCCCCATGAACGCCAAAAGCTGGAGGACGAGTTTTGGAACATAAAGCAAAAGGATGGAGACAACGCTGCCCTGACTGCTCGCTTTAAGCAGCTCAGTATCATCTGTCCCGATCAAGTGAAAACGTCTGACATGGCCATCAAGAAGTATATCCGAGCTCTATCCGACTGTGTTGCGGATTTTGCGCATGCCGCAAAGACAGCAACGATTGAAGAAACTTACTTGCTTCCCGCTGAAATCAACGACAAGCGGGTAAAAATCTGGTTTTTGGGATAAAGCTTCAAAGAGCCTGCACCAAGTCACCGCCGCAACAGCCACTAAAACCGCCGCCGCTCAATCGTCCAAGTCCTCACGCCGCAAGAAGAAGAACAACAACCGCAGCTCCAGCAACAAGAACTATGCTGTCACCACCACTGCTGCTCCTCTTCAAGCCATACCGGCTCAGCAGCAGCACCATCACCGACCAGCACCAGTTTCTTATGCACCGCCAGCAAAGCGTGCATACACAGGCCCCCACCCGGCTTGCCCAACATGTTCTTACCATCACCCGGTGGGTCTCGCCTGTCATTTCTGCGTTCACTGCAACCTGTACGGCCACTTCACTCCCAACTGCCGTACTGGTCCCCGTCAAGCCTCAGCTCAAGCCACTGCTCATCAAGCTCTACTCCCAGCCCCGCAAGGCCAACAAGCGGCTCAGGCACCCGCGATCAACGCCCGAGTCTGCTTCGCATGTGGTGATCCCAACCACTTTGCGAACATGTGCCCGAACAGGGTGGTGAAACAAGAGCCTCAGCAGCAGCAACAGCATCAGCAGCAGCAACAAGCCGCACGCGCCAGAACTTTCAACATCAACGTGCGCCAAGCCCAGGCCGACAACAACGTGGTCAATGGTACGTTCCTTGTGAATGGTACTTATGCTTCGTGTTTGTTTGATACTGGAGCCGATAATTGCTTTATGTCGTTCGAATTTGAGAAACTCCTTAGTCGTAAACGCTCCCATCTCCCCTCGACGTTCGATGTCGAAGTCGCTACCGGAAGAACTGTCGCCGTAAATTCTGTTCTTCGTGATTGTACTCTTGAGCTCAACAATCACATCTTCCCAATCGACCTTATCCCGATGCAACTCGGAAGTTTTGACGTCATAGTTGGCATGGACTTTCTTCGCGAAAACCATGCTGAAGTTGTGTGCTTCGATAAGATGATTCGATTCTCGCTCGCGAACGGTGATTTATTGTGTGTTTATGGCGAAACTGCTTCGAAAGGTCTTAAACTCATGTCATGTGTCCAAGCTAGCAAGTATCTCTGCAAGGAAAACAGAGCTTTCTTGGCTAACATTGTAGCAGCGGAGAAGGAAAAGAAAGGAAGACCAGGTGTAAACGATGTTCCAGTGGTTCGAGAATTTCCTAACGTTTTTCCAGAGGATCTTCCCGGACTGCCGCCAAGTCATGATATCGACTTTCGTATTGACCTCATTCCTGGAGCCAAACCTATTGCCAAAGCTCCTTACCGACTCACACCATCCGAAATGCGTGAACTCTCGAACCAACTCCAGGAATTACTTGAGAAAGGCTTCATTCTCCCGATCACCTCTCCTTGGGGCGCGCCAGTCCTTTTCGTCAAAAAGAAGGATGGGTCGTTCAGGATGTGCATCGACTATCGGGAATTGAATAAGTTAGCTATCAAGAACCGCTATCCCCTGCCTCACATTGATGATTTGTTTGATCTACGCTCAGGCTATCACCAATTACGCATTCAAGAGGAAGATATACCCAAAACCGCGTTTCGCACTCGATACGACCACTACGAATTCGTTGTTATGCCTTTTGGTTTAACCAACGCACCCACGGTTTTCATGGACCTGATGAATCACGTGTGTAAACCTTATCTCAACCGTTTCGTCATCGTATTCATCGACGATGTCTTGATCTATTCCAAGTTGAAGACCGAACACGCGCAACATCTACGTTTGGTTCTCGAGCTACTACAGGGGAATCGACTCTATGCCAAGTTCTCCAAGTATGAATTTTGGCTGGAGGAGGTTCAGTTTCTGGGTCACATCGTAAATAGTCAAGGTATTCACGTCGATCCTGCGAAGATTGAAGCTGTTAAGAGTTGGATTACACCAAAGAACCCGTCCGAAATCCGTTCTTTTCTCGGACTAGCGGGCTATTATCGACGATTTATTGAAGGATTCTCAAAGATCGCTGTGCCGCTTACCGCTCTCACGCATAAAGATAAGCCTTTTGTTTGGGGAACCAAATAAGAGACTGCCTTCCAAACGCTCAAGCACATGTTTTGCAATGCTCCTGTTCTCACATTGCCCGATGGAAACGACGATTTCATTGTCTTTTGTGATGCTTCCAACCTTGGTCTCGGTTGTGTTCTTATGCAGCGGGACAAGGTTATAGCTTACGCATCTCGTCAGCTCAAAATCCATGAGAAGAACTACACAACCCATGATCTCGAGCTAGGTGCATTTGTTTTTGCATTAAAGATTTGGCGACACTACCTGTATGGTACAAAGTGTATGATCTTCACCGATCATAGGTGTAAGGACCTACTGATGTGTGCAAAATGCAACATATAAATTACATCTATTGTGGCATAAAACTAACCCCTTTTTAGTACTAATGTTGGAAAAAGTGTGCTTTTGTCTTCCTTTTGTATTTTCAGGATTAAATGAGCTCAAATTAACAAAAGAAGCAAAAAGACAGCTAAATCTAACATAAATACAAGAAAAGGAACTAACGTGGCATGCCCGACCTCCCCGAAAGCATCTTCCCATGCAAAATAAGAGAACAGAAGGCTGAACACGCCCTGTGTTCAGTGAACACGGGGGCGTGCCCAAGTGCCAGTGATGTGTAGTAAAATACACATATTTATCCTGTGTGAAATGTATAATTATTGTATGTTTTTATTTGTTTTTATTTAGTTTTATATTTGTTTTATTTTATTTTGTGTTTTTCCAGGTCCTGGTGTAAAGGGGGCAAAAGCGGCGAATAAAACGGAGTCCGAATGAAGAAGAAATGAAGAAAAGAACATAAATACGCGCCAGAAACAGTCAGAACTTCATCTGGACATATCCGGAGCTAGGAAATGAGTTACGGGGGCCATAATATATGCTTTTGGGGTAGCTCGACGAGAGGAATCCAAAAATAAACTTTGTTTTTGAAGAACCTTTGCGCACCGCAACAATGAGATCCTTGCGGTGCGCAAGGGTTTGTCGGCAAGACTTTCTGGTGCGCGAATGGAGCAGTTGAGAAAGTTAGTTACAAAAGTGCTTGCGCACCGCAACAACCATAGTGTTGAGGTGCGCAAGCAATGCCCAGATGTCAAAAATCTCAACTATAAATAGCCTTCACTTGCAACTTCGAAAATACACCTCTCCAACACAAAACCTTCGGGTTTAGATCAATGTAGTCGATATTGGAGCACTTGGAGGTCTTTGGAGGTCTCGGAAGCTCTCGGTTCGAGTTAAAAGCGCCCCGGTTCCGACAAATGTCCGACAAACGTTAAGTTCTCGTATCTTTTACTTTTTACCATGTTACCTTGTGTTTGTAATTGTGTTTACTTTCTGTATTTGTATAATATGTGTAGCTAAACTTATAAACTACCTGGGTTATGATGAACTAGATGATTGTAATGTATATTTGACATGATTTCAGTTATTTGGTGTGATTTACATGATGTATTGTTGAACTTGACTTTATATTGTCCTTTAATTGCTTATAACTTGGTTATTGAAATTAGTAACTTTAAACTATATTACTATTTCAATCTAAATTGTTAATCTTATGATTATCAGTTCGGGCCTTGTCTTTTCGATAAAAACATTAACTTTCGATCAACAAGTTAATCAAGTATTAAAATCAAACCAATTAAAGATGCAAACTTACTTGGTGATTAGAAATAAGATCCAGGTATGCTAGGTTATTAGCTAGCCGTTGTTGGGTAAATTGGGTGACCGATAACTCGGATTCATTTACTTTTTCGCGTCTAAGGTTTCCTAGGATTTCAATGTTTCAATAATACTTCTGCTTCATGTTTTTAAGATCTTCTCACAACTTAGTCTCTGAGGTCCCAAAGGTCTGATACTCGTGGGATTTGGTATCGATAGCTCGAGCCGGTTCATTCTAGCACTTCACATCTCGTCTTTATCTTTTGTTTAAATGGCATCTCTAACGGGGGGTTAACCAAAGGAAAAAGATATTTAACTGTTATTATTGTCAAATTAGCATTGCATGATTTTAGGGATTTCAAAACCCAGGTAGTCCGTTTATCATATATATTTGTTACACTTTATTTCTGTGATTGTTATACTTTGTTTGTCTGTATTTATTTCACTGTATTTGTTTATTTGTTTTACTTTTCGTTTCCTGTATTCTTTTCCGTAAGTTTTCAATTTATTATTTAAAAATCAAAAATCAATTTAAAACAAACTTCCAAATTTAACTTTATAGTCGATAGAGGTTTATTATCTAAAGTTTGTATATAGTGTCCACGGATTGATATCCGGTCTTGCCATCTACACTACACCGTGACCGGTGCACTTGCCGATTGTGTGTGGTTTAGTAGCAATTCCATTTAAAACTTGTTTTGAAAATAAAACGAAATATCATATGCTCGGACATGTAGTAACTGGAAGGGTTAAGTACCGTTAAATTGGGAACTCCTGTCTAGCCTAGCATTCGTACAAATCCAATTATAAGGACCCGTTGCCTATCTGGGGACAATCCCAATGAGAGTACCGACACCTATTAGGCCAAAGCATGTCCAACTTTTGAGCATTTGAATAAACAACCTCACATCAAGCTTTTTACATACCAAGGCTTTTGAATAAAACGATTCATAAAACATCAAAGTCTTTCGAACATAAAAAGCTATACCGTGACCGCACATCAAGTTTTTGGCGCCGTTGCCGGGGACACTGGCAAACTTTAGAGAACTACCCGAGTCGTCTATTAAGTTATTTTTTTTACTTGTTTTCATAGATTAAAGTTTGTTTGTTTGTTTTGTCTATTTTTATAATGTGTTTGATCTGTGGAGGGCCTCATTATACCGGATATTGTCCAAATTCATCAGAGTATTCCACAAATTACTCTTCTAACTTATATTCACAACCACAACCATATCAAAACTATTATTCTTCACCATATCAACCATGCAACGAAAGCAAGTACCCACCTTATTTTTCGACATTTGTGGAATCATATCAAATCGCTCAGGCAACATTTTTACTGAAGCAAGACTGCGAAGTACTAGATCAAATGTTAGAATGGATGAAAAACAACGATCAAGTCGCTCAGATAACATCATTATTGAAGCAAAACTGCGAAGTACTAGAACAAATGTCAGAAAAGATGAAAAACAACGATCAAATCATCAATCCATTTTGTGGGAACTGCGCTGGACCGCACAAGTCTGAAAATTGTCCGAACTCTTTTCGAAGGGCAATGCCTTCGGTTACAAAGGGGATATATTGGGCCGACAAGGATGATTTGACTTTAAATCAAGACATGAATGACGAGTCGGTAGATGCCACAGAGCTTACCAATATGGAGACAACATTGAAGGATGCTGAGGGTATTGGTGAAGATAATAAGGTACAACAGGAAGAGAAAAATGTTAAACTAATAATTGATTTTTCCTGTGATGATGCGGTGATAGATGCGAAGCTGGCTGAATATAGGAGACTAATAAAAGAAAAGATGAAAGAGGAGCTACCCGGTGAGCCAGAGTTATCAGAAAAAGAACCAGAGACAAAAATGGACACTGAAATCCCACCTCCGGTTCAGCAAGTCATTAATTCCAACCATTGGTGTGATGACTTTTGGAGTGATGACGATGAAGGGGTAGTAGAAGAGATTGAATTAGAGGTGCCTCGATACTCAGCAGCTCTAATTGGAGAAGTTGAAGAAAAGCCACTTGACAAGATGGAGGATGAGAAAGACCATGAACCATCTTGGGAAGAAGAGTTTGGTGATGAGTTGGTAGGTTTGCCAACTATTGAAAATGAAGAATTTGACCCAATCGGTGATCTTGCATATTTAGAGAAATTACTTGAAGGTGAACCGATCATGGAAATCAAACAAATACCAAACGAAGAAGAAGAGAAAGTGGCTGAGGAGTTTGAAAGTTGGCCCGTGGAAAAGCTAGAAGCTGGATCACCACCACAATTAAAAACACGGGAGAAGACACGAAGAAACTTGGATCAACATATCTTGAGGATGCAAAGATGGTGCGAACGGAAGCTCAAATGCAGAGACAACCATCATCCTCTTTATATGACACGAATCAGGTTTGGTCCAGGTAAATTTAAGTATTGGTGGCGTGACCTATTTGAAAATGTTAAAAGGTTTAAAAGTTCCAAATTTTCAAATAACAAGAAGCGGGTGAAATTGAATAAGCTAGACTGGGGTTGGATAAAGGAGAAGCCTCCTGATTGAGGTTTTGAAATGACACATAGTTATTTAGTTGGTGTGATTTTTCGTAATGTTTATTTTATCTTTATCTTTTGTGTGGTTTGATTTAGTTTTTGTCTTTGAGTCAGTTTTATGCCTAGGTTTGTTTGTTGTGTCATGTGCAGGTTAGTTTAAATCCGCCCGTACTCAATCTCCATTCGGGTGGAAATTTCGGAACTGCAATCTTGTGAAAAAGCAACCAAGGTATAAAAGAAGACCGCGAAGGAAATGCTATACGGTCATATACAAGTTTGGATTAAGAACATGCATAGCTAGCACAGACTATCATTATAACCAGCTAAGTCCTTTCCAATTTGTCCTTTGTCTTTTATTTCTTATTTACTTTAATTTTTGAGTTTTCATTTACACAACAATAAAATAAACAATTTAAAAATTTTAAAGAAATTTTTCGCGCTTGTCCCGATCTTTTAGCACATCGAAAACAAAGACCTTTTCAAAACGACAGTCAAAACGATTCAAATGTCGAACTTACTAAAACAAAAATACATGTTTCTTTAAGTTGCGGGATAGTAGGTTGATTAAATCAGGTTTTTCTTGAAATAAAATTTTTACGGGATACCTAAGATAATGAATCAAGCTGGAAAGTTAATTGATCATGCAATATCAATATCGACCCTTATTTTTCCACATGACAGTAAGTTTTGAGCCTATAAGTGTTTCTTACGAATACACTATTTTCGTTTCATGTGTGTTTACCAACTTGTTGCATTACTTTAGAACTTGTACGTTTTGATACATTTCAAGACCTTTGGTTTAGACGTTGATACAAGTATGATAGAGGCATTAGGATCACCTTTCTAATGTAAAAAAAAAAAAAACCTGTTACCCAAAAATGTTATCAAATAGAAAACCAAGTTGAGCCTTTTTCTGTTTCATTTGTTTAAAACACAACCATTTTGTGGAACATCCAAAAGTGCTATAAAAAGAAGAGCAAAACGATATGAAAAATGCATGGGATGTGGAAATCGGTCTCACACAGGAAGATGTAGAAAAAGTCAAACTGAATCTCAACATGAATACACACTTCTAATGAGGGTGGGGGCTATTAGGCTCAATGCCGAACGGTCCATTAGAGTTGGAAGTAATGTTCACTACAGGATTGAGGAAGACTTACTCCATATCTTGGATAAAACCGGTCTTGACGATCTGACCTTAAAAGAGTCACTTGATTTGTGAGTACTAAAAAAAAAAGAAAAAAAAAACCTACTACGTGCTTTTCCGGTTTATCGTAAATCACTTTCTTCCAAATAAACAACCTACCTTTTACCCTTACCTACCCACAATAAAAGTCCTCTTAATTTGTATCGACTTATAACAATTAGGTGGAGATCTGATTGACGTACAAGCTTATAATAGTCATGCTTCACGGTTCAGTTTTTGAGAGTTCACTTGAAATTACATATATATTAACCGAGAGATGAGTGAATTTCGTGAGGGATGTTAATATTGCATAAATTGATTACTTGAAGGTAAGAAAGTTTGATTAGGTAGGCTCGGTTTCTCGTTTCATTCTCTTGAATTGTCAACCTTTTGAACATTGTAAGTCTTGGGAAACATCTGTGTTTATTGATTTTGTAGTTCGCGTTTTAATTTGTTAAGGCTTGCGTTTTTGTAAAGCGTTTAAGTGGGACATGTTGATTAAGATTTTCTTAGGGACAAGCAAAAGTTTAAGTGTGGGGATATTTGATGTGTAGTAAAATACACATATTTATCCTGTGTGAAATGTATAATTATTGTATGTTTTTATTTGTTTTTATTTAGTTTTATGTTTGTTTTATTTTATTTTGTGTTTTTCCAGGTTCTGGTGTAAAGGGGGCAAAAGCGGCGAATAAAACGGAGTCCGAATGAAGAAGAAATGAAGAAAAGAACATAAATACCCTCCAGAAACAGTCAGAACTTCATCTGGACATATCCGGAGCTAGGAAATGAGTTACGGGGGCCATAATATATGCTTTTGGGGTAGCTCGACGAGAGGAATCCAAAAATAAACTTTGTTTTTGAAGACCCTTTGCGCACCGCAACAATGAAATCCTTGCGGTGCGCAAGGGTTTGTCGGCAAGACTTTCTGGTGCGCGAATGGAGCAGTTGAGAAAGTTAGTTACAAGAGTGCTTGCGCACCGCAACAACCATAGTGTTGAGGTGCACAAGCAATGCCCAGATGTCAAAAATCTCAACTATAAATAGCCTTCACTTGCAACTTCGAAAATACACCTCTCCAACACAAAACCTTCGGGTTTAGATCAATGTAGTCGATATTGGAGCACCTTTGGAGGTCTTTGGAGGTCTCGGAAGCTCTCGGTTCGAGTTAAAAGCGCCCCGGTTCCGACAAATGTCCGACAAACGTTAAGTTCTCATATCTTTTACTTTTTACCATGTTACCTTGTGTTTGTAATTGTGTTTACTTTCTGTATTTGTATAATATGTGTAGCTAAACTTATAAACTACCTGGGTTATGATGAACTAGATGATTGTAATGTATATTTGACATGATTTCAGTTATTTGGTGTGATTTACATGATGTATTGTTGAACTTGACTTTATATTGTCCTTTAATTGCTTATAACTTGGTTATTGAAATTAGTAACTTTAAACCATATTACTATTTCAATCTAAATTGTTAATCTTATGATTATCAGTTCGGGCCTTGTCTTTTCGATAAAAACATTAACTTTCGATCAACAAGTTAATCAAGTATTAAAATCAAACCAATTAAAGATGCAAACTTACTTGGTGATTAGAAATAAGATCCAGGTATGCTAGGTTATTAGCTAGCCGTTGTTGGGTAAATTGGGTGACCGATAACTCGGATTCATTTACTTTTTCGCGTCTAAGGTTTCCTAGGATTTCAATGTTTCAATAATACTTCTGCTTCATGTTTTTAAGATCTTCTCACAACTTAGTCTCTGAGGTCCCAAAGGTCTGATACTCGTGGGATTTGGTATCGATAGCTCGAGCCGGTTCGTTCTAGCACTTCACATCTCGTCTTTATCTTTTGTTTAAATGGCATCTCTAACGGGGGGTTAACCAAAGGAAAAAGATATTTAACTGTTATTATTGTCAAATTAGCATTGCATGATTTTAGGGATTTCAAAACCCAGGTAGTCCGTTTATCATATATATTTGTTACACTTTATTTCTGTGATTGTTATACTTTGTTTGTCTGTATTTATTTCACTGTATTTGTTTATTTGTTTTACTTTTCGTTTCCTGTCTTCTTTTCCGTAAGTTTTCAATTTATTATTTAAAAATCAAAAATCAATTTAAAACAAACTTCCAAATTTAACTTTATAGTCGATAGAGGTTTATTATCTAAAGTTTGTATATAGTGTCCACGGATTGATATCCAGTCTTGCCATCTACACTACACCGCGACCGGTGCACTTGCCGATTGTGTGTGGTTTAGTAGCAATTCCATTTAAAACTTGTTTTGAAAATAAAACGAAATATCATATGCTCGGACATGTAGTAACTGGAAGGGTTAAGTACCGTTAAATTGGGAACTCCTGTCTAGGCTGGCATTCGTACAAATCCAATTATAAGGACCCGTTGCCTACCTGGGGACAATCCCAATGAGAGTACCGACACCTATTAGGCCAAAGCATGTCCAACTTTTGAGCATTTGAATAAACAACCTCACATCAAGCTTTTTACATACCAAGGCTTTTGAATAAAACGATTCATAAAACATCAAAGTCTTTCGAACATAAAAAGCTAGACCGTGACCGCACATCAGCCAGCATAAAAGACAAAGCTATAGAAGCTTCCATTGCCCACCACGGGGCCGTGCTCAGTGGACACGGGGCCGTGGTCAACTATAAGATTCACAGAATCCACGCAAATCTTGATAGTACAGATGTGCTTCTGCACACGAGGGCGTGCCCAGTGGATACGGGGGTGTGGTCAACTAATGCAGATAAACTGCAATTAATGAAGACAGAGAAGAGGATGGACACGGGGCCGTGCCCGAGCTACTATTCAGGCTATAAATAGGGGTGCTTGGCTCACTTGCAAACCATCCCTTGGCACACCATCTCTCTCACACTTCACCCACCACCCACCACCACCATAACACCATCATCCACCACCATCATCCATTGTCCATCATAGAGTGTGTGAGTCGTCTCGGGATCCAAGATTGATCATAAGAGTTCTTGACAATCAAAGGCCATGTTTGCCTTAGTCTCTTACATCACTTGGTGAAGACAAGTGTCTAGTGTAATACTTTTTATTTTTAATATTTTTGCACTTTTTACTTGGTTATGTATTTATGACTTTAATAACTAGTTTCTTATGTTGAAGGTGATTCGTCCTTATCGTTTGTCCGTGGGGTCTTGGCATTATTTTACTGTCTATATAAAATAAAAGATTTTCACCATTCATATCTCCACGGTCTATTAGGAGGTATGTTGGCTACCTGGTCGGGGGTTAAGGGAACAGTTTGGTAAGAGTCTTGCCTTGTTCAGTGTATAGCTCCTGCAAGGACCTGGGTCAAATTTAGTAGGACCTCCTTCAATACCCACCGGTACAATCCATTTCTACAACTGGTGCAACAATCTGATGGTACAAGATCAGATACCTAGACCGTTGGTGGTTTCTCAACCAGATGTGGATATAAACATTTCTACAACTGGTGCAAATGATCACGAGGTAGGACCGAGTGGAACAGCTCACGAACCACCAGAGGAATCAGCTCCATCATTTGATCAGTCCGATGACTCAGATTCGGAGAACGCTCCGATATTTGATGAGGATCCAAATGTTGCATCAACTGAAGCTGAGGATCACACCGGTGATCTAGATATCTCGATTCAGCAATCGGAAGTTGTTGTGCCTGACACCATCATGCCACAAACATTGTCTTACCATCCTTCAGATCAGATTATAGGAGATCTTCAAAGTGGTGTCAAAATGAGAGATCAAATCAACCGTGCACTTACATGTTTTTTTTCATCGGTTGCTCCTTTACAAGAAGAATTCTCACTCAAATGTTTTATCTCGCAGATTGAACCCAGAACTTACAAGGAAGCTTTGACTGAAGATAACTGGGTGATTGCAATGCAAGAAGAATTGCAACAGTTTGAAAAATTAGGTGTCTGGAGATTGGTTGATTTACCCCCAAATCAAAAGTTGATCAAGAAAAAGTGGGTGTTCAAATGTAAAAGAGATGATCGAGGCATCGTTGTTCGAAACAAAGCACGACTGGTTGTACAGGGATTCAGTCAGCAAGAAGGCATTGACTATGAGGAGGTTTACGCGCCTGTTGCTAGACTTGAGGCTATAAGGATCTTCCTGGCGTTCGCGTCGTGGAAAGGATTCAAAGTATACCAGCTTGACGTGAAGTCTGCATTTCTGTACGGAAAGATAAAGGAAGAAGTGTATGTGGGACAACCTCCGGGTTTCACTGATCCACATCACAAGAAAAAAGTGTATCTACTGGATAAAGCTCTCTATGGATTGCACCAGGCCCCGAGAGCCTGGTATGAGACGCTTTCCCAATATCTGTTGGCCAACGGATTCATCAGAGGGATAGTAGATAGCACTCTCTTCACAAAGGAAGTTGTAGGTCACCTCTTAATTGTGCAGATCTACGTTGACGATATTATTTTTGGTTCGAAAAACGTCGAGCTATGTAAAGAATTTGAGTTGGTGATTAAAAGAAGTTCGAGATGAGTTCGATGGGGGGAGATGAAGTTTTTCCTTGGGTTGCAGGTAGAACAAATGCCCGATGGAATCTTCATTCATCAAACGAAGTATGTCAAAGATGTCCTGGAAAAGTTCAACATGTCTCAATGTAGTCCAGCATCAACCCCCTTAGTTCAGAACCATGGATTATGTCCAGATGAGAATGGAGAGAAGGTTGAAGAGACGCTGTATCGATCAATGATTGGATCGTTGATGTATCTAACTGCCTCCCGGCCTGACATCATGTATCCGACATGTTTGTGTGCCCGATATCAGTCAAATCCTCGCCAGTTGCACTTGACAGTCGTCAAAAGAATATTACGGTATTTGAAGGGCTGCCCAAGCACCGGCTTGTGGTATCCTAAGTCTAGCGATTTCTCTCTAACAGGTTTTGCTGATTCGGACTTTGGTAGTTGTAAGCAGAATGCTAAGTCCACCACTGCTGGGTGCCAGTTCTTCGGAACTAGATTGGTCGCTCTCTCTACATTCGAGGCTGAATACGTTTCGGCCTCCAGCTGTTGCTCGCAGATCCTTTGGATCCAACAGCAGATGAGGGATTACGGTTTGCAATTCTTGGATACACCGATATTTGTGGACAATGAAACGGCAATCAACATTACGAAAAACCCGGTTCATCACTCAAAAACTAAACACATTGAGTTTCGGCATCACTTCATACGTGATTGCTATGAAAAGAAGTTAATTCGAATTGAATATTTGCACACCGATGAACAGAAGGCTGATTTCTATACTAAACCTTTTGATAGAAAAAGATTTAATTATCTTTTAAAATTGAATGTGAAGCCGCGGAGGACGGCAATCAAAAGTGAACCACATCATGTTGTCACGTTTATTTGTACAGTTTGTTTTTTTGCTTTTTGTTAAAACCAAAAACACAAAAATATGTTTATGATTTTAGGGGGAGAAAGTTTGCAGAAAAGTACAAAAACATGATAAAATTAAAAAAACAAAAAACATTTAAAAAAGTAAAAAATGAGTTTGTGTAAAAAGGGGAAATGATAGTACATTAGCTAGACAGTGCAGTACGCTAAAGAAATGTAAAGTAAAATCGTGTTAAGCAGTCTTGCAGATGATATGCCGATAGGTTTTTATACATTCAGTAGGTTTGTTCGGGATATAAACATAAAATTACTTGCTTTTATGTGGGGAACATCTCTCGGATATATGGGTAACCCCCGAAATCTTGTTTGAAAGGTCCCTCTTTCTGAGATACTAGGTCTTTATACTCAGTGATATCTGGGGTATTATCCCGAGACTTCTGATTTTGCGGAAGCAATGGCCTAGTCCCCGGAGAATACTTTCTGCATGCTTGAAATATAGCGCCGCCCTCAGCACATATTGATGAAGACAATAAAATTGCTAATCAATGTTGTTGTAAAAAAGATCCTCTAAAGGGGACACACCTAAAGTCAAACCAGGCTCTCTGCTGAACGGAAGTTCTGACCCGAGTCATCACGGTTTCATAATTTATTCCCCTTACAGATATCATCTGTGGTATACTCACATGTAAGACTGAATATTGGGATCTGGATACGGGAGTATATTTTGAGGTGGGACACATATGAAAGTTAAGCTTTAAAACATTAAATCCGTATCCTGAACAGATTGAACTTTGTGTGAAAATTTAAGTGGATCAGTATATCGACAATCATTGCAAATTGTTTAATGCTTAAAATGTCACCTAAGCTTAACGGTACTTGTATCTTGTCGGCAGCTGATATGATCCCCTAACATGCTCACAAAAAGATTGTATGTACAGTTTATTTCTTTTCATATTCAAAATCCAAAAAGATTTTAGTTTTTCATCTTATTTTTGACTACTGATGTTGGGGATCGGATGATCAAAGTCTTATGTGCTAAACATGTCGGATATTGAGGGTTGGGGAAGCAGTATATTGTGGTTTAAGATCGGTAATGGCTTTAATGTGCAAAAGTTCATTAATTTGAACTTGATTTCATTTCAGAAAATCAGCATCTTCATAAGTTGGTCAGCCAGGGTCATTAATTTGGACTTGGCAGGCTAAACAGTTGACCAGGGTCATTAACTTGGACTTGGTTGACTGAGTGTGTCGGTAAAATCTTGAAAATACAAAAAGTTCAAAATTTATCAAAGAAGTTTCGCTTGAAAACAAAGGTGGATTCGCTTCAATTGAGCATTCGCTTGAATGGGGTCTCGCTTGACCTTACCCATGTCACTTTCAAGCGAGATGTCCAAGACTATATATAGAGATTTGGGTTCCGCTTGAAATCATTTTACATTTGCTCTCGCTTCAAATCACTGTTTGGGCGATTTCAAGCGATCGATCAAAAACATCATTTTCTAGGCGAAACTCTGCCCAAATTCACTCAGACTTGGTATTTTTAGTTGGTTTGCACAACTAGGAATATGGTGAATGTAAGTATTCTCCTTGATTCGATTTATTTTTATCTGTTTCTTAGGGTTTCGGCGATGTCAGTTTTGAACTCGTAGATTCAGGGCTTTTAACTGTTTATATTTGATATTAGAACACATGGTAGTGATCGGATTTGAGTGTAGATGATCGTGTGATAGTTTAATTGTATCAGATTGTATGTTTTTTATATGTTGGTCGATTTGGTCAGATCTTAAAACTTAGATCTAGTCTGTTTTAGGAGGTGTTAGTGGTTGAATTTGGTACTTGTGTGATCAGAATTGAAAGTAGAACAGGTTGACATCATCAATTTGATCAGATTGTGTTAGTTTTTTTTGTTTGGATTGGAATGATAATTTCAAGCAAATCCAGGGTTTTCTCTTGAAGACCTCTCGCTTGAAAGTGTTTGATTAGATGATGATGAATTTCAAGAGAGTCATTATGTTCTGCTTGAAGGCCTTTCGCTTGAAAGCCTTTTGCTTGAATGATCTGTTTGATTTATAATCGCTTGAAAATGGCTTAAATGTTGAAATTTATTCAAGTGTTTAATGTGTCTATGTATTTATGTTCTTGCAGCCTTCGACAGTGATTTTCAATGCTCTGCATAACAGTTGATGTGATTTGGATGTAGAAAGAAGTCCGAAATTGTCTGAGTTTGCAGAAATTCTGGAATTTATGAGGAGAATTCCATCACAGAAGGCATTGACTGATAGACGCTCAGTTTTCAAGTCACGTATTAAACGTTTCTGGATGAATACCACGTATAATGAAACTGATAAGGTGATAACTTCAGTAGTTGAAGTAAACGGAGAAGAAAAGCAAATCATCATTTCTGAAGCAGTTGTTCGTGAGGTGATTAATTTTCCGGATGAAGAAGATACTCCGACAATGTTTCCGGAAAGAATGGTCAAAGGTTGTTTCCTAAGAATGGGATACACAGGAGCTCTTAATGCTGTAAATTATTTGAAATCAAAGTTCACGAAGCCTTATAAGTTCTTGATACATTCTGTCTTGATGAGTCTTAGTCACCAAAAGGGAAGCTATGATGCTATGCGTGATTATCATATGAATATGGTTGTGGCTCTCGTGCTAAACAAAAAGTACAATTTCTCGCACATAGTATTTCATTATATGGTGAATGAAGTTACATCGAAGAGAAAGACTTGGTTATATCCAAGGTTTATACAAATGATGATTGATCATGCTTATCCAAACATTGTCCGAGACGAGAATAATGATTTACTGATTCTCGCTCACATGGATAATGATTCTATCAAGAGTTTAGCTAGTTATCATCCAAATCATCCTGAACCGAAAGATCCAGTTGCTTTATTTGGTGCAATCAGAGATAGAAATTATCAGGATCCAGATCTAGTTAATCACCAAAACTGGAGAAATGAAGAGGAGATGAAGGAAGCTGGTTATGCTGATGAACTGAAAGCTCTTGAAGGTTTTAAACCAACAAGGAATGAATGGTTTGTGAAGGAACAAAAGAAGAGGATCAGGAAGACTACTCTGAAAGTGCAGCAAGGAGAAGAATCCTCGTCTCAACCTAAGAAGAAACAAAAGAAAGCTAAAACATTGCTGATTGATGAATCTGATGTAGAAGCAGAGGTTGAGAAAGAAGCTGAAGCTGAGACTGTAGCTGAAGCTAATGTTGGAATTGATATTCGTCTATCTCCTAATTCTCAAAGATTGTTGAAAGATTTGAATATTTTCAATGAACAGGAGAAAGAACAAGTTGCTGAAGGTGCTCAAAGTGATGCCATTGACAAAGATACTACTTCTTCTGATGATTATATTGATGAAACTGAACGTTACAAGATTGTAATGTCTGCGGCAGCAAAAGAAAAACAAAAGAAGGAGAGAAGTAGAAAAGATGATGATGAGCTGTACGTGCCTTCGCAAGAAGAGGTTGCAGCTCAAAAGAGCTCAAAAGGTAGAAAGAAAGGAGTTGTGAGAAAGCTTGTGCAAACTCCGAAGAAACCAAAGACAGTAAAGATCTTAATGGACAAGAAACCTATTCAAGAAGTCAGTAAATCACCATCACCACCACATGATCTATCACCACCACATGAACCTTCATCACCAAAATCTCCACCAAAACAACCAACACCACCACATCTTTCACCACTACATCTCTCACCACCACATCAAGAGCCTGTTACTACTTCAGAACAAATTTTCCAAATACCAACATCTTCACAACCACGTACTCAAACCACACCTGGATCATCTGGTTACAAAGAGTTTCCAAGTGTTCCTCACAATATTCCAATTTCGGAGATTGATGATTTCAACTTTGCAACAGATATTCAAGTTAAAAGTGTTGATGATAAAGTTGAAAGAGTGATAGCTGAGAACAAGAAGCTGGTTAAGCATGTGAAGACAGTTGAAGCTCAAAATGCCGCTCTATTAAAGAAAATCGAAGCTGATGAAGCAGAGATTGATATTATGAAAGTTCAAATAGCAGAGCTTATGAAAGAAAAGAAACGTAAAGATGAGCAGAACATGTACTTTGAGCTCAAGAACAAAGAGTTGGAAGAAGCTAAAGCACAGAAAGAGCATGAAATGTACATGATGAATAAAGTGCTAGAGAAGTTGCTTGGTAAGACTGTTGAGCAGCAGTTTGACGAAATTAACATTGAAGAAGTTAGAGCTCAGAAGCAAGCTGCTATAGATGCTGAGATGCAAAAGAAAGGAAAGGAACCTGAAGGTACATCAGAGGAAGGGGCTATAGTGTTAGCAGTAGTTCCTGTTGAAGATCCTCAACCAATTTCTTCGATTCCTGCTATTTGTGAGAAAGAAAGTATTGTTGAAGATAGTGATGATGAAGAGGATGAAGATGATCATAATGATGACGATGATGAGAAAGTGTATTCTGCAAGTAGTTCTAATAAAGATGACAACGATGATGATCAAGGTGCAACAGGGATTCCGGTTACTGAAACGTCTAAAGAACAAACTGTGGATGATCTGATGAATGATGCAATGAATGAAGAGACAGAGGATGTAACTGGAGAGGGGGAGACTGTTGGTGATCAAAATGTTGAAGCTGTTGAAAAGCTGATCTTGCGTATCGAACCTGAAGTTGAAGAGGGGGAGATTAGACATACATATACGTTGGATGACATTAAAGAGTTGACGCGTACTGATGATCCTAATTTCAAATTTGATTTTGAAGAGGAGTTGAATGCGTTTGACGTGAATCAAGAGGTTGAATATCAGTATAAGTATGTGAAAGATGCAGATCTCTATGATCGTGTTGAAGTAGAAGACTGCACAGATGAAGATAATGTTAATGTTGATACTTCAGAATTTCCAACTCTGATGGAGTTATTTACTGAAGAGAATAGAGATGAATTGAGGTGTAAAGTTGATGAAATGCTCAAAGACAAAAACTTTAATGGCACAACAAAAGATCCTCTAAAAGAAGAACGTAAGAAATGGTTCAGACAGAGCAATGAAAGAAAGTTCAAGAGGCCATTGAAGTATTACAAGAGAGGTAGTAAAGTTTCACTTGGAGATATCATTAGCTGGGGATTCTTTCCCCAAGTGAATGCGTATGCAATTCGAAGAGAGTATGGGGTTCAGTACTTTGAACGTTTATGTGATATTATGTCATTACCCTGGTGGGATGTGGAAGAACTTGCTCAAGTCAGAACGTTGGCCTATCCAGTGAGAAAGAATGATATACGAATGTGGGATTTGATGAAGTTTGAATCTCTGAAGAACTTTAGGCTTTGGAAGCCGCACTACCCTAAGAAGGTGAAAAGGGTAGATCCAGCTACTGGTATTGAAGAAACGATCTTACATGTTAAGAAGCCGAAAGTGATGAAGAATATTCCAGTACCGAAGATGTAACAAGAGTTTTACAAAGGTTTTATGGGATGGGTGTACAGTTGTTTGACGACTGAAGCTATCATCACATATCGTGCTGGAAATGAGATCAGAGGTATCTTTGTATATGATCCTATGTGGCTAATGAATTGCTCTGCAAAGGATATTGAATGTCTATTTATTAACAAGATCTGGTTTAAGCCTGAAGATAGAGAGCAAGCCATGCAGTTTCAACGTGTAGTATCTGTTTGTTTTCAGAAAGGAATTAATTCTGAAAATAAATGGAATTCAAAATGGCTGCTGAGGAAAAGAAGAGAGTCGACGAGAATGAGAAGATTAGAAAAGCATTGCAGAGGAAGCCGAAACATAGAGAAGAAAGATTCAAGGCCCTGTGAAGAGATCTGAAGACCAAGACTGAAGACTCTGGCTGTATCCAAGGGGGAGTTTGTTAGTGCATGATGTCTAAAGCCTACGTCTTAAGTCTAGGGTCTATATATGTCATGATTGTATAATACAGGGGTCAAAATGTAAGTTTAAGTTTATGTTTAAGGGGTTTTGCTTGAAGGTGATTCTTGTCAAGTTCAAGCGAACTCAGATGATCAGGGTTCGCTTGAGGCCGGTTCAAGCGAAACCTAGGGCCTATAAATAGGTGTTAGTTGTTTCTCATTTGTATCAGTTCCAAGAAGTTTGTACCGAACTGCTTCCGGATTTTCAAGTCAATATATGAATGAGAAACAGTGTTTAAAGTGATATTCTGTGTATTTCTACTCCATTCTCTTTGATTCAACCTGTTTGTGTGATTCCGCCTCATAAACAGTGGTATTTTGACTCGGATTGACTCATTTGATCGGTCAAATCGATCCTACAGATGGCGGGGGTCCAAACTCTTTGATCCCCTCATATGTAAGCTACTATTAATACTTTAACTCGGCTACTTAGGACTGTATCCCTGCTGACTCAGACTACTTAGCCGAGGGTAACGTCACCTTCAAAAGAGGGGCCTACCACATTACGCATTAATAACTTAATTAATTATCTTTCAATAATCCGACCCTTTAGGATTGTATCCTTGCTGACTCAAACTACTGGGTTGAGGGTAACGTCACCTTCAAAAGAGGGGCCTACTACAATAACTAAGATAATCTCTTAAAAAGTGCAAAAGTACGGAAATAATCAAAGGTTACACTATACACGAGTCGGAGCTAAGTGATTCATCTTGTCTATCTGTTTTTATTTTATTTTTATTTTTCAGCATTTTAGTTAGTTTTATTTTTCTTAGTTTAAAACCTTTTCTAACTTTTTGATTTGATTAGACGTTGAGGATAAACCGGTACTAAAAGCTCTTGTGTCCTTGGACGACCTCGGTATCTTACCAACACTATACTACGCTCACGATGGATGCACTTGCCCATATGTGTGTTTAGTGTTAGTAAATATCGTGTTTCATAAATTTAAAACTTGGCTAAAAAGTGTAAAAGGGCTTAAAATATACTTAAACTTATATACACACTTCACACGCATCAAGTTTTTGGCGCCGTTGCCGGGGACACAAGGATTTTAAGAAAGCTTAAAATCGACAGCCTAATCAGTTTTTCAAAACCTTTTCAAAATGCGCGCACATTTTTCGGTATTTTAATTTGGTTTTGCATTCACTGAACACGGGCCGTGCTCACTGAACACGGGCCGTGCTGCATATTTTTTCATAAAACACCCAGATACAGTAGCTTGAACACGGGGCTGTGCTCGCTGAACACGCCCCCGTGCTCAATGAAATCAGTAACTTTAATTAAAACGCCTAGATACAGATTATGTACACGGGGCCGTGTCCACTGAACACGGGGCCGTGTCCAGCCTCTATTTTCGTTTTTATTTTTGTTTTCTGATCTCGAGACTTGGTTGTGGTCTGCTAAGTGATTCTTATGGATCAATACTCAGGAGGTTACAACTACACCTATGAGGAGGATGATTATAGGATGTAACACCCCAAATTTTCATATGACCTAAAAGTATAATGGTAGTGATGTTTTAAATGGAAAATATATGAAAGTTAGTAAAAGAATGATGGTTAAGTTAAAAGGTAAATGACTAAAGTGAATGGGGATTAAAAGGTGAGGGACTAGATATGTAAATATGGAATTAAAACATGACAAAAAAATAAACCAAACTAGTCTGGTGTGTGTGTGCGATCGTGAGGATCCAGGGGGAGAACTCCTTCCCTCTCAAAACCCCAAATCACAAAATCCCATCAATTGAAAGCCAAATTATTGAAGAATCGAATGCATGAACTAAGAATCCTGATTATCTAAGTGTTCTTAATCTCAAGTAAGTGAAAATTTGTGATTTGATGATGTTTGATTATATGGGTTTTGTGTAATTCGTGAATGTAATACAAAATTCAGTATGATTGATGGTTGCTATGAAGGTCTAGACATCAATAGATGCTAAATTTCGAATATAAGCATGATTAGGGCAAAACCCACTTGCATGTCCAGTAATGTTTAACAATTGTGAAGTTTTATATGTTAATTTGATAGTTGATTGATGAAATCGTTATGAATAATTGATTTAGAACTATGTGCTCATGATTTGAATGGTAGATTTCAAAATAGTTGGATGTTTATGTTCATCAATGAGAGAACTATGGAAATTGTGTTTAGGATGCTTGTACGTTGTGCTAAACTAATGATACGCACACAATGTGTTCGATGAAATGCCTAAGTGAGTTTAGCTATGGTTTTTTACATGAATACTTGTTAAGTTGATGCAACTTCTTTATGATAATGATGTATGTGATTAGTAGACGCCATAACGTACTATAAGGATTGTGAAAGTAATGTTTATGAAAGCTAAAGTATGAGATTATGACATATAGGCACGAAGAAGGAAGAAGGCGCAAGTCACTCGAAGGCACAAACATCTCAGGATTTCGGTAAGTTCATATGAACTTTATGTACTCTATTTGTAAACTCATGAATAATAATTTTTGGTACTATGAGTTTAGTGTAAATTTCCATTGTGAATCATGATTGATTAGATGCTATGAGTTTATAACGAGAAATGTTCAAAAGAGGATGATGTAGTGAATATGGAATGACCCGTCTAAACGGTTTGAAATGATAAGTGGAATGATTGTTGAAATGTTTAGAAATAGACTTGTTCATAACGGGTTAAGTGATGTAAGTATATTGAAAGATATGGTATGTAGCGATTCATTACAAATGAGTCGGAAAGCGGTATGTTGGATGTTTTCGAATGGAAGTAATGGTGTTAGTAAAGTAACATGTCATGTTAATGGGTCGAATAATGCTAAGAAATAAAAGGGTTTGAATTGTTATGTATTACAACTAACAATCGTTTTGTCGTTATGTATGATAGGTAAATCCCATCCTTAATCGCGGCGCACCCGGACCGAACACACACAATGTCGACTTTTATGCGCTTCCGGTTCAAGATATCTTGTGAAATGGGTCATAATCATTTTGTTAATGTAAATGTAAAAACTAGTATTTAGGATGATCGTAGTAGTTTAAAGTTTAAACTTTATTTTGGATATTTTGGATAGAATGCTTTGGGTAAAATGTGTTGGTGTTAATTTTAACATCTTTTGAACAGTGTCGTAGAATGTAGTTTGAATGATTTTGTTAAAAAGCAGGAAATCGTTTACTTTACGAATGGGTCATGTCAAAATTTAAAAAAAAATAAAAAATTTGTATGAAGTTCATGTTAAATGTCAAAGGTGAAAAAGTGGGCGTCACAAGTTGGTATCAGAGCCGAGGTTTGAGGGATTCAAGTATTTAAGTCAAATGCTTGAACTCAAACCAAAAGCTCGTATGAAGGTGTGTTCGTTCCGAAGCGCTACGCAAGTAAGTAAATTGTAAAATTTATTATGTTGTAGTTAGAAATAGAATGGGATTTATAGCTTATTTGTTCTTAAAACCGAGTTATACGGCTAATGAATATGCTAAACGGGTCCGCAATTAAATTACGGACGCGTAGAAAAAAAGAATCGGTTAAATCGGACTTACGGATCATAAGTTATGTTGATTTTAAGTTTGGTTTTGATAAAAGTTTTAGCTGGGCAAGTGCAGCAACAAAAATAAAGGAACTTGCTTTCAAAAAGGGGGCTAGGTGTAGCGTCTAGCCCCTAGGTGTAGCGTCTAGCCCCCTGATTCCGAAAATTTATTTTTTTGTTTTGTTTCGACGATCTTGAATGCAGGAGTTGTTCCAATTGATTTTAAAGACCTTATAAACAATATTTAAGGCAAGATTTATAATCAAATGATGAAGGAAAAGTACATGTGAATGATGGAAAGGAAAGTTTGTTATGAATGAAGGATTCGGTCGATATGATACAATACGATCGTCAATGACGATAAGGCATGAAGTATGAATGATTAATGGAACGTGTTATGATAAAATAATGTTAAAACGTGATGATGGGAAGTATGAAATGAAACCTAATGGATATAATGAATGTTTTATGTAGATGGCTGATGCGGTAAATGTAAACAATGACGATGATGCACGCCGAAATGAAATGAGAGAAATGATTTTAGAAGAAGTAGAGAAAGTGATTGAAGCTAGTAATTCCCGACTAGCTCAAGAGGTGGAAGGTCAAGTATTGGGAGTAGTCGATACTCTAGTAACGACCAAGGTGGAAGAACTAAAGGAGATGATTAGCGAACTGCAAACAAAGAAAAGTACTCAAAGGTGCACGTACAAGGAATTCATGGCATGTAACCCTTTGCCATACAAAGGAGAAATTGATCCGATAGCTTGTCAAAGATGGATTTCAAGTACCGAGGAAGTGTTTGTAAGAAGTAGATGTGAAGTGGAGGATCAAGTGATGTTTGCTACGGGCCTCCTACAACTCCAAGCAAAGGATTGGTGGGACACACATTCAAAGGAATTGGGGGATGACAAAGTGCAAACGTTAACATGGCAAGAGTTCAAGGAGCCATTTCTGAAATATCATAGCCCACAATCCGCACTTTATAAGATTCAAGAAGACTTCTTACGTCTTCGACAAAAGGATGAAACGATTGATGAAATAACGAATAAGTTCCTCGAGAAGGTGAAATTTTGTGGGGAGATAGTGGGGGCTGAGAGGTTGAAAATCATACGTTATCATGCTATGTTAAAGGCTGAATATCGGGAGTTCGTAAATCCCTCCAAGTGTGCAACATTGAATGAATTAATCGACTGTGCAAGAGATAGGGAGAGTGAGTTAAGAAGGCAGGTCGAACGGGGAGAGAAAAGGGTGGCAGAGAAGCCTACCAACACTAACCCATCGAAAAAGGCAAAATATCAAGATCAAAATAGGAAAGGGAAGACAAGTAGTGGGATTCCAACTTGCAAGACATGTGGGAAACATCATTCGGGTGAATGTTTGTTGGGAAAGAAAGGATGCTACAAATGTGGGCAAGAGGGACATCCGTATTATAGGTGCCCCGAAAACTCAAAAACGTGTTACAATTGTAATCAAACGGGGCACATTAAAGCGGAATGTCCAAAACTCCAACCAGGGGCAAAAAAGGATGGAAAGAAGGATGAGTCTTCCAAGGCTCGAGGGAGGATGTTCCAGTTAACCTCGGATGAAGCTAAGACTAGCCCGGATGTGGTTTCAGGTATATTCTTGGTTAATTCTATGCCTATGAATGTATTATTTGATTCTGGGGCTAGTAGGTCATTTATTTCTAATGAATTGTTAGTTCATCTATCATTTAAGCTTGAAAAGATGTTAGTACCCTTAGAAGTGGAAGTTGCTAATAGTAAAAGCTATTTGTTACATGATATCTGTAGAAACTGTAAGATCTTAATCGAAGATGAGGAATTTAGTATAGATCTTGTCCCGATGTACATGGGGGAATTTAAAGTAGTTGTAGGAATGGATTAGCTAGCCCGAAACCACGCTGAAATTCAATGCGAAAAGAAAGTCATTCATGTAGTAACCTCGGGGGGGGGGGGGGGGAACGGGTAAGTGTTCAAGGAGATAGGGTCATCAATTCGAAATTGTGTTCTATAGTCAAAGCCATCAAACATGTGAAGAACGGAGGTAAGGCGTATCTATCTTACGTGATTGACACCAATCGAGGTGTCCCAAAGCTTGAAGATGTGAAAGTAGTGAACGAATATCCGGATGTGTTTCTGGAAGATTTACCGGGGCTTCCGCCCGAGCGGGAAGTAGAATTCAAGATAAAGCTTAATCCGAGTGCAAAACCGATAGCTAAAGCTCCTTATCGGTTGGCCCCGACTGAAATGAAAGAATTGATGACACAACTTCAAGAGTTGCTCGATAAGGGTTTCATTAAACCAAGTGTTTCACCATGGGGAGCGCCCGTATTATTCGTGAAGAAGAAAGATGGTTCGATGTGAATGTGCATCGACTATCGAGAATTGAACAAGTTGACGGTGAAGAATCGTTACCCGTTACCCAGAATCGATGACCTATTTGACCAGCTACAAGGGGCAAGTTGGTTTTCAAAAATCGATCTGCGGTCGGGTTATCACCAACTGCGTGTACGAGAAGAAGATGTGCCGAAGACTGCATTTCGAACGCGGTATGGACATTACGAGTTCTTAGTAATGTCCTTCGGCTTAACAAACGCGCCAGCTGCATTTATGGATCTAATAAATCGGGTGTGTCGGCCTATGCTTGATAAGTATGTAATCGTTTTTATCGAGGATATACTAGTGTACTCCCGAAGTGAAGCAGAGCATGCTTCACACTTACGTGATGTGCTAGAGACGCTATGCAAGGAAAGGTTATATGCAAAGTTCTCAAAATGCGCCTTTTGGCTGAGAGAAGTACAATTTTTGGGTCATGTAATCAATGCGGACGGTGTTCATGTGGACCCATCCAAAGTAAAGGCTGTGATGAATTGGGTACCCCCGAAGAATCCAAGCGAGATAAGAAGCTTTTTGGGCTTGGCTGGTTATTACAGGAGATTTATCCAGGATTTCTCCAAACTAGTCGCGCCCATGACAAAGTTAACGAAGAAAAGTGAGAAGTTTTTATGGGGCGAAGAACAAGAAAAAGCGTTTTAGGCACTGAAAGAAAAACTCTCAAGTTCTCCTGTGTTGACATTACCGGATGGAACGGATGATTTGGTGGTATATACTGATGCCTCCCATCAGGGTCTTGGGTGTGTACTAATGCAAAGGGGTAAAGTCGTTGCCTACGCTTCAAGGCAACTTAAGCAACACAAAAATAATTACCCAACCCACGATCTAGAGTTGGCGGCGGTCGTGTTCGCCTTGAAGATATGGAGACATTTCCTATACGGGGTGAAGTGTACAATCTTCTCGGATCACAAAAGCCTCAAATATTTTTTCGAACAAAAAGATCTTAATATGAGGCAACGAAGATGGTTGGAGCTTATCAAGGATTATGATTGTGATATCCACTATCACCCCGGGAAGGCTAACGTAGTGGCAGATGCTCTAAGTCGAAAGGAGTACCCGCCCCCGATTCGGGTAAGATCAAGGAAAATGGTAGTCACTTCCAAACTCCTTGAAGAAATACGAGAGGCCCAAATTAAGTCCTTGAATGCCAAGGACTCAAAGAAAGAAAGAACGAAAGGATTTATCCACGAGTTAATTGAGAATGTGAATGGCATAAAAACAAGGTATGGTTGAATCTGGATACCTCGGGAATGTGATGTGAAAGAATTACTTTTGAATGAGGCACACAAGTCTCGATACTCCGTCCATCCAGGAGATACAAAATTGTATCGAGACTTGAGGACGAATTATTGGTGGCTGGGAATGAAAAGAGATATTGTCAAGTATGTGGCTAAGTGTTTGACTTGTTCCCAAGTAAAGGCCGAACACCAAAGACCGTATGGGAAATTACGACCGTTGGAGATACCGGTTTAGAAGTGGGAACATGTAACGATGGATTTGGTGACTAAGCTTCCCAAGACAAGAAAAGGGCACGATGCAATATGGGTGGTCGTTGATCGACTGACCAAAAGTGCACATTTCTTACCCATTCGGGAAACTTATAACTCAGAAAGGATGGCGAAAGTTTATATGAACGAGATTATATCCCGACATGGGGTTCCGGTGTCTATAGTATCCGACCGAGACACCCGGTTCACATCCCGTTACTGGAGGAAGTTTCATGAAGAATTGGGAACCCAGTTACATATTAGCACCGCCTACCATCCTCAAACCGATGGTCAATCGGAACGAACTATACAAACATTAGTTGATATGTTAAGAGCGTGTGTCATGGATTTTGGGGGGAGCTGGGATGATCATCTACCCTTGGTAGAGTTTTCATATAATAATAGTTATCATAACAGCATAAAAATGGCCCCCTACGAAATGCTTTATGGAAGGAAATGCAGGACTCCGGTTTGTTGGGGGGAAGTGGGTCAACGAGAACTCGCGTCAAAACAAGTAGTAGCCAAGACGAATGAAAAGATTGATATGGTTAGATCAAGAATAAAAGCAGCGCAAGATAGACAAAAGTCATATGCGGATCGACGAAGGCGACCAATTGAATTTCAAGTGGGAGATCATGTGTTACTAAAGGTCTCTCCATGGAAGGGGATAATCCGTTTTCGTAAATGCGGGAAGCTAGGCCCTCGATACATCGGGCCATTCAAAATACTCGCCCGGGTCGGGGCAGTGGCGTATCTGTTAGAATTACCACCCGCGTTGTATGGGATTCATAACACCTTTCATGTGTCGCATTTGCGAAAGTGCCTCACGGATGAGTCCGCATACGTACCTTTGGATGATATTGAAGTGGATGAGAAATTAAATTACATTGAAAAGCCCGTCGCAATAAAGGATTTTAAAGTAAAGCAACTCCGCAACAAATTCGTTCGGCAAGTGCTGGTCCAATGGCAACATCGAAAAGGATCGGATATTACATGGGAAGCGGAGGATGAAATGCGAGAAAATTACCCAGAATTATTCGGTACGTATTCAGGTTTCGGGGACGAAACCTTCTTTAAGGGGGGTAGACTTGTAACACCCCAAATTCTCATATAACCTAAAAGTATAATGGTAGTGATGTTTTAAATGGAAAATATATGAAAGTTAGTAAAAGAATGATGGTTAAGTTAAAAGGTAAATGACTAAAGTGAATGGGGATTAAAAGGTGAGGGACTAGATATGTAAATATGGAATTAAAACATGACAAAAAAAATAAATCAGACTAGTCTGGTGTGTGTGTGCGATCGTGAGGATCCAGGGGGAGAACTCCTTCCCTCTCAAAACCCTAAATCACAAAATCCCATCAATTGAAAGCCAAATTATTGAAGAATCGAATGCATGAACTAAGAATCCTGATTATCTAAGTGTTCTTGATCTCAAGTAAGTGAAAATTTGTGATTTGATGATGTTTGATTATATGGGTTTTGTGTAATTCGTGAATGTAATACAAAATTCAGTATGATTAATGGTTGCTATGAAGGTCTAGACATCAATAGATGCTAAATTTCGAATATAAGCATGATTAGGGCAAAACCCACTTGCATGTCAAGTAATGTTTAACAATTGTGAACTTTTATATGTTAATTTGATAGTTGATTGATGAAATCGTTATGAATAATTGATTTAGAACTATGTGCTCATGATTTGAATGGTAGATTTCAAAATAGTAGGATGTTTATGTTCATCCATGAGAGAACTTTGGAAATTGTGTTTAGGATGCTTGTACGTTGTGCTAAACTAATGATACGCACACAATGTGTTCGATGAAATGCCTAAGTGAGTTTAGCTATGGTTTTTTACATCAATACTTGTTAAGTTGATGCAACTACTTTATGATAATGATGTATGTGATTAGTAGACGCCATAACGTACTATAAGGATTGTGAAAGTTGTTACACCCCCAAAAATCCACACGCGGAGTATCACCGCTTGGAGGTGTGACTGACCAGGATCAAGCCACCAATCATATTGAACAATGTAATGAGTAAATGTAATTCAACCAAACAATATGAAAAGGTGTTCAAAACAAAAGTATAGTAATGTTTAGCGGAAGCATAAATGTAAAACCCAACATAAGTAATAAGTTTGAAATGTCATAAACATTTAACATGGCATCCACGATCCATGTCCCACAACGACTGTGCCTCCCCGTGCAAGCTCCATGAGTACCTAACGACCTGCAAGGCATGTAACAACGAGTCAATAACAAAGTTGAGCGAGTTCACAGTTGGTTGTTTAGTTATAGTATTCGTTTCGTAAACCGTATGTTTGTTTAGTAAACTATGTATCATATTTATTTGTATCGCGGCCTTCCAGGCATGTTTGCGAAGATTTGTGGGGGTTTCCCATGTATTCTAGACTAGTTGTATTTGTATCGCGGCCCTCCAGGCATGTTTGCGAAGTTTAGTATTCGTATCGCGGCCATTCCAGGCATGTGTGCGAAGATTAGTATTCGTATCGCGGCCATTCCAGGCATGTTTGCGAAGATTAGTGTTTGTATCGCGGCCATTCCAGGCATGTTTGCGAAGATTAGTGGGGGCTTCCCATGTGTTACTAGTCTAGCTGTATCTATAAGTGACCTTCCCCTAACGAGGTCAGTGGTACGTATTCCAGTAACGATGAAAGTACAAGTAATCATTTAACCCCATTCCCAACCCCGGGAATCCCATGCCTTGGTAAGAGTGTGAACTCACCTTGGTTTGCTCGGTTTGATTAATTACTTGGTTCCAATTAATCAGTCAAGGCCTATAATTATGCACGTATTCACAATCAGTTTATATCCACATAGTTCACGTATCATTCATGATCATACAGTATCGAATAAGTAACAAACATCGGCCCAAACAAAGCATATATATATAAACTGTTAAGGTATTTGGTTCAAGCATAAATCCAAATCATGTGTTCAATGTTTATATCAGTGATCCGAACATCAATTAAATCATGAAATCTAAGGAGTAATCGAATCATGCAACTCATCATTCAATGCACATGATATCCCTACTCACAACATCTCTAAATGCCTATATGATTTGATTTGATCACATGGCCGCCATATTCATTTTCAGCATTGATTATAAATCATACTTTGACTCCATGCACATACACACACATCGAATCTGCCACTAACATACAATTCAATTTCATGTGCCAATCATTAACACATGTGATAAAGCAATTAATGTGAAGGCCCAATTAGTGTAAAGATATGTGGCCCATGTATTTTGAAAATTGAGTTGATCAATGTTTGCATGTGAAACATATCACAGACCCATGTGTGTCGATTGAATAAATAAATCGGTCCAATGAAATGCATGTAAAATGAAATAACAGTCCACTAGTTTGAAAGGCCCAATTAAATGTGAATGTTTTAGAAGTTTGTCGGCCCCAATTTTTGTTAGAAATTGTCATATATTAAATAAGGTGCATGTGTTTGCTGAACCAATAAAGTCCATTTGGCGAAATCCCCTAACTGGCGAAATCCCTCAGTGTTTTCATCGGGGAGTGTTTTCATCGGGGAGTGTTTTCATCGGATGGTTGGTCTTCGTCAGTTACATCATCGTTGACAACAGTCACCCAACCCAGAACCTTAACCGATTACTACTGCCTCACTTTACCAGTAATCATTCGGTCATATATCTAATCAAAATAGTCAATGATATTACCAATCAGCATAACAAAAACATCGCAGTACCGACTATCTATCATGAACCCTAGTTATGAATACCCTATCACCCATTCGAACACTGCTTGCAATTTAACATGCTTTCAATTTCTGATTACATTCATATCATGCAATAATAATCACTCAATCATATCAACCCTAGAACCATCTATAATCGATCTTATCATGCATAACGAAATCAAGACACCATGAACATCCATGCAGAACTAAAGTTAAATATATATGCAGGAAACACTAACCGAACAGGAATGATCAAACCGGTGAAAAATCTGATTTCCAATGCGGAGATGGTAGCCGTCGGTTCAAGGAATAATGAGAGAAAGATGGGGAGGTGATTAGGGTTTGCTCAACGTTTTTCCGAATACGGTTTCCGCATAAGAGTTATAAACGGAACTAAAACATTCGCCGTTGGGCCAAGGCCCATCTTTGATTTCGTCGGTCACTCTCTTGACTAAAACACAAGTGTTTTCGCTAAGGGGTGTTTTCACAGGGGAGGATGTTTTCGGGTGGGGTGTTTCCGGCCAAAGGTTTTCATTTTAAATAAGCCTACCATCAGATACTAACAACATGCAACACATATCAACATTTACACTCAAATAAATATTATGCACACCAAATATATAAAACACACTTTGCAAAAGTACAAGGTTAAGTCAAATAGAGACCTTGAAAACTCGGGTTGTCACATTATCCCCAACTTGAAAGAAATTTCGTCCCGAAATTTAGCATGCGGTTACTGAGGAAGCTAGTTATGTTGTGTTGTTTCCTGGTTTTCCTGGGGTGTCACATCATCCCCCCGTTGGTTTGGAATTTCGTCCCGAAATTCCGTAGTAGCTTCAGCCTCAGTAGTGGTTGCACTATTTCCGAACAACTGGGGATACTTGAGTTTCATCTGATCTTCTCGTTCCCAGGTGAACTCTGGGCCACGACGGGAGTTCCAACGAACTCGTACAAGAGGTATTCTGGTGTGCTTGAGGACCTTAACATCTCGGTCCATGATTTCAACTGGTTCCTCGACGAATCGCAACTGATCGTCGATAGTGAGCTCCTTCAAAGGAACTATGAGGGTCTCATCTGACATACACTTCTTTAGATTCGACACGTGAAAAACGTTGTGAACTGCACTAAGTTCTTCGGGCAGGTTTAGTTTGTAGGCTACTTTGCCTATCTTCTCAATGATTTCGAACGGTCCGACATTTCGCGGATTAAGTTTGCCCCCTTTTCCAAAACGAACCACACCCTTCCAGGGTGAGACTTTGAGTAGAACCCGATCCCCGACCAGGAATTCTAGAGGTTTCCTACCCTTATCGGCGTAGCTTTTCTGACGGTCACGAGCTGCCACCATTCGTTGTCGTATTTGAGCAATACTTTCTGTTGTGTCTACCACAAGTTCTGGGCCAGTGATCTGACTATCCCCCACCTCTGCCCAACAAAGAGGTGATCGGCATTTACGCCCGTACAATGCCTCAAATGGAGCGGCCCAAATGCTGGCGTGGTAACTGTTATTATACGAGAATTCCACTAGTGGCAGATGTTTTTCCCAACCATTGCCAAAGTCAATCACACATGCCCTAAGCATGTCTTCAAGGGTCTGGATGGTGCGTTCAGACTGCCCATCCGTCTGAGGGTGATAAGTTGTGCTCATGTCTAATCGTGAGCCGAAGGATTTGTGCATCGCTTGCCAAAGTTCTGAAGTGAAACGTGCATCACGATCGTAAATAATAGAGGTGGGCACCCCGTGCCTCGAAACCACTCCCTTCAAGTAAACGTCTGCTAAAGTAGAGAACTTGTCTGTTTCTTTGATAGCCAAGAAGTGTGCAGACTTTGTGAGTCGGTCCACGATCACCCAAATAGTATCGTTACCACGTTGAGATCTAGGCTGGCCAGTAACGAAATCCATGGAAATTTGCTCCCATTTCCATTGTGGTATCTCTGGTTGTTGGAGTAGGCCCGATGGTTTCTGATATTCCGCTTTGTCTCTCGCACAAGTCAAACACTTGCTAACGTAAGTTGCTATATGAGCTTTCATGCTAGGCCACCAATATGTAGTTTTCAAGTCGTGGTACATCTTATCCGAACCAGGATGTACTGAGTAGCGAGACTTATGAGCTTCATCCATTACAAGCTCGTGTAAGTTGCCGTAGAGTGGGACCCAGATGCATCCCGTTACATAGTAGGCGTCGTCCGCCTTTTATTCCAACTGTTGCCTTGAGCCGCGTAGAGCTTCAACCCTGACGTTTTCTGGTTTCAATGCTTCTACCTGAGCATCTCGTATCTGTGTAGGAAGGCTAGACTGGATGGTAAGTTGTAATGCTCGCACGCATTGGAGTGTAGTATCTTTTCGACTGAGGGCGTCGGCCACAACATTTGCTTTGCCCGGATGGTACTTGATGGCACATTCATAATCATTCAGTAGCTCGACCCATCGACGTTGTCGCATGTTCAACTATTTCTGCTTGAAGATATGCTCGAGACTCCTGTGATCGGTGTAAATGGTGCACTTGGTACCGTACAAGTAATGTCTCCATATCTTGAGCGCGAAAACAACAGCTCCCAGCTCTAAATCACGTGTAGTGTAATTCCTTTCATGAACTTTAAGTTGACGTGACGCATATGCAATAACCTTGTCACGTTGCATCAACACACATCCAAGACCCTGAATGGATGCGTCGCAATAGACCACAAAATCGTCTGTGCTCTCTGGCAATGAAAGAATAGGCGCGCTACAAAGTCTATCCTTTAAGTGCTGGAATGCTGATTCCTGTGTATTACCCCAATGGTAGATAACGCCTTTCTGAGTTAGTGAGGTGAGGGGTTGTGCAATCTTGGAGGAGTCCTTGATGAACCTTCTGTAATAGCCCGCCAAACCCAAGAATTGGCAGATTTCTGTTGGTGTACGAGGTGCAGGCCAGTTCTTGATCGAGTCTACCTTGGATGAATCCCATCCTTGTTTACCACGTGGCCTAGAAAGTGGACTTCCCGAAGCCAAAAGTCGCATTTCGAAAACTTAGCGTACAACTGTTCTGTTCGGAGGAGTTCCAATATAAGTCGTAAATGTTGCTCGTGTTCCTCCCGGCTCTTGGAGTAGATCAAAATGTCGTCGATAAATACAATAACAAACTTATCCAGATAGGGCTTGCACACTCTGTTCATAAGATCCATGAAGACCGCAGGCGCGTTTGTTAGCCCGAATGGCATGACTAGAAACTCGTAGTGGCCGTAGCAAGTTCTGAATGCTGTTTTGGAGACGTCCTCATCCCGGACTCTCAGTTGATGGTAGCATGACCTCAGGTCAATCTTCGAGTAATAGCTCGACCCTTGCAACTGGTCGAATAAGTCATCGATGTGTGGAAGAGGATAGCGATTCTTCACAGTCACCTTGTTCAGTTCTCGGTAATCTATGCACATGCGGAAGGTACCGTCTTTCTTCTTCACAAATAATACTGGAGCTCCCCAAGGCGAAGAGCTAGGACGAATGAAACCCTTATTCAAGAGTTCTTGCAATTGCTTAGACAATTCTTCCAGTTCAGTTGGAGCTAAGTGGTAAGGTGCTCGAGCTATAGGTGCTGCTCCAGGAGCTTGTCACCATGAACTACCAAAGGTTCTTAACCAGCACGAGGAATGCAGACAATCTTTTCTTTGCAAAGAATCTTTGCTCGATGTTGAGGTAGCCAATCCATACCAATAACGATGTCGAAACCATCACAATGCTGGGGTCATTCCTAGCATCATTCTGACCAATCACAAACACTCGACCCCTGGCACCATTGCCGTCGTTATTACCCCCGTTGTTGTCTCCACTATTGTTCCCGTTTCCTTGGTTGTGGTTCTGATTCTGGTTCTGGTTCAACTGTGGGCAGTGTCTCTTGAAGTGACCTTCAGCACTACACTGATAGCATCCCTTGTTACCCTGCTGTTGCTGCTGATTCTGTGGAGCTTGTGGCTGCTGTTTTCGGTTCTGGTTTGCAGGACGTGAGCTTCTACAATCTTTGGCTTCATACCCCATCTTGAGACACCTCTGACAACGACCCTTGTTGCACTGACCACTATGGTGTCTGTTGCATCTATTGCACTTTGGGTGATTTCCTCGATATCCACCCTGCCCTTGACTACCAGAAGATTGCTGACCAGGACTCTAGTAGTCATCGATCTTTCGCTGCTGTTCCTGGGACTGAACCATAGTCGAACCCTTGCTAGAGGTTCCATCCCGCTTTCGTTTGTTGTCACTGGGAGTAGCAGAAGTAGTAGTAGCAGTAGCACCGATACGTTTAGGCAGCTTGTTCTGTTCCACTGCCTGGTCCGTGAGACGATGAGCAGGACGAGTAACATCTTGAATGGTAGCAAGGTTAGCAGCAGTCACATGGCTTTGAATCTCTGGTACTAAGCTGTCACGGCCCCCGACCCGGTTTAACCCGTTTTAGGAGCTGCGGGATAGAAAATCCCGTGGTATTTATTTAACAGCGGAAGTTTCTTCAGGATCTTTTAAAAACTAAAATATTTCCCGATTATTTTATTTCACCACTCGGGATAAAACCCGGTAATTTACAATCTTGAGATTTCACAAAGAAATCTTTTATTTTATAAAACATGTTTCCTTATTTTTATACTGAGCCACTTCCTTAAGCTTGTAGTGCTTCACGGCACTTTTCCTGGATCACAACAGATCACCTGAAACTTGTTTGAAAAAGGTTTTGTCAGGGGGAAATACTGAGTGAATCATTCTTTTTAATAAAACGACGCTTTTGTTATAATTTACAGTATTAAGAGCGATTACAATGTTCCTGATATCAAACCAACTACCCACGGTATTTGTCACTCGACCGGATCTGTGACTATGGTCATATCCCCCATTGGCTGCCCCAATGGTGACGATTATCAAGTAATGTATACAAAACCCCACATACCGGCTGTACGTTTGGTGATTACAAAGACTTAATCCCTGTAATTATAACTTTGAAATAAACATGCTTTTGTAAATAGATTTGATAAAAAGAGAATGACTCACATTGCAGATTTAATTTCGAACAGAGCTTAGCCTACTGATTAGCCTTGATAACTTAGTTTAAATAATAATGCACACAAACTAGGTTAGTAACTTAATACAGCATTTACGATAACTCACGAGATTAAAACCTTCACAACGAATGACAAAGTGCGATACTTAAACATCCATTGAATTAACAACGAATGACAAAGCATAAACCCTAATGTGGGCAGCACTTAAACATCCATTGGATAGTTTAATCGATCGTACATTGAATCGTATTAGCGATCGAGTTATTACCCTGACTTGCGGCAGCACTTCGTGAATCGTGTGTGTTTTTGTAATAATTCTACGATAACTCAGTGTATGAAGTGAGTTTTAACGTCGAAATATACAAACAATTCAAGTCCCAAGCCCCTGTATTTATACCCCAAATTGACACCGCCCGCGTGTCAAGGAGGTTTCCTCCGTCCCTGTCACGTGTCGCGGGGCATACCCCCTTGCCTAGGGTAGCCTCGTGTCTCAGGTAGCCTAGGTGAGTCAACGTTGCATGCAAATTCAGTTCCAATAACGTTTTATTTAGATAATCATAACTAGGGTTTTACCCCCCCTGAGTTTTAGGGGCCCTAATCCTGATTCCGATTGTTCTGAAAATTTTAGGGTTTGTTCAGAATTACTTGGGTTTCTCAATTAGGGTTTCCTATTTGGACAATTAAAATAATAATTAGGAATTTTTAATGAGAGTTGTTACATAAGCCTTTGAGGTACAGCTCAATGCGTTAGATGGGAGGATCCACCATAGTTGGACATAACACTGCCAGTTCGTTGGATCGTTTCGTGTACGCTTCTATCTCTGACCCTGTCATCTTCAGGTTAAAGAACTCCACTTCCAGCTTGTGGATGTTATCACGACTACAGTGTTCACGTTTGATCAGTTCCTTTAGATCATTCCATGGGGTGGCATTAGCAGCCGCCAGCCCCAGCATCTGAACTTGCGCGTTCCACCAAGTTAGCGCAGTGCCTTCTAGAGTACCAGTGGCGTACTTCACCCTGCGAGCCTCAGGGCATTCACACATCTCAAATACGGACTCGAGCTTTTCAAACCAATGGAGGAGTCCAACGGCTCCTTCAGTGCCACTGAAATTATTAGGACGACAGTCCATGAACGTCTTGAATATGCATACAGGTGGATGAGCGTGCTGACCTGTCATGTATAAGAATCAGGACAAGCTTAAACACAAGAGTTGGCTTAGGAGTGTAGGATCTAAAGATCCTAATGTGAGTTACGACTGCAGGGTATACCTCCTGCTTGTGCGGCTGCAAGTGTCGCAGCAACTTGTTGGTTGATCAAAGTCGTCAGCTGGGCTTGTGTCATGTTAACGCGTCCACTCATGATCTTCACAAGTAAGAGAACACAAGTGAGAAGTGCGTCGTATCAATACGCAAGTGTGGAATGACAGAAGGGTGTGAGCATACAAGATTTCAAATAGTAGTTGTTACGTTCATCTAAGCATACCATGAGCAAAGTTCTATGTAATCTAGCAAGTAGGCAATGTAAACATAAATCATATCACCTAGAATGTCGAGTCTTGCACGTGGAGCGAAGCGTCGTTGTGGATCGTTGAGCACTGTTCAGGTTATAGTCTGGTTTTAACAAAAACTTTTTCCCCTTATTAAAACCAAGTTCACTATAACCAATGGCTCTGATACCAATCTGTCACACCCCCAAAATCCACACGCGGAGTATCATCGCTTGGAGGCGTGAATGACCAGGATCAAGCCACCAATCATATTGAACAATGTAATGAGTAAATGTAATTCAACCAAACAATATGAAAAGGTGTTCAAAACAAAAGTATAGTATCAATGTTTGGCGGAAGCATAAATGTAAAACCCAACATAAGTAATAAGTTTGAAATGTTATAAACGTTTAACATGGCATCCACGATCCATGTCCCACAACGACTGTGCCTCCCCGTGCAAGCTCCATGAGTACCTAACGACCTGCAAGGCATGTAACAACGAGTCAACAACAAAGTTGAGCGAGTTCACAGTTGGTTGTTTAGTTATAGTATTCGTTTCGTAAACCGTATGTTTGTTTAGTAAACTATGTATTGTATTTATTTGTATCGCGGCCTTCCAGGCATGCTTGCGAAGATTTGTGGGGGTTTCCCATGTATTCTAGACTAGTTGTATTTGTATCGCGGCCCTCCAGGCATGTTTGCGAAGTTTAGTATTCGTATCGCGGCATTCCAGGCATGTGTGCGAAGATTAGTATTCGTATCGCGGCCATTCCAGGCATGTTTGCGAAGATTAGTGTTCGTATCGCGGCCATTCCAGGCATGTTTGCGAAGATTAGTGGGGGCTTCCCATGTGTTACTAGTCTAGCTGTATCTATAAGTGACCTTCCCCTAACGAGGTCAGTGGTACGTATTCCAGTAACGATGAAAGTACAAGTAATCATTTAACCCCATTCCCAACCCCGGGAATCCCATGCCTTGGTAAGAGTGTGAACTCACCTTGGTTTGCTAGGTTTGATTAATTACTTGGTTCCAATTAATCAGTTAAGGCCTATAATTATGCACGTATTCACAATCAGTTTATATCCACATAGTTCACGTATCATTCATGATCATACAGTATCGAATAAGTAACAAACATCGGCCCAAACAAAGCATATATATATATATATATATAAACTGTTAAGGTATTTGGTTCAAGCATAAATCCAAATCATGTGTTCAATGTTTATATCCGTGATCCGAACATCAATTAAATCATGAAATCTAAGGAGTAATCGAATCATGCAACTCATCATTCAATGCACATGATATCCCTACTGACAACATCTCTAAATGCCTATATGATTTGATTTGATCACATGGCCGCCATATTCATTTTCAACATTGATTATAAATCATACTTTGACTCCATGCACATACACACACATCGAATCTGCCACTAACATACAATTCAATTTCATGTGCCAATCATTAACACATGTGATAAAGCAATTAATGTGAAGGCCCAATTAGTGTAAAGATATGTGGCCCATGTATTTTGAAAATTGAGTTGATCAATGTTTGCATGTGAAACATATCACAGACCCATGTGTGTCGATTGAATAAATAAATCGGTCCAATGAAATGCATGTAAAATTAAATAACAATCCACTAGTTTGAAAGGTCCAATTAACTGTGAATGTTTTAGAAGTTTGTCGGGCCCAATTTTTGTTAGAGATTGTCAGATATTAAATAAGGTGCATGTGTTTGCTGAACCAATAAAGTCCATTTGGCGAAATCCCCTAACTGGCGAAATCCCTCAGTGGTTTTCGTCGGGGAGTGTTTCCATCGGATGGTTGGTCTTCGTCAGTTACATCATCGTTGACAACAGTCACCCAACCTAGAACCTTAACCGATTACTACTGCCTCACTTTACCAGTAATCATTCGGTCATATATCTAATCAAAATAGTCAATGATATTACCAATCAGCATAACAAAAACATCGCAGTACCGACTATCTATCATGAACCCTAGTTATGAATACCCTATCACCCATTCGAACATTGCTTGCAATTTAACATGCTTTCAATTTCTGATTACATTCATATCATGCAATAATAATCACTCAATCATATCAACCCTAGAACCATCTATAATCGATCTTATCATGCATAACGAAATCAAGACACCATGAACATCCATGCAGAACTAAAGTTAAATATATATGCAGGAAACACTAACCGAACAGGAATGATCAAACCGGTGAAAAATCTGATTTCCAATGCGGAGATGGTAGCCGTCGGTTCAAGGAATAATGAGAGAAAGATGGGGAGGTGATTAGGGTTTGCTCGACGTTTTTCCGAATACGGTTTCCGCGTAAGAGTTATAAACGGAACTAAAACATTCGACGCTGGGCCAAGGCCCATCTTTGATTTCGTCGGTCACTCTCTTGACTAAAACACAAGTGTTTTCGCTAAGGGGTGTTTTCACAGGGGAGGATGTTTTCGGGTGGGGTGTTTCCGGCCAAAGGTTTTCATTTTAAATAAGCCTACTATCAGATACTAACAACATGCAACACATATCAACATTTACACTCAAATAAATATTATGCACACCAAATATATAAAACACACTTTGCAAAAGTACAAGGTTAAGTCAAATAGAGACCTTGAATGTAACAACCCGCACTTTCGTGCATTGTTACTACTCGTTATACTCATTACGCCTAGCACCAGAGATTCGGATCATAATGTAACTATATCGTATATATCGCTATTCGAAGGATATTCGCATATGTTCGAAATACAACATCGCTATACTATTATCACAAACACTAACACTCACGGAGGCATTGAGTGAGGACCTATTCTACCCTTCTCAGTGGTCGTGATGTGTCGAACGCAGACAATTAACGCTAACAAAGACTCTCGGGTGAGTGCTATAACTCCAGTCGTCGTGACGATGATGACAAAACGAGTGAATGGTACCCCGTCAGTCATTGTGGCACAACTCGCAATAACGTTCGCGATGACGTCGAGAAAGGACCTATACTACCCTCTTTGATGGCCGTGAAACGTCGCTAATAATCGCATACTCGAATTGGAAACCGAAGGTTATATCGAAACTTTGGAATATGGATACGTAAATACGACCCTTAGTGATATATATACATATATAATAATAATATAAATTTACAATGAAAAGCGCGTACTTCGAAAACTATCTAAGCGATCAAAAACAGAGAAATTCATCGCGTCAGGATAGCCATCCGGACGGATAGCCATCCGCACGGATAGCAATCCGGACGGACAGCAATCCGGACGGACAGCAATCCGGACGGATGGGCAATCCGGACCTGTGACTCCCTTCTCCTCTTTTTCGCCTATAAATAGCCTGCCACACCACTGTTCAAGTGATGTGACAGCTCCCGCTCGACCAGACACGCTCCAAGACCCTTTTTCTCGACTCCTCGCAATTCCGACAAACCCGTAACCGACCCAATCAAGTTGCATTCTCGCTAAATACGCATTGTGAGTATACTTGAACCATTTTTAATCGCATTTTGGGTGTAACATACGTTTCTAACAAATCGAACTCATTGAACGAAATATTCAATCAATCGAATTATCACTTGCGAATAACTGTTATGCATAGATATACGTGATGCTAGTTGCATATGTGCTAGGGCTTATACTCGCGACGTCTCACCACGACTAGTATAGTACTATTGCGCCCGACGGGGTCTAGTTACGCCATCGTACATTCGAGCATCGAGGACTTAGTTGGTAGTATCAGTTTTGTGAGTATATATGTCGTGTATTACGTTTATGCATGTGGAAATTCGCAGCTCTTTTAATCTATTATGCTATACTTATCAAACCTGTATACTCGCCAATACTTTTGTATTGACAAATATTTTAACGTATGTTGCAGGTTAGATCGCAGACTATATCAAATCAAGCTAGGAAGTCTAGAAACTCAACTAAAATCTAGGTTGTCGGATTGTATTGTTCGAGAGGACAAGAAATCTGTGATAACTTATGTGATTGTATTGTTTGTTAGTATGGGATAACGAATGTATTAAATATTATCGCAATATAGTTGTTATGGATTCTCTTGAGCAATCTGATTCGCCTAGTGCCGCGCCCCGATGATTCCGCCATCGGTTGGGGTGTGACATTGAAAACTCGGGTTGTCACAAAAGTAATGTTTATGAAAGCTAAAGTATGAGATTATGACATATAGGCACGAAGAAGGAAGAAGGCGCAAGTCACTCGAAGGCACAAGCATCTCAGGATTTCGGTAAGTTCATATGAACTTTATGTACTCTATTTGTAGACTCGTGAATAATAATTTTTGGTACTATGAGTTTAGTGTAAATTTCCATTTTGAATCATGATTGATTAGATGCTATGAGTTTATAACGAGAAATGTTCAAAACAGAATGATGTAGTGAATATGGAATGACCCATCTAAACGGTTTGAAATGATAAGTGGAATGATTGTTGAAATGTTTAGAAATCGACTTGTTCATAACGGGTTAAGTGATGTAAGTATATTGAAAGATATGGTATGTAGCGATTCATTACAAATGAGTCGGAAAGCGGTATATTGGATGTTTTCGAATGGAAGTAATGGTGTTAGTAAAGTAACATGTCATGTTAATGGGTCGAATAATGCTAAGAAATAAAAGGATTTGAATTGTTATGTATTACAACTAACAATCGTTTTGTCGTTATGTATGATAGGTAAATCCCATCCTTAATCGCGGCGCACCCGGACCGAACACACACAATGTCGACTTTTATGCGCTTCCGGTTCAAGATATCTTGTGAAATGGGTCATAATCATTTTGTTAATGTAAATGTAAAAACTAGTATTTAGGATGATCGTAGTAGTTTAAAGTTTAAACTTTATTTTGGATATTTTGGATAGAATGCTTTGGGTAAAATGTGTTGGTGTTAATTTTAACATCTTTTGAACAGTGTCGTAGAATATAGTTTGAATGATTTTGTTAAAAAGCAGGAAATCGTTTACTTTACGAATGGGTCATGTCAAAATTAAAAAAAAAATTAAAAAAAAATTGTATGAAGTTCATGTTAAATGTCAAAGGTGAAAAAGTGGGCGTCACATAGGAATAACTATTGCACTAGTTGTGGTGACCCGCACTCGGTTCAATATTGTAACTTATATCAACCATCCAATTCATACACCTACTATGAGGAGCAAAGGTACGAGCCATCAACTTCATACACATCCTATGAAGACCAAAGGTATGAACCTCCTCCCTCATACTCATATTTTGATGAACCAAGGTATGAACCTTCTTACTCATACTTTGAGGAACCAAGATATGAGCCACCACCTTCATATGCTTATTATGAGGAACCATGGCGTGAACAACCCACCTCATATGAGTATTATGAAGAGCAAAATTACGACCCTTATCCATCATATGCTTACAATGAAGAACAATTGTGTGAACCATCTACTTCATATGGGTATTATGAGGAACAAAGGATCGAACAACCGGATTCAAGCTTTGAAAATCCTGACCCTTTTTCTATAACCGAAGTGACCGATAGGATATTAGAACACCTTAAAGTTATCGAACGCTATATAAAAGAATCTCGCGCAAGGGTAGAGGAGTCCCGCGCAAGAGAACAATTAAATGAAGAAGAGATAATTGAAAGTGTGAAAATGGAAGAACAAATAAGTGAAAAACCGACACATGAGTTAAACAAAGAAAAAGGTGAGTCCGACAACGCTAAAATTCAAGAAGAGCCTAATTTTGAAGAAATTAATCTCTTGTCACCTTCTTTTGAAAATCATTGTTTAGTTCCAACCCATGCTAATTTTTTAAAAGAGTTAAACACTAACACTAAAATTGACGAAACGGTAAGTGTTAAGTTAACTAATGATCAAACCTCGCTAATAAAAGAAGACCCATTTGAAATCAACATTACATCGGTTCCATGTTTTTTTCAAAATTCATTTATTAGTAATGTCACAATTGATAAATATTTTTGCGTCAACATAATGCCCAACTACATTTTCGAAAAATTAAGTATTAGTGATTTTTCTCCACTTCAAATACCCATTTTTCTATCTAATCGGAAAATAATAAAATCAATTGGTATAGTTGAGGATGTCTTGGTTCAAACAAATCAAATGGTAATCCCAACCGACTTTGTCATCCTCGATGACGCTCCTCTAGTGTTGGGACGACCCTTTATAAAAACTCATGAAGCGTTGAAAAACCGGAAGTTCAACAATCTACCTATTCAATTAGGGGCATTTAAAAAGAGTGTCGATCTTGAGCGGTCAATGAAATATCCATTCGGCAATAATGACCCCCTAATGGAAGATGAAGATGAGCCACCCGATACAAGTGAAAAGTTTGACCACTTTGTTGAAGAAGAGGTCGCCATATAACAAACTTTTAAAGTTCTTGATCAAAATGAGCAACCAAATAAGGAGTCTCCTAAAGACCCACCTGTTGAGCTCAAAAAACTTCGAAAAGGTTTGGAATATGCTTTTCTAGACAAAGATGGTAAATCACCTGTAATTATTTCATCTAAGCTAGATAGATTAGAAAAAGAAAAATTAATTAACCTTTTGAAAAAACACAAAAATGCGATTGCTTGGAAGCTTGTAGATATTAAAGGAATAAGTCCTTCCATGTGCACGCACAAAATTCTAATGAATGATGACTACAAATCGGTAATACAACCAAACGTCGAGTAAATCCAAATGTTCAAGAAGTGGTTAAAAACGAAGTCATCAAATTACTTGACGCCGGACTTATTTATCCTATCTCCGATAGTCCTTGGGTAAGTCCCGTCCAAGTAGTTCCAAAGAAAGGAGGTATGACGGTAATAACTAACGAAAAAAATGAATTAATACCAACAAGAACCGTCACAGGATGGAGAGTATGTATAGATTATAGACGATTAAATGAAGCAACAAGGAAAGATCACTTTCCTTTGCCCTTTATTGATCAAATGTTAGAAAGATTATCCGGTCATAAATTTTACTGTTTTTGGATGGTTTTTCAGGTTACTTTCAAATCCCCGATAGCACCCGAAGACCAAGAAAAGACAACTTTTACATGCCCCTATGGAACTTTTGCTTATCGACGCATGCCATTTGGTCTATGTAATGCCCCCGCAACCTTCCAATGTTGCATGGTAGCCATCTTCCATGACATGATAGAAAAGACAATGGAAGTCTTCATGGACGACTTTTCTATCTTTGGGGATTCATATGACCAATGCCTCGATAATCTTGAACGAATGCTATCCCGATGTGAGGAAACTAACCTCGCTCTTAACTGGGAAAAATGTCATTTCATGGTAACGGAGGGAATAGTACTCGGTCACAAAATCTCAAGCGAAGGAATGGAGGTGGATCGAGCCAAAATAGACACTATTTCTCGATTACCACCCCCATCCTCCGTTAGAGCTATCAGAAGTTTCTTAGGGCATGCCGGATTTTATAGGCGGGTTATCAAAGATTTTTCTAAAATTTCAAGGCCTCTAACAAAATTACTTGAAAAAGATGCTCCTTTCATCTTTGACAAGGATTGCAATCAAGCATTTCTAACCCTAAAGGAAATGCTAGTCAATGCACCTATCATGATAGCGCCTGATTGGAAATTTCCTTTTGAAATCATGTGTGATGCAAGTGACTTTGCAGTTGGAGCTGTCTTGGGACAAAGAAAAGAAAAGCATTTTCACCCAATTTATTATTTTAGTAAAACACTTAACGATGCACAAGAAAATTACACAACAACTGAAAATGAATTACTAGTTGTGGTATTTGCTTTTGATAAATTTCGTTCTTATCTTGTTCTTTCTAAAACTATAGTCTATACAGATCATGCAGCCATTTGATATCTCTTTAAAAAGCAGGACGCAAAACCACGTTTGATTAGGTGGATTTTACTCCTCCAAGAATTTGATATTGAAATCAAAGACAAAAGAGGAGCTGAAAACACCGCAGCAGATCATCTTTCACGCTTAGAAGACCAGCTTTGGAGGCAACCAGGGACGAACACATCAACAAAAAATTTCCAACAGAGTCCCTAGAGATGGTGGAATACAAAGAAGAACCATGGTACGCCGACTATGCTAACTACCTAGCTAGCGGTATAGTCGCTAAGGGTTGGCCACATCATCAAAGAAAAAAATTATTTGCTAATGTGAAGCATTATTTTTAGGAAGACCCTTATCTTTTCAAAATGTGTGCCGACCAACTCATCCGACGATGCGTACATGGTAGCGAAGCACGAAGAATTCTCCGCCATTGTCATGAAGGTCCATACGGAGGACATCATGGTGCCGCTAGTACCGCACGAAAGGTATTTGATTCAGGATTTTATTGGCCAACCATTTACAAAGACGCGCAAAGTCTTGCCAAGACATGTGATGCTTGCCAAAGAAGTGGTAATATTTCTTCCAAAAACGAAATGCCACAAAATGGCATTCTTGTTTGTGAAATTTTTTATGTGTGGGGACTCGACTTTATGGGACCTTTCCCACCGTCAAAAGGAAACAAATATATACTTGTGGCAGTAGATTACTTGTCAAAATGGGCCGAGGCCGAGGCACTTCCAACAAACGATGGAAGAGACGTGGTAAGATTTCTGAAAAAATTATTCTCTCGTTTTGGAACACCTAAAGCATTAATAAGTGATAGAGGTACCCATTTTTGCAACGATCAACTTGAAATTTTTTTAACAAGATATGGGGTCTATCACCGGGTCTCAACAGCATATCACCCTCAAACAAACGGACAAGCCGAAGTGACTAATAGAGGTTTAAAACGAACACTTGAAAAAACCGTAGGGCTAAATAAAAAAGAATGGGCAGATAAATTAGATGATGCTTTATGGGCTTTTCGAACTGCTTATAAAACAACAATAGGTACAACCCCATATAAGCTAGTCTATGGAAAAAGCTGTCATTTTCCAGTAGAAATTGCACACAAAGCCTACTGGGCAATTAAAAATGTAAACTTAGATTTAGAATTTGCCGGTAGAAATCAATTTTGTCAGTTAAATGAATTAGACAAACTTAGGAATTATGCATACTCAAACTCTGAAATTTATAAGGAAAGAATGAAAAAAATTGCATGACAAACATATTAAACCTAATGAATTTCAAGTAGGAGATCAAGTTCTTTTGTTTAATTCACGACTTCGATTGTTTCCTGGTAAATTAAAGTCTAGGTGGTCAGGACCTTTTTCCATCACCCATATTTTCCCACACGGTGCAGTAGAAATTAAATCTCAGAATGGAATTCCATTCAAAGTCAATGGCCAATGGCTGAAACTCTATCAAGGATTTATTGAGGATGAGGAGGAAGAAATCTCGCTTCAAACGGTCGAAGAATGAAAGCAAGAACATCATACTGGTAAGTTACGAACCAACGGGAAGACATCTTAATCGGTAAGTCTTCTAACCAAGTTTTGGGAAAACAAGGGCACTCACACGAGCACTTAAAAAAAAATTCAACATTGCTCGGCACGAGGTCGTGTCCGCTGGACACGAGGCCGTGTTCGCGCGACTGTCGGGATAAATCCCCTTTTTTCATAACAGTTACACCATTCCACACGCCCCGTTCCCCAAAAACGCTCTGGTTCAAGGCGATTTTCCGCAGATTTTCGACGTCTCCCCTACTTCTAACAACATCAAGGTATAATTCTATCATCATTAGTAGTTAGATTAAGCATTTGCATGTAGTTAAAACTTCAAAAATTTGGGGGAAAATCTAGGGTTCTTGAACTCCATCCGGATCGAACCTCAAATTTTTGCTTAAATTTGTTAGCATTTAGTTAGATTAATATTTTAGGGAGTAAATCCACTTGAATTGTTCAATAATTCGCCTGATTTCTCACAAAAACCCCAATCCTTTGTTTTTGAACCGAAAAAGATAAAATTGAATGGGTAAACGGTTTGTTTTGGGAAAAACGACACTTGGGGTTTCATTTTCGGGGGAAACCGCACCTAGTGAACCAAAAAGTTTCAAGTTTTCGGAACCAGGTCGAAAAATGAAATTTTTGAGTAACAGACGCTTGGACACGGGGCCGTGTCCAGCTCACTGTTTGCAGTTTTGTCCGAAAATTTCCACTGTTTCATGCTAACTTTTGGTGTATTCTTTCATATGTCGAGGAAATTCATGAGGTTCAACGCAAATGAGCTCGATGCTAGGGCAAGATACGAAGTACTTCAAACAAGACCGGAAGAATACCCAAGACAAGCATGCATGGATTTGTTAGCATTGGTGAACCAACTTGACCGGATTAACAACCTCGTTACCGGCCCACTAAGAGTCACTCTAACCACTCGACTTCGCTCAGTCCACGAATGCACTATGGAATTCTATAGCACCTTCACGTTCAATTCAAGGTGTGACCCATTTGATAGTGATGGTGTAGCATTCCGATGTGGTGGAACTAGGTACTCAATCTCGATGGCACAGTTTGGGTCGATAATTGGGTTGTATGCGGAGGAAGATGCGGGTAATGAAGAAAACACCGGAGGAGTGTGAGATTTGGATGAAAATGAGCGCCAAGTCGCTTGGGCTCAAATTGGAGAAGGGCACTACAACCCGAGCAGCACTAAGAGCACTAAGTTGAGGGACCCACTTTACCGTTACATCCATAGGGTCCTTGCTTACTCTCTTAGCCAAAGGCATGATAACAGTGGCGTTGTTGGGTTGAGAGATTTGGTGGACCTTCATTGCATTCATAACCGCGGACACCTAGATGTTCCATACCTCCTGCTCCGTAACATGCATTTGAACCGGCTTGCTACTGCACCAACCCCTATCTTCTTCGGGGGGTGGATATACCATCTCTTCAAGCACTTCGTGAACATACCTAGGTCCTTCGAAAGGAGCCCATGGTCGGGAAGAGTAGACATACACATCTGTCGCTCCATGAGCTTGATCTATGAGGCTGAAGACGGGACAGTTAGCTTCCAAAGGATGCAGGGGCATGCATGGAACCCGCAAGAGGCACTCGTCCTTCACGCTCCACAGCATCATCAATACCAGTACCAGCCCCACGGTGATCCAGGCCAGTCCTCCTCACAAGGAGGTGGTTTTCCTAATTTCCAAAGTTAACATGATTTATTGCAGGAAAACCTCATGTGCACCGGGAACACCTATAACATGGCGAGCAACACGTATGCCCGGGTTGGAGCAATCGAGAGAAACATATCCGATATCCAAGATGATATTGGGAATATCCTGGAGTACATTGCGGGGCATGGTGGAGGAGATGATGATGATGAGGACGAGGATATGGACTAGGTGGGAGGAGCGGAGGCAGAAGCGGTTAGTTGGTGATTCCATAGGTTAACCCCCTTTTATCTTGAACAATTTCTGGCCTGCGTGCCGTGTGTTGAACAATTTACTTTCCTTTAACTCTTTTTACTTTCTGCATTTGTTTTTCTTTTTAACTTTGTGATGTGGATGTTGAACTTGGTAATTTAGGATATTTGCTATGGTTTGGTGTAGTGTTTATTGACAAAACAGGTACATACGAGGCTTAGAGCACTAAAAATTAGTGCTACTTAAGCCGGGAAAGGAAAACCGGAGCCAGAAACCTGTTTTTCAACTTTGCAGATTGTCTACACGGGGTCGTGTCCAGCCGACATGCCCCCGTGCCCACTTCCCCAGACCTGCTGTTTGTTTAAATCTGCAGACTTTTGCCAGACACGGGGGTGTGCCCACTGGACACGCCCCCGTGCCCACCTTCTATAAGTTTTCGTTACTGGCACCTGAACACGGGGTCGTGTCTATCGGACACGGCGCCGTGTCCAGACGCCCAGTAACATAAAATTTTGCTTTTTAACACCTTTTTACACATTTAATCAACCTAAAAACTTATTTTTGAGACACATTGAGGACAATGTGTAATTTAAGTGTGGGGGGGATGCTAAAGCTTTGAATCTCGCAAGTCCTAATCACAAGCCTTACACAAAACTCTATTGGAACCGCTAATCACCCCAATTTTTTTTTAAAAAAATTCATTTTTTTGTCTAGGTTTAACTTGGGAATTTCAAGTTCTAAAAAAGTTATATTTTTACAAATTTACAACCGATAGCGTCGTGATAAAAAGAACCAACATAAGAAAATTATGAAAAGGCATGACAACTTTAGTTAAAATTTGATTATATATACTTGATCACATAAAAACCCATTCCCACAAAAGTGAGTTTTGAGCCTTTATTGAGTATACAAATACATATCTTTAAACTAAATGCTCATTTTTCGTTTCTTGTGTGAATAGCTGCTTGGTTCTTACAACTCTAGAACTTACCACGACGATACATTCCCGGTCCTTACCAACTTAAACCCAAGTAAGTAAATGATAGAGGCATTAGGACTAACCATTTTTATTTCTACACCATTTTTTTTTACCACCTACCCAAAATCCCCCTAGTTAACCCCTTTGAGCCTACACCTTTTCATTTCTTAACCCAAAACCAAACACCCTTTCACCCACCAAAACCTTTTTTTATTTTTTACCCTTTGTTTTAGTAACAAGCTCGGTTTTTTGTATGACTTTTCAAAAAAAAAATTGTTGATGATGAAGCAAAAGAAATAAACAAGCAAGTTCATCAAAAACAACTTTGTTTGAAAAATAACTTCATCCAAATAAAAATTTGCAAAAATAAAGTCTTACGAAAACCGACGTTTTTTACGCTTTTTCACCCTTTTCTACTAACCAGTAACCCAACCACCTACCTTTAACCCAAGCCTAACCCTTCACCCAAAAGTCCTCTTGATATTTACAAAGGTTTTTAGTTAAAAAGGAGGAGGATTGATTGCTTGGCAAGCCTATGGTAGGAGTAAGTTCCATGCCGCTCTCGAGTGATTCACTAAAATACATCTTTGGCCGAGTGTTGAGTGATCCCCCGTGAGGTATGTGAACTTGTATATAAATAGAATTTTAAAAAGGCATGTTATGCCCTAATAAGTAATTTATCTTATGTAACGTTTTAAATAAATCATGACGAATAGGATTGTAAATAAATAAAAATAAAAACTTAATAAAGAATCTTGGAAATCCCGACACTCTATGACAAGCCCAAAACCTTCTCTTCTACCCATTCCATTTGGGAGTGTAAAGCTACATTATAAAGAGTTTTGCTTGAGGACAAGCAAAGATTCAAGTGTGGGGGTATTTGATGTGTGCAAAATGCAACATATAAATTACATCAATTGTGGCATAAAACTAACCCTTTTTTAGTACTAATGTTGGAAAAAGTGTGCTTTTGTCTTCCTTTTGTATTTTCAGGATTAAATGAGCTCAAATTAACAAAAGAAGCAAAAAGACAGCTAAATCTAACATAAATACAAGAAAAGGAACTAACGTGGCATGCCCGACCTCCCCGAAAGCATCTTCCTAAGCAAAACAAGAGAACAGAGGCTGAACACGCCCCGTGTTCAGTGAACACGGGGGCGTGCCCATGTGCCAGCATAAAAGACAAAGCTATAGAAGCTTCCATTGCCCACCACGGGGCCGTGCTCAGTGGACACGGGGCCGTGGTCAACTATAAGATTCGCAGAATCCAGGCAAATCTTGATAGTACAGATATGCTTCTGCACACGAGGGCGTGCCCAGTGGACACGGGGGCGTGGTCAACTAATGTAGACAAACTGCAATTAATGAAGACAGATAAGAGGATGGACACGGGGCCATGCCCGAGCTACTGTTCAGGCTATAAATAGGGGTGCTTGGCTCACTTGCAAACCATCCCTTGGCACACCACCTCTCTCACACTTCACCCACCACCCACCACCACCATAACACCTTCATCCACCACCATCATCCATTGTCCATCATAGAGTGTGTGAGTCGTCTCGGGATCCAAGATTGATCGTAAGAGTTCTTGACAATCAAAGGCCATGTTTGCCTAAGTCTCTTACATCACTTGGTGAAGACAAGTGTCTAGTGTAATACTTTTTATTTTTAATCTTTTCGCACTTTTTACTTGGTTATGTATTAATGACTTTAATAACTAGTTTCTTATGTTGAAGGTGATTCTTCCTTATCGTTTGTCTGTGGTGTCTTGGCATTATTTTACTGTCTATATAAAATAAAAGATTTTCACCATTCATATCTCCACGGTCTATATGGAGGTATGTTGGCTACCAGGTCGGGGGTTAAGGGAACGGTTTGGTAAGAGTCTTGCCTTGTTCAGTGTATAGATCCTGCAAGGACCTGGGTCAAATTTAGTAGGACCTCCTTCAATACCCACCGGTATTGGATGGCGGGGGTCCAAACTCTTTGATCCCCTCATATGTAAGCTACTATTAATACTTTAACCTGGCTACTTAGGACTGTATCCCTGCTGACTCAGACTACTTAGCCGAGGGTAACGTCACCTTCAAAAGAGGGGCCTACCACATTACGCATTAATAACTTAATTAATTATCTTTCAATAATCCGACCCTTTAGGATTGTATCCTTGCTGACTCAAACTACTGGGTTGAGGGTAACGTCACCTTCAAAAGAGGGGCCTACTACAATAACTAAGATAATCTCTTAAAAAGTGCAAAAGTGCGGAAATAATCAAAGGTTACACTATACACGAGTCGGAGCCAAGTGATTCATCTTGTCTATCTGTTTTCATTTTATTTTTATTTTTCAGCATTTTAGTTAGTTTTATTTTTCTTAGTTTAAAACATTTTTCTAACTTTTTGATTTGATTAGACGTTGAGGATAAACCGGTACTAAAAGCTCTTGTGTCCTTGGACGACCTCGGTATCTTACCAACACTATACTACGCTCACGATGGGTGCACTTGCCCATATGTGTGTTTAGTGTTAGTAAATATCGTGTTTTATAAATTTAAAACTTGGCTAAAAAGTGTAAAAGAGCTTAAAATATACTTAAACTTATATACACACTTCACACGCATCACCTACAAAAAATGTCCCAAAACGACCCGTAAGTGAAAACCCGGACCCCTGAAACCCTAACGTGCATGAAAAACCAAGAAATCAAGAAAAATGGGTCTCACGCGGGCCGCGTAAGAGTAAGCTCAGGCTTACGCGGGCCGCGTCAAAGCAGAGTTGACCGGATAAGCGTTCCAGGCCACGTGTCGCACACGTGGCAGGCCTACCGATGACACGCTAGCCCTAGTCTATGTTTAGCTGGCCCTCGTGGGCCGCGTAAGATCAAGAGGGGGCTTACGCGGGCCGCGTAAACCCCATTTTTCACCTATAAATTGACCCGATCATGAGCTGTTCAGCTGTGTCGAAAGTTTTGATTAAAAACGAAGATTCACTGCTCAAATTCGAAATATAAGGTATCAAGGAGCTGCTACGATACAGGGTATTAACTCGATCGCTGCTACGATTCAATGTCCGATCGATTGAAAACTATCCAATGGATGTTTAAGTGCTGCCCAAATTAAGGGCTATACTTTGTCATTCGTCGTGAATTCGATGGATGTTTAAGTATTGCACTTTGTCATTCGTTGTGAGGGTTTTTATCTCATGAGTTATCGTAAATGTTGTATTAGTTACTAACCTAGTTCGTGTGCATTGTTATTTAAATTAGGTTACAAGGCTAATCAGTAGGCTAAACTCTGCCCGTTTAAATCTGCAATGTGAGTCATTCTCTTTTTATCAAATTGCTTTCCAAAACCCTATTTATTTCAAAGTTATGATTACAGGGACTAAGTTTTTGTAATCTTCAATTACAGCTGGTATGTGGGGTTTTGTATACATTACTTGATAACCGTCACCATTCGACAACGAGTTAGCCAATGGGTGATATGACCATAGTCACAGAAACAGGTCGAGTGACAAATACCGTTGGGTAATTGGTTGATATAAACAATGTAATCACCCATAATATTGTATATTATAACAATGTGTCGTTTTGTGCAACTTGAGTGACTCGCCAGTATTTCGCTGCTGATAAAACCTTTTTAAAACATGTTTCAGGTGATCTGCTGTGATCCAGGGAAAAGTGATGTGTAGCACTACAAGCTTGAAGAAGTGGCTTAATAAAAATAAAGAAACATGTTTTTTTTGTAAAATAGGGGTTCCTAGTGAACTTCCCTTATTGTAAATTTCGGGGTTTGTACCTAATCATGAAATAAATTAATCAAGCATTTTCAAGTTTTAAACGATCCTGTTAATTATTCCGCTGCCAAATTAAATAAATACCACGGGGTTTCTGTCCCGCGGCTCCTGGACCGGGTCAAACCGGACCGGGGGCCTTGACAGAAAAAGGTGGTATCAGAGCCACTGATTTAAGCCAATTAAGTATTTAGCAATACTTAATTTTCTAATTATCATTTTATGATTATGTATTTTTATGTTATTTGACTATTTGTTTATAGTATGGGTAAGCAAAGAATTTCGGACATCTATCGTCAATTAGATAGTTCACCAAAAGATAAGGAAACCTCATTCCAATCAAATTCGTCAAGATACTCAGCAGATGTTGAGGAAGGAATATTTATTCGTAAGGCACAGTTTGAGAAACCACTTACCATTAAGAAAAGAAGTTGGATTATTAGAAAAAGTCAAGAGAAAATGAGGAAGTCACAAACAAAAGGAGTGATAATTAATAAGGAGACTCAGGAAATAGGTAATAACCCACCATGGGAAGATGAATTAGACGAACAATGGGAAAATCTCTACATGTTAGCCACTACAGCAGTAAATGTTAACTTATAATTGAATCGCCAAACCAATACCAGCACCTATGTCACCTACGAGCCAGAAACTTTAGATAACAACCTAGTAGAAGAAAGAGACAGGAGAAACTTTATATAAACGTATGTTGAGAATAATACTTCTATAACCTAGCTAGACTAAAATAAATTACAGATGCATAACCACTAGTGTATTTCGAATTTCAGTTGTAATTTGTAATAGATATATATAAAAAATCGTAATATTTCGTTTTAATCAATCTATTAGATAATTGTAATTAATTTTTCTGAATTGCCATTCTGTGATTCTGTGAATTTAATTTACCAATTTTAACCTAGAATTTTTGTGTGTTTCTTCATATCTGCTAAACAGCATGAATGAGTTGTCTGAAGCTCTTCAGAATCTCAATCTCTATTCCGTTAATGTGGAAGTTTCCAGATACTTTACCGGTTATTGTGCCGACATGGAGGAACCTATGGAATTTCAAGCCCAACCTCCGGAGAAACCCAAGCCAAAGAAAAGAAGAAGACTTGTAGGGTGGAGGCGTGTGCGCAGGAAGAAACCAGCGACACGGAAAGTTATAAAGACGGAGAGTCTCAAAGGAATAGAGATAGGGGAAAGTTCTAGGCAAGACCAGGAAATGCCACCCTGGGAGGAGCTGGATCATAAACTGGCACTTAGTGACCTTATCGGACCTGCCGGTGAAAACCTCTTTAATTACCTAGCGGAAGCACAACTTCTAGTTGACCTAGAGCCTGAAATCCCAGATCCTATTATCCACTCCCAACCTCTACCAGCAGAGCTAGAAGAGTGGTGGACCACCGACTGGCAGTTTCAAAATCTCCTAAACAACCCTAATACCTTTTTCCCTCAATTTGACCCTGAACCTCCACTACATCCACCAATGAGCACCGAGAACTTAGCTGAACTCTGCCACTATGGCGAGGAGCTGGTGGACGCAGGGAATAGATTCCGGGAAGTGGGGGAGAGGATCTCCTGGAAATACGACGAGAGGGAACGTCGTTTCTAAAATGCCAAGCTGACAGGGATCATGTGGGGTTGTAGGAATATATGTTTAATAATAAAATAATAATAAAATATAATTATGTGAAATAACTTAAAAATAAAACTTTTGTAAAATAACTTGTGTGTACGGATGCCAATTATAATATATAAAATATCGAACGTCGAAAAATCGACAATTTTGGCTATACGTGTTGATGTGATTATGAGCAATTGTTTTAGTATGTTTGGTTGTTAATTATTTTCTGCTAATCACTTATATATATATATATATATATATTAATTACTAGATGGAACACGCTGGTAATGAACCCGTTAACGGAGTTAACCAATCTGAACAAAATCATGAAGATCAATTTCTGAATAGGCAAGATATCGAGAATATCGTTGCTCAAGGAATAGCCAATGCTATTCCAGCAATCCTTGCTGTTGTTCGAAATCCAGTTGAACCTCAACAAATTATTCCTAGTAAACATACTCATGAAGACAACTTCAGTAATAGCATAAATGGAGGCGGTAACATTAATAATAATGATAATGATGTACGGCAAGCCCCAATTCTCAAAAGAATGAAAGCTGCAACGCCTGGTTGCACTTACAAGGAATTCCTTGCCTGTAAACCTGTTGAGTTCGTAGGCAATGAAGGGGCGACTGCGGCACTGCGTTGGTTGGAGAAAACCGAGGCAGTAATCAAAATAAGTAAATGTGCCGAAGAGGATAAAGTCATGTATGCTTCTCACCTTTTTAAGGAAGAAGCATTAGAATGGTGGAATACAGTATTACAAGCTAAGGGAAGTGACATGGCCTATGCCATGAGTTGGGAGGAGTTTAAGCGTCTGGTGGAAAGAAAATTTTGCCCTGAATATGAAAAAGAACAAATGGCGAATAAATTCCTGAGCCACCGAATGGTGGATGTTGACTGCAGAGGGTATACTTCGAAGTTTTTCGAATATGCTCGAATTGTGCCTACTCTGGCTTCCCCAGAGCCGGTACTTATTTCTCGCTACATTTGGGGGTTAATTAGCGAAATCCGTGATATTGTCAAAGCTGCAAGGCCCCGCACGATCAATGATGCGGTGGAATTAGCCAACACTTTGGCTGACGGACTGGTGCATACGCGAGAAGAAAACAGGAAGAAGGAAGTGGCTCAGAAAATTACCCAAGGATTTCGTGTGGGTAATAATAGCAATTTCAAGAAAAGAGGAACTGGGCAATCTTCTACTCCGCTGTTCTGCAGAAACTGTAGAAAGAAACATTTTGGAAAATGTAATGAAACGTGCAACTTCTGCAAAACTGTAGGACATCGTGAAGAAAATTGCAGAAAGAAAACAAGGGTCTGCTATAACTGTGGAGAAGTTGGGCATTTCAAACCAGAATGCCCTAAGTTAGTCAAACCAACAGATAACAAGGCTAAACCTGCAGCAGGAACTACCAAGAAAAACGTAAGAGCCTTCCAGTTGACTACTCAGGAAGCAGAGCTAATCCCTGACGTGATAGCTGGTACGTTCTTAGTTCACAACGTTTATGCAAAAGTATTATTTGACTCTGGTGAAAACCAAAGTTTTATAAATACTTCATTCTGCCAAGCTCTTAACCTACCTTTAACCAAACTTAGACAAATTTTTACGATAGAAACGGCAGATGGGAATTCTGTTAACATAAATAAGGTTTTGCAAGAAGGAAAGATAGAACTCTTAGGCCATAAATTTTCTGCAAACCTGTTACCTATGAATTTTGCTGGATTTGATATTGTATTAGGAATGGATTGGTTAGTAGCCAACCATGCCCGAATTCTTTGTGATAAGAATTCCATAGAAATACATACACCCACAGGAGAATTAGTGGTGATTACAGGAGATAAGCCGCGAAAGCCATTGAAATTCATTTCAGTAATAAAGTTGGCCAGTTATTCAAGAAAACAAGAAGTAGTGTATATGATTTCAGTAATCATTAACACTAAAAATAAGGAACTTAAAGAAATTCCGGTAGTATCAGAATACCCGGATGTCTTTCCAGAAGAACTACCTGGATTACCACCCAATACGGAAGTAGAATTTAGAATTCATCTAATTCCTGGGACTACACCGATAGCTAAGGCACCTTATCGATTAGCACCCACAGAAATGCTAGAATTGAAAAAGCAGTTAGATGAATTACTAAGCAAAGGATTTATACAACCTAGTTCCTCTCCGTGGGGAGCTCCAGTGTTGTTTGTGAAGAAGAAAGATGGGTCAATGCGAATGTGTATCGATTATAGGGAATTGAATAAGGTTACAATCAAGAATCAATACCCATTACCTAGGATTGATGATCTTTTCGATCAACTTCAAGGAGCTAGATATTTTTCTAAGATAGATTTACGCTCCGGATATCATCAATTGAAAATACAAGAAGAGGACATACCTAAAACTGCTTTCAAAACTAGGTATGGTCATTACGAGTTTACAGTCATGCCCTTTGGATTAACAAATGCTCCTGCAGCATTTATGGACATGATGAATAGAATCTGTAAACCGTACTTGGATAAATTTGTAATTGTCTTCATCGACGATATACTCATTTATTCCAAAAGTCAGGACGAACACTGTGAGCACCTGCATGCACTCTTAACTTTGTTAAGAAAAGAAAAGCTTTACGCCAAATTCTCGAAGTGTGAATTTTGGCTACAGGAGGTACAATTTTTAGGACACATGGTGAATCATGAAGGCATTCACGTAGATCCTGCTAAGATAGAAGCAATCACCAAATGGAAAGTCCCGCAGTCAGCTATGGAAATTAGAAGTTTTATAGGGTTAGCCGGATACTATAGACGGTTTATTAAGGATTTTTCCAAGATAGTTGTACCATTAACTAAGCTAACCTGTAAATCAGTTAAGTTTGAATGTGGACCTAAGCAAGAGGAAGCTTTTCAGATCTTAAAACAGAAATTAACAAATGCTCCAATTCTTGCCTTACCTGAAGGAACAGAAGATTTTGAAGTTTATTGTGATGCTTCTAAACTAGGATTAGGATGTGTGCTAATGCAACGTAAGAAGGTAATTGCGTATGCATCAAGACAATTGAAAAAGCATGAGGAAAACTATACGACTCATGACTTAGAGTTAGGAGCCATAATTTTTTCCCTTAAGATTTGGAGACACTATTTGTATGGAAGTAAGTGTACTGTCTATACAGACCATAAGAGCTTACGATATATATTTGGGCAAAAAGAATTGAACATGAGGCAAAGAAGATGGATGGAGATCCTAAGTGACTACGACTGTGATATTCAATATCACGAAGGAAAGGCAAATGTAGTTGCAGATGCCTTAAGTCGTAGTATCATGAGAAACAACGACGAGTTCGTGCGCTTAGATTAAATCTACAGTTAGATTTAATGGAACAACTGAAGAATACTCAGGAAACCGCAATCAAGGATGATACTGAAGGAATGAAAGGAAGATTAAAAGAATTAGAGCAAGGAAGTGATGGAATTTGGAGATTCCATAAGAAAAGAATTTGGGTACCTAAGCAAGGAGATTTAAGAAATAAGATTCTAGAGGAAGCCCATAAATCTAGGTATACCATGCATCCTGGTAACAATAAAATGTACCAAGATTTAAGGAATAATTTTTGGTGGATAGGAATGAAAAAGGACATAGCTAGATATGTATCTAAGTGTCTAACTTGTTCACAAGTTAAGGCAGAACACCAGAAACCCTCAGGTCTACTCCAACAGTTAGAAATGCCTGTATAGAAATGGGAACTTATAACCATGAATTTTGTTACTAAGTTGCCAAAAACTAGAAAAGGTAATGATGCGATTTGGGTAATTGTGGATCGATTAACCAAATCAACTCATTTTCTACCCATGAAGGAAACCTTTAGCATGGAAAGGTTAGCAAAGTTGTACGTAGACGAAGTAGTATCCTTACATGGAGTTCCACTCTCCATTGTATCGGATAGAGATAGTCGTTTCACTTCACATTTCTGGACAAGTTTTCAAGAAGCCAAGCTTATCATCCCCAAACAAACGGACAAAGTGAAAGGATGATCCAAACCTTTGAAGACATGCTCAGGGCATGTGTAATAGATTTTGGTGGAAATTGGGATGACCACCTACCCTTAATTGAATTCTCCTATAACAATAGTTATCATGCAAGCATCGAAACTGCCCCGTTCGAAGCTCTATATGGACGGAAGTGTAGAACTCCAGTTTGTTGGGCAGAAATAGGAGAAAGTCAATTATCAGGACCTGAAATAGTGCAAGAGACCACTGACAAGATCACTCAAATCAAGGAAAGACAGAAAACGGCTCGAGATCGTCAGAAGAGTTATCCCGATAATCGACGCAAGCCGTTAGAATTCCAAGCGGGAGACAGAGTACTATTGAAAGTTTCTCCTTGGAAGGGAGTAGTACGATTTGGTAAGAAGGGAAAGCTAAGTCCAAGGTACATAGGACCATTCTCAGTAGTCCAATGAATAGGACCAGTCGCCTATCGCTTACAACTACCAGAAGAGTTAGCTGGGGTACATAACGTATTTCATGTATCCAATCTCAAGAAATGTCTATCTGACGAATCCCTGGTAGTACCTCTTCAAGATATAGAGGTAAATGAAAAATTAAAATTTGTTGAAAAGCCACTGCAGATAGAAGACATAAAGGTCAAGCTTCTCAAACATAAAAGACTGGTACTGGTCAAAGTCAAATGGGAGCTAGAATCGGAGATGAAGCGAAAATATCCACACTTATTTCAGTAAATCTTGAGGACGAGATTTTTAATAAGGTGGGGAGGATGTAAGGACCTACAAAAAATGTCCCAAAACGACCCGTAAGTGAAAACCCGGACCCTTGAAACCCTAACGTGCATGAAAAACCAAGAAATCAAGAAAAATGGGTCTCACATAGGGCTGGCAAATCGTGTCTTAGCAGGTTTAACAGGTATCTGATAACGCGAACAACAAAAATTTTAAATATGAATACGACTCGTTTAACTACCTTATATCTAATGTCTATAAGACAGATGTATATTTTATGCACGTAGAAGGAGAAATAATGGATCATAACTTTCAAATTTTGTTTATTTTTAAAAATGTAAAAAATCACATGGTGTACTTTTCTGTTATTGTGTCTTAACAGGTTACCTACAGGTTACCTATTGCCAGCCCTAGTCTCACGTGGCCCGCGTAAGAGTAAGCTCAGGCTTACACGGGCCGCGTCAAAGCAGAGTTGACCGGATAAGCGTTCCGGGCCACGTGTCGCACACGTGGCAGGCCTACCGATGACACGCTAGCCCTAGTCTACGTTTAGCTGGCCCTCGCAGGCCGCGTAAGATCAAGAGGGGGCTTACGCGGGCCGCGTAAACCCCATTTTTCACCTATAAATTGACCCGATCATGAGCAGTTCAGCTGTGTCGAAAGTTTTGATTAAAAATGAAGATTCACTGCTCAAATTCGAAATATAAGGTATCAAGGCGCTGCTACGATACAGGGTATTAACTCGATCGCTACTACGATTCAATGTCCGATCGATTGAAAACTATCCAATGGATGTTTAAGTGCTGCCCAAATTAAGGGCTATACTTTGTCATTCGTCGTGAATTCGATGGATGTTTAAGTATTGCACTTTGTCATTCGTTGTGAGAGTTTTTATCTCGTGAGTTATCGTAAATGTTGTATTAGTTACTAACCTAGTTCGTGTGCATTGTTATTTAAATTTGGTTACAAGGCTAATCAGTAGGATAAACTCTGCCCGTTTAAATCTGCAATGTGAGTCATTCTCTTTTTATCAAATTGCTTTCCAAAACCCTATTTATTTTAAAGTTATGATTACAGGGATTAAGTTTTTGTAGTCTTCAATTACAGCTGGTATGTGGGGTTTTGTATACATTACTTGATAACCATCACCATTGGACAACGAGTTAGCCAATGAGTGATATGACCATAGTCACAGAAACAGGTCGAGTGACAAATAACGTTGGGTAATTGGTTGATATAAACAATGTAATCACCCTTAATATTGTATATTATAACAATGTGTTGTTTTGTGCAACTTGAGTGACTCGCCAGTATTTCCCTGCTGATAAAACCTTTTTAAAACATGTTTCTGGTGATCTGCTGTGATCCAGGGAAAAGTGCCGTGTAGCACTACAAGCTTGAAGAAGTGGCTTAATAAAAATAGGGATTTTTACATATTTCCCCCTCCTAAACAACTTTATTACATATTTCCCCAACCCATAAATTTAATTACATATTTCCCCTTCCTAAAGAAGCCTTATTACATATTTCTCCAATCTCTAAATTTTTATTACATATTTCCCCAATCTTTAAATTCAATTACATATTTCACCCTCCTAAACCCCATGTATTACATATTTATCCATTTCATTAAAAAAAAACAGTTGACATAAGAACACAAATTAGGAACACCGTTTCACGGTCGGCCGACATGTATAAATATGGGATGAACAATTGAAACTGTTAGTTCGATTCCCTCAATGTAAAGTCATCATTGATTGTTGTGTTTCTTAATTCTAGGACTTATTAATTGATATCAGATGGCGATAAATTCATGATGATTTTACCAACCTAAATCATCGTCATCACCATCAAACACCCTGGTGTTGAATTGCAGATGGAATTGAAATATGTGGTTTGAAAATTCATTTGGAAGGAATTGAAATATTTTAAAGAAATATGAATTTTAGAGAATTAAACTTTACTCTAATATAATTGTGTATTATGTTTGATCTGTGAAGTTAGTAAATAGAATTGGGATGTGAGAAATCAAATAGACATAGATGTTTTGATTTATAAACTATCAGAAGGCTGGATTATTGGAAGAAAGCGTGTTGACATGTCTAAGTGTGTTTTTGTTTGTTTGTGATATATAACTTAACAACGCTTAATCAGTATATAACAACGCTTAATCAGTTATTTATTTAATAAACTCATTAGGAGTAAAATAGTAATTCTATAAGAGTATTTTTAATAAAATGGATAAATATGTAATATATGAGGTTTAGAAAGGTGAAATATGTAATTAAATTTAGAGATTGGGTAAATATGTAATAAAAATTTAGAGATTGAGAAAATATGTAATAAGGCTTCTTTAGGAAGGGAAAATATGTAATTAAATTTATGGATTGGGGAAATATGTAATAAAGCTGCTTAGGAGGGGGAAATATGTAAAAATCCCATAAAAATAAAGAAACATGTTTTTTTTTTTGTAAAATAGGGGTTCCTAGTGAACTTCCCTTATTGTAAATTTCGGGGTTTGTCCCTAATCATGAAATAAGTTAATCAGGCATTTTCAAGTTTTAAACGATCCTGTTAATTATTCCGCTGCCAAATTAAATAAATACCACGGGGTTTCTGTCCCGCGGCTCCTGGACCAGGTCAAACCAGACCGGTGGCCGTGACAATAGGAGCCTACAACATATCTTTAATCAGAAAGAACTTAATATGCATCAACGCCGATGGGTAGAACTTCTCAACGATTATAACTGTGAGATTCGTTATCACCCAGGCAAAGCAAATGTTGTGGCCGACGCTCTCAGCAGACGGAGTTATCTGCTTAGCATTCGTAACGTCCAAGCCTAATACGACCTCGAAACCCTCATCCGCGAAGCCCAGCATGCCTGTTTTAATGAACGCACTCTGAAGAAAGAACGAATCTACCACGATGGAGCTCAACTTGTGAACAAGCCGAATGGGATATTCCACTTTCTGGACCGAATTTGGATCCCTAAGCGGACCGATTTGCGAAAGATTCTAATGGACGAAGCCCACAAATCCCGGTATTCTATTCATCCCGGTGCCGACAAAATGTACCAGGACCTTCGCTACAAGTACTGGTGGCCGGTCATGAAAAGGATATTGCCCTCTACGTTGGAAAGTGCCTGACTTGTGCAAGAGTCAAGGTTGAACACCAAAGACCCTCTGGCTTACTCGAACAACCACCAATCCCAATGTGGAAGTGGGAAAGTATAGCTATGGACTTCATAACAAAGCTTCCGCACACGTCATCAGGTCACGACAGCATTTGGGTTGGCGTTGACCGTTTGACCAAATCAGCTCACTTCTTGCCAATACGAGAAGATGACAAGGTAGAACGATCAGCCCAAATCTACACCAACGAGATCATTTGTAATCATGGGACGCCTCACGACATCATATCTGACCGTGATGCCCGGTTTACCTCGCGATTGTGGGAAACGTTTCAAACGGCTCTCGGTACATCACTTAATCTAACTACCGCTTTCCACCCTCAAACCGACGGTCAGACTGAAAGAACGATCCGTACCCTTGAAGACATGCTCTGTTCGTGTGTCATAGACTTCGGTGGTAATTGGGATGCGTACCTGCCATTAGTCGAGTTCTCGTATAACAACAATTATCATTACAGCATACAAATGGCACCATTCGAGGCTTTATACGGAAGAAGACGACGATCGCCTATTGTGAGGCACGAGATCGGTCACTCGCAACTAACCGGTCTTGAGCTATTACAAGAAACGAAAGACAAAATTTTCCAAATTCGAGACAACCTGGTGAAAGCTCGAAATCGTCAGAAAAGTTACGCCGATAAACGACGCAAGCCCCTTGAATTTGACGTTGGTGACCACGTACTCCTAAAGGTATAACCTTGGAAGGGTGTGGTCAGATTCGACAAAAGAGGAAAGCTCGCGCCTTGATATGTAGGACCCTTTAAGATTCTGGAAAGGATCGGCAAAGTGGCTTACAGACTCGAACTATTGGAGGAACTTAGTAACGTCCACCCGACTTTCCATGTTTCAAACCTCCGAAAGTGTCTGGCTGATGATGATTTACACGTACCTCTTGAGGACCTGCAAGTAAATGAAACACTACACTTCGTGGAAAAGCCTATCGAAATCATGGATCGCCAAACCAAGCAACTCAGAGGCTCGCGCATTCCTATTGTGAAAGTCCGATGGGAAGGCAAACGAGGCGCAGAGTTCACTTGGGAACTCGAAAGCGACATGAAGGCGAAGTACCCGCAGTTGTTTGTTACGGCTTCGGACTAATTTCGGGACGAAATTCCCTCAACTAGGGGAGGCTGTAACACCCCATGTTTCCGAAATCAAAGTCAAAGTCAAGATTGAAGTCAAAGGAAGAAAAGATTGTTAATTGCGATCTGTCTCTCCTTGCTCAATTCCTATTTTGACTTCTTTGACTTGTAATTAGTCTATTTTATATTCGCTTTAGTTGTATTATGTGGAGTATCTATTAATAATCGCATATTAATCGTTATTTATCGCGTGTTTAATCGCTGTATCGCTATCGCAATCGCACTCGCAACTTGAAATACACATATTGGTTATGGTTATATGTGTGTGTGCCTTATGTGTTACTTGTGCATGTTTATTTATGTTATGTTGTGGTAATCAATCGAATCGCAATCAAAACTCAAACGCAATCGAACTCAATCGCAATCGAAATGGTATGATAATTAGTGGAGAAGAGATAGTGCGAGATATGAGTAGTTGGGATTAAAAGTAATTTGACTAGGAAACTCTATCGCATCGCTACGCCCGCAGTCGCAATCGAAACAGCAAAAATCGTCACACCGAACACTCAAATCAGGCGACCGATCGATCAGGCAACCAGCCGACCGTTCGGACTGCCGTCCGATCGGACAGGCTGACCGATCGAGCTGCCTGGCCGATCGGCCAGCCCTTTCCTCTTTGGGTAACTCTATAAATACCCCTGTCACTTTCATTCTTTCTGCTTTTGGAAACTCTCTGACCGACCAGCTCGTCCACTTCACCTTTTCTCATATTTCTCTCAATTTCGGTAAGTTTTCATCCTAAATCTTGTACTTTCTTGATCTACACGCACTCCTACACCTTTCTACCTTTTAAATCTTAACTTTTAACCGTGAAATCACCAAGATTCGAGGTGTTCTAGGATGACGTCATCATGTGTTCTTGAAGAACTTCATGTTTTGACCTCAATCCACCAAGAAAAACTTGGATCTAACCGATTTCCACACAAACTAACAAAGATCTTGCATAGATCTAAACATATTCACAATAAGAAAGGATTGAAAGATGGTTTTCTAACTTTCTTTCAACTCTTTTACACTCAACACACTCAAAACTGATAGAATCGGACCTTGTTCTAGTCTTCTACTCATTCGTGTGGTTGGATTGGTTCAAATCCGAATTCTATCCAAGAGGTTCACCGATTTCGGGTTAAACATAGAACATCGTCTCGAACTGTTAACTGACCGGGTTTGGGTGATTCCTGTCCGATCAGGGGAACCAAGGATGAACGGAATTCCTGTTGCTTAACACGTTATCAAAACGCCTCGATAGAACGACAAACAATTAAAACAACCAAATGTAAGACGAACAGGACGACCAGGACAGGGTGCCGTCCGATCGGACTGCTGTCCGATCGAACAGTCACCCGAACGACCGGTCAGCCGAACGGCTTGCATCTTGGAACCCACACTTAACATTTTTACCAAACTATGAAGTTGAGTGTTGAACGAATCGTCGTCCGATCGGACTACCATCCGATCGAACTGCCGGCCGTACCATGAAACACTTAAGCTTCCCCACTTGAACAATTTTCAACATGTTCAATGCATTAGAGATGCCACCCGATCGAACTGTTGTCCGATCGAGTGACAACTTGCCATGAACTTGTTCTCAGAAGTACCCAGCCGATCGGGTTGCCGGCCGATCGAACGACCGTCCGATTGACCGACCTGAAAGGTAGAGATACTTCGATGTTTTGAAATGCTACAACAAAAACTTCAAAAGTCAAACCATCATACATAAACACATCCTTCTAAAAGGAAGAAACAATCCACTCGAACAGCCATCCGACCGGACCACTGTCCGAACGGGTTGCCACCCGCACGACCGGCTGTCCGATCGGACTACCATCCGATCGACCAGTTGTTCGACCCACCAACACTTGTTTCGTTTTACGCGTCACTTATCGTTATGCTATCAATCTAATCAGGCTAACCTTACTCTCAAGCGCTCCCTTCAATCCATCAACCATTGTGAGTATACTCGATCCCTTTTTGCTTTATGCACTTTTGGGTGTTACATACGTTACTTATACAAAATCACATCGAACACACTACGTAATACTTTAATTGCTAACCAATTACCGCATGTTATACGTGACTTAATGAATGCTTGTTTGTTATGTTTACACATGGAATGTTGTCTACCTGCCTTAGCAACGATAGTACTATTAGTTTGGACTCAGCACCCGTTCACTTGGGGGTTGTTAAAGACAATTATTTGCATGGATTACAGTGGTGATCATGTATTACGAACTGCCTTGGACAGTCAATCCGCAGTCATTGGTATCAATAGGTTCATGTCGATAACTAACATGCCTCATTTCTCTCTGTGTACATGCTGGTTATGCGTAACGCTTTCGAACTCTATATGCTATTATCAAACTTGTATGCTCACCTTTACACTATGTGTATTGACTTTTATTTTAACGTATGTGACAGGTGCTTAGGATGCTTATCTGCTAGGAAATCGAGGCTAGAATATGGTCTTAGAGGCCAACAAATAGTTGTCTGTACAAATGAAATCAAGGGTCTCTAGAAGCAGATAAACAATTGGGCTATTTGAAAAATCTGAGTTGTCGGAACAGAACTATTTGACCAGATTTGTCTGTAATAATTTGTTTGCCTTTTGAGAAATGGTATGGGACATGTTACTTTAAATTGATTGGTAATGATAATTGTTATGGAAACTTCTGGACAATCTGTTTCGCTCAGTGCCATGCCCCGATGTTTCCGCCATCGGTTAGGGTGTGACAGTCTGGTTGCACTTACAAGGAATTTCTTGCCTGTAAACCGGTTGAATTTGCAGGCAATGAAGGGGCGACTGCTGCACTGCGTTGGTTAGAGAAAACCGAAGCAGTAATTAAAATAAGTAAATGTGCCGAGGAAGACAAGGTCATGTACGCGTCGCATCTTTTTAAAGAAGGGGCACTAGAATGGTGGAATACGGTACTACAAGCCAAGGGAAGCGATGTGGCTTATGCCATGAATTTGGAAGAATTTAAAAGTCTGGTAGAAAGAAAATTTTGTCCCGAATATGAAAAGGAACAAATGACAAATAAGTTCCTCAATCACCGGATGGTAGATGTTGATTATCGAGGGTATACTTCGACATTCTTTGAGTATGCTAGAGTTGTACCAACCCTGGCTTCGCCAGAACCGGTACTTATATCTCGCTATATTTGGGGATTGATTGGCGAAATCCGTGATATTGTCAAAGCTGCGAGACCCCGCACAATCGATGATGCGGTGGAATTAGCCAACACCTTGATTGACGGACTGGTGCGTACGCGGGAAGAAAACAGGACAAAGGAGTTAGCCCAAAAGATTACCCAAGGATTCCGTGTGGGTAATAGTAGTAATTTCAAGAAAAAGGGACCCGCCGTTCTGCAGGAACTGTAAAAAGAAACATTTTGGGAAATGCAATGAAACCTGCAACTTCTGCAAAGCTCTAGGACATCGTGAAGAAGAGTGCCGAAAGAAAACAAAGCTCTTCTATAACTGTGGAGAAGCTGGGCATTTCAGACCAGAATGCCCTAAATTGGTCAAACCAGCAGATAACAAGGCCAAACCTGCTGAAGCAACTAATAAGAAGAATGCCCTAAGGGCCTTCCAATTGACCACGCAGGAAGCCGAACTGATTCCTGATGTAATAGCTGGTACGTTCCTAATTCTTGATGTTTATGCAAAAGTATTATTTGACTCTGGTGCAAACCAAAGTTTTATAAATACTTCGTTCTGCCAAGCTCTTAAACTACCCTTAACCAACCTTAGACAAATTTTTACGGTAGAAACGGCAGATGGGAATCCTGTTAACATAAATAAGGTCTTGCGAGAAGAAAAGATAGAACTTTCAGGTCATAAATTTTCTGCAAACCTATTACCCATGAATTTAGCTGGATTCGATGTCGTATTAGGAATGGATTGGTTAGTAGCTAACCATGCTCGAATCCTCTGTGATAAAAATTCCATAGAAATCCGTGCACCTACCGGAGAAGTAATTATGATTACAGGGGATAAGCCACATAAATCAATGAAGTTCATTTCTGTAATAAAAGTTGCTAGTTATGAACGAAAACAAGGAATAGTGTATATGATTTCAGTAATCATTAACACTAAGGATAAGGAACTTAAGGAAATTCCAGTAGTATCAGAATACCCAGATGTATTCCCCGAAGAACTACCTGGACTACCACCCGATAGGGAAGTAGAATTTAGAATTCATCTAATTCCTGAAACTACACCGATAGCCAAGGCACCCTATCGGTTAGCACCCACTAAAATGTTAGAACTGAAAAAGCAATTAGATGAATTATTAAGCAAAGGATTCATACAACCTAGTTCATCCCTGTGGGGAGCACCAATGTTGTTCGTAAAGAAGAAAAATGGTTCGATGAGAATGTGTATCGATTACAGGGAATTGAATAAGGTTACAATTAAGAATCGATACCCATTACCTAGGATTGATGATCTTTTTTATCAACTTCAAGGAGCTAGATATTTTTCTAAGATAGATTTACGCTCCGGATACCATCAGTTGACGGTACAAGAAAAAGACATACCTAAAACTGCTTTCAGAACTAGGTATGGTCATTACGAGTTTACAGTCATGCCCTTTGGATTAACAAATGCTCCTGCAGCATTTATGGACATGATGAATAGGATCTGTAAACCATACTTGGATAAATTTGTAATTGTCTTTATCGACGATATACTTATTTATTCCAAAAGTCAGGACGAGCATTGTGAGCACCTACATGCACTCTTAACTTTGTTAAGAAAAGAGAAACTTTATGCCAAATTCTCGAAGTGTGAATTTTGGCTACAAGAGGTACAATTCTTAGGACACATGGTGAATCATGAAGGTATTCATGTAGATCCCACCAAAATAGAAGCAATCACCAAATGGAAGGTCCCGCAATCAGCTATGGAAGTTAGAAGTTTTATAGGATTAGCCGGATACTATAGACGGTTCATTAAAGAGTTTTCTAAGATAGCTGTACCATTAACTAAGCTAACCTGTAAATCAGTTAAGTTTGAATGGGGACCCAGGCAGGAAGAGGCTTTTAAGATTTTAAAGCAAAGGTTAACAAACGCCCCAATTCTTTCCTTACCAAAAGGGACAGAAGATTTTGAAGTTTATTGTGATGCTTCTAAGTTAGGATTAGGATGTGTGCTAATGCAATGCAAGAAGGTAATTACGTACGCCTCAAGGCAATTAAAGAAGCACGAAGAAAATTATACAACTCATGACTTAGAATTAGGAGCCATAATTTTTGCCCTTAAGATTTGGAGACACTATTTGTATGGCAGTAAGTTTACAGTCTATACAGATCATAAGAGTTTAAAATACATATTTGGGCAAAAAGAATTGAACATGAGGCAAAGGAGATGGATGGAAATTCTAAGTGACTATGACTGTGATATTCAATATCACGAAGGGAAAGCAAACGTAGTTGCAGATGCCTTAAGTCGTAAGTATCATGAAAAGCAAAAGCGAGTTCGTGCTCTTAGATTAAATCTACAGTTAGATTTAATGGAGCAACTGAAAAACATTCAAGAAACAGCAATCAAGGATGACACTGAAGGAATGAAAGGAAGGAAAAAGGAATTAGGGCAAGGAGCTGATGGAATTTGGAGATTCCATAAGAAAAGGATTTGGGTACCTAAACAGGGAGAATTAAGAAATAAGATTTTGGAGGAAGCCCATAAATCTAGGTATACCATGCATCCTCGTAATAATAAGATGTACCAAGATTTAAGAAATAACTTCTGGTGGATAGGAATGAAAAAGGATATAGCTAGATATGTTACTAAGTGTGTTACTTGTTCACAAGTTAATGCAGAACACCAGAAACCTTCAGGATTACTTCAACAATTAGAAATGCCTGTATGGAAATGGGAGCTCATAACCACGGACTTTGTTACTAAGTTACCCAAAACCAGAAAAGGTAACGATGCGATTTGGGTAATTATGGATCGATTAACCAAATCAGCTCATTTTCTACCTATGAAGGAAACCTTTAGCATAGAAAGATTAGCAAAGTTATACGTAGACGAGGTAGTATCCTTAAATGGAGTTCCACTCTCCATTGTATCGGATAGGGATAGTCGTTTCACTTCCCATTTCTGGACTAGTTTCCAGGAAGCAATGGGAACCCGACTAAATTTAAGTACTGCATACCATCCTCAGACAGACGGACAAAGTGAAAGGACGATCCAAACCCTGGAAGACATGCTTAGAGCATGTGTTATAGATTTTGGAGGAAACTGGGACAACCATTTACCTTTAATTGAATTCTCCTATAACAATAATTATCATTCAAGCATCGAAGCTGCCCCGTTCGAAGCACTATACGGACGTAAGTGTAGAACTCCAGTTTGCTGGGTAGAAATAGGAGAAAGCCAATTATCAGGTCCCGAGATCGTGCAAGAAACCACCGATAAGATCACTCAAATCAAGGAAAGACTAAAAACGGCTCGAGATCACCAGAAAAGTTATGCAGACAATTGATGCAAGCCGTTAGAATTTCAAATTGGAGACAGGGTGCTCTTAAAAGTTTCTCCTTTGAAAGGAGTAGTTCGGTTTGGTAAGAAAGGAAAACTAAGTCCAAGGTACGTAGGACCATTCCCAATAATTCAGGGAATAGCACCAGTCGCTTATCGCTTACAACTACCAGAAGTGCTAGCAGGAGTACATGATGTATTTCATGTATCTAACCTCAAGAAATGTCTATCGGACGAATTACTAGTAGTCCCTCTTCAAGACATAGAGGTGAATGAAAAGTTGAAGTTCGTGGAGAAACCGCTCCAAATAGAAGACAGAAAGATTAAGTTTCTCAAACATAAAAGATTAGTACTTGTCAAAGTCATGTGAGATTCAAAAAGAGGACATGAATACACCTGGGAGCTGGAATCGGAAATGAAACGAAAGTATCCTCACTTATTTCAGTAAATCTCGAGGACGAGATTTAAATAAGGTGGGGAGGATGTAAGGACCTACAAAAACGCCCCAAATCAACCCGTAAGTAAAAACCCGGACCCCTAAAACCCTACTGTGCATGAAAAATCAAGAAAATCAGATTTTTGGTTTTCACGCGGGCCGCGTAAACCTTAAGGTAAGGCTACGCGGGCCGCATCAAAGCAAGATTGACCGGATCAGCGCTACGGGCCACGTGGCAGCCATGTGGCAGACCTACCCGTGACACACAAGCCCTAGTCGTAGACTAGGTGGCCCTCGCGGGCCGCGTAAGAGCCAAGAGGGGGTTTACGCGGGCCGCGTAAAACCCATTTTTCTGCTATAAATTGCTTGTGCATGGCCTGATCATCTGTGCTCGAGAAAACTTTCAAAATCACACATATTCTGCTCGAAAATCAAGTTTAAAGTAGGAAAACGCTGCTACGATACAGGGTATTAACTCGATCAATGCTACGATATAATGTCTGATAGATTGAAACCAATCCGATGGATGTTTAAGTACTGCCTATATTTGGGCTATGCCTTTGTCATTCGTCGTGAGAGTTTTGATTTCGTGAGCTTATCGTAAATGTTGTATTGAGTTACTAACCTAGTTTCGTATGCATTGTTATTTAAACTAGGTTACAAGGCTAAATCAGTAGGCTAAACTCTGCCCGTTTAAACTTGAAATGTGAGTCATTCTTCTTTTTACCAAATTGTTTCCAAAACCCTATTTATTTTCAAAGTTATAATTACAGGGATTAAGTCTTTGTAATCTTCAATTACTGCCGGTATGTGGGGTTTTGTATACATTACTTGATACCCGTCACAATTGGACAACGGGTTAGCCAATGGGTGATCTGACCATAGTCACAGACACTGTCAAGTGACAAATACCGATTTGGGGTAATTGGTTGATAAAAACATTGTAATCACCCTTAATACTGTAGATTATAACAATGTGTCATTTTGTGCAACTTAAATGACTCGCCAGTATTTCCCTGATGATAAAACCTTTTAAAACATGTTTCAGGTGATCTGCTGTGATCCAGGAAAAGTGTTGTATAGCACTACAAGCTTGAGAAGGTGGCTCAATAAAATAAAGAAACATGTTTTTGTAAAAACAGAGATTTCTCAGTGAAATAACCTTTATTGTAAATTATGGGTGTTATCCCCAATTTATGAAATAAAATAATTGGGTATTTTCAAGTTTTAAAAGATCTTGTTAAACTTCCGCTGTCAAATCAAATAACAAATACCACGGGTTTCTGTCCCGCGGCTCATGGTCCGAGTAAAACCGGGACTGGGGCCGTGACAGTTTGAATGAAAAAGTTTGAATTTGTAGTGAATGTACGGATCAAGCTTGTAAGAATGAAAAACATGAATGAAAAGTTTGAATCCATATGTAATCTATGATTAAAACTTTAAGAACAAGTTATGAATGAATGATAGATTGATCTTTGAGTGTGTAAGAATGGATGGAAACGAAGGATGAGATAAGTTCTCTCCCCAACTAAAATAAAAATAGCCTTGTAAGTAGGTAGCACCGGTGGCGTTGCCAGGTTAGGCATGTTGCTTCCCTAAAAGAATGTATATATGTAACGCATTTAGTAACCTATGAGAACATAGGTCGTAGATAATATGTGATGTTTATTTGGGAATGTAATTACAGTTTGACTTCTGAATAGTCAGTCGGAATTGAATTGATAATTACAATGCGAATGTAATAAAATAGCATGAGAGGTCTGGTACATGAAGTAAGTACAACTATTCGGCAAGAGGAATTTTACTGAAAGAAATATGTATATAAGGAAGTTAAAAGTTAGCATGACAGTAATCGACTAATGAGAGTCGGGATGAATAACAGGCTAAGACCCGGACGAAAGACTTAAGTATTTACATGACGGAAAATTTTTGCAAGGAAAGATAAAACAATGTTTTGTAAGTATGCCCAAACCAAAGAAAAGTACAAACGTGTACTTCAATATTTAATAGATAAGAAATTTTCAGTTTGACCTTAAAAAGTCAAACTACAGAAATTGTGCAACTAGCAAATGAAATATAAGGTACGGTATATGAATGGCAGACTCGTGATAGAATCATGGATGAATAAACACCATGTAAAATGCAAATATGAAATGATGTGTGCTAACCGTTAATGTTACAGATGAGAATAGTAGAAAGACTAGAAATGATGAAACTAGTAGAGTTGGCGGAAGATGCTCATGATGCGGAAGCTCATCACATGAAGGAAAAGGTCAACCCATTTATGAAATGGACCCATGAAGGAACATGCTGATCCGGGTCACGGATCGTCGATCTGTGTAATAAATTCAAGGTTAGTAAAATGTTTAGTACTTATGAACGAAATGAATGATAAGATAGATATGGTATGGTATGGAATATTTGACTTTTAATAGTCAACATAAGAAGAAATTTATTTCATAAAAAAGAAATCTCAAGAGCCTTGAGTAAAAATTTCGGGTATTGGTTAAATGCTCGTACGATGAACTTGCACGACATATTTACTTATGTAGAATAAGTAGTGCGTGAAGGGAGCGAAGAACAGGGTGACATGAATGATATGGTTCGATGTTAAACCTAAGGGCGTGCATAGTACAAGTAACGGTAGAAAATGTAGAATGACGCTTAATCCTCGTGTCGAGTACGGATAAGCATGAAAATGGTAGTTATGTTAGTGTATTAATAAATAATTGAATTTTTATGGTAATGTGTACTATCATATGCTCACCTCCCATGTGGATATGAAAGAAATTAGGAGCAATGTTAGTAATGGAATGTAGTGGTTTACTCAAGATAAACGACAATGAAATAATAGTTATCTAGTGATAATGTTTAACTCAAATGAATGTTGGTAAAATGAGTATGTAAATGGTCCAAACTATTATGTGCCAACGAAAGTACGAAGAAAGAATGCTAATAATAGAACACCGAGGTAAACTCATGACAAGTATTCGTGGGGCTAATGCTAGAATGGAATATCTTATATGATACATGTGTGAGATGGAAATAGAATGACCCATTACGAATGGTAAATGTATGAAAGTTCAACGCTTGATTAAGAAGACAAGAACAAGATATGTACTTATGATTGTAAATGAATACTACCTCTTAAATAAGTCACAAGTGTTTTTGTGTTGTAATGAGCATCATGAATGAATAGATGAAAAAAAAGTAAGAGTAGAATTGGTCTAATAGGGATGAGAAAGGTTTCGGGGACGAAACCTCCTTTCAAAGGGGTAGACTTGTAACGCCCTAAAACTCGAATGTTTACATTCGCCATATGTTTCCATATGATATATCATGAAATAAATAAACTAGGTTATTTAACCTAGTTAAAATACTTAGTAAAACAAGTAAAGAATGAAATTGGTTACAATTGATCAAAAAAAAACCCAAGTAGAGGGACCAAATGTAGCAAGTGAGCCAAACCTTATAAAAATTCTGCATTTTTAAGAATGTATGTATGTATGTGTCGATGTGTATGGAGAAAAGGGGGAAGAACACCCACTAAAAACCTAAGAAGAAATTCAGCAATTTAAAGGAACAATTAAGGGTTGATCTTGTGCATGTACATCAATCCTTGATTACCTCTACTTGCTAATCATAAGGTATGTTACAATTTGTCTTTTGGTGAAGTTATATGAAGTGGGTTATGATTAATCCGTGAATTGATATGAAATTAAGCATGATTGTATATTAGAATCACCAACTAGAACTTGTGTTGTGAAGGATTTGAGTAATTTGATGATTAGAAGTGAAACCCACTTCTAGTGGTGAAGATGATGACATAGGTGTTTCACCCATGTCAAATCCTTGCTTGAATTATCAATGTGTATGATGTATGTAATGGATTATTGTTAGATAGGTTGAGTAAGGTATGTAATTTAGTTTATTCTAGTTGTATTTGATGAATTATGTATGAACTTGGAAGATCATGCATAAATTAGTTGTACATTGTGCATCAAATGGTGTACGCACACCAAGTGTATGATAAAATGTCTAAGTGAAGTTAGGATGTGAGATTGCATGAAATGGCTTGACATATATGAATGAAATGTGATAATGATGTAATTAGTAGTATACTAACTTGAGGAATGTGCTTTAGATGGAACTCGTACAAGAATTCGGGTTGAATGAATGTGTTGATCAAGACTATGCATTAGGGGCTTGTACATTGTGCTTGAACAGGTGATGCTTGCCATGTTTTCTATTATTCACTTAATTACGATTAAGAAGTGAATGTGTACTAAATGTATAGCATATGACCTTACTAGTAAAGGATGATGTTATGATTATGTTAAGTTGACTAACATAGAATATGGTTGTCAAATGTAGAATCATGAAAACATAAATTGATTATGTGTATATTGTGTATGTAACTAGGTGATCATGTAGTTGTATGTGTCATACAACGTTATGTATTAAATCAATATGATGTCATGATTATGGTCTACCATATCAACATGAATGCGTATTCAAAAGTTGGAAGTTATATGCTAGAAGGTTGACTTTCTGAAAGTCAACCAAGTATTAATAGCATGGTTAGGCATTTTGACACAAATGTTAGAATCGAGAGATCATGGGATATGTGTTAGACCAATTATGTGTTATGTATGATTATAAATTTGAATTTCGAAGATATTGAACAATGTGGTTGATAATTCATGTCGTATGCGTGTTAGTGAAAGTCAATGTAGATAAGAGTTGGAAAATGTATGTTAATATGAATGAGCATGAATACTAACGTTATTATGGGCATGACGGCATGAAAGAATAGGAACCACACTAGCATGGACTCAAACATGGAAGTCTAACGGGTCAAGGGAGACAAGGAAGCGGATGCGAACACAAACGCATAAGGTAAGTGATTTCCGAAATCACTTTCTGTTTATAAATGAAGTTTGGTATGTTGTATATAGGGAACCATGTAAGAAGTTATGAGTAAGGGTGAGTACCAAGGTAAGTTCATATGAACTTCGTCTATCCTTAATGTAAATTAAGATGATAGTCTTATCATGTTAATGAAATGTTCATCATGTTAATGGAATGTTCATCATGTTGTTGAAATGTTAATCATGTTACTGAAATGTTCATCATGTTAATGGAATGTTCATCCAGTTACTGAAATGTTCATCATGTTAATGGAATGTTCATCATGTTACTCAAATGTTCATCATGTTACTGAAATGATCATTATGTTAGTGGAATGTTCATCATGTTAATGAAATGTTCATCATGTTAATGGAATGTTCATCATGTTACTGAAATGTTGATCATGTTACTGAAATGTTCATCATGTTACTGGAATGTTTATCATGTTAATGGAATGTTCATCATGTTAATGGAATGTTCATCATGTTACTAAAATGTTCATCATGTTAATGGAATGTTCATCCAGTTACTGAAATGTTCATCATGCTAATGGAATGTTCATCATGTTAATGGAATGTTCATTATGTTACTCAAATGTTCATCATGTTACTGAAATGTTCATCATGTTAGTGGAATGTTCATCATGTTAATGGAATGTTCTGTCACACCCTGGCTTTTGCGGAAGCGTGGGTTTATTTGGTGTGACTTCTTAATACCATAGCACAATCATAACAATGCTATATGAAAATAAAACACATGATAGTCATCCATTCATTACGTTTTAAAAGTTACCACAACATCATTGTTTTAAAAGTCGACACATAAAACAACATACAACCATGACATAATTAAAACGTGTTCACATGACACCACAAAAGACTTGACTAAAAACATGGTTTAAGACTTGTAACCCGTCCAGGAAAGGGTCACACCTCCTAAACCTGGATGACATCATTATTCCCTACGCAGCTTGCACGATTGCATATCTCGCCAGATCCACTAATTTCCTGAAATACATGTAGTTTAAAAAAATCAACAAAAGTTGAGCGATTTCATGTAAAAGTGAGTATGTATAAACCTTTAAAGTATGTATCAAAGTCCCTGGTATGTAGCATTAAGGAAAAAGAGATCACCACTGGGTTGCAAAGCCACTGGTATGTGTGAAAAGGTGCAGGAAAACTCAAACCTAGCAAATTTGTGCGTCGGGCACATAGTCACTGCCTGGTCCACTCAGCGGACTCAGGAGTGGGGCTCGCCACACCCAAATAGATCTATCACTCATGTCCCTCGGTCCTAACAACGAGGATTAATGGCCTTAAGTGTTGTACCCACCCTTCACATGATCTAGTAGTATAAACCCTCCCTAAGCTAACCATACCATGTAAATAAATGTTTGTAATAATTGTCGCATGTATTTCACCCCCGAAGTATAAAACTGAAAACAGTAAAGAGAAAAGGGGGACATGAACTCACAGAAGTGCGTATCCTGTAACGTCAATCTCAAACTCGAACTGCTGCGTGACGACCTACACGTACTAATGCCTATTAGACGGATGGGTCGTGCCTTGGCTTAGGGTTTAACGTTTTGAGTTGCGTTACTATGATATTATACTTGTTAAAATAATATTAATTATTTTAACTAAATTTTGTATTTAGGAAAATAGTTAGGCGACTATTTCGTATTCACACTTCTCGAGTACTTTATATGTGTATTTCCTTCTCAAGGATGGGGGTATTTATACATGTACACTTTATAATTCCGAAAAATATATTTTAAGTCTCGAAAAATATATTTTAATCACTTGTCTAAAACATCTTAATTCCAAAATATATATTTTTTTCCCAAAAATATTATATTTTACTTCATAAACTTTCCAAATTAATGTTTTACCAAAATATACGTATAAGAGTATTTTTCTGAAATATTACATAAGTCACGTTTTAGTGTTTCGTATCGCAATAATAATTGCTTAACTTACATATTTATTTCGTGAGAATTTTGGTATTCTTTTTGGAGTCGTAATTTCATGATATACATAAGTTATATTATTTTTCCCTAAAAATAATATAACTAGTTCACAAAATAAACAATTAATCACACATGAGTGTTAGTATAAAATATATATTCTAAATATATATTTATCAAATTTTATTTACGAAAATCAACCTCCGGCACTTAATATTTTTGTAATAAAAATCATGGCGAAGTTTATTTTGAAAACCAAGTTAAAATACATTGGTAACACTTGTTAGAAAAATATTTTCTAAGTGTTGGATTTTAGAAAAATTTCGCCAGAGTTTCCCTTGTAAATGGAGGCGTCCATGCTTACTAGCATATCATTTTCTTTCGTAAAGTCATTCAAACAATTAACAACCAACAATATACCGTCTCTAATCGCCAATCTTGACAAAAATAAGCATAAACCATAAACTTATGAACTTGAGAAATTTATAAAACATGTAGTAACTTACTAGTAAACTTAGTGAGTCTTGTTACCTTTAAAAATGTGATTAGTTTCTTAAAAACTTTATTTTTAAAGGATTTGAACATTTACAACTTCTAGTCATGATTTCTAAAAATACTTCTTTGTGAAATTCTCTTTTTACACAAATGTTTATACACTTGTTTACCCACTAAAAATACGATTAGTTTATGTAAGATCAAACTTTTAACGAAACTCATGCTCTTCACTTGGTTCTTTCGAAAAACCACTCATAGATCTTTAGATCTATGAGATTACAACCCATTTTGATCTTTATTTTTCAAGAAAACATGTATTTAATCAAGTTCATAGTTATGTATGGATGATTTCATCATCCTACACATTTTTAACCTTCACATCTTGCTAGTTCATGTCTTTAAACATGATCTAGCAAGCCTATGTGATGAACCATAACATTTTTACTAACAAACAACATACAATAAGCATAACAACATACGAACAACCTAATTTCTTCATCAATATAACACTACTTCATCTCATAGTTAGTTTATGTTAAGACTTTGTTTATGTTCTTTAGAGTTCTTAGTATTTCACTATTAACCAACAAAATTATGAACAAGATGAAGATCTAAGGCACTTACTACTAGCACAAGGCTAGGGGAGTTTCAAAGCGTAAAAGTGATGGATAAAAGAAAACGAGAGCGGTCCTTGAGCTTCCGAACACACCAAGCTTACTTGTAGGGTCTCTAACACCTTGGGATGTTCTTGGATTGCTTGAAAGAAGCTTGAAGGTGGTGGTATGGTGGTGTGGTGGTGGCGGCCGAACCAAAGAGAAGAGGAGAGAGTTTGGAGTTGGTTGTTTGAAGTTTGTGAAATGAAGGATCATAACATATGTGTTTATTTATAATCCAACTTCCATCTTTAACCATCATACATTATGTTTCATTAACCAACAATATCTAAATAAAATATTAAAAAGAAAGCAATGGGTGGGTCACCCTATGGTGACCGTCGCCCAAGGGGGGTGGGGGTATGGGGTTGGGTTTCAATGTTGGTTACTAATTCTAGTTAGAATGTAAAGGTTAAATTAGTATGTTAAGGTGTGTTGTTAATTATAAAGTGCGTTAGGGTGTTCGGGGACCCTAACTAGCTCAGAAAAATAAAAACAATGTGTTTGTCAATATTTTTATGTTCCGGGTAAAGTCCGGTTGTTCGGTTGGGTGTTGTTCCATTAAAGTGCTTAATTAATCCATAGAGTGTCTTTTATGTTACTTTTAGTGACACATTTAATTCCCAACACTTTGGAAAGTATCTAGGACTATTTTGCCAAGTTTTTGCACTTTACTAGCTTAATTAAATGCTGAATTTTGTTTAAAAGTGCATAATTCTGCATTTAAAGTGTGTTTTTGGCACTTCCCAGCACTATAACTATCACCTAGTGACGCAGTTTTATGGTACTCACTTCCCTACACTCCCTAATAGTGTAGTATTCTATTTCTGGCTCATACTGGCCTCAAAAACCTTGTCTGTCTAGGTGCTGGCATTGTCAGCATGTCTCTGGGTTATCCGCTCACTGTGCTAACTGTGCTTTGTGCATCATGGTTGTCACTAATGTTTGTGTGTAATAAATAGAGTGACAGTATAAAATGTGATGCATATGTATGTATGTAACAGAATTCAGTAAGCAGTTAAATCAACAGTTGTAATCAAGCACAGTCATTAAGCATAAATTAAGAATTAATTAATTGTACAGATACCTGAAATTTTGAGGGTTGTCACATGTTCATCATGTTAATGGAATGTTCATCATGTTTGTTGGAAGTTAGTCGGTTATGTTTATTTGTAATTGCATTGATTTGTGTTGATATGTTTGTAGATAAGGCTCAATTTATAAATAAGTGAATGTGACTTGTATGTATGTAGTGTGAACTTGTATGTACATATGAATGGGATACGTATGAATGTACTTAGATATATGAAAGTGTATACACGTGTTGTAATCTAATGATTGTAGATCACTATTATATGTATATTTGAAGATGTGGGTTTTCAATATTTTTTAGATTACGTATTCCTAACCATGTTACTATTGAGAATGAAATGGAGTGCATGTATGGGAACGCCGGACTCTAGAGGAATTGATGTCGGACTCGAGTAAATAAAATTGAGAGGATGTTTCAATGGAATACCTTACGTAGTTAGAATGTGATATAGCCTTTTAAGTATATGTATTAAATTATATGTGATGTCACTGTGTACTAACGTGTTGGTTATATATGGTGACCGCAGGTTAGTCAGATATTCATGATGGACAAGTGAACGAGGGTCGAGTTGAAGATCATGGATTGTACAGGAAAGCGGTCATGTTGTTTGTAATTATTTGTTCACATAGTTACATTAAATAAATGATGAATGATGTATTTATGCTAAAAAGGTTGACCTAAACGGTATTCAAGTATGTTAGAGTAGTTAAAAGAAAGAAATTTTACGGTTCATTTTCCGCTGCGTCGTTTTGGGTCAAATCGTGATTAGGGTCTTACACAATGTGGGGGAATTTGCGTCATTGTTGGCCGTGTTTGGTCGAACAATGTGAATCGTTCACTTGAACTATGGGCAAATACACATGGTCATAGGCATGGTTGTGCCCACCATTGTTTATTCTATGCGGCCCATAGGTGGGCAAACAAAGTCATAAGCATACTTGTTACCACTGTTGCTTGGCTTGTTGCTCTTGAGATCACCGCGGATGGTTAGGAATCTGGGTGAAACTCGTCTGCATTCTTTCTGTAGCCACTTTCCTTCACGCTTAGTTGTAAAACAGTTTTTCTGGAAGTAGGTTTGCTCATCTGTGTGATGACTTAGTCGTGGCTCTTCCGTAGCTACCGATCGCAGAGTTATGTGTAGCTGCAGCGACTCATGAGTGTTTGCGGTTTGCAACAAAAGACTCGCTTTAAAAGAGTGTTATGCTTGGATGTAGCTCTTGAAGGATCAGGAGTCAGGGTTGCTGATGTGCGGTCGCTCAGCATACTTATCATTTTCCCTATGGAGAAGCTGTTTGCGTCCCCTCTGTGGTTGTGAACCGGACACGAGGGATTTGAAGCTTGAAGAAGCTCTAAGGTGATGCGGTTTGCCTGTTCCTGAGAAGCGGTTTTCGCAGTCCAAAGAACAACGTTGGTTCTGAGTATCTGACACACCTGTGCGGGCTCATGTGTGTCATCTCCGCATATTCCACGTATGGTTATGACTTTAGAGTTGGGGTCTCACCATTCTATACCTATTATAGAGAGAAGACTTGTTGCCTATATCTCACTCTTCTCATACCACACCTATAGCTCTCTGCTATTATGGGGTCCCACCAATTGTGTAACGTTGTTGTAAAACCTTGTTTTAGAAATTACGATGGTTAAACATTATTTACATTTCTATGCAATCCAAGTGTTGGTTTTAAATTTAAATAAGACTTTATTAGTTAACTAGAACCGATGCATATACACACCCTAAATAAATAAAGGTTTTGTTTTTTGATTTATTTTATTTATTTGGTACATATATGTTTCCAAAAATAAAGTGTTAATTTACTTAACAAATAAATAATCTTCGAGATTGATTTCATAATTCTTTGTAGGATTTACCCAATATGGTTTAGAAGAAATCCCAAAACAACGTATTATTTGGACCTATCAGGGGACTGGGGGTGGTTCGTGATGACACCCCCATCACGTGTTAAACACTACAAGCACACCGCCGCCACCATATCCACCACGCTTTGAATTAACAACACGTTGAATTCTTCACGCGTTGTAAAAGTTCAATTGTATGTGTATGACGTGTACCTTGTGTATTAATACTTGTACGTTCAGGTCTGATGGAGCTGATGTTTCGCCGGAATTTGATGGCTTCGCCGGAGAAGATGCTTTCTTCGCCGGAATTTGATGGTTTCGCCGAAGAAGATGCAGATGATGTTTTTGAAAGTTGATTCCTTTTTAACACATTCAGTCCCTGTGGTTTATAGTTATTTACAAAACTTATTTAAATCTTATTCCTTTTAATTTCAACTTTTAAAAATGGCAGGTTTGGTCCTTGTCATAAAAAAAATTGTTTCTTTTATAAACTTGTAAGATTTTTTTATAAACTTTATAAAAACAAAAAAAATGGTTGTGAGTGATGGAATTCCATCACTAGTGATGATCACCGCCACTAAAAAATGCTTGTGAGTGATAGAATAGTGGTTGCTGACATGGCGGAACATGATTGGATGTTTGTGAGTGATGGAATTTCATCACTTGTGACCATCCCCACTCCCCTTATTATTATAAAAACAATAAAAAAAGGTCATGCTCGTATATATAAACTTCAAAAGAGGAAGGAAATTGCTACTATATAATTTTATTCATTTATTTATTCATTGGTGGAGCGATGAGAAATATATAATTTATTTATCGATTGGTCAAGCGATGATAAATAAATCAATGATAATATATAGACACACTCGTCAAAGATTTTAAGGCCAAATGGTAAAGATAAAATCATGATTATAAAAAAAAAGAATGTTTTGATTTGGATTAATATTAAAAATGGACGAGGAAGTAAAGTTGATTGAGACCATAACATTGTTTATAGCAAAGGTGTGTATCGTGGGTGACGAAGAAGATTCTCCACCCTCTTAATTAATTATACTCTTTATTTTTCTACTTTTTATCAATATTTTGTTAATTATGTCTTAACCATCTTTAACTAGGCGTCCATAGTTGCCCCTGGTGACGCGAAGCCACATGTTGAAAGTGTTGCGTTCGAGGGTGCCCGTAAAGAGAATATTTTTTTGTAAGGGCCGGTTACATAAGAGAGGAGGAGAGAGAGAGTAATGCTAGTAAAGAACAAGAGTGAGGGAGCTAGTCGTCAGCTGAGGTGGGGTGGTCAGAGCGTCCATACCCTTTTTGCTAAATATAATAGAAATGTTTATATGCTAATTATATACATGTTACTTGTTAGTCATGTGGTTGCATGAGACGAAAATGATTACCTGCATTCAGTTGTTTGCGGAGAAAAAGAAATGGCACAGAATATATCAATTGAACCAATAAAAGTGTAGGTGATAAAGGTTAATTTATTTATTCTACTATGGTTTGAGGGACAAATACTTGATGATTGAAAGTTGTGTAAGTGGATATTCTTTTTTATATATGTTAAAATTATTATAACCCAACATTTAACATTTAACACAAAAACATTTGCCTTAGCAATCAAAAACTATTTCCATTGACAAAAACCTTAAATCAAATCCAGATCTCTCATGTAACTTCAAGAACTAAAATGCCTATATCAAATCAATCAATCAATCATACCCAGTAAAATCCCACAAATAGCAAAGCTATTTGTAGGGTCTGGGGAGGGTGGGATGTAGGCACACCTTACCTCTACCCCTAGGGATAGAGAGGCTGCTTCCAGAGAGACCCTCGGCTCCAAAACACTCAGGAAAGAAATAAATAGAGCATGGGGTGTGTGTGTATGTGTATGAAGCTACCAATGTAGTATGAGTTGCGAAATAGTGCATGGTAGAACAGAACAAATATGACAACACAAAACAGTCTATACACATAGTTACATATTTACGACCATACACTACACCTAGAAACACAACTGTACAAAACATCCTATACACATAGTTACTTATGTACGACCATACACTACACTACACCTAAAAACACAATTGTACCCTTTCCTAGAAATCCTTAACCTTAATCCTATGTCTCCACGAGCTCCTATCATGGACCATGTTCTCAGAGAGGTGCAATTTTTGCAAATCCTGCCTAATCCGCTCATCCCAAGTAATTTTGGGTCTGCCTCTACTCCTCCTCCCCTCCACCTCGAGGGTTTCAACCACTCTAACTGGTTCTATCGTCTGCCTCCTCTTCACATGCCCAAACCATCTCAATCTTCCCTCCTTTATCTTATCTGATATACTAGCTACTTCTAACCTTTCCCTAAAAACATCATTTCTTATCCGGTCTAACCTTGTGTGGCCACACATCCATCTTAGCATTCTCATCTCTGCTACCTCCATCTTGCGTGCCTGTACTTCCTTAATGGCCCAACATTCGGTTCCATATAACATAGCAGGTCTAATTGCAACCCTATAAAATTTCCCTTTCAATTTTGTTGGGAACCTCCTATCGCACAATACCCCAGTGGCAGCTCTCCACCTACACCATCCGACCTGGATGCGGTGGGCAACGTCACTATCTATCTCCCCATCCCTCTGGACAAACGTTCCTAGATACTTGAACTTAGTCACCTGCGGGACCGCTTGACTGTCAATGGTGATCTGAATGTCCTCATCGTTGTCTACTCCACCAAAGTCGCAATACAAGTACTCAGTCTTAGATCGACTAATCTTTAAACCTCTTCCCTCTAAAGCTGCTCGCCACTCTTCTAACCTCGCATTCAGGCTTTGTTTACTATCAGCAACTAACACAATATCATCTGCAAAAAGCAGGCACCACGGAAGAGCCCCCTGAATTAACTTTGTCAACTCATCTAGGATAACTGCAAATAGAAAAGGGCTCAAAGCGGACCCTTGGTGGAGTCCTACCTCCACCGGGAAAGAATCAGTATCCCCTACAGGCGCTCGGACACTAGTCTCAGTCCTAACATACATATCCCTAATTAAGTCTATATACTTCCCAGAAACCCCTCTACTCTCCAAACTATCCCAAATCAGTCTACGTGGCACACTGTCATAGGCCTTTTCAAGATCAATGAACACCATGTGTAGGTCCCGTTTCTTCTCCCTATACTTCTCCATCAATCTCCTTAGAATATGTATTGCCTCCGTAGTCGATCGCCCTGGCATAAAACCAAATTGGTTTACCGTGACTTGAGTTTCTCTTCGGATTCTCGTCTCAATGGTTATAAAATGCCTATATCAAATGCCTATATCAAATGGTTAAACAAAATAATTCAAACTCTTTGAAATTATATGAATATATATAGCATGAATATAACTTAAAATCTTAAGAACAACAAAGAAGACAACGTTATTTTGGTTACACATCTTTATGAACATAGTGTTAATCTAGTTTGTTCATATCGAGTACCTTTTATGAAGATATAAGCAATGATATGATTAACCATGTGTGGAACTAGAGAGTGGCAATATATATACTAAGGGGGTAGGGGTGGTCATCACTCAACACTCACCCACAACTTCCAATCAACTTCCGCCATGTCATCAAACATCATTCCATCACTAGGGATGAATTTTAGTGGAAATATTCATCACTCACCACCACACCCAACAATTTCTCTCACAACCAACAATTTCCCTCACCACCCAACAACGTGTGATATATTCAACGCGTTTCATTTTGACGCATTATTAAATTGAGTGGCGGTGGTGTGAAAATTTGTATAACGCATTATGCAACATCATCACGGGGTAACAAGCTTCCACCCCATGTCCCCTAATAGGGGTATTTAATATAGTCTTTTTCTCGTAGTTTGACTTTCAAATAATTGTTAATAGTAGTTGAACAAGTTAGAAAACAAAAATCAATTATTGCCTGAGTTTTGATTCGTCACAAGATAACCCATTTCTTTTTTTTAACGGCCAACAAAACTTTCATTCAAAAATCTCCAACCAGCTAGTAGCTGGCACCAATACAAGGAACAAACCCGCCATAGCCTCCACCTCGGAAAACCTAACCCCAATGCCAAACATGCTACTTTTTGAAGGTTAATTTTAAGCCCCGAAACGTAGTAAAAACACCTAAGAATGCGTTTGAGCATAAGCACATTCCTAGATGTCCGTTCCCCAAAAACAAAGCATCATCCAAAAAAAAAATGAGATAACAACGGCCCATTTGATGACACTTTAACCCCTTTGAAAATACGATTTCCACACGCCTTCCTCATAATACAAGATAAGGCTTCCATAGCGATAATAAAAAGACAAGGCGAAATGGGATCCCCTTGTTTCAAATCCCTGGTGCCCACAAATTCACTAGTCGGAGAGCCATTAAGGAGAACCAATGAGCGAGCCACAGAGATAATAGCAAAAATCCACTTTCTCCACTTCAATGGAAACCCCATTTGCTCTAAGATTGGCAAAAGAAAATCCTAACTCAACGAGTCGTAGGCCTTCTCAATGTCGACCTTCAAAAGCATACCCTTGCGCTTAGTTCTCTTCATCCAAGCAATAACCTCATTAATCATTAGAGGCCCCTCAACAATATTTCGGTTCGAAGGAAAAGGCATTTGCTCCTCCGAAACTAATGCACCAATCACAACCTTCAACCGACCAGCTAAAACCTTGGAGATGACCTTATTGATGCACCCTAATAGAGCATTGTATAATTTAGGGAAAATATTTGTTATTTTGGTCATGTATATCTCTCCTTAATGATAGGAGATTTACTTGTACATTATATATACGATGATTGATGAATGAGAAGAACAAGATTTACATCCTTTCATGGTATCAAACCTACCCTAGGTTATACCCTAGCCGATCTATCTCTTCCTCACCCTTCCCTGCGCCGATTTCTTCATCCCTTCTCATCATGTCTTCATCGTCTTCTCCTCACCCTGCTGTGACTGTCACCTCCATCAAAAATCTCATACCCGTCACATTGGACATCGAAACCGGGCATTATACTACCTGGTCAGAGATGTTCAAAATCTAATGCAAAGCCCACCTCGTCTTCGATCACCTTCAACCGAAACCGACATCAGAAACCTCCTCTTCTTCTGACACGGCCAAAGATAAGGACAAAGAAAAACCTGCTCCGACCGAGACGTGGGAACGTCTCGACTCCATTGTACTTCAATGGATATACAGTACGATATCAACCGATTTGCTGCACACAGTTCTTAAACCGGATACCACTGCTTATGATGCCTGGACTACAATCGCTAACATATTTCAAGACAACAAGGCCACACGTACGATTGATCTCAACAACAAGTTCTCCAGTACTCACCTGGATCAATTCCCAAACATGTCCGCGTACTGCCAGGCCTGAAGGTGATTTTCGACCAACTCACTAATCTTGGCTCTCCCGTAATTGATGAGCAACTGGTTTTGCAACTACTTTCGGGTCTCAATGAACAATACGAGAACACCGCATCTGTTATTCAACAGATGAAACCGCTCCCCGACTTCTACGACACACGCTCCAGGTTATGTATGGCTGAATCCAGGAAACTCAGTCAGGTTAGACATTCAGCACAGACGGCTGGCACGGCTCTCACAGCCACCACTGAACCGCAGCAAAAGGACGCACGAGACAGGGCTGAATAGCGGTCTGATGTTTCTGAACGGGGCCGCGGCCGCAGTCGGGGTAGGGGTCGCGGACGTCAAGGTAATGGCCGAGGCAGAGGAAATTTTGGTCAGTTTGGTGGCGGCGGCTACTCTTCTTCACCCGGTGGTCATCTTCCGGGTGGATATTACCCATGGCCTTGTTTCACCCCATGGGCCGGCCCACCTAATGGTACCCCTCACTCACAATGGGGGTCATGGTCCAATATGCCCCCTTGTCCCTACCCAACTATGAACAAAAATAACAACCACTCGGCGGGTATTCTTGGGCCCAGACCAAATCAACCATTTGCTGCAGGTCACACGGCCACTGATCTCAATCAGGCGATGTATGCGATGTCTCTCAACGACCCCTCTTGGACCATGGATACAGGTGCCACAGGTCATATGACTTCTAACTCTCACCTCTCGTCTGTTTTTAATAATTGCATTAATCGAAATATTATTGTGGGAAATGGCAAACCATTCCCGTGCATGGACAAGGCGACCTTACCCTACCCCCTCCCCTCCCACCTTTTAAATTGACCCAGGTCCTTTATGCCCCATCTCTCATTAAAAACTTGCTTTCTGTTCGTCGTTTTACTACCGATAATAAATTATCCATTGTATTTGACCCATATGGTTTTTTGGTGAAGGATCTCAAGACTCGGACCCCTATCCTACGATGCAATAGCTCCGAAGGCCTCTATACTCTTGATCCATCCCAAGTCACCAAGATCATATCCCCCACGGCTCTTACGGCGATTTCTCAAGACACATGGCATCAACGTCTCGGTCATCCGGGATTTTCTTTATTGAACTCTCTTAAAAACTCTAGTTTGATTAATTGTGGAACTTTAAAATCTCATGTTTGTCAATCTTGTGTGTTTGGTAAACATATTAAATTACCGTTTTTTGCTTCTACCAATGTTACCAACATGCCATTCGATATAGTTTACAGTGACCTTTGGACCTCCCCGATTCTTAGTTCGGAAGGCCACCGATATTACATACTTTTCCTTGATGATTTTTCGATTTTTTTATGAACCTACCCCCTCCCGAATAAATCCCAAGTTTTCTCCACTTTTACTACATTCTATAATATGATTTTCACTCAATTCGAACGCAAACTGAAACAGTTTCAATGTGATAATGGTAAGGAATATAATAATAATATGTTCCACCAATTTTGCAAATCAAATGGAATGCAATTTCGCTTTTCTTGTCCATATACCTCGTCTCAAAACGGGAAAGCCGAACGAAAAATCCGTTCTATTAACAATATTATTCGCACACTTTTAGCCCATGCATCTTTACCTAACACTTATTGGCATCATGCTTTGGAGGTTGCAACATACCTTCACAACATTTTGCCTAGCAAAATTCTCAACAATTTTTCTCCTACCCAAATTTTATACCATTGCATTCCATCTTACTCACATCTTCGAGTCTTTGGATGTTTATGTTACCCTCTCATTCCCCACACTAATATACACAAACTCCAATATCGCTCACTGCCATGTGTCTTCCTAGGCTACCCCACTAATCATCGGGGATATAAATGCCTCGACTTAAACACCCGTAAAATTATCATAAGTCGACACGTCATCTTTGACGACACCATTTTCCCTTTTGCAAATAACCCCACCCCCTCCCATCAAATCTATGATTTTTTAACTGACCCTATCCACCCTCTACATTACTTCGGCACCCATTATAATACTAACACCAATAATATCACTCCTTCCAATGACTACTCTACTGCTCACCATACATCTCCCAACGAAAAATCCACTGCTCACCATACATCCCCCATTGGCCCACTTCCCCCTTCAATTAATTCCCCTACAAACGGCCCACCCCACTCCACAAGCCCACTTACACTCCCCACTAGCCCACCCCCCACACATCTACCCGGCTTACCTTCACAACCCCTCAGCCCCTCTCTCGGCCCAAATCCCCCTGGCAGCCCAGCTAGCCCAACTCCCTTTCTCGGCCCCTCTACCTCCCATCACCTTACCAGCTCCTCATCCACCCTTAATTCTATCTCCACCTCTGACCTGTCATCTACGTCCTTACCTACATCTCCACCAACTTCTTCCCCCCACCACCGACCACCCGCACCATCCGTACTCGTTCAATGGATGGCATATATAAACCGAAAAACATCTTTAACCTCGCATCCTCCTCTATCGTCCCCATTCCTAAAAACCCAAAGGATGCCTTGTTCAGCACGGAATGGCATAATGCCATGACCACCGAATTTAATGCACTTATTAAAAATAAGACCTGGGTGTTAGTTCCCCGGCAACCTCATATGCATGTTTTACGCAGTATGTGGCTATTTCGCCACAAATTCAGGTCAGACGGTACTTTGGAACGCTATAAGGCTTGTCTAGTTTGTGATGGGAGCAACTAACAAATTGGGTTGGACTGTGGTGAAACATTTAGTCCGGTTGTTAAACCCACCACCATACGCACTGTATTATCACTTGCGTTGTCGTTTTCTTGGCCAATTCACCAACTGGATGTCACCAACGCATTTCTTCACGGCAACCTAAATGAGACTGTTTATATGTACCAACCGATGGGGTTCCGTCATCGTCAATATCCTGATCACGTGTGTCTTCTACAGAAATCTCTTTATGGTTTAAAGCAAGCTCCTCGTGCGTGGTATCAACGCTTTACTGACTTCGTTCTCACATTGGGATTTCAGCAAAGTAAATGTGACAACTCTCTTTTCATCTACCGGCTTAATGGAGACACAGCTTATCTCCTTATATACGTCGATGACATCATTCTCACAACCTCGTCCGACTCTCTTCGAGTCCTTCTTATGGCTCGTCTCTCCGCAGAGTTTGCCATGAAAGACCTCGGCCCGCTTAGTCATTTTTTGGGTGTTCATGTTCAGCGACAGGGTGGCAACATGTTCTTGTCTCAACACATATATACTAAGGAAATTATTGAAAGAGTCGGTATGTCCTCTTGCAAACCCGCCGCTACGCCTGTTGACACTAAACCCAAGCTTGGATCTAATTCGGGTGCTGATTTTGATGACCCGACTCTGTACCGTAGCCTTGCTGGAGCACTCCAATATCTAACATTCACGAGACCCGACATTTGCTATGCTGTTCAGCAGGTATGCATGTACATGCATGCACCAAAAGTAGATCATTGGAATGCTTTAAAACGAATCATCCGGTACTTACAAGGCACATCATCGCATGGTCTGACCATTGGTACTTCTACGGATTTCTCATTGAGAGCTTACACGGATGCCGACTGGGCAGGGTGTCCGGACACACGGCGATCTACTTCAGGTTACTGTGTCTATTTGGGTCCAAACATTATATCATGGTCGTCCAAACGTCAGTCAGTTATTTCTCGTTCGAGTGCCGAGGCAGAATATCGGGGAGTTGCTAATGTGGTTGCGGAAATATGTTGGCTTCGTAATCTTTTGCTGGAATTACACAAACCTCTAACCACTGCTAGTCTTGTGTACTGTGACAATATTAGTGCAATTTATCTCTCAGGCAACCCAGTTCAGCATCAGCGTACAAAGCACATTGAGCTTGATATTCATTTTGTTCGTGACCTAGTTCAACGAGGTTCTGTTCGGATACTTCACATCCCCACGCGTTTTCAGGTAGCTGATATATTCACCAAAGGCTTGCCAAAGGTGTTATTTGACGACTTCCGGTCCAGTCTCAGCATTCGGCCACCTCTCGCTTCGACTGTGGGGGTGTAATAGAGCATTGTATAATTTAGGGAAAATATTTGTTATTTTGGTCATGTATATCTCTCCTTAATGATAGGAGATTTACTTGTACATTATATATACGATGATTGATGAATGAGAAGAACAAGATTTACATCCTTTCACACCCCCACAAGGCTTATAGGCCTAAATTCAGAGATCCGAATCGGGTCCTTGACCTTAGGAATAAGGGCAATGAAAGCCGAAAAAGCTCCTTCCGAAATGCATTCCCATGTATGGAACTCATTAAGCACATTAAAGAAATCCATCTTCAAAACATCCCAAAACCGCTTAGCAAAATTGAAATTAAAGCTATCGGGCCCGATCCCCCGCACACTCCCACACCGCCCGTTCAATTTCCATTCGCGTCGCAATTCTAGAAATTGCATAACACTTATGTGGAACAAACACAAGTGTACATGTATTTTAAAATATGTGGAATAAATGAATATGAATGTAGGTTTATTTTATGCCTTAAGATCATGGATTCAATAAAATTTTATCCACAAACTCTAACAAAAGCGAACATGGAAGTAATCAGGAGCGGATTTAGGTAATGAAAACCGGTGTTATTTGATATCTATTTTAAAACTTCGAGTGTTATATTTATATTTGCCAGTCACATCATTAGACTAAAACACTGTCACCTCATTAGACTAAAACACTGTAACACTATATATTTTAGATGATAACGATAACATGGAAAGCTAAAAAGATAGAGAACGTTGGGGTTGTGAAATTGGCCGTCTAAGTATTTTACTATTTGAGATATTATGTAATAATATTATTTTCTCGCCCTAAGTTGTATATTATTATTGGAAATTGGTGATCCACCAGATGATCGACCTGGTAAAATTTTCTTGGGGGCTCGGACATCTAAAGATCAAAATATGATTTACACGATGAGATGGATTAAGTTCGTTTGATCAGGGGCGTAGCATTTAAGGGGCCGGGAGGGGAGCCCGACCCCCCGAACTTTTCGCTCAGTAGAGTTGTACATGTAGTTTTCGTATAGAATTTTTTGGGTATATACGTTTTCGACCCCCCGGTTCTATAGAAATTTTTGGGTATATACGTTTTCGACCCCCCCGACGAAAACTTCAAGCTTCGCCACTGCGTTTGATACGATGAAAAAATATATTAAAAATGAGAGAAAAAGAAGGATAAAAAGAGTATGGACCTATAAAGATTCATTTGGAATATTGGAGAAAAAGCAAAAACATCTTTTTTAAAGTACCCTTCTTACACTTTAACTCAAACCAGAAAACCAAATTTTATTCATCTTTTTTTAATCCCCCACTTGTAGTGGAGTGGTGGAAAGAACTTTGGGTTTCCTTGGAGACCCGGGTTCGATCCCCACCCCTTGCATTTTGGGGGAAAATGACCCCAAACTTGTTGAGGGGTCATGGCAATGATGGATTAGAGCCTTGAGTGCGTTATAGCCCGGGTTCGAGTCTTGAGCCGCACACGAGTTTTCTATTACAGAGCGGTTACTCCGGCTCTTGAGTGCGGAGGCTGCAACGACAGTCAAGTGGCTGTCGGTTGGAAATTTTCTCGTGGAGCGCCTATGGTCAACCTCGGATGCCTCGCCCGAGGGGGACTAGGACCCATGCAATGTGGGTGTGATCCTCTCGACTGTTGGAGTCAATCGCCGTTCAAAAAAAAAAGTAGCACCATCATATACATAGGTTAGGATATAATAGGAAGTTTATTTAAATAGAAAGGCTAGGAAGTGATCTTAACCATCCATTTACTTAATTAAGGGCTAATATTAAATGAGTGAAATTGAAAGAAAAAAAAAGGAGGCGCGTGAGTTTGTTCAGTGGCATTCTAGTCAAGGCAATAGTTTCTCTTTCCTCCAATTCCCCCCCCCCCCCCCCAATTTTTTAAACGTTAATAACTCTTTCATACGACATTATTTTTTTATAAAAATTGCACCAAAAAACGAGCGTTTTTTATCTTTAAAACGAGTATACTATTGCTATATTTTCGAAATTTTTTTTGAAAAACCAATTGCGTAAAACGCAATGGAAAAAAACCCAGTTACGTAAAACGCAATCGAAAAAAAACCTAAAAAATGACATTTTTCTAAAACGCAATGCACCAAAAACACAAAGAAATGTCTTATTTGTAAAACGCAATTGCCAGAAAACATAAAGATATGTCTTATTTCTAAAACGCAATAGCTTAAAAACACAAAAGAAAGTGTACTTTCTAAAATGCAATGGACTGAAAACACATAAAAGTGTGTTTTACCTAAAACGCAATGCACCAAAAACACAAAGAAATGTCTTATTTCTAAAACACAATGGCCAGAAAACACTTAAAAATGTCTCATTTCTAAAACGCAATGACCTAAAAAACAAAAGAAAGTGTTCTCTATAAAACGCAATGCACCAAAAACACAAAGAAATGTCTTATTTCTAAAACACAATGGTCATAAAACACTTAAAAATGTCTCATTTCTAAAACGCAATGGCCTAAAAAAACAAAAGAAAGTGTTCTCTATAAAACGCAATGCACCAAAAACACAAAGAAATGTCTTATTTCTAAAACGCATTGGCCAGAAAACACTTAAAAATGTCTCATTTCTAAAACGCAATGGCCTAAAAAAACAAAAGAAAGTGTTCTCTATAAAACGCAATGCACAAAAAACACAAAGAAATGTCTTATTTCTAAAACGCAATGGCCAGAAAACACTTAAAAATGTCTCCTTTCTAAAACGCAATGGCCTAAAAAAACAAAAGAAAGTGTTCTCTATAAAACGCAATGCACCAAAAACACAAAGAAATGTCATATTTATAAAACGCAATGGCCAGAAAACACTTAAAAATGTCTCCTTTCTAAAACGCAATGGCCTAAAAAAACAAAAGAAAGTGTTCTCTCTAAAACGCAATGGACTGAAAACACATAAAAATGTGTTTTACCTAAAACGCAATGACTAAAAACACTTCAAAAATGTGTTTTTCTAAAACGAATGGCCAGAAAACACATAAAAATGTATTAGTTCTAAAACGCAATGGCCTAAAAAGACCAAAGAAAGTGTTCTCTCTAAAACGCATTGAACCAGGACAATAGTTTTGTATGTGAATTGTTTGAACCAGGAAGCAGGAGATAAAAAAAACTGTCTACGAATGCAGCTCAACCCTAGCTAGGGGCTCTGCCCCTTGGACCATGCTACCAGGGGCGGCGCGGCCCCCGGACCTCCGCCAAGATCGTAAAACGCAACGACTAAATCAAAAACCCAGATCGTAAAACTGAAACTAAAGAATTTCTTACATGGATCGAAGCCGATTTCTTCAACGATTGACGAAATTTGAATGATAGAAACACTTATCAGCGATCGAATCGAACAGATCGAGTGATTATCTTCAAAATCATGAGAAAAAAACGAGATTTTGTATGAAATTAAACTGGGTTTTCTTCAAAAAAAAAGCTGAAGAACATGTTGATTGGGTGTTTGAATCATTGATTGTTGACGAAAATCGCACTATAATGTAGTGATTATTGAGATAGAAAGTGAAGAAAAGGTTGAAGATGGTGGGTTTTGAAAATTGTGGGTTTTGAAGTTACTAGGGAGAAGAAGGAAGAAGAAATGATACGATTGACTAAAATACTCTTGCTCTTTATTTTAAATGTTGCCACATGTCATAATCATATTACTTGCTACATTTTCTAGCCAAAATAAACTTTTCATTTGATCCTCACCCTACATATTATTCGAAGTAATTATTTATATTACAATGATATTTGAATAATTTATATAATATAAATCAAATTTGGATTAAAAACTTATAAAAAAACTATTGTATATATTGATTGTCTGAAAAACATATTTCAGGACAAACTATGTGTATTTCGTTTGAAAGAAAGGAAAAGAAAATAAACAACTATATATTTTTTTTGTTGGATTTTCTGAATTAAATTTCTTTCGGTTGCCAGAAAAATGAATAGCTTAATTAACTTTGTAACAAAATTTATTTTGTTAAAGAAGAGTGGTAAACTTGTTTTTTTTTTTTTTTTACTTTATCAATATATAAAAGTTTTACTCGATATTATTTGCTTTATAATTATGCATTAGAAATCGTAAATTTGTATATTAGTGTGGAAACTTCCAAATCTTACCCATCCCAAATTGCTTTCACTCAAGCCTAACTCGTTATGACAATCTTTTATATACAACTTTTGCATTAAGAACGCGTTGGTGGTAATAAAAATTTGGCAATTCCTTGTGAGTTATGAATACAACAAATGTCTGCTTCACGACCAATTTAAGATTTGGCCAAGTTGTTACGATGTCAATCAAGACAGTCAGATTCCTTGTCAAAAAGCGTTGTTGGCAAATAACTAAAAACTTCCAAATATGATATAGTTACAACAAAAACTAGTCATGTTACCATCAATGTTGTTAACACATTCACATCTTCATGCATCATGTTGTTTTCTTGTGGTGGTCCATGATTAATTCCAGGTTATAACCTTTAAACCATATTAAATAAACCCTTTCAATCATGTGAATAAAAACAATTGATAACCATCAGAAAATCCCCTTTAATATATACTCTTGTACAAAGCAACTGCTTTTTAAAAATATTAGAAAATGATGGGACTAAAAGCAAACCGACCATTAGGGCATCTTTGCAGTTTCTACATATACATGGGTCTTTTCATTTTGTTCTTATTTCAAATCTTCTTTCACTTGCTCCAATGTGTATCTTTATATCACCATGAAAGAACCACTTAAAATAAAGATGAAAAAAAAAAAAAAGCAAAGCAACTTGATTGATCTTGTTGGCCATAGCTACCTTCAACAATGTTCTTCATAAAGGAAACATGCAACACTTCATGGATGTACCCTTTTAATTACTTACCATCTGCATACATATATACAAAATAAGGTATTTTCTTTTTGTCAAAAAACAAAAACAAACTTACACTTTTTGATCATACATGTATGTTATATATTAATAATTTGACTTTGGTTTAAACAAGTTAATTATGGAAGATTCAAAGTAGTCAAGTACCTTTTCTGTCACAAAGTCTGGTTAAGCAGGAAAGGAAAACAATCATCACTGCAACTCCAGCTATAATTCCAATAATTATTGCTAATGTTTTGTCCACGTCATCATTCTCATCATCTGCATAGATTCACTTAACTTGAATCAATACATAAAAGTTCATTTGATTCTAGACTTTCAATCTTTGTTAACTATTGTATTCTGTTACTATTAAATCTATAACATTGTTAGAAAATCAGGCCCTTTGATCGAACAAACAAACACGATATTGAACAAACACTTTTCGACTCTTTTGTATTACAACGAAAACAAAACCACGTACACCAAAAACAGGCTACAAACTTCGCTATTTAACACTAACCGAATACTAATCGTATACTAACTCAAAAAATAATTAAACTAACCCATAAACATATTAAAAACTAATCCTATCTTTTAACCTCTTTAAGAATCACCCCTCAACTTTCACATATGAGGTAATTAGGACTAACTCCATATATATCCTTAACTAATGATATGTCAATTCAAAAATTAAAACTTCTTTATATATATGATTTAGGGGTAATTTAGTAGATGTATCATTACATTAGTAATTAACAAGTAACAACCCTTTGGTGACAAAAGTATTCAGGCTCCCATGCATGCACCAAGAGGTGTATTAGGCAAGTAAAAATATCACAACCACCACAAACCACCAGCGACCGCGGTGGAAGTGGTGGAGCAACCGCTTACCACTTCTCGAGTGAAACCCACGTTCCGAATATCTCATATAACATTTCCCCAAGTACATATCCCCCCAAGCGGACGTCCCACACTCTGATTTCAACCGTCCACTCGCCTCTGCAAGACAATCTTGACACTCACTCAAACTCAAATCTTGTACACACTGCCCCACACCCTGCACACTCCCAGACCCACCCACCCGAAAATACTGTCCGTTCGCCGCCATATATGCCAACACGGCATCTCTACGCCCCAAACTATCTGAATTGTACCCAACTGAGGGCCCACACTTCTTAAACACTTCAGTCTTGTCCTCCACTCCTAAAAAAGCTGAACTGTCAAATTTCACAAAACATCCGTCTAGCTGCATGGCCCCACCACTCGACCCGGGGCATATTACCCCGAGTCGACTGACAGCATGGGCCACGCAGTCTCTACAGACGGATGTCGTGAGGTCACCACGGCATTGGAACAAGCCGTAGACAATGTCGGATTGAGTGGAGCCTGGGACTGAGATTTTAAAGTTGTTGAAAGAGGCGAAAGCAGCTGAGTTGACTAGGGAAGTGAGTACTGAGTTTACGTTGGACTCGTAGGGCGAGCCGGGTGTGAAGTGGGACTGTGAGCATCCACCATAGATGAATGTGTCTGTTGCAGGTGTTGAAAGGTGGAAGAAGAGGGGGAAGATGAGGAATGAAAGTAGGAGAGTTTGTGGAGACATTTTTGGTAACTTTTGTTTGTGGGAGAGAGAATTGCGACATATATTTTTGTTGTGGAATTGTAGGTGATAGGCAATAATTGAGTGAATGTTGGCAGGGGTGATTTTGTCATAATGTTTTATTGTTTAATTATAAAATTATAAAAAAGAAAAGAAACTTATGACTAAATTTGTATTATATATCCATCAATACTTGCACTCAAGTTAAAATGGGTGAGACTAAACAGTAAGCATACCCCATGTATGTTTAGGGCAACTCATAGGAGAAAAAGTGGAGTGATGATTAGATACATTCAGTATAAACCGTAGTCTCGTAGGAAAGTGGGTGCATTTAGCGCAACCCAATACCAGTGAAGCAGTAAGATTTGGTTTCTCTCAAACGTCTTCTAAATTTTTTGCGACTATAATTAGAAGGAAAGAAATATATTAGAACTACTATCAAGTTCAAAATAGACACAGATTTACATGATTCAGTTCAAAATCTATGGTTTGAAAAAACAGGTTTAACTCTTTGGTTCATCGGTTGAAACTTGGAACCGGATGTTTAAACCAAATCAAGCGTTTTGATTTATTATATGTTTAAACCCAACCAGATTGATTTGTCATTTTTGGAAACTGAAGTTAACGTTCCACACTAGAATTTTTGTCCAAGTATAGAATATTACATGGCAGGTTACCAAGTTCTGTAATTCATCTAAACTCCTGTTTCATTTATGCTCCCACTATTGGTGTTGCCTTTATCGTTAAACAATGACAAATAAATCGCTTATATTATTAGAATTCCAAACTAAACTTGAGGAATATTGGTCTGTTATTAGTGATCAAGTACGGAAGGAAAATCATTAGCATCAGGCATCTGAATTAAACACACCTCATCAAACTATAAATTAATTAGTAGGCAATGCATTCTTTAGACATTGATCATGTTCAATGTTCAGTCTGTTTAGCAGCCAGGGTTCGGTTAATTTAGGTAACTATATACGTAATAATCGCACCTAAGATGCTTTACTTACATTACATAATACAACACCTCAACACTAGTCCCTTTGGGACCACCCTCCCCTCATCATTTCCTGCAAACATAGGAACAAAAACACATAAATGCCATGCATTTTAAGGTTTTACCGACAACATAACAGTTGACATATATAAAATAAATAGAAATAATAAAAGCACCTTCAGGAGGCTGAGTGAGTTTTCGGTTTTGTGGGGAAGTCATTTCCTTTTTGAGTTGGGTCAATATGGTTTCCATCGTGTACTCTCGTTGCCAATCAGCAAGCATGGGGAAAAGGGACGGTTCAACCTGCCAAATTTACACCACCATGAGATTATTATCATCTAAATTCTAGATATTCCAAATTTCCTAAAGAAAATAGTACGCACCACACCCGTCTCCTGGTTGACACAGCTCATGTTTATGCGTGACTGAAATTTCACAGTCGGTGGTTTTTCTGGATACTCATGGCCGCAAAATAGTTTCAGCTGATAGATGCGCCCTTCATGAACAGTCTGACATGTAACGTCAATGAGATTGATAAAAATAAATATGTGCTTAACGAGTATTTGAAACTCGACATGTGACGAAAATAATTATTGAGATAGTGGAAAATATTTTGAGGAAACTAACATTTGGAGGACCGATGATGGTTCCTGTCCATGATTGCATGTATACATCATCGGCATCATCCATTCCATAGCTCACAGTTCCATCACCGATTCCTTTTTCTCCTCTTTCCAGCTCTTCTAGTAATCTAAAGCTTCTGGGAACTATATTGAATATAATTTATGTTAAATATCCTGACCAGCTGAAGTGATACATAACACTTCACATAAAAATAACTAAACAATTTGTATATCGATATGCTAATCTACAGATTCATGCCAAATATTATTTATACATCCATTTCATGCACATAGATTATAGATGCAGGTGAAATTGTATCAACTTGTGCTAAAAGGAATGTTTATTTGATGGAAACGTATATTTATCAGATGATTGTAAATGAATGAAAGCAGGAAGAAACAAAATGGGAACTTTTAAAGTCAAACAATTATGGACTTTGACCATTATGAAGAGAAAATGATAACTACTTAAACCTTTGGTTTCTTTCTTGTAATCTGGTTGCCTTTTACCACTTTTTATTCTAATCTGTGGCATAAAACCCTGTGTTTCTTTCATGAAATCTATTAAATGCCTTCACTGCTTAATCGCAAAAGCTATTTTGTTCCCTTTGCTCTTCAGTCTTCACAAGATGTTGATCAAAGATACAATATTTACTATACCACAAACCTCTAATTTCACACACAGAAAACACACACCCTCATACTCTTCCAATTAAACCATTCAATACTGCTTCCTTTCAGAAAAAGTAAAAAAACTACATCTTGATTCTTGAACGATCTAGGCTCGGGCAGTATCAAATCGGCTAATGTAGCTCATTGACCAAATGGTAGTGGAGGTATAAATTAAACAGCTCACAATTATGGGCAGGGGTAATTTCAGCTATTCACCATTCAAACAGGAGGAAAAAGTCATTACCTCTAAAGCTTTAACAAATAAGGAAGAAGATGGGTAGTATAAGCACAACTCAAAGCAATCAAGTGCAGGTATAGAATAAATGGATACCATTGAAGGTAAACTGTTTTATGTGGTGAGCGTTAATTAACCGGTTGCCAACATGAAAGCACTTTCAAAAAGAGAAGTGAATGCAAGGTTGGAGTTATGCAAGAGCCGTGGAATAGTGTCGGAAAACGTCGATCACCTCATGGTATTATGTGAATTGGGAGTCAAATCTGGACGCAGATCTTTGGATGGTGTAAACTGTAAACTCCCCACATCGAAGATATATGCTACTCGATTAAAGTGTTGGACCCCCCCCCCCCCCCCCCCCCCCCCCCCCGAACTAAACTTATCACCCAAACATATGAAGATGTTGCAGGCAATTTTTCCCACCAACTTGAACCTTCAATTATTGTAAGTTTACGATTTTACTTGCATTTCTAGCTTCTTGCTAGTCTCGCTTTTTTACTTGGTGAAAATCCCCACCGTACAAAAAAAAATAAAAGCCTACTATTAAGGTTTAAAACAAATGCGGAATCTAATAGTTCTGATGGCAAAAAAGATAACTACTTTATCCTTCATAAAATCTATGCTACTGTTAAACATTTATCATCAACAATTACAGGTAACCCTTTCCTGGAACCAAGGCTCTTTACCATCAACTTATTAAGGTCACAGTTGTTAAAAGCGAGCGCTTCAAGCACCTAGGCGCAATTCTAAGCCGCAGCGCATTAAATGCGCTTCTATCTCCTAGGTAATTAAAGCGCAACAGAATTTTTTTTATTAGATCCGAAATTCTTTATTAGGCTGGTCGGTGTGGGCATCGGCCTTGGGGCGTCAAGGACCGGCGCCGCAACTCCCCCCATTCCCCCCCACCGCCGGCGTCCTGTTCGGCTACCTGCGGACGTTGAAGACGTCCCACTAGAAGACAAAACCCCCTCACACACACATATATACATACAACATATACATATATTTTAGGCTCATCCCCCATTTCCTTACCTCCATCCTCTTTGCCCCATCCTCACACCCGATCTACGTGGCGCCTACGTGGCGGACCATCCTCCAAGGGAGGACCATCACCATACCGCATAGCCTTAATTGCAACCCATGCGCAATTAATGTTAATTAATTCAGTTTTTTTATTTAATCCGAAATTATTTATTAGTTCATTAATTGCAACCAATGCGCAATTAATGTTAATTAATGAACTTATTCAGTAACTAATAACATTTTCTATACACAAAAAAAAATTAATAATCAAATGTCCAGTAATTAATAATAGCCTTACTTAAATGGTTTTAACAAAAAAAGACATATGCCTCTTGGAGGTGAAGTTAGAGGTTCAAACCTGGGCAAGGGCCACTAGTTTAGGATTATTGGAGTAGTAGAGCAGAGCAAGCGTCGCCATTAAAAAAAAGGTATTTTGGTACTTTACTTTGAATATTATGTTAAGTTTTGGAAATACATTCAAGTTTTGCTTAATTTATTAGAAGAAAATATTATTTTTCAACACATGATATATTTGGTTTTTTTTTTTAATTTAGGTGCGCTTTTTTTTCTCAAGCCCTCGCTTTTTTTGCGCTTTGCGCCTAGACCCTAGGCGAAGCATGTGCGCCTAGCGCCTTTGATAACTATTATTAAAGTGCTAAAATGTATATGTATACACACAAACACTCAAAAACTTGTACATGTTTCCATTTCATAACTTATATCCACTTTGCAAAAAGAAAAGAATTTGCTCAAAACAAGAGTCACATCTTCCTTACAATAAACAAACATCCACTAACAAACCACTCACAAAAGCATTCTTAAACTTTATGAATCTCAAAATCACCTGTTGAGTGTTGAGTTTTCCAAATATGGTCCTTAACTTTCCATTGCAAGCAAACCACAATACACTTTATAAAATTGTGCTTTCATACAAAAAAAAAAGCACCACCTACTATATAGTCTTTGTGCATTAACCCTCACAATTTGTCCAAATCATTTATTCCTCAACTAAACCACAATGTTTTTAGCATTTTCACACCAACAATAACCAGTTCACATCAAAATAACCAATAACAATAGTCTTAAATCCCAATCAATCAGCCTATAACCTAACAAATAACAACATGAACAAAAAAGAAACCATACATATAATCATAACCATAACACTCGAGGATTAGGTCCAAGAGTGAACACTAGTGTATTTGCGAACTGAGCGAACTAATCCTGGCCATACACGTGTGTAAATCAATGGCCAGGATTTGATGATAAAATACACTAGTGTATTTTACGATTTGATGATGAAATCCTAGCCATACACGTGTATAAAAATCAATGGTCAGGATTTGTTCACTCAGTTCGCAAATACATTAGTGTTCACTCTAGAACCTAACACTCGAATCATCTTATCTATATCTATACTACCTTATAATAAAACTCTTCAGGACAAAACTGTCATTTCACTTATTTTAAGTCACCTACTAGGGGCATTTTAGGTGTTTAAAAGACATTATTATTCATGTTATTACTAATTCTTTTAATTAATTCAGAACCTAACAAAAACTGAAACAATTGATAAACAAACGGAAAACAAGTACAAACGCTATAAGTTGTCGACTCAGTGGCAACGCGCCCACTGATAAACCCCAATACTTCAATAATAACCATATAATCCCCAAACCTAACACATCTAAACAAATTCTAAAACCTAAAATCTAAAATACAGCAGATTAAACAAGTTTAAAGCACACAAATCCGATAGATCTCAAACAAACAATATATAATCAGATCCAGAAGTAACAAATTACGGAATCGCATGATCATAACGAGTGATTAGAAGTTTACCGATAACCGTTGATCCTTCGGATCCCATTTGTTGCTGCGATTGAGTGCACGCGCCTAGGGTTTCGGTATCCGAACTAAACCTGCAAGTTTATTATTTATTATTATTAAGGAACGGTCACAGAAGGTCTCTGACAAATGTCTTCTTCGCTACAGTTTCATCGAGTGGAGCTTTGTGAGTTTTGATCGTGTAAAAGTACATGTGTTTATGCATGGTGTATAATACTGTCAAGCGTGTGTGGTTTGCAAGGAGTTGCAAGTGGAGTGGTAATAGTGGTTATTAAAGTGTAGTCCCTAGGTTTTGGGGTGTTCTTCAAGTTGAACCTTAAAGTTTTTGAGATTGATGGTTTCGGTCCTTGATCATGATATGGAGTTTATGAGTTCAGGGACTATTCTGTAATATTCGATAGTGGGGGGGATTATAGTTGTAATTAGCTTGGTAGTTAGTAGTTAGTTAGTTCAAATGGTTGTTAAATACAGTTGTAAAGGGAGGAAATAGTTAGTTGTTGATTGAGCTAATTCTTTGTGCCTTCTTTCTCTTCTTCTTCTTCGATTAATCATCACCATTTCTATCTTTCAATTCCACCACATAATATTGGTATCAGAGCCAGGACTCGGAGTGGTGGCCTGGAGAGAGCCAGTCGTGACCAACGTGGTCGTGACCAACGAGGCTCGGAGCGGTGGCCCATGGAGTGGTGGCCTGGAAAGAGTCAGTCACGACCAACGAGGACGTTGGCCCTTAAGGAGGGTCGATTGTTATGGACTAATACTATTGCAAGGTATGGGACTTGTCCCACATCGGTTGTATGGGCAACTGATGTGGGGTTTATATACCAAATTGGCTCTCTCACCCACTAGACTAGTCTTTTGGGTTGAGTTCTCTCGTTTGGTATGTTACATTTTTCGGAGCGATTGTAGAATATTGAATAGGTATGTTTGAGGCCATTTTTCGCACAGTTTTGCCTTGTTAACCAAGATAAGATGTTTTCTTTAGCACTGTAAGTTTTAACAAGGTTATTAATTGATGTTGTATATAATATAAACTAAAGTTGCATCGGTGGTGTTCGACATCATTGGGTCATGTGAAAAAACAAAAAAAATTATAAACCCTTGTATTGTGAATCATTTTTTGTATACGTTACGTTGTTAAGATTAAGATTTTTACTCGGTTTCCGTTATCATGGAGCCTCTAATTTAACGAATTTATGAGTTGCTTGTCTCCTCTCCCAATTGGTTGGACCGTAGGTGCGATGATTTACTTCACGGGCGAGTCTTATTTTAAATGTTCTTTACTTTTTGAGGAAGATATCCTTCCTATATAAAATATTTGGTTAGGAGATTAGAAGAACAAATCACTCTTATTGGAGAGTGAAGAGGTATGGTCCCAATTCCTTGCCCACATTGCAAGGACCACACCACTTTTCCATCCTATGTGGCGCTGACATCAACGGATGCTCCATCCAGTCGCTGACAAGATCATCCAGAAGCTTCTAGAAGCTTCTGGAAAACATCATGGTGGCACCAAAGATGCTCCATCCGACAAAAAGGACAACACGTGTCACCAGTTACCAAGCGCCAGGTAGGCCTGCGACGAATCAAGGAGCAGTCCGACAGTACCAGTACGACGTCTCCAAAATAGGCAAATGTAAGCGCGCCACGTGTACCACTACACTGACTATGGCAGAGGAGACCAAGAGGATATTCCCCTTGGTCGGACAGCTGGCGCGCAACCACAGCTGGCACTGCTGCTCCTCCCTCTTTCACCCTCCGGCTATAAATAGGACCATTCATCATCCAGGTTGAATCATCTTGCTCTCGACACTCTCACACTCCACACACACTGTTTATTCTCCCTCGGAACAGTACTTATTCTCACGCCGGAGCCTGGTTAAGAGGGAAACCCCCATATTCCCCTCTTAACGAGACTAACAGTGTTGCTGTTTTGCAGGACCCAAGTCATTTCTACGAGTAAAAAGAGGAGATTGAACCCACAGAAGAAATAACCCCACTGATTAACCCTGGTGTTAACCTGTGTTTCATCAGAGAGTCATCTATGAATGCATAATCATCAGTAGCTCTCCCATCTTTATACGAGATAGAGATATATGATGAGGGTGTTAAGCGTCAAGACGAGATGAAATGTGAAAATATGTTGTTTTGGTGACTTATGGTTGAAGCAAGTGAAAGTACCATAGAGCGGCCATATGGTGTGGTGTGGTCCAGTTTAATAAAGCGGATAAAATTCATTATCAATGTATTTAGTTATTGTAATCATGTTAATTGATACCTCCAAAATTGTTGGAACTGCAAGTTAACTATATTTAATCATGCACTATTAATAAATATACAAACTGAAAAGAAATACAAATAATGATAATCTAACTATTAACATGTGATCATCTCATGAATATTTAACAACAATTAGGAGTTGAAAACTAGAAAACTATTCAATTAAGAAATGATTTTACTATAATAAAATTATTTAATTAACCATTATTGACCTCCAAGTCTCTAACCCGACCCGACCAAAGAGCGTGCTGGTCACATTACAACCTTAAATTCATCAAAGCTGATCCCTGTCCAAGCCAGCAATCATTTTCCGGCACTCTGCAATCGTGCAGTTCTCCAACCGCCCCAATACCTTACGCAACTCCTCTGCCATATCAATCCGTTTTATCATCGATATCAAAAACAGAAAACGTGTCTTTCAGATTCTACAGCAGACCCGACGAATCAATATTCTTGGTTTTCAGCTCAATGAACTGTGAATTTATATATCAGCCTGTTTCCATTGACGTAGACCTTATTGAAAACTTGCTCCAACTCCTCCTGGATCTGTAAGCGAGAGTTGCAAGAGCTCGTATGCGTTACCACAGGTGACTTGTTTGTCTAATCATTCGTCAGGATGGTGCCGTTGTGGCTCTTGTCGCTCATCTTTTCCAGTGAAGCAGCAGACGTTTTAAACCCATGAATGCCACATCAGCATGTCTGATTTAATTTCAACAAATGTGAAAGATCAAAAGAACTCAAAGCAATGGAGGTGAAACTTGTAACACCACACTTTTTAAACCCATGAATGCCACGTTGACACATCAACATGTTTGTACACACTTGATGACAGAACATGTAAACAAGTAAACCAAGAATACTGTTCAAGTTTTCAAATGTGTTTTTGGTGATATTATGCAAAAACCATTGGAAACGTAACGGCTAGATTGTTTATTACAGTAATTGCAATGCCTTTAAGCCCTGTGGTTTTCAATAAAAATAACACAACCACAGAGACCAAACATCTGGAGTAACAAATACCTCCAACGTCCCACCATGGAAATGGGGAAAGATTTGAAAGGAAAAAAAAAACCCAATACCTACCACCCATATTCATAGGTTGAAGAGAGAGAGTAACATCTACGATATACAATTTACACTTTATACCACTCCAACAAATACACATTTCATGATTATTCTTCATAGATGTAGTTGTCCTGGACCCTTTCGAGATGATCTTGAAGGAGGCCTGTTAATCTCTGGCACACCCCTCACTTCTTCGGCCTTTTGGGCCTCCTGCACATACATCACATAAGAAGCAATGTAAACACGCGAGATTGACTCGTTAAAAGCTCAAATCAGTTAAACGAGCTGAAGATTATACTGAAGCTAATTTAATAAACGAGAATATTATTTATATAATTTTTATCTAATATATACACAATAATTGTTATGGGATTGGTTCAATGGGGAACACTAAAGAAGTGGGAAACCAAGGGGTTCATTCCAGCGGCATTGGAACCGGCTAGTCGAACCCTAACTAGAAACTCTAAACCCTAGAGCTAAACCGTAAAATCTAAAGTATAAACCCTAAAGGCTAAACCCTAAATATAATGATAAACCCTAAAACTAACCCGTATAGCAAAACCCTAAATACTAAAAGCTAAACCCTAACCCTAAAAGCTAAACCCAATATATAGAGTGAACACTAGTGTATTTGCCAAACTAAGTGAACAATGGCCAGGATTAGTTCGCAAATACACTAGTGTTCACTCTTGAACCTAATCTTATATATATATAGGGTTGAGTTCATTTCAGAACTCTAAATAATTGCACAACTTTCAGAACTCCTAATAAACAATCATTTTATAAATATATTATTATATTTTGGGCACTTTTATCATTTATTATATGTATTTTTATGATTACATACATGTTAAGATATATATATATATATATATATATATATATAGGATTAGGTTCAAGAGTGAACACTAGTGTAGCTTGCGAACTGAGTGAACTAATCCTAGCCATACACATGTGTAGATCAATGGCCAGGATTTGATGTTGAAATACACTAGTGTATTTTACGATTTGATGATGAGATCCTGGCCATACACGTGTGTAGATCAATGGCCAGGATTTGTTCACTCAATTCGCAAATACATTAGTGTTCACTCTAGAACCCCACCCTATATATATATATATATATATATATATAGATTAAGTATAATGTACAAAAAGCCTAAACGTACGTTAACGTACGCGACAGGATTACAACGTGCGTGATTAACATACAACGTGCGTGATTTGTATAACAAAGGCTCCCATGCGTGATTTATTAGGGTTCCATGCGTGATTTGTGACTCCCATGCGTGATTATCAAAAAAAAACTGTTCCATGCGTGATTACATACCTGATCGGATGGTTACTGGCGTCGCGTATGTTAATGTACGATAAGGCTTTTTGTATGTTAACCTTTCTCTCTCTCTCTCTCTCTATATATATATATATATATATGGAGGAGCTCATGCGAGAACCACCCTTATTACGAGAACCGCGAGAACCAATGTGAACACAACCTAAAATAGCTAAAAAAACCTAACCCCCACCCCCCCAAAACCTAAACCCCCCTCCCCCACCCCCCAAAAACCTAAACCCCCCCCCCCCCCCCCCCCCCCAAAGCTAAAAACTAAACCCCCAAAAAAACCTTAAAAAAATCTAAAATTTTTTTTTTTAAATATTTTTTATGCTCAAATCGCTACTTTTAGTGGCCAAAAAAAAAATTTTAATTTTTTTTTTTTTTGGGCTTCGAAAAGTAGCGATTTTTATATAAAAAATATTAAAAAAAATTGTGTGATTTTTAGCTATTTTTAGTCATTTTTGGTTGTGTTCACATTGGTTCTCGCGGTTCTCGCAATAAGAGGTGGTTCTCGCATGATCTTCTCCCTATATATATATATCATAGGGTTCGACAAGCTGTTGGAATGAGTTCAATCAGAGTTCGTTTGAGTCGGTTCCCCACCTTTTTAGGGTTCCCCATTGAACCTCCCACTAATTATAGCAAGGCTTTCATATAAAATGGTGAAGAAAGAAAACCTTTGAGGAAATGGGAATGTTGCCGGACAGTGCTTGTGATTTTGAATGTAAGTGATGCTGCTGTTGAGTGTGTTGAAACCGTTTCAGCCAATATTCAAAATCTATTCCACTCTCCTCATTCATGCTACCATCTTCCGAGATATGATTCGGTTGCTCCTTGTTGAAGGAATAAGAAGGCACTGTCTTTAAACGAGTCCTTAAAATCTTAAACGCAGCACTTTGCTAAACATCATGAGCACCACGAGTAGAAGTCAGATGATGTGAACTTAATCACTGATAGATCCAGTTTTGAGTTGAATTCATTGATTAAAATTTAAACTAACCTGAGGAAGTAGCATAAGAAGACCATAAAGAGCTTTTAACAACAGTATGTATCTTCCAGGTTCAAGAAGCTGCATGTAAACAAAAAAAAAAACTAAATTAGTCTAAAGAACACCCAAAAAAAGCTCATGAATGTTTATAATTAAATAAACAGAGTAAATCGCATTTTACGCCCTTTAACTTTGAGCCAAATTGCAGGCATTGTCCTTTAACAAACGAAATTACACTGGATGTCCTTTATGTTAGCGTTTCTCATCAGACAGTGTCCTGTTTCCCTAACTCAGTTAATTTTTTCTGTTAACTCTTAACACATGCCACTCACATGAGGGCATAATGGTCATTTTCACTTGATAACTAAAACAAATTTAAATAAAAATAATATATATTAACAACAAAATATGTTAACATGACGAGTATGCCTTCATGTGAGTGACACGTGTTAAGAGTTAACAGAAAAAATTAACTGCATTAGGGTAAAAGGACACCGCCTGATGATAAACAGTAACATAAAGGACATCTAGTGTAATGTCGTTAGTTAAAGGACAGCTCCTGCAATTTGGCTCAAACTTAAAGAACGTAAAATGCAATTTACTCTAAATAAACAGCAAACAAATCACCTGTAACCTAAGATAAGCAAAAGTCGGAGTCTCCAAGAGGTGAATCAGTTTGTCCAGCTGGACTAAAAATCTGACATTGATATCTTCCTCGGTTAGAGATTGAATGACTGCACTTGCATGTTGGTAAGCCTGTAAAAAACAAAAAAAAAGTGAGAAGAGAATTCTATTTAACATGAATAATATTCATACAGATTATCATACAACAAAAAATAATTAAAGGGCTTGCCTGTGCTAATAAGCAGAGACTTATTATAGCCATTGATGAATGGCTCCATGAAGGATATAGTGAAAGAAAGAAGTCCTTCCCAGCAGCATTAACAAGTGACAGTTTTAAAAGATTCCGTAGGTCAGATAGCTCAGAAGACGTAAGCAGAATCAAATTTAATGCCTGAAATACAGAACACGGCACGGATAAGTTTAAGCAAATAGAACTGCAGATGATTAATTGTTCGTTGTCAAGTTGATATGATACATGTTTGTGTATGTATATATATCCATGCCAGTGCGTTATACAAGAATATAACAGAGATGATAAAACCTGAACCATAGTGGATGCAAAATCCAGGTCTGCTTCCCCCTCAAGAATCTTAGAGAGCTCCCGATAAACTCTTTCAGAATTTAAAAGCACACAAAGTCGACGAATAATTAAAGCACCTCGCCTGAAGAAATAAAAAGAAAAATCAGAAAAAGTAGATACATGTATTTAAATAAACATAAGAATATAGATCACCTTTCCAGGAGAGTGTGATCCGTCTGGAACTTATGAACTAAGAAAACGAGAAGCTGTCCGAAGTTATACTGGTCTTTCGCTATGGCGGCATGCACCTCAAGCACCAGGAGCACTACCTATAAAAGCGCACCATAAAACATTAAAAAAAGCGTGTGTGTATATATATATGTGATGCAAATGTAACAATAAACTGATAAAGAAGCCAGAAAAAAGAATACCTGATCAGAGGGATCTGATAGTGACTTCAGAAGTGTGTCAAAAATATCATTCAGAAAAGTGAGGACCTGTTTAACACACGAGATTACATATGAACTTGTTTCCTTATTTATTAAGATCTCTAAAGTCGATATGTGTTAAGAGTTGAGACCAAAGTGAGCACACGTTAACCTAATGTAAAACGGTCCATTTATCGAATCCAGAACACCAAGAGCCTAAAATATAAGAGAGTATATAAGATTTACCTTTTGTTGTTGGAATTCAGACCCCAAAACAACACTTGAACGAACGGTTTTGTGATCAAACCAAGACCGAGACTCTTACCTTTTTTATTGAATAAACTTGCAAACTCGATACATCAAATAAATAACCCTAGCCATCTATTTATACGAAAATATTAACTTACTCACCAACACACCTGATTAGACTCAAATTAGGAAACCAAATAAACCTTGATAAACATACCAAAATAAACTAATCCTATCTTTTGACTCTTTTATGGTTTTTGACTCTTATGATGGACAAACTAAATGAATATAAAATCATAAAATCTAAACCAAAATGGCAACACACGCATGACGCATCCATATAATGATATTTAATGTTACCTCTGAACGATGTCTATTTAAAAGGGTTGAAATCCAGTGCAATGATTCAATTCGAGTAGCCTCGTGCTCACTTGATAACTGCCTGATAGATTGAAATAATAAAACAATAGTCAAGACAATACATCCATCACAAACAAGTCTAGGATGTCTTTTAAATACATAACACCATACTGCAAGCTAACCACATCAATAGTACAGTAACTTTACTATGATATTTGTTATTACGTTAACTAGTTTTTTACCCCCGCGCTTCACGGCGGGAATGTGATCGTTTTTCTCCACACAAGCGGCTGGAGTTTGGTCATTATCGGTTTGGCTTGTCGAAAAACGTAAAGGCGAACACCAATAGCGTTTCCATTATGGCAAAATACCAGTAACGATGTTCGCTCATAAGCAGCGCAACGGTAACGTCGCCCGCTATAGCCACGATGACAAAAAAAATACTTGATTTTGAATACAACTCAATTTAAAAAAAATCTACACTGAAACGTTCACCCAAAAAAAACTAAAAACAACCGTGCATTCTTTTTTCTAGTTAACAAAGGAATAGTAACAGAAAACTAACTACCCTTAATTGAAGATCCAATCCTACAATCCTTGCAAAACTTTTATCAATATTATTTCATATAAGCATTTTTAAATTTGAAGTGTAATAAATTGGTTACAGTTTGTAGTTAACGAAACGATTTATGCATCACCGAAAGAAAAAAATAAGACGTGGACCAATATGTAAGTTACATGTGGCCCAATAGTAGCCCAGTACTGTAGCCAAGAGGATACCTAAATTGTTATATATAATAATAATATATATATAGTAATATGTTCTCAATGACAAATTATTGTAACTTTAGTGCTAAAGCCGACCTCCTTGCAATGGAGAGAATTGCTCCAACATCAAATCCTTCAGCAGGATCTGCCTGATTTGCACGAAGCTCTTCGTTTGTTTCACGCGCTACCTGATAGTCGTAACTCAGTATATTAAACAAATATACAGAATATCATACCGAATATATAGAAACCAATAAAACGTTAGGTTTCATAACAAATACTTACTAGACTGAAACAAAATATACAAACTTACAACTCGTATTTTCTCTTCTCTGTCAGCTATGCAGGGTAAGATAGCTCCCAATATATCAGCATAATAAGGTACAAGCTGGTCTCCACCAAGTTTTACAAACTCATTTATCTGCACGAGTAGTTTTCTAATCAAGCCTCAACAAAAATACAAAACAAATAACTCCAAAAATCCCATAATAAATTTCAACTATAAGGTCAAATACGAATATAAATTGAGATGATATCTTTATACTAACCCATGTTATTGCTGTCCAACGAGTAAATTCATCAGGAGCAGCTGCTCTCTGTACAAGTATTTCAGCCATGCGACCATAGTCTACAGACTTCAAGAATAGGATTGCTAGAGTCAGAACTATATATATAATTTACAAAAGATGAAAACTGCAAATCAATGTGGTTTACCGGAGAGTTCTTTATCTCTTGAAGGAACTCTGAAAGTGCTGAATCAGCTTGCTGCCTGATTTCAAGGCTAGAATCACTTAACATGTTAAACAAACCTGAGATAACATCATGCCAGTGAAATTCATAAAGGTCCGTGACAAAAGAACAAGTGAAGTGAGAATTAGCACCCAATTAACTTTAAACTAAATCCGTTTACCATCAAGAAAATCTGGAAGGAAGCCCAGCATATCTATGTCTGGAACACTGTCCAATACCGTAATCCATCCCACCAAAAACTGGCGGACGTAAGGATTCAAGACATTCATCCGCTCTCTCAACAACGGTATAAATTCCTCGATGCTAAACTGATCACTCTCTGTAACAATGTCCTGTATCCCAAAAAGTAAAACAGCAATTCAGTAGTTACTGTTAGAGCCACATAAGACATGATCAGCAGTTATAACGTATGAAGAGAACACTTGCCTTCACAAGTCTGTCTAAAAGATGGGCAGCACTTTGTACATTGGGATCTGAGTCGGCTGAAAGCTTACACAACGCATCAAATATCTTGTTAAAGTGAAAAATGAACTCGCCTCTAACAACCTGCAAAAGGCATGAGATTAGCTGAAATGTCTTAAATCTGGAAAGCTTGAGTGATGAAATTTAAATTCATTCTCACCTTAGCAATGTTGTATAAAGCTTCACAGGCATAGTAACGAACTCTGCTATCTTGATCAGAAAAAGAGTTTATCACTGGTGGTAGAATTTGCTGGTAGGTTTTTTTTAAAATAACAGAGAAAAAGGAGAATAAAAATTATTAAACTAGCCAGTAAAATTATGCAAAGTTCACATCAACTAGTTACTTTTATGTAAGCAAACGGATATAAAATGAGAATGAATTATAGCATCAAGTTACGTGATATATGTTTTTCATAAGATGACAGTATATTCTTTTGGTGTTACTAGAAATATATATAAAATAAAGATACAGTAAAATAAGCCACCCATCATGAAGAAAAATAATCCCCTCAACATATTCGTCCTTTTCCATAAAATAATGATCTGAAATAGCATGACCTCTTAAATTAAAGAAAGCCTGATTATTAAAAAGGTAGTCTATAAATTAGTATTATACATACATAGTAACGCAAATAGTACATAAACTTGTGATCAAGAAAAAAAATAACTACAATGTACCAACCACAGCCGTTTATGCTTCACACAAGTTAATGAATCTGTAATAAGATTAGAACCTACATAGAACTTAATATCTAGGACAAGCATATCACCAGTATGTTAGTATGTTATGCTTTCTTCAAGATATTGACCAATATTCTATCATGCACAAAAAAGGCAAAGAGATCAACAAATCCTACCCTAAAATTATATATCAATATGGTAATATGAAACTAAAAGAAAATTTCAAGAGAATTCAAGACAACTGAAAAATCTTGCACGTTCACATCTAAAAGAGGTGTTGGAACAGTTCAGAATTCAGCAACACACTTTCAAGTAGACTAACGTCTACTGAACTGATAAAAATCACATTTTATAATGAACGTCCCAATAAAAAATGCACATATCCATGAGTAAAAAATAAAAAGTTTTAGCATTTTAGGAACCAATTAGTAAATCCTACTATCCCAGTTCCAAAGTAGGTCATTTCCCAACATATTGCTAAAGTTTTTTTATTAGAGTAAGCAAGTCGTACACGAGTGAAGAGACAATAGACATTCAAGAACAACAAGGACATAAACCTCAAGAAAATGCACGAGAAGCTCGCTTAATGAGATACCATTTCAATTAAGTAAAACATTCTGCTTATAAATTTGGTATATAAAATTGATCACATCCAAATAAAGTTTACATGTTTCATAATCATACACAAATGATCTTCAACGTAGACTTTGGAATGCAAAGTTACTTGACCCTGGAACCTATGAAGCACGGGGACGCCCGGAAGCATGAAGTACCCGTCCCGGGGACGTTTGGGGGACAGAAACGCCATGGGGACGTTCCCCAAACGTTTCCGGATATTGGGGGACGGCTGCTAAACGTTTCCGGAAAATGGGGACGGCAACTAAAGGTTTTGGGGAGGGCTGCTAAATGTTTTCCGTCGAGAACGGGTGGCGGCTGAACTGGTATGGGCGGAGCTGTAAAAGGATGAATAAGAAGATGAAGAAGATGACTGATGCTTGGACCTTTTCTTTTTTTTTTTTAAGATAAAAGAGTATACTATTTAGTATTATTATATTTGCTTTTCCAACACTGTACTAGTGTACTGTACGGTGAATTAAAAAGTTATTGCACATTGGATTACCAACCATAACAAATTTTAGTGGTCAAAAATATAATACGAAAGATTATATGAAAATGGGTCAAAAAGATAATACGAAAAGAAAATTTTCATGTCACAAATTTTAGTTTCTTTTATCTTTTATTTTTTTTTTCAGTTTATTTTGTTTATGTTTTAAAAAATATTTCGGTAATTAATTACACTTGACATCAATATATATCTATTTTGAACTTTGTTTAATATATTTTTATTTTTCTATATTTTTTTGTCGTACATTTGCCGTACCCGTATCTTGGATTTTTGAGTTTTGTCGTTCCCCGTACCCGTATCGTCCCCGTACCTCAGTCCCGTACCCGTTCCCGTGCTACATAGCCTGGAACCATAAGTGATTCACCTCTGTAATTACAAGAACGGCTACGCAACTAATTCTAAATAAACGACTTCTTGCTATTTTGGTAATACCTAGTAAATTAATAAATTAGCAAATAGACAAAGATATACAAACAAACAAAAGTAAGTTGCCTGGTTATCAATCTAAGTTATCTTATTTTAGATTGTACCAAGTTTTAGAACTACAAAGCTATATTTCCATATAATTCCGTATTAATTTGTAAATATCCAGTAGCTATTGTTTAGTTGTAAATCCTCCTAGAATGCTGTTAGTTTCCTAATTCCTAGATTAGCTGCTAGTTAGTTGCTTTCCTTTTATATATTCCCTTGTATCTATACGGTTGTGATCAATGAGAATAGGCAAGCATTCCATAATATTTCACATTCTTTGGAGGGAATAACTAGAGACACATTATTCAGTAGCTCACATGCATTTTCTTGCAACATGTTTCTCATTGTCATAATCCGGCAAGTTCACTGTTGTGATACATTGATCTTGCTAAGCCAAAAAGATCCTAGATTCGAGTTAAAGTGTAAGTAGTTAATGCTTAGGGGGCATTCCAAAACTGAGTACTTATAACCACCTCTATGATGTGCCTATATTATTGTTACTCATCAGAAAACACACACCTCACAACACAGACCATAAATGATCCTAAAGATATGAGCATGCTGCATGACTGTTTGGGTGAAACACAAATCAATCATGACTGCCAAATAACATCTCTACCATCTAAACATTAGGTCGCCAATGTGATTAATGTGATGACGCGGTGCAAAATACGTAAAGATAAGCAGTAACTAATATAGCATAAGTTTTATACTGACTGCAAAAATCCATCTAGCATATCCTTAAAGTTTAAACCCTATGTTTGTGTCTGTATAACTGCGAACATACCAAAAAACAATGCAAAAAAATTAATCCAAACCTCGAGATGTTGAGCAGCTTCAGAACTCAATCCAACAGTAGCCGCAGCCAAGCCAATCAAGCCTCCCTAAAAACAAAAAACATCCAATCAATCACAAACAAAGCAACTCAAACCTCACAACAATTCTGGCTATACCTTGCGGTGATTCGCCTGAGGCGAGTAGGTATACTCATGAGTCAACAAATTAATCACAGCAGTAATCTTATCATGATCTCCCGCCGCGGTCAAATTCTTCACAATTCCTTCAACCTAACCAAACACCACCACAATCAAAAACCCTAACAAACACACCACATTTCAAATTCAATCAAAACAACCCTAACCTCAAGCGCAGCATTCTTCCTCTTCTCATACAACTTATCCGATAAATTCCGCAACACCGCGGCCGGAATGGCAGATAAAGCATCGGCCATATCACACAATAACAATTAACAATAATAACAATACACAACAAACAAACAATTAATCAAATACGTATGCAAAACAAATGATAATCAGAGTCGTTTTCTGATCTTCTCTTGCTGGAATCGGAACATCTCCGTCATGAATTAGAAGTAACGATAACAAATTAAGCAGTGGATTTTAGAGATTTGAAAACGGAATTGGATGAGTGAGTATGTGGCGGATCTGAATGAAGGTTTGATTGGGTGAATTGGATTGGATTGAAGGGAGAGGGTGGTGGTAGATGCCGGAGATCTGTCGGAAGGAAGGGTGTTTTGGGGGTTTGTTTGTAATGAATAAGGGAAGTAAGTAACGCGTGATAAGTTTGGGAGTCGATCACAGAACTTTGCCAGCTTTCGAGCGAGCGAGCGAGCCCCAGCCAGCCAGGGTAGTTGTGTAAATTTCTTTAACTTATATTATTTTGTTGATTTGTAATAGCAAAATTTGACTACCAACTCTCTGTTATAATTATTATCTGAGTTGGCAATGGGGTAGTAGTGGTGGAGTGGTTGGGGAAAGACTCGGTGTTTCTTGTAACCCATGTTCGACTCTCACTCTTCCCATTATTTTCTGCGGCATCCAGGTGAAGGGCGAATACAGGTGACGTCGGTTCGTCTTGGATGGGAGCCGAGGTTTTACCGATTACCACTATTGTGCCTTTGGGCGGGTGGAGGTCGGGTTTCCGCGCATCTGGGAGAGGCAAGGGGCTGGCGGCGGTCGAGTAGTCGATCTTGGCCACAGCGCTCGGTGTCACGGTAGTTGGCACATCGTTCCTTGCCGTTCAATAAAAAATTATTATGTGAGTTAATATTTTTTTTCTAGCTTCTTTCATTTCACTTTTTTTTTTAATTAATAGTAACTTATGTGACTCACAACCACTCTTTCTTGGGTGTTGTTTGTTTTTTCAGAGGTAAAACGTCTGCAGTCTGCGAATCACATCTACAGCTGAAGAGGTGAACCAAACATCTACAGTCTGTAAGAAGAAAATTGTTTGTTTTTTAACTTCTTCAAGCTTAATTTCAAACAAACAGCACCTTAATTTCAAACAGTGGAACACCTAATTTCAAACAAACAGCACCTGAATTGAGCGCTCAGTTATTTCAGATTCGATCATTTGGGGAAATAATCATCACATCCACACATAAGAACAACAAACAATTTTTTGTAAAAAAAATGGAGGACAAGCAAAATCCCTAACAACAAAACAATAAAAAAGAAAATTTTTTGAAAAAAAAAATCTTAAAACATACCCTGTGTCGGTTGAGGTGGTGTCGGCTGGAGAAGGTTGAACGACTGGAGATGGGTGTCGACTGGAGATGGGTGAACGACTGGAGATGGGTGAACGACGGTGGAGGGGCAGCGGAGGTGGAGGGGGTGGCAGAGGAGGTGAGGTGTCGGCTGGAGAAGTGGAGATGGGTACTAGGGTTTTGAGGTTTGAAGATGTGGAGGTGTTTTGAAAGAGAGAGGTGTTTTGAATAGGTTTGAAGAGGTTGGTCCAGATCTGCGCGAGGAAGAGCTCTAGAAGAGCTTTTTTAGTGAAATCTCTTCTAAAAGACAAACACGCTTCAGACCCAAAGGTCTGCACGTGGTATGCGCGGCGCAGACATAAGAGGTCAGGAAGTACTTTTTGCAAAAAACAAACACCCCCTTAGTGTCATGTGTGATTGCCTTCATGATAACATGTACATGTGTTAGATTTTTGAAGAATTCAATACAGTACCCATTTTACATTTTTATTTTTTATTGTTGTGCAGTTTTTTTTTTAGTGTGTTAATTTTTGTGTGGAGATTTAGGGGTTTGATTTTGATTTGTTGGGTTGATTTTGATTCATTGGAATTGGGATAACAATGAGTTAAGTGCTAATTGTGACACTAAGGGGGGTTACTTGTGAGACATAAGATTTATAGTTTTAATATGATTGAGATTAATGATTGCTAGCATGTCGTTGATTATGGGTGGTCATTTATCATATAAATGTTCGTATACACTTAATGTAATCACCGAGAAGGAAGATAACGAGTTGCAAACATGAATTATAATAAGAATTGAGGAATAAACATCATAATGATGAAGATTGGATTTAGAGTTATCAAAGCTTAAATGGGTATCACATTCGTTAATTGATTGAAGATTAATAACAAAGTTAATATGCATCAATTGAATGAAGATCAATGCTCATACGTGTAAAGATGATGATTTGGAAGCTTATAAAGATCGAACCACAATAACTAAGATCAAAACCAATCGGTCAACTAAATCACTTGGAATTATAGAAGGATATTTTAAATGGTTTTCATATAATCTTAGTAAGTTTAAAAAGTATAATGATGATTTATCAAATGATTTATATAAAACACCAAATTAATTCATAAATCTTGCAAATTTATAAAATTGGTTTTTAATTAATTTGAATTTGATTGTTGGTGAATGGAGCTTGCTAAGCTTGATATTGATTCAAAATACATCCTCCTTGAAGACACAAAGTTGCTTAAAATGGATTAAAGACAGACACTTTGGGAAAGCATTTATAAACAAGTTACCCACATCTTTTTTTTGTTAACAACCTTTTTTTGTAAACACGATGTTCATGAAGGAGAACAAGTTTGCATAAACGACAACCCTTAATTACCATATCTAATATCAAAGTCAACGATGTAAAGGTGGTGAAGCCCAGCCAAGACTTCAAGTGCTGGTATTGTTGATTTTAATGTCGCTAACAAACAACCATCTCACCATCACATTACATATTTTTTTATCTATAAAGAAATTTCAATTTGGAAAGAGATATATTATTATAAGGGTTATTATATTTTATCACCCCCAACCATTGGCTATTGGTCGCTGTCACCCCCAAATATCACTTTGACGCCTGTCACCCCCAACTTAACACTTAGTGTGCTCTGTCACCAAGTCGTTAACTGATCACTAACTTTTGATCATGTTACTATACTTTTGGGGGTGTCATAGGGATCTTAGGAAGGTTTTAGGGATCTTAGGACACCCCAAAAGTATAGTAACAGGATCAAAAGTTAGTGATCAGTAAATCACTTGGTGACAGAACACACTAAGTGCTAAGTTGGGAGTGGCGGGCGTCAAAGTGATAATCGGGGGTGGCAGCGGCCAATAGCCAATAGCTAGGGGTGATAAAATCCAATAACCCTTATTATAAAGATGTGAAAGTATGAATGTGGAGGGACTAAATATGAGAAATATCAAAATTTTGATGTTCTGGGTATCGTATACGGACCGCAAGGCCTTTATCCTTATGGTCGATAAGGAAATGAGATTATGTGTACGCTGAGTAGGCTTATGGACCGTAAGCTTAAAAGCTCATACGGTCCGTAAGGACTGTATCTGGGTAGAAATTTGTTTGGAGGCCAAAAAACTGTCATGTTGCCACCTCTCGCGATTTTGCCACCCATTTGCAGGTCATGACACGTCCATGGACACTTGGGATGATCTTACATCAGCTCTAAACACCTGGAACGATCCAATGAATCATCTCCAACTATAAATACCCTTGCATTTGCAACTTAGAACTTGCTCATTTCTCACAATTCCTTCTATCATTCTATTTTGGAGTTCCTGATCACAAAGGAAGCTCCCTCTGAGTTCTAAACATTTTCTTGGACCACTTGTAAGTGTTCCATATTTGTTCTTTTCATTTTATAGGCCTCTATTAGCCGAAAGTCAAGCAAATTGATTTTTGCTTTGACTTTCGGTTTAGACCATTATGGTCCAACCATTGTTCGAATCGAACGTGACTACATGATCGTAATAAGGTAGGTGTTAATCCCTCAAAAAGGCACCTCCTGAAAATCACGTTAAGTTGGTCAAATGACGGGTCAAAGTTAAGTTTAATAAAAAGTCAAACGACATATTTTCGAAAAACTTATGAAATGAATTTGTAATTGTTTTAACTCATGTTTTTTACACTAAATTAGTTGGTAACTAATATTAGAACACATCTATTCATGTTCAGCCCGTCATTTCCAGTTTATGTGTCGGTTCGCAATCGAAAGTCAAGCAGTTTGACTTCTGATTTGACTTTCGATTCTGACCCGATTTAGCAACTTTAGCTATTGATTCTAAGTTGCATTATGATCATATTATAGTGTAGAATAACCCTATATGGTTATACTACATGATCATAATCAGTTCTTGAGTCTTTATGCAAGTTCATGAAGTATGCCATATTATACCGAAAATGCCCTTATGGTGCATAACTTGGTTTTAAACCATAATGATCATATAAAATGGATTACCTACTGATTAGTGATGGCAATGGGTCGGGTTTGGGACGGTTTAGGTAATCCCAAACCCAAACCCGGTTAGATAAGCTTGTCCCAAACCTGTCCCAAAACCCGTCGGGTTTCTAGCGGGTAAATACCCATCGGGTATCGGGTATACCCGCGGGTTTCGGGTAAACCCGTTAATTTAAAACGATTACTCATTGGGTATACTCATCTCAAAACCCATTGGGTATCTATCGGGTAACTACTAACAGGTTACATTTTATATTGTCATTATAAAAATATATATAAAATAGCTACAATGTATACGGAATAAAATACCTATATGTGTCAAAAATGGATGTATCATGTGACAACCGTCAAAAATCCAGGTATCCGTACAACTTAATTAACCATGAATAGTACTTAATGACTGTGCTGAATTACAAATGACTGCTTTCTGATTACTGCATCATACTTACATGTGCATCACACATTTCATAATGCCACATCATTTTTACATACAAACTTTATTGACATAAACGATGCACAAAGCACAGTTAGCACAGTTAGCGGATAACTCAGAAAAATGCTGACGAAGTTCAGTACATAGACAGACAGTGTTTGGACACCCAGTATGGGCCAGAGACTAAGTACTACACTAGTATAGTGTGTATGGAAGTAAGGACCACAAAACTGCTTTTCTAAGTGATAGTTAAAGTGCCGGAAAGTGCCTAAACCCCACTTAAAGTGCTGAATTCAGCATAAATCATCAAAAAACAACTTTTTAACAAGTTTGTATCATGCAAAAATATGACTAAATGGTCCTGAATGCTTTCCTAAGTGTCGGGAATTAAAAGTGTCACAAAAGGGTACATAAAGAACACTAAACGGTATAGTTTGACACTTTAACGAACCGGTATCTAACCGAACAACCGGACACTACCCGAAACACTAAAATTTTACTAGAAGCATTGTTTTATTATTTCTGAGCTAGTTATGATCCCCGAACACCCTAACACACTATATAACATATAATATGCATGAACACTAAACACTACACTTAGAATTCAACTAATATCCTTAACTTACCATTACAACCCAACCCTATACCCCCCCCCTATGGTGGACGGTCACCAAGGTGGCCCCACACCATAATCTTACTTGATTCACTTTGATTTGTTGGAAGATCTTGCTTTGTACTTAGAAGACATAATACCCAAAGGTTAATTCCTAAATATGGTTATAAGTAGTGTTTAGAAGATCATGGGCTCATATCTCTCACACACACAAAAACACACTCTCTCTCCCTTCTTTTTCCCCCCTCACGGCCGAAGATCACCACCCACACCACCATCATCTTCAAATCCTTTTCATCCATTCCCAAGTACTCTCAAGGTGTAAGAAGCAAGATTAGGGAACTTGGTGGTCTTGGAGATTGAAGGACCTCTTCCATTTGCTATTATCCATCACATTTGTCACCTTCATCTTCTTGTGTTCATCCCTAGCCCTTGTGCTAGTAGTAAGCTTCTTGTCACTTGATTTTACTTCATATTTAGTTGGTTAAAAGATGTTATGTAAGATGTTAATCACAAGATCACTAATGAACAACAAGATGAAACTTCAACATAAGCTTAATAACATAAGAATACATGTTGATTAGAGTTGATTTGCTTCTTGATGATTGATGATTTGTGTTAGTGATGTTAGACATCATATGAAACCTACTAGATTGTGATTTAACACATGATCTAGTAAGTTAAGGTGGTGATCTTGTGAAAGACCAAGATCATCATACTTTATGTTTCTCATGAACTTGAAGAATGAAAATGATTTTATGAATAATGAAACATGTAACATAATTACTAGACATAAACTTGGATGATTTCAAAACTAGTTTTCTCAAGAAACTAAGTTAAGTCACAAGATTTACATAAACATTGTTTTTAAATAAACTAACCATGTTTCTAGTGGTGAAACAAGTATAAAAATACATTGTTAACAAGAAAAATTCAAAAGAATTATTTTTGGAAAAATCATCTAGTAAGTTGTAAAAGACTAAACTTTACAAGAATAAGATTTACAAACAAATAACCACTTTTTAAAGGATAACTAAACCTACTAAACACTTTACCAAGTTACTACAAGTTTTTATGAAAGTTCAAGTTCATGATTGTTATGTAAATTGCACTTGGTAGGTGTAGATTGATTGTTGATTGATTGTAATGATTTTAAAAAGAAAATGATATGCTTTGATAGCATGGACACCTTCATTTTTAGGGGAAACTATGGCAAAATTTTCTAAAAATATAAACACTTAGAAAAATATTTTCAAACAAGTATTTACAAGTATATTTTCCATATAAACTTTGCCATAATTTTTGTTACAAAAATACAAACATTGGAGGTTGGTTTTATAAATAAAAATGGGTAAATATATATTTAGAATATATATACATTAAAGTCATGATGTGTGTGATTATTTGTATACTTGGTGTAATAGTTATATTATTGTAGGGTTGAAATAATATGACATAACAAAAATACCAAGAAATTACAATCCAAAATAATACCAAAAATCTCAAGGAATAAATATATAAGTTACACACATAATATTGTAAAACCGAACGAAAGAACGTAACTTACAAAATATTCCGGAAAATATGTTTACAAAATATATTTTGGTAAATAATATTTTGGATACAAGAAATGAAAATATGATTTTTCTAAATATTACCAAGTTATATCATATTTTCGACAAGGAGAAAATATATTATTTTTGGGAAGTAAAAATATCTTTTCTTGGAATATTTAGAAGATATATGATTTTTGGGAAAAATATATATTTTCTTGAAATACATTATTTTTGGATAAAAATAAGTTTAAATATATTTTCTAAAGTTAGACTTGAAAATATATTATTTTGGAACTTCAAATACAAGAATACGAATACACATTTATGAGATACCCCCATCCTTGGGAAGGAAATATAAGTATAAATACTTGAGAAGTATTATTACAAAAATATTATTTAAAAGTTATTCCAAAATTAAATATAAATTAAAGTTAAAATAATTATTATTTTAACAAGTAATTATAACTTGGAATAATATGGAAGACATAAAAGAAACATAACTCAAAAACGTAAATACTAAGGCAAGGCACGGCCCGTTCGTCTAATAGACATTAGTACATTGTAGGTAGTCGTGTTTGCTGAAGGGATTTGAGTTACGAGTACCGAAGACGCAAGACTATGAGTTCATGTCCCCCTTTTCTTTTAACTGTTTTCGGTTTTAAAACTTCGGGGGTGAAATACATGTTACAATTGTTTACAAACGTTTTATACATGGTATGCTTAGCTAAGGAGGGTTACTGCTTGATCATGTGAGTGGTGGGTACAACACTTAAGGCCATTAATCCTCGTCGTAGGACCGAGGGACATGAGTGATAGATCTATTTGGGTGTAGCGAGCCCACACCCATGAGTACCAGGGTGGCCCATGTGGTGACTATGTCCACATACTAATGTCGTGGCAAAATCCGCTAGGTTTGATTTTTCCTGCACCATTTCACACATGCCATTGGCCTTGCAAACCATTGGTGATCTGTTTTTTCCTTATTGCTATATACCAGGGCTTACATACATACATACTTTAAAGGTTTATTCATACACATGAACAATCACATGAACTCGCTCAACTTTTGTTGATGTTTTCAAAATTACATGTATTTCAGGGAACTAAGTGGGTCTGGCAGGTGTTTGCATGTTCAAGCTGCGTCATGAATAAAAGATGTCATCCAAAGTCATATGAGTTTAGGAGATGTATCTTAATCCTGGACGAGATACATGGTTCTAAACTCAGTTTTATTTAAGGTCTTTTGTTGAGTCTTCGTGAACTCATTTAAACATGTTGCATGGGTTGTAATTTAAATTTGGAGTCTACGTATCAGACAATTTATGTTGTGGTATTTTCAAACTTAATTTATGGGTGAACATCTTATGGTTTTATCATATAGCGTTGTTATGATTGAATGCTATGGTATTAAGAAAGTCACACCAATAATCACGCTTCCGCAAAAGTCAGGGTGTGACAGCTTGGTATCAGAGCTTCGATCGTAGCGAACTAGGATTCTTTCTCGAGTTAGACTACGATCATTAGGGCTCTCACGAAAATGTTTTCACAACTTGTTTTTCATTGCATACACAAAACATCCAGATCCATGGAACAAACATTTTTACAAACAAAAGACACGAAACACATTTCAAAGTTTATGTTCATAATTCAGTCTAAGAGACTGGGAGGTTCAGTCTGAGAGGCTGGGTAGTTCAGTTTGAGAAACTGGGAGGTTCAGTCAGAGAGGCTGGGTAGTTCAGTTTGAGAAACTTGGAGGTTTAGTCTGAGAGGCTAGGTAGTTCAGTCTGAGAGGCTGGGTGGGATAGTCTGGGAAGACTAGGATGAATACATGCTTACATTGTTACTACTTACATGCTTATTTGATGATTGTTGATATATGTGCATATGTTGTGATTGTTTTGATTACAGATACCATGTCCTCATCTGAGAGTGGACTATCAGATACAGTTGACCCTATGGCCATAGTTTCAGACGATGAGAGTGTCCCAGACCCTGAGATTTTCACCTTTGAAACTGAGAGTGACGACGACGATGATTTCCAGCCTTTTGCTTTACCTGATTTTGGCGACGATATACCGCATGCTGATGGTCTACCTGACGAGGATCCATTTCTTATTCATATTCCTGACCAGGATCTTATCATCCTCAGACATCTCGATGATGAGCATGTCGTGGTACCGATCCTCGCCCCTCTTCCTCTTACGGCTTTTCCTCTCGAGGATTTTCCTTTTGATGAGCTGTCAGATGATGACGTCGATCTTTTCATTGAGGGTCCCCCTGAGGATGCCCAGGGTGTTGGAGTTCCAGTCGATGATGCCATTGCTGTTCCACTTGTTGAGATTCCTATCGTCGAGATTTCATCTGATCATTCTGGTCCTGATTCATTCGAGTCTGTGTCATCTACCACTTTGCATGCACTGGGATTGCAGCGTTACCCCACTGATTCTGATTCTGACACGGCTATGTCTGCTGCACCTATTCCTCCACAGGACTTTGAGTTTGATATTGAAATTGATCCTAAGCATGAGATTGACTTTGTTCCCGACGATCAGCCTTTTGATGCACCTGCTGATCTCGAGCCGATACCAGCCGACCTTGAGCCTATGCTTGCACCCGAGCCTATACCTGCTCCTGATCCTCAGCCTGATCATGACCCTGTACCTATTGGCATACCTGTTGTTACACCACTTGTACCTGATCTGATCCCTGCACCCGCTGACCATGCTCCTTTTGCTGACCAGATAGATCCCCGTTACGCACTCACCCGCAATGGGTGGATAGAGGACGACGATGATATGCCTCCTTTTGTTGAGCCTGTTACTCCCCCACCTGCACCTACACATGCACCTGTTGACATTGCCCTGTTTCACCCACATGTGTCTGATATACACCGCACTGATTTGCCGATCACATTCTTACAGGACATCCCTCCACCCCGTCCAGGGGAAGGTTCGTCCAGCCAGCAGCCTGGCCATGTTCCACCTGTGTCAGCCGCATTTCCTTTCATGCCACAGTTTACACCTGCTACTCATTTTGCTTCTGCACCATCAGGCAAGCCACTCATATGGTTTCCGCCCTACACCATGCCAATTTCTGATCCATACCATCCTTCATACTTTATTGGCTACACGAGGGATGATTTACTCTTGTCATTGCAGCTTCAGCAGGAGATTTTGTGTCGTAGAGTCATGGAGCTAGAGAGGATTCCACGTCCTCCACCTTGTCCATGTCAGTCACCTTTCGCAACTCCACCTGCTCCTCTTCTGCCATACCCAAATTTTGACGTGCGATTTCTTACTATGGAGCAGCAGATTAGTTATCTGTTGCGTCGCGTTCATGCTCTTGAGGAGGAGTTAGCGCATGTGCGCAGTTTGCTTTTCGTTCCTCCACCTCCTCCTCCTCCACCATCAGCATAGCCGGTTTTTGGTTTTATGCAGGTCGCTTACTTTTGATGAGAGTGTCGCTATTGAGCCCAGATTTCACAACCTTTTGAATACCACTTTAGACTTTTGACTGTTGTAGATTGATAGATGATTTGGACAAGGGTGATGTGACCCTATAGTCCCTTTGGATGTGATATGATACACTTGTAGAACTTGTAAAACTGTAATCGTGGTCGATGATATATGAAAGCTCAATCGCAATATTCTCATTACATGCATTATTGAATTACTTGTTTGTGTTATGATTGGGATGTTATGTGCTTACTTGCGTTGATAAATGCTATTACATGTACATGTCATGTACTTACTATACTTATTATGACCTGACCTGACCAATGCAATCTTCTTTAGAAGATGCCACCTCGAAGAGAAACTCGATTGCCCACGACAAAGTTACAAGAACGGATTTCACAAGCGATAGCACAGCACGAGGCCTTGCGCTCTGAACATAGCGGGGGTGCCTCAGGAAACAACCCACCTCATGGTAATGTTTAAGTCACTAAAGACACATTACGTTACATTTGGATATTCCATGTGCGTTCGCTAATGCTTTCTGTGAATGACGTTGCTTGTACAGGCCGTACCTATAAACAGTTCCTAGACTGCAAGCCTCTGAATTTCGACGGCACCGGGGGTGCTGTAGCTTTCGTCAGATGGGCGGAAAAGACCGATTCTGTGCTGAGAATGAGCAAGTGTGCGCCGGAGCACCAGGTCACCTACATCTCTGGATTGTTCTTAGGCGGAGCGCTATCATGGTGGAATCTCCAAGTTCAGACCTTGGGAGAAGAGGCTGCATATGCCATGTCATGGGATGAAATGAAGGAACTCATGCGCAAGAAGTACTGTTCAAGAGCGGAGATTCAAAAGTTGGAAACTGAATTCTGGAACCTCAAGATGGATGGTCCAAAGATTGCTGAATACGTGCAGAGATTTCACGACTTATCTCGCGTCGTTCCTTACATGGTTGATCCGGAATTCAAGCGCATTGGGCGTTTTATTTGGGGATTGGCACCCCAAATCATGAGCATCGTGACGACATCGAAGCCTGCAATAATCACTGAGGCTATTGATCTGAGTGTAGCACTAACCGAAGAGGCAATCAGGTTGAACAAGTTCTCGATCTCTGACCAGAAGAACAAGGAGACTCACGTTGAGTCATCCGGTGAGAACAAAAGGAAGTTCTCAAATTTAAGAAAGGTACCAGCAGTGCTAACAAGAAGAAGGAAGTGAACCCACCAGCCGAAGTCAAGACTGGTGCTGAAAACAAAGGAAAAGGATATATGGGCACTCTGCCCAAATGTGATGTGTGCCAGTACCATCATGTCGGCCAGTGCAGAGTTAGGAAATGTGAATCTTGTGGAAGGGTTGGTCATTCGAAGGAAACGTGCTGGGCTGGTACTGGTCGTGGTAATGGTGGTCAGAGAGGTTACGGCGGCGGTGATGGAAATGGTAACCGTGGTGGAAATGTGTATGGAAACCGCAATCAAGGAGGAAATGGCGGTAATGGAAATCGTGGTAATTTTGGAAATCAAGCTGGTAGTGGAAACCGTGGAGTGAACAACAACCAGGGTGGTAATGGGAATGGAAATGGTCGGGGACCAGGTTGCTTTAACTGTGGAGATGTGGGGCATTTCAAGAGAGAATGCCCAAAATCAACCAAGCTCAGGGAAGGGTTTTCAACATCGGAGCTAGGGAAGCTCGCCAAGATCCGAACGTAGTCACTGGTACGTTCCCTATCAACCAACGCTTTGCATCTGTATTGTTTGATACTGGTGTCGATTATAGTTTTGTATCCCTAGAATTTAAGAATATGCTTGGGTTGGTACCTAGTAAGCTAGATATTTCGTACTCGATAGAGCTAGCTAATGGAAAGCTAGTAGAAGCGAATGAAGTCATTAGAGGTTGCGTAATAGAACTCGGGGAGCACGAATTTACGCTTGATCTTCTGCCAGTCGAGTTGGGAAGCTTTGACGTGGTAGTTGGAATGGATTGGTTTTTAAGCAACCAAGCGGAGATCATATGTCACGAAAAGATCATTCGCATTCTGATGGCGAATGGAGAAACAATTGTAGTGCATGGAGAGAAGCACGATACGCCTTTAAGGATCATCAGTTGTTTGAAAGCCCGAAGATGTTTGCAGAAAGGATGTGTTGCCTTCTTGGCACACATTATGGACAAGGAAGCCGCTGAGCCAAAGCTGGAAGACATCCCAGTTGTGAAGGAATATCCTGAAGTCTTTCCCGAAGACTTGCCAGGATTGCCGCCGCAGCGACAAGTCGAATTCCACATTGACTTAGTTCCAGGCGCTGCGCCTGTAGCTAAGGCACCCTATCGACTTGCGCCTTCCGAGATGCAAGAGTTGTCGACGCAACTTTAGGAGCTTTTGGACAAGGGATTTATCAGACCAAGCTTCTCGCCTTGGGGAGCTCCAGTGTTGTTTGTCAAGAAGAAAGACGGTAGTTTCCGCATGTGTATCGACTACCGAGAGCTTAACAAGTTGACCATTAAGAATCGGTATCCTTTGCCAAGGATTGATGACCTGTTTGATAAACTACAAGGTTCAAGTTTTTACTCCAAGGTCGATCTTCGATCAGGTTATCATCAGTTGAGAATTCAAGAGGAGAGTATTCCAAAGACGGCCTTTTGGACTCGATATGGACACTACGAGTTTTTGGTAATGCCGTTTGGTCTGACAAATGCGCCAGCAGTGTTTATGGATTTGATGAACAGAGTCTGCAAGCCATATCTCGATAAATTCGTAATTGTGTTTATCGACGATATTTTGATTTATTCAAGGACGAAGGAAGAGCATGAGCAACATCTAAGAGTTATCTTAGAGCTGCTCAAGAAAGAGAAATTATACGCAAAGTTCTCGAAGTGCGAGTTCTGGTTGCGCGAGGTTCAGTTCCTTGGTCACGTGGTTAACGAAGATGGAATTCATGTGGATCCCACCAAGATCGAGGCGATCAAGAATTGGGAGACTCCGAAGACGCCAACCGAGATCCGTCAGTTCCTAGGTTTGGCAGGGTATTATCGCAGATTCATCGAGGATTTTTTGAAAATCGCTCAACCTTTGACCTTCCTCACTCAGAAGGATAAGAAGTACGAGTGGGGAGATAAACAAGAGGAAGCTTTTCAGTTGCTGAAGAACAAGCTTTGCGATGCACCCATCTTATCTCTACCCGAAGGCACCGACGACTTCGTGGTATATTATGACGCCTCACGTCAAGGGTTAGGATGCGTGCTGATGCAGCGACAGAAGGTTATAGCTTATGCTTCGCGCCAGTTGAAGGTTCATGAGAAAAATTACACCACACATGATTTGGAGTTAGGCGCAGTGGTGTTTGCATTAAAGATCTGGCGACATTACTTGTATGGCACCCGATTCACGATCTTTACTGATCACAAGAGCCTACAACATATATTCGATCAGAAGGAGCTTAATATGAGACAACGCCGATGGGTGGAGCTGTTAAACGATTATGATTGTGAAATCAAGTATCACCCAGGGAAGGCGAACGTGGTAGCAGACGCCTTGAGTCGAAAGGAGAGAATCAAGCCCATAAGGGTTAGGGCTTTGGAAATGATCATACAAACGGACCTCTCATTGCGCATTCGTACTGCGCAGAGAGAAGCTCTTAAGAAGGAGAATCTTGAGGATGAATATCTCCGTGGGATGGAGAAACAGTTAGTACCCAATGAGGAAGGAAAATTGTGTTTCATGGGAAGAATTTGGGTTCCCCTCTTTGGTGGTCTTAGAGAAGTAATTTTTGATGAAGCTCACAAGTCAAGGTACTCGATCCATCCAGGTTCGGATAAGATGTACCAAGATTTAAAGGATTTCTACTGGTGGCCGAGATTGAAAGGTGATGTTGCAACGTATGTTGGCAAATGTATGACTTGTGCCAAGGTAAAGGCCGAATATCAGAAGACTTCAGGTCTTCTGCAACAACCTGAAATACCCATGTGGAAATGGGAGCAGATTTCAATGGATTTTATAACGAAGTTACCAAAGACACCCAGAGGTCATGATACGATTTGGGTAATCGTAGACCGTCTGACAAAATCTGCACACTTTCTGTCGATCAGGGAAAAAGATAACACAGGTAAGCTAGCCGATCTATACCTCAGAGAGATAGTTGCACGACATGGAGTGCCTATCTCGATTATATCTGATAGAGACGGAAGATTCGTGTCAAGGATTTGGCAATCCTTCCAAGAATCCTTTGGTTCTCAATTGAATCTGAGTACTGCATTTCACCCACAGACAGACGGTCAGAGCGAACGAACGATTCAAACGCTAGAAGATATGCTGCGAGCTTGCGTAATGGATTTGGGTGGCAGTTGGGACACCCATCTACCTTTGGTTGAGTTCTCGTATAACAACAGTTACCATGCAAGCATTCAAGCTGCACCGTTTGAAGCTCTCTACGGACGCAAGTGTCGATCACCGTTATGCTGGGCAGATGTGGGTGATAGACAGCTTGTTGGTCCCGAATTGGTTCAAGAGACGACAGACAAGATTATACAGATCCGAGAGCGCATCAAGGCGGCTCGTGATCGACAAAAGAGCTATGCGGACCAAAGAAGGAAACCTTTGGAGTTTCAAGTGGGAGATATGGTTTTACTAAAGGTCTCACCCTGGAAGGGTGTAGCACGTTTTGGGAAGCGTGGAAAGTTGAACCCGCGATACATTGGACCGTTCAAAATCCTGGAAAGGATTGGTCTTGTAGCTTACAAGTTGGATCTACCCGCATAACTAAATGGAGTTCATGATACATTTCATGTATCTAATCTGAAAAAAAGTCCAACTCAAGAAACAGTTGTCATTCCTGCCGACGAAGTTCACATTGACGACACACTCCACTTCACCGAAGAACCTGTTGAGGTTACTGATTGGAAGGTTAACAAGACGCGTAGGAGTAGTGTCAAACTCGTCAAGGTTCGTTGGAACGCGCGTCACGGCCCAGAGTTCACTTGGGAGCGTGAGGACCGCATGAAAGCAAAATACCCACATTTGTTCCCCAACTCCCCTACAGCTAGTAGCAGAACTAAAATTTGGGACGAAATTTTCTTAACAGGAGGAGAATGTGACAACCCTAAAAAATCCAGGTATCCGTACAACTTAATTAACCATGAATAGTGCTTAATGATTGTGTTGAATTACAAATGACTGCTTTCTGATTACTGCATCATACTTACATGTGCATCACACATTTCATAATGCCACATCATTTTTACATACAAACTTTATTGACATAAACGATGCACAAAGCACAGTTAGCGGATAACTCAGAAAAATGCTGACGAAGTTCAGTACATAGACAGACAGTGTTTGGAGACCCAGTATGGGCCAGAGACTAAGTACTACACTAGTATAGTGTGTATGGAAGTAAGGACCACAAAACTGCTTTTCTAAGTGATAGTTAAAGTGCCGGAAAGTGCCTAAAACCCACTTAAAGTGCTGAATTCAGCATAAATCAGCAAAAATCAGCTTTTTAACAAGTTTGTATCATGCAAAAATATGACTAAATGGTCCTGAATGCTTTCCTAAGTGTCGGGAATTAAAAGTGTCACAAAAGGGTACATAAAGAACACTAAACGGTATAGTTTGACACTTTAACGAACCAGTATCTAACCAAACAACCGGACACTACCCGAAACACTAAAATTTTACTATAAGCATTGTTTTATTATTTCTGAGCTAGTTATGATCCCCGAACACCCTAACACACTATATAACATATAATATGCATGAACACTAAACACTACACTTAGAATTCAACTAATATCCTTAACTTACCATTACAACCCAACCCTATACCCCCCCCCATGGTGGACGGTCACCAAGGTGGCCCCACACCATAATCTTACTTGATTCACTTTGATTTGTTGGAAGATCTTGCTTTGTACTTAGAAGACATAATACCCAATGGTTAATTCCTAAATATGGTTATAAGTAGTGTTTAGAAGATCATGGGCTCATATCTCTCACACACACAAAAACATACGCTTTCTCCCTTCTTTCCCCCCCTCACGGCCGAAGATCACTACCCACACCACCATCATCTTCAAATCCTTTTCATCCATTCCCAAGTACTCTCAAGGTGTAAGAAGCAAGAATAGGGAACTTGGTGGTCTTGGAGATTGAAGGACCTCTTCCATTTGCTATTATCCATCACATTTGTCACCTTCATCTTCTTGTGTTCATCCCTAGCCCTTGTGCTAGTAGTAAGCTTCTTGTCACTTGATTTTACTTCATATTTAGTTGGTTAAAAGATGTTATGTAAGATGTTAATCACAAGATCACTAATGAACAATAAGATGAAACTTTAACATAAGCTTAATAACATAAGAATACATATTGATTAGTGTTGATTTGCTTCTTGATGATTGATGATTTGTGTTAGTGATGTTAGACATCATATGAAACCTACTAGATTGTGATTTAACACATGATCTAGTAAGTTAAGGTGGTGATCTTGTGAAAGACCAAGATCATCATACTTTATGTTTCTCATGAACTTGAAGAATGAAAATGATTTTATGAATAATGAAACATGTAACATAATTACTAGACATAAACTTGGATAATTTCAAAACTAGTTTTCTCAAGAAACTAAGTTAAGTCACAAGATTTACATAAACATTGTTTTTAAAGAAACTAACCATGTTTCTAGTGGTGAAACAAGTATAAAAATACATTGTTAACAAGAAAAATACAAAAGAATGATTTTTTTGGAAAAATCATCTAGTAAGTTGTAAAAGACTAAACTTTACAAGAATAAGATTTACAAACAAATAACCACTTTTTAAAGGATAACTAAACCTACTAAACACTTTACCAAGTTACTACAAGTTTTTATGAAAGTTCAAGTTCATGATTGTTATGTAAATTGCACTTGGTAGGTGTAGATTGATTGTTGATTGATTGTAATGATTTTAAAAAGAAAATGATATGCTTTGATAGCATGGACACCTCCACTTTTAGGGGAAACTATGGCAAAATTTTTATAAAAATATAAACACTTAGAAAAATATTTTCAATCAAGTATTTACAAGTATATTTTTCCATATAAACTTTGCCATAATTTTTGTTACAAAAATACAAACATTGGAGGTTGGTTTTATAAATAAAAATGAGTAAATATATATTTAGAATATATATACATTAAAGTCATGATGTGTGTGATTATTTGTATACTTTGTGTAATAGTTATATTATTGTAGGGTTGAAATAATATGACATAATAAAAATACCAAGAAATTACAATCCAAAATAATACCAAAAATCTCAAGGAATAAATATATAAGTTACACACATAATATTGTAAAACCGAACGAAAAACGTAACTTACAAAATATTCCGGAAAATATGTTTACAAAATATATTTTGGTAAATAATATTTTGGATACAAGAAATGAAAATATGATTTTTCTAAATATTACCAAGTTATATCATATTTTCGACAATGAGAAAATATATTATTTTTGGGAAGTAAAAATATATTTTCTTGAAATATTTAGAAGATATATGATTTTTGGGAAAAATATATATTTTCTTGAAATACATTATTTTTGGATAAAAATAAGTTTAAATATATTTTCTAAAGTTAGACTTGAAAATATATTATTTTGGAACTTCAAATACAAGAATACGAATACACATGTATGAGATACCCACATCCTTGGGAAGGAAATATAAGTATAAATACTTGAGAAGTATTATTACAAAAATATTGTTTAAAAGTTATTCCAAAATTAAATATAATTTAAAGTTAAAATAATTATTATTTTAACAGGTAATTATAACTTGAAATAATATGGAAGACATAATTGAAACGTAACTAAAAAACGTAAATACTAAGGCAAGGCACGGCCCGTTCGTCTAATAGACATTACATTGTAGGTAGTCGTGTTTGCTGAAGGGATTTGAGTTACGAGTACCGAAGACGCAAGACTGTGAGTTCATGTCCCCCTTTTCTTTTAACTGTTTTCAGTTTTATAACTTCGGGGGTGAAATTAATGTTACAATTGTTTACAAACGTTTTATACATGGTATGCTTAGCTAAGGAGGGTTACTGCTTGATCATGTGAGTGGTGGGTACAACACTTAAGGCCATTAATCCTTGTCGTAGGACCGAGGGACATGAGTGATAGATCTATTTGGGTGTAGCGAGCCCACACCCATGAGGACCAGGGTGGCCCATGTGGTGACTATGTCCACATACTAATGCCGGGGCAAAATCCGCTAGGTTTAAGTTTTCCTGCACCATTTCACACATGCCATTGGCCTTGCAAACCATTGGTGATCTGTTTTTCCTTATTGCTACATACCAGGGCTTATATACATACAGACATACTTTAAACGTTTATTCATACACACGAACAATCACTTGAACTCGCTCAACTTTTGTTGATGTTTTCAAAATTACATGTATTTCAGGGAACTAAGTGAATCTGGCAGGTGTTTGCATGTTCAAGCTGCGTCATGAATAAAGATGTCATCCAAAGTCATATGAGTTTAGGAGATGTATCTTAATCCTGGACGAGATACATGGTTCTAAACTCAGTTTTATTTAAGGTCTTTTGTTGAGTCTTCGTGAACTCATTTAAACATGTTGCATGGGTTGTAATTTAAATTTGGAGTCTACGTATAAGACAATTTATGTTGTGGTATTTTCAAACTTAATTTATGGGTGAACATCTTATGGTTTTATTATATAGCGTTGTTATGATTGAATGCTATGGTGTTAAGAAAGTCACACCAATAATCACGCTTCCGCAAAAGTCAGGGTGTGACATATCATATATATACATATTTAATAATATAAAAGAAATTATATCGGGTGAACGGGTACACTTTAGCGGGTAATTGGGTCGGGTAAACGGGTATATGACTAAATCCCAAACCCGTCCCAAACCCGCGAAAAAAATAAAAACTATTCCCGAACCCGTCCCAAGCCCGATTAACCGACCCCAAACCCGTCCCAAATGTGTCGGGTTTACCCATCGGGTTCAGGTTTGATTGCCATCCCTACTACTGATGTTATAACATAATTAAAATGTTTTGGCATATTGAACTTGTTTATAGCTCATCCGATCACCCGATACCGCTTATGCGCGTACGGTTAGCTATTAACTAGTTTACGTAAGTTTACCGAAACGGGTCAAATCTTTTCAATTTATATCAAATTCTAGAATGTATATTGTTTACCCATATTATACAAGTCTTAGTACTTGTGAGGGTTAAACTACATTCTATCTGGTCATCGCTTAATCTAGCGTATCGTATCGTTTTCATTAAATTAAGTTAACCGGTCTATGACTTGAACAAGACTCGTTAACATTCTAATTGGTTATTATACCATTCATTCCAGACTAATGCATTCCAGTAGATTGCAACCAAGCTTAGTTAATTGATATATCGGCTGTGATTATTATTTATATCTTGCATTGTGAGATTATTAATCCAGGTAAATACTCTTAACATATTTTCCCTATACGGGTTTGGGATACGGTATATTATTACCGCATGGTTGGGTATGGGATTAAAGACCTATGAGTCGGGAATCAAAATAATCCGTTTTAATTCGTATTGCTTTGACTTAAACATTGGAGGTTAATACGACTGTGTCCTGGATATCCTCGGCTCATTTAATTGCAAGGGCTACGACTTAAGCACGGGGTGTAGACATACACTTGACATATGCTAATGTTATATTAAAAATGATTTTTATAACCCAATAAGGGTAATAATGTGGTGTGTCGATTAATCATGTTCTCGACATAGTTTCTGGGCCCCATATGTATTGTCAGGCTTGTAAAACTGATAACATGAGAAATAGTTTATCCCAAATTATTTATGAAAATATATGTACTATTGTGTACATGAAAATGATTTTGAAATATTTTCAATATGTGTTGGTTATTTGTATTTAGCAGTGTAAACTGACGTATCTTCAAAAGACTAAGTGACAGGTTGCAAGGTTATGAAATAGGCTGGATGTGCCCGGTAATGCTTAAGAGTAATTTGCAACTCGTTGCATTTGAAGCCCAGTAGTCTATTATTTCATTTTGTAAATTTACGATTCGCCTGTGGATATTTTGATACATCTGTCTGTATTATATTTTTGAACATTCGGGCATTATTATTTGTAATAGTATTTTAAATCAAAGACTTTCGTTGTGCCATTTGTGTATTTGATATCAATCTCGGCATGTACCCCATCCGGGCCCCCCGGGAAAAATACAGGGTGTGACATTTTCGCTTTATGTTGTGTTTTGTATTGTTCCCAGTTTCTTGTTGGCCCTATATAGTGTTGTTGTCGTTAAAAAAAAAACTCAAAAAACTACTCAATAAAAAAACACCAAAAATTAGGGGTGAGCAGAAAACCGAAATAACCGAAAAAATCCAGACCGAAAAAACCGAACCGAAACAAAAACTGACGGTTCGGTTTTCAGATTTTTAATAACCAAAAATTTCGGTTCGGTTTTCGGATAATCATTTTCAATAACCGAAAATAACTGAACTGAACCGATAAGTTTTAATAGTAAACCAAATCTATATATTTTTATATTTAAGTTGTTTAAGTGTTTACCCATGCTACTAATAATTATTAATTTTATTCTTGTTTGTTAAATATTTATAATAAGAACATTACCATGTTTATTTATCATTAAAATTATCCAATCTTTACAAGAACTAACAAAGTTTAATATATAAATGAAATGGTTTTCAAAGTATTATAAAAGAAGACGTCTTAACAAAAACTTTAGAGAAACATTAAAATAGATTAAAAGTTAGGTTTATGTGAATAATATTAATTTAAAAGACTAAATATATTAACAAGATTCTTAAACTTTGAATTATACTTTTAAGTTTTGAATCTTACATAACTTGTTTAAAAAACCGAAAAACCGAACCGAACCGTTGCTAAAACCGAAATAACTGAAACCGAAAAACCGAAACCGAACGGTTTTTAAAAACCAAAAACCGAACTTTCGGTTACGGTTTTGGTTTTACCCAAAAACCGAACCGAACCGAACCGAACCGAACCGTGCACACCCCTACCAAAACTCATTATCATATCATAACCACTTTTATTTAACTTCTTGTTCTCTCTCCACATTATATTGTGTATATAATCTTAAAGGACAAAGTCCGTGGATTTTCCACCGGCTTTGCCTTCCAGCCCTTGTCCTTTAACGATATTACAATTTTAACCCTTTGATTTTGATACCTTTAAAGTTTCATAAAATAGTAAAGTTAGTCCCTAAACCTTCTACTTTGAATTTCCAAAATCATAACCTCAACTTTTAAACTTTGCCAACACAAACCCTCTACTTTGGTTTTCCACCATCACTCCCTTAGCTCTTACAAAGTTACGCCACCAACCCTCTACTTTTATATTTCCACCAACACCCCCTCATCTTTTACACATTTTCGTCACCACCCCTATAATTTTACACTGTCTTCTTTAGACTTTGCTTTTTTACCCCTTTCTCTATTACTCCATTTTTACACCCGCCCAACTTTAAAATAATTGCAATTGTAACCCCTAGACTAAAACTCCTACTTTTCCAAAAGCCAATGCATTGTGTTTTACGAAATGACTTAGGCATTGTGTTTTACAATTTGTGTCTGCCTTTGTGTTTTACACTTTTTTATAATTGTCTTTTACGCACTGCGTTTTACGAATCCTGTTTTGTCTTACTATATGTTTACACCCGTCGCGCGCCGCCACAACGCGCGGCGGGCAAAATACTAGTATATCTTAAACAAAAAGGTCGGTGCACCGACCAAATTACTATTCTGCCCTCACCCAACTATCCAGACAGGTCTAGATTTCCGGCAATAAAATGGAAGAAAAAGATGTTGATTGACAGGAGCTATAGAGAGAGGACAAAATGGTTTTAGATAGAGAGGGAGACAGATGTGGATCTTCATGTCTAATTCCAATGAATAAAGTCATCTCTCTACAATATTAATTATAATCAATTTTTTATGGATGACGTAAATTTTTTTAATTACATATTTACAACTAAATTGTTTGATGCCTAATTTCTTAAATGTGAAAAATAAAACAAAAATTTTAAAAGCCAGTCGAAGGCCATAACATATATCATTTTTCATTATACGTGTTTCATATGTTTTTATACTTTTTCAACAAAAAAAATTATATTTTTTCTTTTGAATTTCTCATCATTATAAAATACCTATTATGATATGTTTAAGTTATACAACCAAATTACTAATAACATTTAAGGGTGACCAGATCACTATAGCTAGCGTCACGTTATGTTATATTATAGTAATTTGTTTTTTTATATTTTAATTTTACGTATTGACACTTACATCTTTTCAGTTTTTTAAAAAGTTGGTAAAAGTAGTTTGATCATATCAAGTTTTACATGCTTATTTTCATGTTCCTTGGTTAAATATAATACATACTTATACGTGATTTTTTTATCTACGTTTACGGTTGGTCTACGTTTTGACATAAATTTTGTTACAGATTAAAAATCATACGTTTTCATTAAGCGGTATAAATTCAAGTTACTTTGCGTATCGATGCCGCAACAACGCATGGTACCATTCTTTAACTTAAAAAAAACACTATTTCATTACGTGCTTATTTTAGCACGTTTCGGCATAATCCACAATGGTTTACGTTTCAACGTAATTTTTCTCGGTAATAAGTCAAGTAAAGTATAATATGTTTTCGTGCTTATTTTTATGTGTGTTTTCAGTTAGTATACATTTTTGACGTAGATTATGTTTAGAAACGAGTCGTGTCAAAAATTTAATGGTACAAATTCGAGTTATGTTAAGTTTGGACGCCGTCGCAACGCGCGGCGGGTGAAAGTACTAGTATTTACATATTTTTATTTAATCACTTGTTCTCTCTCCACATATTATTATTATTATTATTAACCTATAAATAAGCAACTTATTGTGCTTAAGGTTGTTGTACCTTTAGCTTTGGAAGTTTAAAAAAAAAAATTGGAATTTTTCTTTTTAACCCTAAAGTTTTAATCTTTGTTTCCTTTTTAACCCTAAAGTTTTAATCTTTGACAATTTAAGTTTAAAGTTTTAATCTTTGGTAATTTAACCCCTTTGATTAACTTGATTTTTCACTTCTAATTCAAAAGTTTCCATCTCATACAATTTAACCCCTTTGATTATTTTGATTTTTCACTTCTAATTCAGAAGTTTCTATCTTTTGCGATTTAACCACTTTGATTTTTTTACTTATGTGTTGTAATCTTGGCTTTGGGGGGTTTTCAAAGAAAAAATGGTTATGCATATGGTTGTTGTAACCTTGGCTTTGGGGGGTTTAAAAAAATGATTATTTTTACTTTTCACCCAAAAGTATTTCATAAATTACTTTTAACCAAAAACTATTTGTTTTTTTTTTTACTTTTAACACAAAACTTTTTTATCTTTTGCAATCTATCATCACAACTTTTTTTACTTTTAACTTTGGTCCTTTATAGTTTTCATTTTCCGCAATTTTTTCGCTTTATGCTTCGTTCTAAATTTTGTGACTTAACACATCGCAACGTGCGTCTTTGGTTTAACGTTTTTACGTTTCGTTCTAAATTTTGCGAGTTAACACGACGCAACGTGCGTGTGTGGGTGAACGTTTTTACATCGTCTATTTTTTCCCGTTTGACAGGTTCAAAATAACGTGCACGTCCTAAATCGACTTAGTTATAACTAAAGAATCCCCGCCGCATTGCGACGGGTCGTAATTCTAGTTTACATATTAAAAGAAAATATTGGGCCCCACATTTTACATTTATGCCATTCTTTTTCATTCTTCACCAAAAAATAAATACAAAAACAATGTTGAAAAATACCCTCAACCATAATCAAGGTAAAAACAAACACATAAAAAACACCCCTCAAAATCATGCTATTATAGGTGCCCTTACCATCAAATACTATGTGAGTATATATATAATGATTACATGTATAATAGCTTGGCACAACACCCTTCATTGATAGTAAACTAGTGATATTTCCTCGCGCTTTGTGGCGGGATTAAGTCGGTATCAATTTGGTTCGTTACAGTAACTGCACTCGATATAGTAATTGAAAAAGAGAGTACTACATCGATTGAAAACAAAAAAAACACATATATGTTGTTCAGTTGATATCTGTTTGGTTCGCTTGCATTTTATGTTTATTTTATTTCAACATTACGATATTTTTTTGATAACGGATATTCTGCAGCTATCGTACCAAGCCCAATCGAAACCAATTGAACAACATTTGTGTCGCTACCAATATTTTTTTTTTGCTTTCAATAAACTGATACTATATCGCCACCATATTGTATCGAACATCATCGGAACCGGTATACATTCCATTTTATTGTTTCCTGTTTGATAACAGGTACTTTGATCGTATCTTAAAAGTTATATAAGAGAACAAAATATACTTAAATCAATTAAAGTAATAAACCAATAAATTAATAAAACCTTAGAAAAAACAACATTTGAAAAAAACAAAAACAATTGTTCCCCTCTTTTTATTTCAACATTACGATGTATATTTTTTAAACGAATATTGTGTCGCTATCATACTAAATTCAATCAAAACCGATTGAATAACATCTGTATCCGTATCAATATTTATTTTTAGTGTTTTTTTGCTTTTGATTAATTAATATCGTATCGCTATCATACCGTACTGAACAACATCAATACCAGTATACATTCATTTTTACGATTTCTTGTTTAATAACCGGTACTTTAATCGTATCTTAAAAATTATATAAACATATATGTTTAAATCAATTAAACTAATAAAACAATATAATAATAAAAACCTAGAAAAAACAATATTAAAAAAAATAAAAACACTGTTCATGGTATATTTTACTTTGTTTTATAGTAAACCTGAGCTATATAAATTCTCTTTGATGGTACTACTATTTTTTATTTTTATTTTTTGTAATCCTTAGCTAAATTGATTTCCTTTGGTGTAGAACTTTGCAAGGGACGACAAGGTTCATCTGTTGGTATTTTAATATCTTTTCTTTGATCCAATCTTGCTAGAGAAAAGAGCCTTGAAATCACTTATGATAGTAATGATAATGATATCATAGTCATTCTCTAATTCTTATCCGGTTGCAAAACCAATGCCAATATGATCCTCTTTGAAATGTAAAATAATTATTCATTAATTTTTAACTTTCACATTAGCTATAAATCGACTGCTAACTAATTTTTTATGTAAACCGTTAAATTATAAACCAATACTTTATAATTATATTGTAAACCAAAAGTTCACACCCAAATTGCATTACAATTTTTATGGATTTCCATAAAATTTCATAGTATTTACATTATTGTTAATTACATCACTATTTTTTTTCAAACTAATCTATAATTGTACATGCTTAACAATTGAATGTTTAACACAAACCTAACTTCATAAATTCAATTAGATTGCAATTGCAACTTTAGAGTCTCGTCTTGTAATTGAACTCACGTAGGGTATAAAACACTTTATTCAATAATTATTATTTATTGATATTGATGTCTATATATTAGTATTAGTTTACTATTTTAATGTGAATTATTATATAGTATAGATTAGTATTAGTTTACTATTTTAATGTGAATTATTATATATTTTTTTATAATTTTTATAATATGTTATTTTGGGGTCAATAGTCCAATATTTTTCAATATAATTTTTATTGTATTTGAAATGTTGGATTCAATGTTTGTTGATGTAAATGTTTACCATTCAAATATTTTGAATCGATCAACATATTTCACATAATTTTATATAATCTATCTATACTTTCTATAAAAACAGAAACTTCAATGACATAAGAAAAGTTGATGTGTCAGCTGGAGAGGCTGTCCAACAAGGCTTTTCTTGTGCCATTATTACATCATAATGCCTAATATTAAAAGACTTTAAAATTCAAAGGTGGCCCAAATCCACCTTTTCAAAGGTCTGCCCACATACAAAACCTCTGACGATTCAAAATCCTGGCTCCATATTCAATTCAAAATTTTATAATCAAACATTTGTTCCCAATTCAAAATTCTGGCTCCACACTTTCATCTCTCCCTCAAATCCTGTTCCCTCAACATCTGCCCTCAATATTTTATAATCAAACATCTGTTCCCAATTCAAAATTCTGGCTCCACATTCAAAATTCAAACCATATATTCTATTCTAATCCTATAAATAAGACATAATTATCTGGCTCCACATTCAAACTCTCCCGTTCATATCTCCGAGCGTGTCTCTCTCTCTCTCTCAAATGCATCTTTCTCGTGATTCAGCCGCTATTCTCCGATTACACTTCTTTGTTCGAATGTTTGATGATTCTGTTTACATGTTATCGTTCCAGTATCATTGTTCCAACATCGTCGTTTCAATGAAGCTTCCCATCACACATCAACCTTTCAATATCGATGTTGCAGTATAATTGTTGCAACATCGTGAAAAGTTGCATGTGCTAACTTCTTTGATGGGAGAGTTGCAACTTGAACGGACGATATGTATCTTCTATCGTGAAAAGTCAGATGTGCTACAACAGTTGAGAAGAGACCTTTGCATTTTAGGTTTGTTTCTTATTTTGATTAACCGTTGATGATGTTGAGAGTTTTTATTTACACTGACATTTTAGAATATGTTAAGATGCATGTTTATATTATTAAAATGAACTACTACATAGAAAAATATGAATTTAATGAAATATTTATAAAGTATTACACGCTAGGGTTAACACTTGCTAAGATTTCGTAGACTCTGGCCTTTCTCCATGTGATTTCATGCTCTCTTTTGAATTTCAGGTCAGTTAGCATGTTGCAGATTTTCTGATCCTGTTAGAAGTTGTGTCAGAAACTCTTCTGCATTCTTCTGGAACTCTGATGGAGGATAGTGGAGGACTTCATCGAGCAATGCTATGTTGTTCCAGGTTTTGTTGTAATTAGTGTCATTGATTATGTCGACTTTCCTGTTTAGTTCTTGGTCTGTTCTTTGTTCTTTGAGTGACCACATCGAGAATTGTGTTTTAACATCGCTGGTGTCTGACCAGTGGTAGAAACTGAAGTTTGCCATGTATATTTTTTGTTGGTTTTCTGATTTGGAACAATTTTTGACAGAAAGTGATTTGTAGGACAATTTGTTGATGTTTTGAATCAAAAGTAATCATCGGTCTTTTATAGAGTTTAAAAACGCGTCTACATGGTAAATGAAGAGGTTAATTGTAATTGTAATAACCTGCTTTTGTTATTTGAACTTCGAAATTTTGTCCCTTGGGTTTCTTGGTATTTAATTTTACAGTTTTCCCATAAAAGTTGGGGTTTGAAAAGGTTTTTGCATTAAAAGATTGTTGTTTTGAAATATACATTAATATGTTTATATTAAATGTACACGTTTTCATAATTACAAATTTCAATATATAAACTCATAGTCACTTCACCTGTTTTTCATCACATTTTCCTACGAAGATATCATACTTTCAGGAAAGTCGAGTAATATAGTTTATTCAAATGGCGTCATTCACAAATGCAAAATCAGATGATTTAAAGCAGCGTTTTGTCAGGCAAATCGAGGAACAGGTGTATGAAGATAGGGCTACTCTTCAAGAGTTGAAGAAATGTTTTGATGGATTGCAAGTTGGCATGTTCACTAGAGAGCAGGTTTTCAGAGATCTTATGCGGATGCCTTCAACCTCCGTTCGTGAGCTTTGTGTTGTCAGTAATATAGAGTGCTGTGATAGAGACGTCGAGTTCATGGCGAAGCTGAAGGACATACATCGAGAGGTTCAGCAATCGATGGAGTTGAAGCTAAAGTTTCTTAATTCTTGCTGTTATTGTTAGAGTTGAACTTTAATGATGTTCAGTATGTGATGTAATTATTGGAGTTTTAGTTTTAATGTCATCAATAAATGAATAAATTTTAATTTTATGAATCTATGTTGTGTTTTAGTTTTACTTATTTAGTGTTTGAGTAAGATTTAGATTATGTTGATGTTTAATTGTGTCTGAACATCTGTTTGGTAAGTCAACAGAGGTTTAATAGTGTCAAGGGTTGGTTTGATGGTGAACAGATTATGTTGATGTTGAATTGTGTCTGAACATCTGTTTGGTAAGTCAATAGAAGTTTAATAGTATCAAGGGTTGGTTTGATGGTGAATAGATAATGTTGATGTTGAATTGTGTCTGAACATCTGTTTGGTAAGTCAACATCTGTTGTAGTTAAAGTTTGGTAAAAGAGAACATCTGCTGATGATGAAACAACTGTGTATGCTAACGACTGTTTGATTTACAACTGTTGACTAAATGAATAAATTTTAATAGTATTACTCTTTGTTGTCGCATCTTCATTTTAATTATTTCAGTCATTCCTAAGTATTATTATATAATTTTGTTTATCAATAACAGTTTTTTGGAAGAATTTATCGTATATTTTGGTGTTGTAAAAGGTGATGTGTAGCTAAAGTCTGACAAAAGAGAGCATCTGCTGATGAATAAATGTCTGAAGATGCAAAGGTCTGCTATGGGTCAACAGATGTTAACGAACAACAGGTGATATTCAATCTTAAAATGCTTAACAGAGGATTTGATACTAACAGTGGTTGGGCTAATGATGAATAATTATTATTATATAAGGTCTGCTATAAGTATTATTATATAATTTTGTATGTCAATAACAGTTTTTTGGAAGAATTTACTGTATATTTTGCTGTTATAAAAGGTGTGTTGTAGCTAAAGTCTGACAAAAGAGAGCATCTGCTGTTATAAAAGGTGTGTTCTCAATCTTAAAATGTTTAACAGAGGATTTGATACTAACAGTGGTTGGGCTAATAGCAGATGTTAGACTTACGACTGTTGAGTTACATCGATTGAAAACAACTGTTTTTGAAACTTATGCTTGCCTAAAAATACATCCACTGCTAAATGGTACCGTCTGTTGTCATAATTTATGTTTATCCTAATGACTGTTGATTTACTATATTGCTGACTGTCATCCATTATGACAACAGAGGTTCTGACGTGGACAGATGTTAGCTAAAAATAAAACAACTGCTGAAAGTTATCATCTGTTCTCATAACTTCTGTTTATGTAACGACTGTTTGACTCACACTGTTTCCAACGACCAACAGAGGTTTCCAAACACATTTTGTTAGACATCTTTTATTAAGTTTGTTAAATATGTTTTATATATCTATATGTTCTATCAATATGTGTTATGCATGGTTTTCAATGTAAATGTAAATAACAAATTCAATAAGGGGTGTATGTGTAAATATCTTTCATCTGTATAAAATATGGGGAAACGAAAACACAACCGTCATTATTTCTTTAGCATCATTACACATCAAACATCTATCATCTGAATTCTTTCAAAAATATCTTCTTCCCAGTCATTTTCTAGGGTTTCAACTTTCTTATTCTCCGTTTTCTACACTTCAATCACTGGAGGTTTTATTGTTTTTTCTTCAGCAACTGGTATGTACATTCATATTGTAATGAACTTTATATTGTTTAACCGATTTTAATTCAAATCCTATCTTGCTACAAATATGATTTTAAACGTTTATTATTATACATTCAAGAAGGGTTTAGTTAGGTGTTTGAATCATTTGTTGAGAACATATTAAAATAGTTATTATTTGCAGAAATTTTTTAACTCAAACTCTGTTTCTATGATTAATTTCAGTAGATACTCTGTTAATAAAAAAAGTTAATGTTCATCTTCGAAGCCAACTTTTAATTTCAATGTTTTAACATCTTTACTGATTCAGGTTTTATCATGTATACTACATTTGTCAAGTTTCTTGATAACCCAGAATCTTTGAAACTGGTATGACATGTTTTTATATACATAATTTATTTTTATTGAGATATATATTTAACAGTTGTTATGGTTTATATTTTCTTACACTACTTAAAAATTATATACAGGATGTACCTATAGCCTTTGCTAATCAAAAGTGGGGAGATTGTTAGCAAAAAAATAAGTTGCGAATCTATCATGAGTCTGGTAAAAAATGGGTTGTGAGGGTCAGAACAGATAATTCAACGCCAATAATAACTGACGGTTGGGACAGTGTTGTTAAAGATCTCAATTTGCCGAGGGATACTTTGTTGGTTTTCAGACCGTTAGGTGATTTTGGGCTTGAACTTTCATGTTTTGTTGATGGCATGTGTGGTGAATCTTATTTCACGTTTAATCGTTATGCAAGATTTGGTTTTACGATATGACTATTGATCTTAACTTGAATCCTTTTGCATATTAAACGTGTCAACACTTATTCTCATAAGTTACATACTTCACGTATAGTATTAATTATTTTTAATTTTATGCAGGTAATCGAAGACTGCTTCATTAAACAATTTTACGTAAACAGCCCACCAAGTGGCAAATTTCAAATCTGTTATAAGGGTTCCTATTGGAATGTTGAGGCGTCTAAGGTTGATACCAACTTTGTATTTGCTAGAGGATGGCCGGAAATATGCAACGATGTTGGGATACTGGAGGATGATTTGCTTGTGTTTAGCAGAATTGATGATGTTGTTTTTGAGGTAGTAGTTTATAGAGATGAGACTGAGATTTGCTTTTCGAAGAAACCTGAATCTGAGGATGATAGTGTACTTGAGATATCGAAAGCTGATTATGTTGAGAATGTATTCAAGGTACGTATGTATTTAGCATTAGCAGTAAAAGTTTTAATTATTTTAGCATTATATTAATTATTTCATTAATGTTGATCAGGACATCTATGAGGATGAAGAAGTTGTGTCTGTAGGTGAAGGAAGAACCGTTACTCAGGTACTTACTAAATTATTAAAATTATTTATTTTTAATTTAACACATATAAGAATTTAATGTTTTTACAACTATTAGTAATGCTGCTTACTGATGTTACATTTATCCAATAATGTATTATTTAGAAGAAGTTACCAACCAATGCCGAATGCACGTCGAAGAGACGCATGTCTTCACGATTGAATAAAACACAAGATGTAAGTTTACCATCTTAAAGATTGTTATATTACTATGGTTATTAAAGTTACTCTATGACAATAGGTTAAGAAGAAATGTAAAGTTACTTCTGAGAGAAAGGAGACGGTCAAGAATATGACTAAGGGAAATGCTGCCTTACCTGTCGATGATCGGAATGTCGCGCTCCGGTCAAAGATAATATTTATAGTCCCAAATTACCCTAAACAAATAGTTAGTGGTAGCAAGGGGTCGAACCACGAAGAGTATGTGGTTTGCGAGTGGATTTGATTGAATTGAAATAAGAGTCACAATTTATGAAGCTTGCTATCTTGTTTTTGTATATTTTTGTTTGATTGAAAGATGTGAATTAAAATTACTAAAATGATTGAATGGATTAACTGCTAATGATTAACAAATTGCAAGAAATGAAATTGATTGTTTGAACAATAATAAGAAAACAAGGCTCACACCCGGTTTCAACAAATGCAAGACTTAGGGTTACTATGTGTTTTAATTTGCTTTACTCGAAATAATTCATTAACGGGTCACAATCACAAAGCTTAGGTGCCAATCGCTATCAACGTCATAGACAACGGACCACAATGCACTTCGTTACTTTGGACTAGCAAATCCTATCAAAAGACAAGGCATAAATACGTGTATTCATTTCACAAAGTCAAATTTAATCATTCACTCGATAATTCGCAAATTCAATACAAACGTAGGACAATTGTCTAAAGATTCAAATGTAAATCAAGTTATCACAAAGCAAACATCAAAATATAATAACCCTAACTCTTACAAAAGTCTACACCGGGGTGAAACCTTCAAGAAATTAGCCGCTCATGGAAGGACGAACGCTATCACCGGAAATTGAGAACTCGAAGTTGAACATCTTGAAACCTTGAGGATGGTGGATGATGAGGTTTAGGGTTGTGGGTAGGTGATGATGATGAACGGATGAATGGATTGATAGAACTAGGGTTTGGAATCAAGAATGCGATGTTGATTCGGTTCTTGATTCGGGTTGTATGTATGATGGTAGGTGGATTGGTAAGTGAAAGATGATGAGAATTAGGCTCCAAGGTGAGTATTCAACTTTCAAACTTGTGTAACTCCCGAAAATTGATGACCAAGATGTGTTTTTGATTGTTCACAACCCATAAAACTCAAAACAGCGCGTCAGCCATATAGGGGAGCCGTCGCCGACGGCTTAAAGCCCCGTCGGCGACGGTTGGTGGATGTTCAGTTTGTGCCGACGGTTAAACTCGCTGTTTACGGGCATTTTGGGCTACGGGGACTTTCATGGGGCGTCGCCGACGGACCCTTTGGCCGTCGGCGACGGTGCCTCAATTCTTCAATTTCTGTTTTCTTCAAATCTTAGCTCCGGTTGACTCGTTTCGCGTCCCGGTGATCTATTTTTCGTCCCGGTGGTTCGTAAAGCTCCCAATTAGCTCCTTAAACTTCGTAAGACCTGAAAAACACAAATCCTTTTACAAGTAGGCTATTCGAGATTAAAAGTTAAGTAAAAACATGAACTTAGACATAAACGAACACCGATTTTCGACCACGTATCACATCCCCACACTTGTCTTTTGCTTGCCCTCAAGCAAATCTGTTTTTCACTTTCACGTGGGTCGAACAACGAATACACTCCCATTCCCGAGACGGAGGTTAAGGTCTATTGTCATGCTAAAGTTTAAACTCTTTTACAGTTTTCAACATATTTAACGGTAAAGTGAATTCACACATAAAATGGTTATCCAAGATTAACCCACCCGCGAAACCAACAATTCATACACATCCCTCACAATGTTCTCTCCACTCGGTTTATAAATTGGCTAATGTTTATAATGTATTAGCACTTCAATTAATAATCGCTCAAAACCGATTAGAACACGTACCCGCATAGGCTTGCAACTCAATCATTCTCCACCACCGATCACGAATACTAAGCACAAGTCAAAAGGTCTTTGTAAGGGTTGTAACGGGGCTAGGCTAAGGGTAGGAATTAGGATATTTAAAGTGGCTAAGGTGATGAAAACTCGATTTTTTATTACAAACCACTAAACTAAACAAAACTAAATATAAACATCAATTATGAAGCAACAACTTTCGCCTTTTATTCAACAACTACTAACACTTCTTTTTGTGCTTTCCTCAACGCCTTTTCAATTCTTTTTCATAACATTTTCTAATTTTTTTATGCAAACAATCAAAAACAACTATACAAATACGACCCCTATAATCGAATTTCCATCACACGGGTTTAAAAGAAAAAGGTTTAAGGTTATGGGCTATAGGGTGATCAAACGAAAGGATTAGGCTCAAAATTGGCTACTAGGGGATAATTTTGGGTAAGGATATAAAAATGGTGTAAAATGGAAAAGGTTTACCTAATGCCTTAATCATTCTCGTGCTTGTATTCGGTCTATGGTCTCGAACGTATCAAAAGTTGCAAGTTCTACAATACGCGACTAATGGTCCACTCAAACAAAGAAACATGTATATGTAAATCTATGATATAAAGTGGCTCAAGACCTCACGTATAAGGGTATGGTATGTGATATGCATAAAACGCTAGTTTCGTAGGCGAATTATTCCCAAATAACCACCCGCCAAATACCCGTCATGCTATTAATTCGAACTTGACCATGACAAAAAACCAAATGGGTTGTGACATCCCTCGTTGAATTAGTTACTTGTGCTTTAAGACAGCTTTTGAAACAAGATATTTTTGAAAATTTTTTGAAATTTTCCCCCATCCCCACACTTGAGATAAACATTGTCCTCAATGTGTAGTATTTAAATGAACGGGTCAAAATCGAAAACTTTTACTACTCCCCCATCCCCACACTTGAGGTGAACATTGTCCTCAATGTGTAAGAACTAGAGTTTTAAAACACACAAGGGATGTGACACGGGTAACCTCCCCAAAATTTCACCCCGGAAGATAAGATACAAAATACATTCCACTTATTTGCTAACTAAAAATCAAAGGTAAAAGGAAACGCATGCACCTGATTTTTGAGCTCATTCCTCGTGTGCTCTTCATCTTTCAACAAAGTGGTCGTCTCATGAACATGACGTACCTACAAATCTCAACCCTTGTGTAGAAGCATGCTTCTCACAACCATTAAAACTTGTTAGTTACCTAGTTCTACCACTTTTATGAAAATATTACCAAGTCATACGTTAATTTACTTTGATTTATGTGGAAAAATAATGTACAATAACAACAAACCTGACTCACTTTTGTAGGAATCACGGTTGCATTTAGCTTATGCAACAAGCCCTTTTGAACCCCCCAATAGCTTGGGAGGACGAGAGGTCTCGTGAGGGTTATATAGGGAACACACCCACAACGTTCATTTAACTAGGCAAAAATAAATAAATAACCAAATAGACATAAAGAAAACAAAATATACAACAACAACAACACAAAACATACCATGCCTCTACCGCTGATATCGCTCGTTGGGGTTAACTGGCTGGTTTGGCTGGTATTGATAACCAGTTAGGGCCTTAAACATCTCCCTATAGTTATCGAGTGGACTCTGCTCTCCTTGAGGTGGTGGTTGGTAAGGAATCGGGATGAAGCTGGAGCCTACTGCCTCGGGCCAATGAGGGGTTGGATCGGATGGGCCTCGTGGATGGGGAAGGTTGGGGTAATCGGTCCACCCCGAGTGTTCGGCATAAGGGAGACCGGCTTGATAGTCTCTTTGATGTCGCTCCTGATCGTGGAGCACCTTGGCATTATTAATAGCCATTTGGTTAGAGACAGCTAAAGCTCTCCATCGGCGTTGCTCCAATTCTCTTTGTTCATTTTGACGCCTCGCCTCTTCTTCCTCCCATGCCCGTCTTCGGGCCCTATCTTCCTCTTGCAACTGTAACAAGCGTTCCATTTGTGACCGTTGTAACGCTTGTTGCAATCGTTGTTCCTCCATTTGTTTCTCCATCCTCTCACGAAAGGATGCTTGGAAAGCCCACTGTTCTTGCGAGTACGCCCCTTGCGCTTCTTCCCAACCTTTCCTTCTTTCCTCATGTTCTCTTCCCTCACCTATACATGCTGAGACGTTATCATAAACCGCTTGTTGCCCGCGGTTCCAAAATCGGTACGTCGGCCCTTGTCTTTGATTCACAAAGTTTGCTACATCGGTAGAAATCTCCCGATGTTTCCTCCTGTATCTCTGTCTTGGTCCCCGCGGACCGGAAGGCTCCGTCTCATCCTCCATATCAACCATTTCCTCATCTTCATCTTCCTCTTCATCACCCTTTCTCGGTTCAGTGTATCGGTAACTGTTCCCTTGTTCATCCTCGACTGTGTGAAGATGACCAAAAGCCTTAACCGTTATCTTCCAATGTCGCCTCATGGAGGTGAAGTTGAACTGATCGATGGGTTTAGACACCCACAGTGACTCCTGAGGCAATGCATTTTGCTGCAAAATCATGGCGCTAATCAATCTCACATAAGGGATCATCTTCCGTTTGAATGATTCCCTTGTATCCCACGTATTGATCATCACAATTTGGCGCCATGATAGCCTTGACGTCCCATACAGCAACGAATGTAAAACCCGGCAATCGGGTGCCTTCACTGCCCCACGGTCCCCAAACCGCACCATAACATTCTCCAATGAAATGCCCTGTAATATTCTGCCCTCCAAGGACAAATCATTTCTGGATTCCCCTGCACCTCCAGAACCTGGCAAGACCAATGCTAGCATTTTATCCGGATCAGCCGTGTTTGCCTTGTTATCCAAAAACTGATCATAATCGTAGTAATCATACGCTTCAACCCCAAGCGAATCAAATCTTGCGATAGCATTCATATGCTCAAATGACATGATCATTTGATTCTTGCCGGTATTGCCGATCAACTGCCACGTGGGAGCCGGCCCATCAGAATGTTCAAACCGTAGAGTGGACAACCATTCACAAACCGCGCCCAAATACACCCGGGTGGTGATGTCCTCGCACCAATCAAGTACTCGCTCCCACCCAATCTTTTCAAACTTTTGAACTATGCCGATTTTTCGGAATTCTTCGACATTCAATGTACGCTCACATACTACCCTCTAGGGTACGGGCTTTGAAACACCTGTGACCATCTTCATTTTCCACATCTTCGCCTCAAATTTCTTGTTTCGGTACCGCGAAAGAGCCTTCAGTTTTTCGTCCTTCCAAACTGAGGCCGATCGACTATTCTTGGCCTCCTCCCAATCCCAATCTTGTCTATAGAGTTGCCCATCACCTTCTTCTACATTACTTAATTGTTCCCAACATTTTTGATATTGCCCCGAGCCTGCACCGGCTCCCGAAGATGAACCTTGCCTGGAAGTTTTTGCTTTCTTGCTTCTTCCAAACATAGCTACAATCAAAAGACAAGACAACAATTAGTACACCCCAAATATTCAAACAATCTCAAACTTTGAACATAATATGCAATGTTGAATTTCAATCAATAATTAGATGCAAAATCGCCTTTTTAAACTTCCAAAGTCGCTCATTTTAACATCTACATATCAATTAAACATGTTTCTTCACAAAATTTCTCAAAGTTTCATGGTTTCAACAATATTCAACATCACATTATGCTCAATCATGCAAAATCTAGTGTAATCACATCACCAAGACTAAAGCATGTTCAAATTCCACCCAAATCAAGTAAACATTCTTAAATTTATGCTAAAACATCATACATTATGATCAACAACCTACTCTTAAACAATAAGCTTAAAATTTCGGAAGAAATCAACAATCCATGTGAAAATCATGCATACATTTACTGAAATTTCATACCTTTAGCGTGGATAAACAAGAAAAACTATGAAAAGATGCAAAGCAAGAGACTTGGTTAACACTCTTCAAAAACCCGAATCTTTGACTTCAGAAATCTTGCAAACCAGCAAGAATTAATGAAAACCGTTATGGGGGTTTTGTTCCTCTCGAAACATTACGCAAGATAGGCTCAAGAATCACTGGATTTGGGTGAGAATCGAAGGAGTTATGAGAAGTTGAAGAATTAGGGTTCTAGAGCAAGTTTTGGGGAAGATGAAGTGTAAGAGAGAGAGAGAGAGAAGTAGGTGATTCACGAATTTTCTGGTATTAAGTGATGTTGGGTAAAATTCGGGTATCTTGTGTGGTTAAAAACTGATTTGGGTCAAGTTTGGATACCCAAGAGATCGTTTGGGTTCGAGTTCAAAGCTTAAAACAACTTCTGCGTTGGGTGAAGATTGAAGGACCGTCGGCGACGGGCTTCATCACCGTCGTCGACGGTGTGTGTATATACTCTTGGCACGCGACGACTTAACTCGCTGCCTACGGAGAAAATGGGCGACGGACGTTTTCCAAGCACCGTGGGTGACGAGGGGTCCAGCTGTCGGCGACGGCTTTTTGATTTTCACTTTTTATATTTTCAAAATTTTATTATTATTATTATTTTTTTTAATTAAAAATAAAGAGAATTTTATGAACTTTTTATAAAACAACTATATACATTAAAAAATCCTAAAAATTATTAAAAATCTTTTTGTAATTTTTTTATAAGTTAAAATTTTAAAACGCGAAAACCGTTAACGGCCCTACCACCCCCCGAAAAGTCGTGTATTGTCCCTAATACACACAAATAAGTCTAAAAACATACATTTTGTCTTCAAGACCCGTTCGGAATGTCCGGACTTCACACAATCACAAGGGTTAGTGCGGAATGAGAACGATTACCACAAAAATACTCAAACAAGTAAATAAATTGTACATAACTTTACAAAACTCGTTACCGGTCCTTTCAGTTGACCTCATAAGTTGGCACACTTACCACGAAGTTCACCAACTCCACATTCTCATCCTTTGTCTCATTGTTACCATCAAGGAACGGTTTAAGGCGATGCCCATTAACCGTTTGCTTCGACCCATCCTTCGGGTCCTTGATTGTAACATCCCCAAGCTTCCCGACCCGTGTAATCACGTACGGGCCCATCCATTTACTCTTAAGCTTTCCGGGAAAGGATTTAAGTCGTGAGTTATATAGCCAAACCTTTTGACCCACTTCAAACTCCTTCGGCTTCAACTTCGCGTCATGTGCCCTCTTCATATCATCCTTGTATTTTGAGGCGCACTCATCCGCTTCTTCCCTAAGCTCCTCCAATTCGCAAAGCTTTAACTTTCGCTCCTTTCCTGCATCGTTATATTTCATGTTAACCTCTTTTATAGCCCACCAAGCACGATGCACAGGCTCAACCGGTAAATGGCAATTTCGCCCATAAACTAAGCGATAAGGTGTAGTTCCAACAGGTGTTTTATGAGCCGTTCTATAAGCCCATAAAGCATCATTCAATTTCGTCGACCAATCCTTTCGGTCAGGTCGAACGGTCTTTTGCAAAATTTCTTTTATTTGCCTATTGGAAACCTCCACTTGACCGCTTGTTTGTGGGTGGTAAGGGGTAGCGATTCGATGGTCAACACCATACCGTTTCAAGAGTTTGCCAAAGTTAAAATTCTTAAAATGAGATCCCCCATCACTAATGATCACTCGGGGAATCCCAAATCTAGAAATTATGTTTGTTTATACAAAATTGCAAACAACGGTATGGTCATTTGTCTTGGTGGCAATCGCTTCAACCCATTTGGATACATAATCGACCGCCACCAAGATGTATAAGTTGCCATGCGAATTAGGGAATGGGCCCATGAAATCGATCCCCCACACATCAAAAATATCTACAATGAGGATCGGTTGCATGGGCATTTCATCCCTTTTTGAAATACCCCCTAACTTTTGACACTCTACACAGTTCTTAGCGAAATTAAAAGCATCCTTAAAAATAGTCGGCCAATAAAGACCGTTATTGAGCACTTTGTGCCCGGTTTTGTGACCACTGAAATGGCCCCCACAAGCAAATGAATGCAAGTGCATCAAGACACTAGGAATCTCCTCGTCGGGTATGCATATTCGAACGACTTGATCCGGACAAAACTTGAATAAGTCCGGTTCTTCCAACGTGTAGTACTTGATTTGAGATAGGAAGTGCAACCTCTTCCGTCTATCCCAATGAGCCGGCAAGTCACCTGTGACCAAATAGTTAACAATATTAGCATACCATGGTAATATTGAAACCTTTAAGATTTGCTCATCTGGAAAATTCTCATTAATCTCTTCACGGGAAGAATCCTCCTCCACAACCACTCGGGACAAGTGGTCCGCAACCACATTCTCACTCCCTTTCTTGTCTCTAATTTCCAAATTAAACTCTTGTAGCAAGAGAACCCATCAGATTAATCTCGGCTTCGCATCCTTCTTGTCCATGAGATACCTAACTGCAGAATGATCAGAATAAACAATGACCTTAGTACCCCATATATAAGCACGAAATTTATCCAATGCATATACCACCGCAAGTAGCTCTTTCTCGGTAGTTGTATAATTTAATTGTGCATCCGAGAGAGTCTTACTTGCGTAGTAAATGGCAACCGGTTTCTTGTCTACTCTTTGACCCAATACGGCCCCCACCGCATAATCACTTGCATCACACATAATTTCGAATGGTAAAGACCAATTCGGTGATTGCAAGATTGGGGCCTCAACCAACCTTTTCTTCAAAATGTTAAAGGCATTTTGGCAATTCTTATCAAAATCAAATGTTTTATCCTTTAACAACAAATTACATAGGGGTTTTGTTATATCACTAAAACTTTTTATAAACCTCCTATAAAACCCCGCGTGTCCCAAAAATGACCGAATACCCTTAACACTTGTAGGATAAGGCAAAGTGGATATGACTTGCAGTTTTGCTCTATCCACCTCAATCCCACGACTCGAGACGACATGCCCCAACACAATCCCTTCTTGAACCATAAAATGGCTCTTTTCCTAACTCAAAACCAGATTTTTCTCAACACATCTTTTCAAAACTTTTTCAAGTTGGTCAAGGCATGTATCAAATGATGACCCAAATATTGAAAAATCATCCATGAAGATTTCCAAAGACTCCCCCACCATATCTGAAAAGATACTCGTCATACACCTTTGGAAGGTGGCGGGGGCATTGCAAAGTCCAAAGGGCATTCGCCTAAATGCGAAGGTACCGTATGGACAAGTAAAAGTAGTCTTTGCTTGGTCTTCCGGATGTATAGCAATTTGATTGTATCCAGGATAACCATCCAGAAAACAATAAAATTTTTGTCCGGCCAATTTCTCAACAATTCGGTCAATAAATGGCAAAGGGAAATGATCTTTGGAAGTTGCAGCATCTAACTTCCTATAGTCAATACAAATACGCCACCCGGTTACCGGCCGAGTGGCGACCTCTTCACCTGCGTCATTTGTGACGACTTGAATGCCCGCTTTCTTAGGAACTGTTTGTGTCGGGCTTACCCATTGGCTATCCGAAATAGGGTATATGATACCCGCATCTAGCCACTTCAATACCTCCTTCTTGACCACTTCCCGCATGTTTAGATTTAATCTCCTTTGTGTGTCGCGAGAAGGACTCATGCCGTCTTCCGTGATGATCTTGTGCATCACTACCGAGGGACTAATTCCCTTCAAATCCACGATGGTCCACCCGATAGCGGCACTATGAGTGACCAAAATTCTCATCAACTTCTCTTCTTGCTCCCCGATCAAGTTAGATGCAATGATAACCGGGAGCGTGCTACCTTCACCCACATAAGCATACTTAAGATGCTTGGGTAGCACCTTCAACTCTAGCACCGGAGGCTCTTCCAATGACGGCTTCAACTTTGTGTCGATGCTTTCCGGAAGACTTTCCACTTGATGTGTCCAAGTGGGCCTTCCTTCTTTTGCCGCCATAACTTCCAACTCTTTCACCTCTTCATCCATGCTCTGATTCGTTTCTCCTTGTAACCTGTCAAACATGAAACATTCCTCTATTGTGTTTTCCTCTTCGGCACTAATGTCGCATAGAGGTATACACTCGTCAACGATGTCCGCCATATAGCATTCATCGCCGACTAGAGGATCCGTCAATCCTGAAAAGACATATAACCGCAACCGACGGTTACCAAAATTCATGTCGACTGTGCCTGATTTGCAATTAATTTGGGCATTCGATGTTGCCAAAAATGGTCAACCGAGGATCAACGTTGGTTGCTTGGTTCGGTCCAAAGAAACATAATCTAATACAAGAAAGTCCACCGGATAGTAAAAGTCCTCGACCTTAACTATTACATCCGTGACTATCCCACGGGGTAGTTTAGGGGTCAAGTCGGCTAACACCACGGTGGTGTTAGACACTTGAAGTGGACCAAAATCATATTGGTCGTATAAACTACCCGGCAAGATACTCACACTTGCCCCAAGATCCAAAAGTGCCCAGGTCATTTTAAATTCACCAACTTGTATTGAAATAATGGGCGCCCCCGGATCTTGAAGTTTTGGTGGAAGTACACCCGAAAAAATCGAACTCACATTTTCGGTTAAATCAAGTTTCTTAGGAAACTTGTGAGTCCGTTTTTTGGGTGCATAAATCTTTCAAGTATTTAGCATATGAAGGTACTTGCTTAATTGCATCTAAGAGTGGTAAATTGATTTTAACTTGTTTAAAAATTTCCCACATCTCTTCTTGTTGTGGGCCTCGTTTGTTTACCACTTTCTTAGATGGTCCCAACAAAGCTTCGGGATAAGGGGCGGTATTAACCTCCACACCCTTTTCCTTAGCCTTTGGGACGGGAACGGTCACAACGGGTGTATTTTTATTAATTTTTAAATCATTTTTATTTTGACCCGTTTGACCGTTATTACCTTCATCATCACTCGCATCTTCCACCACCCCTTCAACAAACTTGGGTGGTGGTGGCTCAACACCATTATCTACAACTCGACCAGTACGTAAAGTAATTTTATTAATTGGTACCTCACGTGTGTTCTTCGAGCTCGAGCCTTGATGCTTAGGGTTCACCGTGGTATCACTTGGAAGTCCTCCTCCACTTCCACGAATTTGAGCCATCTCTTGAGCAAGTTGCCCCACTTGCTTCTCTAATGCCTTTTGAGATTTATCTCTTACTTCAAACTCCTTCTTCATTTCGGCTTTGAACTCTTGATGTGAATTAGTAAGAGCTTGATGTGAATTGGTAAGATTACTCACCGCATTCATGATGGCATCAAATTTCGAATTTATCGAATCATCACCTTGGGAGTTTGAAGCACTACCCCCATTTCCACCTTGGTTGTAACCCCGTTGATAATTGCTTTCGCGGCTTTGATACCCTTGGTTACCCCCTTGATTGTAATTCCTTTGGTAACCCCCTTGGTTACCACCTTGGCGGTTGTTGTAAGAAGAACCACCTTGGCCACCTTGATTACCTGATTGAAAATTCGGGTTCATTTGATTCGAAGAATTACCATACCGGAAGTTAGGGTGATTTCTCAAACACGGATGGTAAGTTTTGGAGTTCATGTCATATTGCTTTCGATCCCCATACACTTGATTTACCTCCTCGGTGTACTCACCTGATCCCGTTGGACATTGCTCGGTCCTATGACCAATATCTCCACAATCCTCACACACCGTGAATTGTACCGCATTCACTTCCTTCTTTTTCATACGAGCCATCTCCCGTTCTAACGTAGAGATTCGATCTTTAGAATCAAGATCGGGAAGTGACCGGGACACGGGATGCTTCTTAGCTCTATCGGCCGATTCCTTTTCCTTTGACCGCTTGCTCATCCGCTCGAGGAATTCCCAATCATCATCTCCATGATTGCTCAATAGAGTTCCATGGCTTGTTGACTTGAGGCGGTTCCATGTATTGTCGTCTAGACCCCGTACAAAACACTTGACTAACTCTCACTTCTCTATTTGATGATGTGGGCACTTTCGCATCAACTCCTTGTATCTTGTGAATGCCTCATGCAACGGTTCACCCGATAGTTGGCGGAAAGACCTAATTTCATCACGAGCGTCATCGGTCTTCGCCATCGAATAATATTCATCATGAAAAGCTTGTTGCATTTCTCCCCATGTTCGAATACTATTTGCCGGAAGTGTAAGGAACTATTGCTTCGCTTTGTCCTTTAACGAAAATTGAAATAGTCGAAGCTTGACTTCCTCCAATGCGAAATTGTGCCCCCCGATTGTGTTACATATAGATGAGAATTCCGCCAAATGCGTGTACGGTTCATCATTAGACCTCCCATTTAAGTGGGGAAGTATATTGATGTAGTGGGGTTTGCAGTCGAACATCCTTCTTTCACAAACAATCAGTGAATCATTTTCGGTGACCACCGGTCGGAAACGGTCATTCACTCCCCGTGGAGGTTGTTGACGACGTTGTGGACCGTTAACTTCTTGGTCCACCGGCCTTCGGTTATCCCTTCTATCACCTCCCCTATCACCTCTTCGGTTTCCACCTTGGTTACCCCCTTGATTGCCACCTCCCACGAAACGAGGAATCCGGTTAAGGTTAGCATTGTTGTTGTTATTGTAAAACCCATCGTTCCGGTTCCTTTGGTTGTTGTTCCGTGGTTGGCGGTTGTTTTCGTAACCGTCATTTCTTCTATTCCCATACTCGTAGTCATCATTCCCTACATAGTTAGCATTTTGGTAGCCAAACTCATCATCTTCAAACCTTCTTGCGTTGTAGATGTTACCCTGATTCACATACCCCCAATCTTCGTCATCATTAGCCCGATCATCATAATATCCCCCATCGTCCGAATTTTCCGTATGCACACTCACATGTTCCGGTGATTGATAACCGGGAACACTATATGGTTCGTCATCATGGATGGCGTTCCTCAAATCGTCTATGTTGAAGAATGGGTCTTCGTTCACGGGATTGCCACGATCTCGATTACCTCGACGGTCGGAATTGACATTCCGGTCATCGAGGTTGATGGGTAAGGAGGTTTGTCGATGAAGGTTTTGTTGTTGGGGTGTTCTTTGGGTATTATTCGGGTTTTGGTTTTGGAAAGGTGGTGTGGGTGGTCCGGTGTTGTTATTACCACCCGGTCGCTCTTGAGGTAGAGGTTGAACATTTTGGGCGGGGTGAAAGGTTCCTCGGGATTGGAATTGATTTTGGTTGAGGTTTGGGTGATTGGAGTTTTGGTTTGCCATTGAATCGGTTTCAATGGTCGGTGTGAGTTGTGGTGTTTGATTGGTTTGATTAGAAGCAAGAGTTGCTTCTAACCGGCTTGCTAGGTTTCTTCTTGCTACTCTTTCGATTTCCGGTTCGTAGACTAACGGTGAAGTCCTCCCGGAGTTTCGCGTATGCATACACTACCTGTAACCTGCACAAGTAACACACCCGCGTAACAAGGAAAAAGACAAAGTGCAAAAAGAAACTAAACAACTTAAACAGATAATCACGCAAATTCAAACAATAATCCAAACACAAAGCGCACGCACTCCCCGGTAACGGCGCCAAAATTTGATCGGAATGTCGCGCTCCGGTCAAAGATAATATTTATAGTCCCAAATTACCCTTAACAAATAGTTAGTGGTAGCAAGGTGTGACAACCCGAACTTTCAAGGTTAGTACCGTTTGACCTCGTGATTCAAACTTCTCGTAATTCCCTCCTTCCACGCTATTGTTATATTAAACTTTTCATTTCACTTCTTGCTATGATAAACTGTCGTACGTGAATTTACTTGGTTATAACTAAGAGAGTGGTAGGATCCATTTTAGTGTTTGGGCTTATCTATAGGAGCCGCACATGGGCTTGGGCACGCATACTGGGCCACACATGCCCCTACACACCACACTCTTAATTCACTCGGCCCACACTCTTTGTTATCGGCCCAAACCTCCGTGTTTAGTTATATGATTAGGGGTACGTGAGTTGGTTTTAAAACATACTAACCCTAGAGCCTCTCTTGCACCCGACGGCAATACCCCTATTTCGTGAAGCCTTCCTTCGATTTCACCTGGTTTGCGGTTAGTATAATACTCTCTCCAGTGGTTTTAGTTCCCTGTAATATGTTCTATGTGACCTCTTGAATAATTGGTGGTTAATATGATACATGTGATCTTTTGAATAAATGGTGATAAATCTGTTTATGATTTAAGAATGTAGATTTGATTGAATGTACCGATGATGTCGATTGTCGAACACAATTGTATGCTCGTTTAGGTTCATGCATATTAGAAGTTTTATGTGTTTAGCATGATGATGATGATGTTGATGCGATGAAGCAGTTGGGTCCAATTAGAAGTCTTTTAAGTGTAAAGTTTGTTGGCAATTTTAATCAACCTCATGTGCATTCATTTAATGCAAAACTCAGTTTGAATGTGAGAATACTGACAATGCATGTGAAAGTCTAAGAATTTGAAAGTCAATTGCATATTAGAGTAACTACTATTTTGTCCTTCAAATCATGTCATCATCCTTAATCTCGCTTTTAATATATAAAATTTTATATCTGTGTCTTGCTGTTTTAATTAATATATGTGTTACTGTATGATAATTTAAATAGAATTCATGAATTCATGTCTACTGAAGCCTAGTTAAATTGGTGGGCCGGTTGGTAATGGTTGTCGAATGGTAATCATGTGCTTGAATCTCAGGACCTTGATTTGTGAATTTAGTGTTAATCTGATGATGGGAACCAAGTGTCAAATGGTCGAGTTGTACATCAGCATGTTTGAAGTTCATATGAGAAGTGATTTATTTGTTAAGTAGATTGCAAGACTTAGTGTTAGTTGATCACTATTATGAATATTGGACCCATGATTTGGAACTCTTTGTTTGGACCGGACACTTAAACAGATTTCATGTGTACATTGTTTGGACTGAATGAATTCTTGTTGGAAACTGGTTATTATGTTACATGATTTCGTGTTAAGACTTGCATGTTTACTCGGATGTGAACCGAACCGTTTGATGGGTACCATGGTGTAATATGAAATTGTGTTGAGCATGTAACTAAGACCCGAATACTCACTATGACATACGTAGTAATATGTGCCTTGCTTGTTCAGTTACGTGTTCGAATAATACGTGATTTATGTGGACGTGAAACTGATCGTTTTTGGTAACCACAGTAGGGTTTGGTTAACCAACTTGGAACGGGTAACGTAACGTAACATACCGAGCAAATCAAAGGTGAGTTCACTACATTCGAGCATGCGTCCCAGTGGTTGGGGACAGTCAGTGGTTTGGGTAAAAACGGGTATATTGGTTAATATTCTCACCTATCATTTTTGTAAGTCCCTTATTCGGGTATTAGTTGGTAGCGCTACTTAGGTTTGGCACCCTCACACCGCTCCTGGATAGGACGGATGTGAACTAATGACCCAGTCGGGCCCAGTACTAGATAGGAGTACGTGGGATAGGGCAGTCATGTACATCAGGAGCCGTCTTGTTCGGAATTGAGATATTAACAATATTACTTGCATTGGTTATTGAACTGTTTTACATTCAACTGGTAATAAACGTTTTCTAAAACTGTGAACTCGCCAGCTTTGTCTGATACACTTGTTGCATGCTCGCAGGTCGTTAGATTTCTTGGATGTGGGACTTGCTGTTTGGAGCGGTTTGAGTGGTCATGGATTGTACTGATTGGATACACTTATTGGAACATTGGTTTTCGTACATTTGTTTTGAGAATATTTAAAATATGGTTTCGTTAATGCTTCCGCTGAACACATTGATTATTCGTATAAACTCATGTTGGGATTTTATAATTAAATTGAGAATGTTATTTCGAAACTTGTGAGTTCAATGTAATTTAGTGGCTCATCGTCAGTTTGTCACACGCCTATCCGGGACACTCCCTAGGTGGTATTTTGGGGGTGTGACAGTTTGGTATCAGAGCCACTGGTTATAGCGAACTTGGTTTTAAAACGATTTTATAAAACCAGACTATAACCGAATTGATCCGAAATCGACCATGACACTCAGCTCCAGACTGCAAGGTTCGTCTCTCGGTTACTTATTGCACAGCATAACTAGTGAACACTTACATATGAAATTGCATGGGATTGCACGTTTAGCACAACAGTATGAATTCGTGTATTACTTGCACGTGTTATGTGGTTGATAGTGTGGTATTTCCCTAGACATTCATGACTCACGTATTGTGATATTCCTCGTTTGACATCTGAGTTTGAGGAACCATTTGACATGAGTTAGGAGTAACTGAGATGAGCATGCAAATCACAATATTATTGTGGGTGCACACATAATAATAATGTGAGGTGCATGCGAGTCCCGGTGAGGCTTAACAAGTGAAAAAGGGGTTCTGCTCTGTTATTCGATCAATGAGAAACGTAACAAATTTATAGGAGTGATAGTAGTGATTGTCTCATACTTGAATGTGATCTTTTCATTTCCCTCTGAAACCTTTCGAGTCTAGATGCTATCGAGTATTACCTAAACATCCATCTGAACGCCTAGCGAACTATGTAGAATGTTAGGTGCTTGTACGAACGTCCCTGAGTTGGATGTTGTAGCGTCAATGATTGGTCTGTACCTCCCACACACTCCTCTTTGTTTGCTGGAACTCATGTACTGATGTTTTAGAACCCGAAGTGCGATCACTCCTGCAACACTCTAGTAGTGTACCGTGTATTACTCAATCAACTTGTTGGATCGATGGATAAAAGGATGAGCGTGGTACTTTACCGATTTCAGTAATTGGATGGCCCGGATTACCAGCAACGCACATCAGCGATTTGGCTCCAACTGAATCTTTAACCCTAGACAGCGATTCATGGGAGTCAACCCTTACGAATCAATCGGGGCATAAGCGATGACAACCGGTTATATTGTGGAATGTGTGACTACCAGCACAGTGATTAGCGCTTCAGGACGTAGCACAGAATGTGAAGGAATGGACTTGGTTAGTGAAAGATCGTAGGGCTCCGTTTCAAGCAACGACCTTAGAGGCAACAGTCACGACAACATCCCGGTATTTGTAACCATGGCCTACAGTATGGGAATGAAGGTGCCTACGACATGGAGTGGCCGTTGTTAAATCAAAACGACAACAACCAAGGGAACGATGGCAGTACTGGGAATCCTCGCAACGAGTACAACAACACGAGAAATGATGCTCATGGAGGGGCATTTAGTATTGGCGTGGGCAACGCCAGGATTATAACAACGCGGTGGCATACACGTTCTTGGTAACGAATCGCTTCGTCTCTGTTCTATTTAACCCTGATGCTTCTTGAAAACCGAACCTGTTGAGGAATCGGCTGATGGCGAGACAACTGAAACCTCATATGCTTGTTGGGATGCAAACTCGACCTTGTGGGACAAGTGTTCGACATCGACCTTTCTTTTACTATCCTTGATGGTGTCGATGCAGTAGTTGGTGTGGATTGGTTATCCAGAGATTGCGTGGATATACCATATAAGAAGAAAATTCTGCGTATCCTTCATCCTTGTGGAAAATCGTTATCTGTTCTAAAAGCGTCAGAATGGCGCACAGGTTAGCGCCATTTCAGCTATGAGACCCAGAGATGTTTACGAAGGGGTTTTCCCCGCTATGTTAACTACCGTTATTGATGTTGGGGTTAAGGAAAAAGGGAATCGAGGATCCACCAATTGTTCGTGATTTCTCTCGGTGTGCTACGTGAGGAACTTTCAGGGTTACTTCCACAACCGTTAGAAAGAATCTCAGTTTGATCTCACACCAGATGCAGCTCCGAATACTCGTACTTTTACAGTCTTGCACCAGAGGGGTTGCAAGAGCTGTCTAATCAACTGCATGAACTGTAGAATAGGAGCTTTGGCTGACCTAGTTTTTCGCTTTGGGGAGCCCCAGTTATATCCATGAAGATAAGCCTTTTCGTATGTGTTCTGATTATCGAGAACCTAACAAAGTGGCAGTCAAGAACCGTTTGCCTCGACCATGTATTGACGACCTGTTGACCAGCTGCGAGGGTCAAGCTCCCATTCGAGGATTGTGTAACGAACGAGCAATAGTCAGAGAGAAGTCTAAGGAGAGGATGTTCCTACAACGGCCTATCAAACGCAGTGTGGCCATTACGACGTTGTATTCTAAGGCCTTTGGGCTAATTTTCACACCAAGAGCTTATGGACCACAAGAATCGACCGTGTTTATTGATGACGTATTGGGTCATTTCCTGGAGGAAGGGGCATCATGGACGACATCTGTATCTTATCTTAGAGCTCCTGGGGGAGGAGTCATTACATGTGAAGTCTTGCTAAATGTAACATCTAGATTCGAGAGATGCATTTTGATCATATAACCAACGAAGTGGGAATACGCGCGGATCGTGCTAGGATCCATTTTGTTAGAAACTGATTGACAACAAAAATTCCTTCGGGGGTACGGCAATTTCTTGGTTTCGCTAGGCACTATTGCAGATTCATCACAGGATTTTCGAGGATCGCGCAGCTTTAACCTCTTTAGCTCAGCAGGGTGCTGCGTATTCGTGGGAGACAAATTAGGAAAGCGACTTTACTGCTTTTGAAATCCAACTCTACAATGCGCTGAGCATCGTCTTCACCCGAGGATATGGGTGATTTTGGGTTATACCATGATGGTTCGAACCAGAGTCTCAAATACACACCGATGCAACACGAGAGGGTGATGGCTTACGTGGTGGATTAACAGGAAGAATTGCACGACTCACAACCTGGGGTGGAAACCACAATCCCGGATTTGAGCTAGAGGCATTACTTGGACGGTACCAAATGCACTGCTTAGACCGATCACAAGGGCCTCCCGTGTACCTTTGTTTCGGAAGAGCTAAACATGTAACAACATCGTTGGATGGAACTTTTGAATGATTACGACCGTGACACCTGAACGTGCACGAGCTTTGCAGCTCACTATCGACTCTAACTTACCTGATCAGACTCGCTCTGTTCGAACGGGAAGAGGATTTTCAAGTTGAACCCATGTGGGGCATGGAGCAGCAACCTTGGGCAGGACAGACGATAATCGCTACCTCAAGGAACGAGTATGGACCTCATTATATGGCAACTTTAGGAAACTTGTGTTGGGAAAAGCACACCGGCTTCGATATTTTAGATGTCTGGATTTTGATGAGGGATATTAGGACCTATAAATCTTGTACGGGTGATCGGGCATGGAGGCCCACTTAGCAAAGTTTGTGTATGATGTTTGACTTGTGGGAAAGTCAAGGTGGAGTATCAGCAACCGGCAACGCCCATATGGAAAATGAGAACAGATTGCCATTGATTTTGTCGCTAGTCTACCTACAACTCGAAACGGAAACAATACCACCTGGGTGATCGATGATTGTCCCACGTAACCAGCACACTTTCTCGCAACCAAGGAGACTAGGGAGTCTTCACAGCTGTGGATGTTCCTCTGATAGAGGCGACTTTTAGGCACGAGGTGCCAACTCCTGTTACCTCTGATTTTGATCTATGTTTGACTTATGACAGACAACACCCTTGGCTAATGTCTAGACATGAGCATTGGATAAACGGTCAAAGTAAACGAACCATCCAAACACTCGAAGGCATGCTGCGAGCATGTGAGTGATTGACTTTAGTAAGAGTTAGAAGGACATTTATCTTTGGTTGAGTTCTACTGCAACAATTACCATTCTAGTATTCCGACAACTCTGTTTGAGGTATTGCATGGACAGTAACACTAAACCCCTTGTTGGACTAAGGTGGGTGACAACCCAAGCACAGACCCAGGACTTGTGTTCGAACCTCTTGGGAAGATTGTTTAGATCGGTAATCGCTTAGCGGCAACGTGTGACCGTCAGGAAAGCTGATAAGCTAGGGAAACACTGAGAGTTCGCTGTAGGTGAACGTGTCATAACCGAAAGTCTCGCCCTGGGAGGGTGCGGTACGCTACAGAAAACGTGGCAAACTTAGTTTACAATGCATTGGGACATTCGGATTTCTAGAATGAATCAGTGACATGGCTCACAGACTCGAGTTAACTGACGAATTGGGTAACGTACACAATGCCATTTATATCGCGAATCTAAGGCAGTGTTTGTCCGATGAAACGTTTGTGATACCCTTATTAGAATATGAGGTTAATGACAAGTTGCAGTTGTTGAGGAATCTACTGAAATCATGGACCAGGACGTCAAGATTCGTTAGCATCGTCGAATCCCAATCGTGAGAGTTCGTTGGAACTTAAGACGTGGACCGAAGTTCACGTGAGAACGTAAAGATCAGATGAAGCTCTATTATCCTCGATTGTTCAAACGGTGGAATCAACTTCTGATATCATTAGAGAATTTCGGGACGAAATTCCCTTTCAAGTTGGGGATGATGTGGCACCTGGGGAAAATCTGCAGAAATCTTGATCTATCACTTCATCTCTCTGTGTTTACTTAACAAATTTCGGGACGAAATTTCTTTCAAGTTGGGGATGATGTGACAACCCGAACTTTCAAGGTTAGTACCGTTTGACCTCGTGATTCAAACTTCTCGTAATTCCCTCCTTCCACGCTATTGTTATATTAAACTTTTCATTTCACTTCTTGCTATGATAAACTGTCGTACGTGAATTTACTTGGTTATAACTAAGAGAGTGGTAGGATCCATTTTAGTGTTTGGGCTTATCTATAGGAGCCGCACATGGGCTTTGGCACGCATACTGGGCCACACATGCCCCTACACACCACACTCTTAATTCACTCGGCCCACACTCTTTGTTATCGGCCCAAACCTCCGTGTTTAGTTATATGATTAGGGGTACGTGAGTTGGTTTTAAAACATACTAACCCTAGAGCCTCTCTTGCACCCGGCGGCAATACCCCTATTTCGTGAAGCCTTCCTTCGATTTCACCTGGTTTGCGGTTAGTATAATACTCTCTCCAGTGGTTTTAGTTCCCTGTAATATGTTCTATGTGACCTCTTGAATAATTGGTGGTTAATATGATACATGTGATCTTTTGAATAAATGGTGATAAATCTGTTTATGATTTAAGAACGTAGATTTGATTGAATGTACCGATGATGTCGATTGTCGAACACAATTGTATGCTCGTTTAGGTTCATGCATATTAGAAGTTTTATGTGTTTAGCATGATGATGATGATGTTGATGCGATGAAGCAGTTGGGTCCAATTAGAAGTCTTTTAAGTGTAAAGTTTGTTGGCAATTTTAATCAACCTCATGTGCATTCATTTAATGCAAAACTCAGTTTGAATGTGAGAATACTGACAATGCATGTGAAAGTCTAAGAATTTGAAAGTCAATTGCATATTAGAGTAACTACTATTTTGTCCTTCAAATCATGTCATCATCCTTAATCTCGCTTTTAATATATAAAATTTTATATCTGTGTCTTGCTGTTTTAATTAATATATGTGTTACTGTATGACATTCGAGCATGCGTCCCAGTGGTTGGGGACAGTCAGTGGTTTGGGTAAAAACGGGTATATTGGTTAATATTCTCACCTATCATTTTTGTAAGTCCCTTATTCGGGTATTAGTTGGTAGCGCTACTTAGGTTTGGCACCCTCACACCGCTCCTGGATAGGACGGATGTGAACTAATGACCCAGTCGGGCCCAGTACTAGATAGGAGTACGTGGGATAGGGCAGTCATGTACATCAGGAGCCGTCTTGTTCGGAATTGAGATATTAACAATATTACTTGCATTGGTTATTGAACTGTTTTACATTCAACTGGTAATAAACGTTTTCTAAAACTGTGAACTCGCCAGCTTTGTCTGATACACTTGTTGCATGCTCGCAGGTCGTTAGATTTCTTGGATGTGGGACTTGCTGTTTGGAGCGGTTTGAGTGGTCATGGATTGTACTGATTGGATACACTTATTGGAACATTGGTTTTCGTACATTTGTTTTGAGAATATTTAAAATATGGTTTCGTTAATGCTTCCGCTGAACACATTGATTATTCGTATAAACTCATGTTGGGATTTTATAATTAAATTGAGAATGTTATTTCGAAACTTGTGAGTTCAATGTAATTTAGTGGCTCATCGTCAGTTTGTCACACGCCTATCCGGGACACTCCCTAGGTGGTATTTTGGGGGTGTGACACAAGGGGTCGAACCACGAAGAGTATGTGGTTTGTGAGTGGATTTGATTGAATTGAAATAAGAGTCACAATTTATGAAGCTTGCTATCTTGTTTTTGTATATTTTTGTTTGATTGAAAGATGTGAATTAAAATTACTAAAATGATTGAATGGATTAACTGCTAATGATTAACAAATTGCAAGAAATGAAATTGATTGTTTGAACAATAATAAGAAAACAAGGCTCACACCCGGTTTCAACAAATGCAAGACTTAGGGTTACTATGTGTTTTAATTTGCTTTACTCGAAATAATTCATTAACGGGTCACAATCACAAAGCTTAGGTGCCAATCGCTATCAACGTCATAGACAACGGACCATGATGCACTTCGTTACTTTGGACTAGCAAATCCTATCAAAAGACAAGGCATAAATATGTGTATTCGTTTCACAAAGTCAAATTTAATCATTCACTCGACAATTCGCAAATTCAATACAAACGTAGGACAATTGTCTAAAGATTCAAATGTAAATCAAGTTGTCACAAAGCAAACATCAAAATATAATAACCCTAACTCTTACAAAAGTATACACCGGGGTGAAACCTTCAAGAAATTAGCCGCTCATGGAAGGACGAACGCTATCACCGGAAATTGAGAACTCGAAGTTGAACATCTTGAAACCTTGAGGATGGTGGATGATGAGGTTTAGGGTTGTGGGTAGGTGATGATGATGAACGGATGAATGGATTGATAGAACTAGGGTTTGGAATCAAGAATGCGATGTTGATTCGGTTCTTGATTCGGGTTGTATGTATGATGGTAGGTGGATTGGTAAGTGAACGATGATGAGAATTAGGCTCCAAGGTGAGTATTCAACTTTCAAACTTGTGTAACCCCCGAAAATTGATGACCAAGATGTGTTTTTGATTGTTCACAACCCATAAAACTCAAAACAGCGCGTCAGCCATATAGGGGAGCCGTCGCCGACGGCTTAAAGCCCCGTCGGCGACGGTTGGTGGATGTTCAGTTTGTGCCGATGGTTAAACTCGCTGTTTACGGGCATTTTGGGCTACGGGGACTTTCATGGGGCGTCGCCGACGGACCCTTTGGCCGTCGGCGACGGTGCCTCAATTCTTCAATTTCTGTTTTCTTCAAATCTTAGCTCCGGTTAACTCGTTTTGCGTCCCGGTGATCTATTTTTCGTCCCGGTGGTCCGTAAAGCTCCCAATTAGCTCCTTAAACTTCGTAAGACCTGCAAAACACAAATCCTTTTACAAGTAGGCTATTCGAGATTAAAAGTTAAGTAAAAACATGAACTTAGATATAAACGAACACCGATTTTCGACCACGTATCAGTCGACACAAGTGATCATATTGGATGTTCTTCATCTGCTCACAAAGTTAAGGTATCTATACTCACCACTTAATTAGTATATCTTATATAAACTGTTTTTCTTTGGTGCATATATTCAACATTCCTTTAATTCACATGTATATGTTTACTTTTTCATCAAGGGGAAGAGAGCCGCCAACGTTCAGAAAAAGCTTATCTGTAGAAATAAGATTACAAAGACCGCAAAAAAACATTCTGGACATCTTCTCGACCCTGAGTTCTTTCATTTTGATCACAAAGGAGACTATAGGCTGGTATACCATTTTTTATAACAAACTAATGATTTATGTTTATTTGTCTGACTATTATTTTTTTCTACACAATACATGTAGCGTCTTCCTGTTGAAGTTGGCAGACGAGCAGGTCTTTCTGTTGATCTTCATCCTTTGAAAGTTCAAAACATGGTTGGAGTTGTGGAGGTTTATGATGTTAAGTCGGAGTTAAATGAATTGAAGCCACTTTATGCGTTGGACAGTTGGCGAAAGTTTATAACTGAGAATAACTTGAGGTTTGGTGATATGTTGCACTTCACATACATGTCTTCGCAACAGAAGATCATATTAAATCAAGTTACCTCAGTTTAACAACGATATTTAAGTATGTTCTGATATCAGATATTAAAAGTCTGAATTTTTTGATGGTGATGTTGTATGTTTTTTTTTAAATTATTAACTTGATGTTTTGTTGTTATGTATAGCTAACATGATAAAACACTGTTATTAGCACTTTATGTTTTATATATAGATGATATCATGCTTCTTTTTGCTAATAGTGTAGGTCCCACTAGCGGAGGATCAAGTCACCTAATCCTTGTATACGAACTGACACGGTTGTGCGGAATCCAACCGGGAAAGCAAACCGAGATCGATAAACACGAGAACAAGACACACAGATTCAAAGATTAACACACACTTGTATATATTCAGCAGAGTTTAGTTACAAGATTAAACAATACACGGTTCACACACACTAAACTCTCTCACAGTTCTCTCGGTTCTGTGTTCTGCTCTCACTTCTGTGACTTCTCTGTCGCTGTATATATAAAGGACCAGTCGACGAAACATGTTGTGGTCGACGAAAGTTCCAGACGAAACTCTAATTGTGACGAAACATGAGTTTCTTCAACAAGTTTCGTCAAACAGCTTCTTTGGGATTTTCGTCATTGGCATGCATTGGAGTGAAGTTTCGTCAATCACAGAGTTTCGCCAATGACCATCAGTATGGAGTTTCATCGCTGAACTGGTCCTGAGTTTCGTCATGCAGCTTCAGTCTTCGTTGGGGTGTTGTCTTGGTCAACATATGTGGATTCCAAGTTTCGTAAACAAATATATAAGATGCATGCACAAACACTACTCACGTGAAATGTCATGAGATTCTAAAATACATGTTTATTTAATTATCACATGACATCATCATGACATCATCGTGGTGATGTCATGATGATGTGGCGCTTCGGGAAGGCTCGCGGCTCTTCGTGCTTCGCGTGTCGAACTCTGGGCGCACGACGGAGGAATGTCGTGACATCGGGCTTGAGCCGAACCTAACCGAGTCGAACCGAACCGAATCGCATCCACATATGTGTATCAACAAACTCCCCCTTAGACGCTACTCGTGAGGTTCGTCTTCCATGTCTATCATGTCGGAGGATCTTTAAACTCTTCACGCGTCGCAAGTGGAAAGTGTATCAACAAACTCCCCATTTCATTTAGGAAGTGTGTTAACAAACCCCCCCTTAAAATAAACTCCATTTTCAGCACTTAGATCCTTGAGGTGTTGATGATAGGTTAACGGCAACTCGATCATCTTTATCTTTTGAGTGCCTCCATGTCGTGTCTTCATTCTGAAGCTTGTCATCGAACATGTTCTCTTCGCCTTTAGCATCTGCACATGCAAGAAATCTAAACACATAATGAGAACAACCGCTTGGAATATAGTTAACATAAACAAACGACACACATGTGACCATTTTTCAATCTACCATCCGACAGTTTGAAAGTTTAACGTATTTTTCACTTTTTGACTTTAACTTTAAAAACTTTCAAATTTCGACCGTTTATGAAGATTTAGTTGTTTTGGTTTTCAGTCAGGTTTCAAGTAACGAAGACTCGAGATCCAACATCGGGCAATCGAAAATAAAGCAGAAGTAAAATCTTTTTGGTTTTTATAACGTTTATATTAAAACACACCTAAAATCTTTTTGGAATTTTTGCATTTTTGAAATGTAAAGACTGAAAGCAGTAAATAAATATATACAGTGATGCAGAAACTGAAAGCATTAAATAAATATTTATAGACAATCTTTTTGCGAGTTTCGAGGGTAAGAGAATCATATCAGTGTACGGTCACGCCAAAATGATCTTGTTGTTCAGTTAGTTAACATTTAGATAAGCATCCTATAACGATTATCGGTATTGTTGTCCACTTAAGCTCAACTTATCAGATGTAATCATGGCGAAGGGATATGTTAAGGTGTGATTTATACTTACCGACCGGTGTTCATCCACACACGACACATTCCCGTATCAAGGTATGCACGAGGGTTCATCTTACTGGTGAGTATACCATTTATCATCTGTTTTGACGTATATGAAAATGTGAGATACTCACTTATTTTGGATTGAAAACAAGCCCTATGTGATAGAATCACTTATTGATGAGGAACTTGATTTTCAGATGCATGAGGACACAAGAGCAAGTCCGTGAACAGGCCAGTACTAACATACAGCAAAGAGACGAACTTGACTCCCGGATAAATGTGATATATTATCACTTATTTTGTTTGGACATGTGATTGTTGATCACTTATTGAGGTCGTATGCAGTATGTACACGTATGTATGGTATCATGGAAGATCTGGACTTCGTCTCCATTATATTTCGGTAAAAGAAACAACCATGATACCCAGATGATAAACAACATAAAGACCACGTATCTCAGAACCTCGGCAATCTATCAAACGAAATTTCGATACCAAGACCATATGCCAATGAGTGGTTCCCACACAGTCTTCAGTCGATTTAAATTTATATCACCCTGCACACTTTAAAATGATTGTGAGCCTACCGATACATCTTATATAGAGCTGCTTATCGTTTTTCATTTAAGGTTTAAAGAGGTTTGGACAGACCACTGATGTACTATCATTTTCTCTTTTGCTCGCCAGGAAACTCATTTTTGTTTTTCTATTGTTTTTGTGTTTTTGAAATTTTTCGATGTTTTTGGATTTTTAAAATTAATTTTTCGTTTTTACTCCCCCTAAAATGCAAAAAGTACGAGAAATTAAGAAAACACACACAAATATTTACAAAAATGATTTTCCAATGTTGGTTTTACTCTTGCTTGACCTTAATGTCGTTTACCATTAATAAAAAGTCAAATCTTGATTTGTCAAATGCTTTGGTAAAAAGGTCGGCACGTTGGTCATCGGTGTGGACCTTAACAACATCGATAAGCTTTTTATTAAAGCAATCACGTATGAAGTGATACTTAATTTCGATGTGTTTGGTCTTTGAATGCTGCACATGATTTCTAGTGATCTGTAAGGCAGCAGAATTATCAACGAAAATAGGAGTAGATAGGAATTCAAAACCGTAGTCGCGCATTTGTTGTTGGATCCACAGGACTTGGGAGCAACAACTTGAGGCAGCAATGTATTCAGCTTCGCATGTTGATGTAGAGACACAAGTCTGCTTCTTGCACTGCCATGTGACTAGGAGATTTCCTAAAAACTGACATCCAGCCGTTGTGGATTTACCGTCGATTTTGCATCTGCCAAAATCAGAATCACTGAAAGTGTTGGGATTGAACCCTACCAGAGGAACAGATAATGTAAAGCCAAAACCAGGTCACAACAGTGGATTCATAATAAGCAGCAGTTTACATTAGGCTTTCCCCTTGAAAGTGATTTATAACAACTGATGGTCTTTATCCGCTGTTCAGATACAACTACTGCTGGTCCTTCATCTGCTGATCAAAACCCTGAAGTAACCAACACTGCTGGTCCTATCTACTGATGATAAAGCACTGCCCAGTCAAGGACTGATCAACCTTGAGTAAAGCACTGACATAAAGGGAGAGCAGCTGTTTAGTGAATTGTTTTATTTATGTATAGTCAGTGGTTAGGTTAGCAGTGTTTGTATAAGGACAGTAGATACAGTTTGTTAGGCTGTTAGACGTCGCTTTCATGGTGACGTCAGCTGAGGTACACCAGTGGTTTGGTTTGCCTATAAATGTAACAGTACCCTGTACTGTTACATTCGATTGACTGAGCGAAGTTCTTCTCCTCTAGTCCAATCCTTTCATCTTGTGTGCAACCATCCTTGGGGTATCAGGCTGAGGGGGAGCTTAGCTTGTAATCATGCTTTGTAATCATTTGATTGACTTAGTAATCTTTCAATTAATGCAAATCATGTGTTTCTCAAACTATTTTCCTCTTTGATTGTGTTTATAAAGTTTGTTGTTCATTTCCGCTGCACTTAACACGTTTTCATATTCATTGACTGTTCAATTTACACAAACTAGCACAATCATGTGAGCCACCGATCCTAATAGAAAGCGATCAAGTCAAAGTTATTATCCCTAGGGTACCATAGACTGGTGTCAGGGCAACCCTTCAAATAACGAAAAATCCTTTTTAGAGCTGCAAGATGTGAGGCCTTCGGGTTAACTTGATATCTGGCAAGCAGGCACATTGGATACATTATATCTGGTATTGATGTTGTGAGGTACATAAGAGATCTGATCATTGCGCGGTAGTATGAGGGGTTAACAACTTCACCCTTCAGGCCAGGATGAATTCCATGATTTTGCTGCAGTGGGGTACCAATGGGCGTTGCATCAGACATCTGGAACCGGCTTAAGATGTCATTGACATACTTAGTCTGATGGATGAATATCCCAGACTTCGTTTGTTGCACTTGTAAGCCCAAAAAGAAAGTCATCTCCCCCATAGCGCTCATTTCAAATTTCTCCTGCATAATGCGCTCGAAATTCCTACACAAAACATCGTTAGTAGAACCAAAAATAATATCATCAACGTATACCTGTACCAATAGAAGATCTCCATCCTGTTCTTTGATGAAAATAGTGCAGTCGATAAGACCTCTTCGAAATCCATTCTCCAGCAGATAATTAGATAAGGTTGCATACCAAGCTCGTGGTGCTTGATGTAGACCATAGAGAGCTTTGTTCAGTAACCAAACCCGATCAAGGTGAATAGGATCTTCAAAACCTGGAGGTTGTTTGACGTACACCTCTTCTTCAACCACACCATGTAAGAATGCACTTTTCACGTCCATCTGGTAGACCTTGAATCCTTTGAAGGATGCATAAGCTAGAAAAATCTGAATTGCTTCAAGACGTGCAACTGGTGCATAAACTTCGTTGTAGTCGATCCCTTAAATCTGACGAAAACCTTGAACGACTAATCTTGCTTTGTTTCGAATGACTACTCCACGGTCATCCTTTTTGCACTTATACACCCAACGGGTACCAATCTTCTTGTAATCTTCAGGTTTCTCAACTAGTTTCCAGACACCTAGCTTCTGGAATTGCTGCAGTTCTTCCTTCATAGCTTCCACCCAAGCATTATCTTTCAAAGCTTCTTTCCAAGATTTTGGTTCTTCTTGTGATACATAACACGCGAAGGACCAATCGTTTTGTTGACCAGATTCTCGAATCGCCGCATACAAGCCTGCATTGTTGTTGTTTCGCAACATGTTTCTCGTTTGTACGCCACTTTGTACATTACCGAGGATGTTTTGTTGAGGATGAGTATTGTGAATCCTTGTTTCTGGATTATCTGGAACTGGAATGTTTGTACCCAGATTGTTGAGATTGAGATCAACAACCAATTCAATACCCGGAACTGTCGAAGAGGATGATGCAGTAGCTTCAGCTGTTTTAGGGGCGTCCACTGGAGGTGTAGCCTCTGAAGTACCATGAAAAACTTCTTGGTCTGCATCGAGAAATTCATCATCCTCTGAAGATTCGTTCAGTTCGTTAGCATCGTGAAAATCCTCATTGTCGAGAGTATTATTGTTCACTGAAGATGGTTCTGGATTGTTGACAATAATTGGACGAACCAACGGTGAATCTGTTGCGTTGTCACTCTCGAAAAACATCTTTGCCGCAGCACTTTCTTCGACTTCTCGAATATTGATCGAATTGAAAAAGTCATCGTACTCAAACATCCAAGGCTGACCAGGACATTTGACTGGCAATGTGTGCCTTTGTACTCTAACTTCAGACCATTCCTCGACCCTTTTAGTCTCTAGGTTCCAGACTCTTAAGTTAGGGGTGGCATACCCAAGAAAGTATCCTTCAATTGCTTTGGCCCCAAACTTTCCATTAGGATCGATCATTGTGCAAGGAGCTCCAAACGGTTCAAGATATGACAAATCTGGTTTCCGTTTGTGAAGAAGCTCAAAGCAGGTCTTGTTGTGCCTTTTTACTGTAAGGACTCGGTTCAATGTATAACAAGTAGAGGACACAACTTCAGTCCAGAAGGGAATCGGCAATTGTGACTCTACCAACATCGTCCTAGCAGTCTCGATCAATGTACGATTTTTACGTTCAGCGACGCCGTTCTGTTGAGGAGTGTAAGCCGTACTAAATTCGTGAAGAATACCTTTTGATCTACAGAACTCCTCCATGGCATGATTCTTAAACTCAGTTCCATTGTCGATGCGAATCCGTTTAACCTTTAAAGTATACAAATTCTCAATCTGAATGATCAAGTTTTTTATAACACCGAAGGTATCACTCTTGTGTGCCATGAATGCCACCCAAGAAAACCTTGAATAATCATCAGTTACCACGAGGCAGTACTGATCATTCCTGATTCTTTTATGCTTGACAGGACCGAACAAATCCATGTGCAAACGTTCAAGCGGAATTGCCACGGTGTTAATCTTCTTTGTAGGGTGTCGTTTCCTGCTTTGCTTTCCTTTTTGGCATGAAACACAGACGTCTTGAAGATGGAAGTTTTTAAGAGGAACACCATTCACTAATTCATTCGACACCAAATGATTCATTTTACGTAAGTGAATGTGACCCATTCGTCTGTGCCAAGAGATTGAGTCTTTTTCTGTGGCTTTGGAAACGAAACAGGTTGCTTGTGCAGACGTTGTAATAGCTTGGCTCATATCAAGGACATACAAATCATTAATCCTTGGAGCAGATAAGAGAATCCCTTCTTTTGGAATCCTGAAGTCGGGTTTCAGCACATAACATCCATTTGCATCAAAGTGCACTGAAAACTGCTTATCACAGATTTGTGAAACCCTGAGAAGATTGTGATCAAGTTGTTGCACAAAGTTGATCTTATCAAAGCTTACAACCTCGTTGGATATCATTCCTTCACCAGTAATATATCCGCCTTTATCTCCAGCAAAAGCAACATAACCTCCTCTAATAGATTTAACGTCGTAGAGAAGCTTCATGTCGCCTGTCATGTGCCTAGATGCCCCACTATCAACAATCCAATGACTACTGATAGTTCCTCCTGGAACACCCTGCACATGAACTCACATGATTAGTTGGAGATGGGGACCCAAGCCATTGTGGTCTTGGGTCTTCCATTTTCATCGACAACAATTACTTCCACCTTTCGATGATTAGGAAATTGTGATGCTCCCCCTGAACTTGTGGTCATTTTCGGTTTCCATGTCTGTTGAGTTTTACCAGTTTGATTGTTTGAAACTTTAACTTCGTGATTGTTTGAAAATTTTGAAGTTTATGGTTTAACTGAAACAGATTGTTTTTGAACCACATCAGTTTTAAGTGCTTTCTCAATTACCTTGACTTGTTGACGTTTCTGTTTCTTTTCCCTTTCTTTTATAAGACGGGGATCTTGTTTTGAAGAAACAGGTCGCTTTCGGTAATTTTGTTCACGGGGATCATCAACTTTGGCTTTTAACTTACGAAGATACGGACAATTTCGAATGATATGTCCAATTTCACCACATTCAAAACATGATCTTCGTTCAACAAACCCCGAAGTAACATGTGATTGTCTTGTTGATGAACTTTGTGATCCCGAGGTACTTGGTTTTGAATTGTTTTGTTCATTTCTTTTCAAAATTTTAACTTGATTGATATGATCTAAGTTAGATTCATTTGCAAAAGTTTCCAATTTGACCGTTCCCTTTGATTTCACAAAGTTCACCTTCTTGCTCTTCTTTTGATTCGGTTCCTTTCGACCTTGAGTCGTTGATTTACCTTTTGGTTTGGTATGATTTTGCTGAATTTTCTTTGTTGGTAATTTCTGATTGCCATATTGTTTTCGAATTTCGGCCTTTGGAATTGGAGGGCACTGTGTTACCACAATGTGTGAACCCGACTTTCCCAAAAACCTACTTGTTGAATCTTCAAAAACTTTACTGATTAAAGATTGCTTTACATTCTTAATCAGAAAATCTTTGTCTGAATAGATTTTATCATCACCAACAAGAGTGTACAGCAAATTCACACTCTCAGACTCTTTTGCAGACGTGGACTCGACCTGAACAGTCTTAGCAGGTTTTGCGGGAGGATGAAATAGAATGTGATTCTCAAGAGGTATGTCCTCTTCATTGATAACCGCATCAGATTGTGCAGAGTCAGTATCATCGGATTCATCATCTGAAGAATCAGCATCCTCAACAATGACTGGAGGATCCTGATTTTGTTCAGCAGTTGACACATTTGTAACTGTTGACACATCCGAATCTGATGATACTTCCTTCTTGTATCCAAGTCCGGTTGCAAATTCCTCAATGTCGAAAGGAACTGATTGTTCAAAGCGAGTTCTATTCTCCTCATCAGGTAGTGCATCATAATTGTGTCTAACAGGTGGTGGACATTTCTTATATCCAATACACGTGACATCCTTTTTCTCTTTTTGTATGTCAATGATGTGGTCCAGCACATATCTAGAGTTTGAGTAACTATCTAGCTTAAGCTGGATCGCCTCACTTTCACACTTTGCACATGCTAACTCTTTTTGCATGACCTCAAGGCGATTGATATAACAGTTTATGTCAGTTTGTTTTCTTCAAACCATTTTTGTTAGCTCGGTTTTATCTTTTCTTAACTTTTCAATCACCGTTTTAAACTCTTTTTCATGGTTTTCATAAAACATGTTAGCCTCTTTGCATTTCGAAAGATCCACTATCAACTTTTGATTGTGGATATATGTCACGTCATACTTGCTTTGCAAATCATCATATTTGCTTTACAAGTCCAACAATTTATCACCTAAACTAACACATTTATCACATTTATCAGAAGTTGGTTTATCGACACATACCTGACTTGATGAACTGCCGACATTAGCCATAAAGGCTGAATGATTTGAAAAAGAAGAAGAATAAGCAGCTTCATCCACCAAGATTGATCTTCTATGATTCCCTGCTGCAGCTTCTCCCAACAATTCATCAACCTCTGCATCGACTGTCACACTTGACGTTTCATCCAAATGATCATCGCCTGAAATTGAGGATTCTTCATCTGAGCTTCTACTGTAACCAGAACTGTCTTCATCTTTAGAAGATTCACCACCATTGGTGTGTTTCAGATCCTTGACAACCTCAGCAAAACAAGTTGTTCCATCCTGAACATCACTTCCCAACTGAATCGACCAGTCACAACCTTCATCAACTTGCACCACAAGAGCCTGGTTGGCATTTGATGCTCCTGCTTGATTTGGGTTGTTCACATGCATCAACGTACGCTCGTTATTCCTGTTTTGATTCTGATTCTGCTGGTTGCCTTGATTTCTGAATGGATTCTGGTTCCCATGCTGAGCTGGCTTTGTACATTCTCTCTTGAAGTGACCTCGTTCACCACAATTGAAGCACTTGACTAATTGTTTATCGAACCCATACTTGGTATCTTTCTTGCTTTCCAAGCTGGTTCTGCCAGTCCTTTACATGAAGTCTTTAGCTCGCCTAACAGCACTAGCAAAAGCCCATTTGATGTCCATCAAATCCATTTCCTCCTTATCAATCTGCTGATAATCTTCTTGTGTCAGATTGATGTTTCCAATCTGACCTTCTCCTAACCCATAATACGCGCTCACCAAAGTGTTCAGTAGCTCCATATGTTCTTTAGCTACTTCAACACTTACTTTCGAGAAGCTTGAAGTGTCGAGCCGAACTGTATTTGGATTAGATGACGTACCAGCAGATGAGGTGCTTCCATAACAGGCTTGTTGTGAAACTGGTAGAGGATTTCCGTACTTATCTCTTGCTACAGGAGAACTTTGGGTTGGTTGTTGAGGAACTGGTTGTATTGGATTTATATACAAGTCAGTGCTTAAAACAAAAGCCGTTTGTAGTGGAGCATGTTGAACGGGTCTTGCAGCAGTACTAGAACCTCCACAGTTTCCATAATACATTTCAGGATTCTGTGGTACAGGAATCCTTTTGGCCTTTCTGATTTCTTCTTGATCTTTGTTCTCCAAGAGTTGAATGAAATCATTAATGTTTGTCGCAGCCAAAGTGCCGTTGTATTTTAAGATTTCCAAGAAACCATTCCAATGAGTCGGTAATGCTTCGGCAAACTTGATAACAACTTCTTCTGGAGTCACTACTAGCCCAAAGTTACTTAACTAAGTCAATAAGTGATAATATCGACTTGTCAGGTCTTCCAAAGATTCCCTTTCCATACATATGAAGCCATCAAACTCCTTGTTGAGAAGATCATGTCGCAATTTACGTGTCACTTCATTTCCTAGACCTCTCGTCTTCAATGCATCCCATAACCGCTTTGTCGTCTTGAAGCTGACAAACTGATGATATATATCCTTGCTCAACGCTTGAGTTAGAATATAATATGCTTTCTTTTCTAAATCATATGCCTTTTTCTCGTCTTCCATAAGATCGGCAAATGTCGTGGCATTTGAAGCGGCAACCTCAAGAGCTTGATCAAAATCTGTAGTAAAACATAACCACAATTCCGTGTTTTTCCCAAGGACATACGTATGGAATCTGCCTACCCATCCAGGATATTCATTTATGTGCATCAGTTTCGGTAGGCGATTAAGGCTTCCGGTCTCGCTTTCGCTTAAAAGTATACTTTGAATACTTTGATTTTGATTTGAAATGAGCGCCCATTGACTTGACGAAATTTGATTCGTTTGAGAAGGAATTGACGAAGACGACGTTGCGGGAGATTCTGCCCATGATGGCGATAAACCCGTGCTTCTATACTTGCTCTTCGTATTCGACGGAATACCCCACCAATCCAAACTCATTTTAGATGAATAAAAATGGAAACGAAGGATAAAAGATAAGGCCCAAACCGAATAATAGACCCACGAATAATTGACCATGAATTACTAGCCCAAATGATTTCAGACTTAAGCCCACGAATAACTTGTAATATTTGAAGCCCAAATGATAATTCACAAACACTTAAAAGAACTTGAGGCCCAATGTTAATATTGTGAATATTTAAACCAACAAACATTGAATAATCAAATAACCACGAACCCTTGTCCACTAAAAATTGGGTCTACGAACACTTGACTGTTTGTTGAGATTGAAATTTGTGCAAAGTAGGTGAAACAAACATGTCAACCATCACTACTTTCGGCCAATTGTCAGAAAGCCATTCCTTTTGTTTACCAACTTCTTCAAACAATACAATATTAAAACAATTTTCAAAATATAAAATAGAAAATCCAGATAACCCAGAAAACTGAAGAACACAATGAACTTCAATGAATTTTCCGGCAACCGTTCACCGAAAAAAATTCCGAACACAGATTTTGCCAAAAATTTTATAAAAAACCAGATTTCTCCAGAGATAGAATGAGGTTTTTATGAAAAATTTTAACAAACCATCAACCTTTTTCAGAGACTTAACCCATGAAACCTTCAAAACACATAAAATTTCTGAAAAGGCTTGAAAAGTATAGTTCGAAAGCGCGACACACGGCTCGGTTTTAACAAGGATGAGAGCCAAGGCTCTGATACCACTTGTAGGTCCAACTAGCGGAGGATCTAGTCGCCTAATCCTTGTATACGAACTGACCCGGTTGTGCGGAATCCAACCGGGAAAGCAAACCGAGATCGATAAACATGGAACAAGACACACAGATTCAAAGATTAACACACACTTGTATATATTCAACAGAGTTTAGTTACAAGATTAAACAATACACGGTTCACACACACTAAACTCTCTCACAGTTCTCTCGGTTCTGTGTTCTGCTCTCACTTCTGTGACTTCTCTGTCGCTGTATATATAAAGGACCAGTCGACGAAACATGATGTGGTCGACGAAAGTTCCAGACGAAACTCTAATTGTGAGGTGTAACATATGTGCTTGTAATCATTGTGAACAGTTCAGTTATCAATAAAACAATGTTATTTGATCCCAATGTTTGTTTGGTTGTGTTTTACATTTTTCATGTTTTGACTTTTATTCAATTTCAAACTCTATATCGCTTTCTGGAGAGTTATACGCAAACTGGTGCGTAAACGTAATCAGTTTAATGCGAAAAATACTCCGAAACATCAACATATACTTAACATACCTTAAATAACCTTTACATAACTTAGAAATAAGTTTTGAAGGCTTTGGTATGGCAAAAACGAGTTAATTCGCTTACAGGGACTAAACTTGACAAACTGCGAAAGTATGCCAATTTGAACTGTAACAGACATTCCGGAACATGACCATAAGTTAAACATACCATAAATATCCTTTACATAGCTTAGATATAGGCTTTGAGGGGTTCGGTGTGCTAAAATAAACTTTTGGGTCATTCAGGGACTAAAAGCGTCAAAAAGTGCACAAGTTTGCATTTTCGCGCATAACTTACGTTCTGAATACCTCCGGACATCCAAAATTTTATGTAAGCACTAAAATATTTTATTTTAGTGTTTGGCATAAGAAAAATCCATTCGTCACGCATTTTGGATCGTTTTTCGCGCTTGTGCGCATCCCGTCGTAATTAAGCGAACATCGCGATCGTACGACCAAACGAACTGACATCCGACATATTTTTGAGCATGTTTCATGTCCACAATGTTTAGGCATCATTTTAGGGCCTTAACGTTGGCTTATCGGGCCTTAAACGTGTCAGAAATGGCTTAAACACGTAACAGGGACTGAAACTGTCATTTCTGAAAGTTGGTTTCTGACCAGTCAGGCCAGGCGGCCTGCGTAAGGTTAGTGTGTCCTCTTACGCGACCCGCGTCAGGCTCCCAGATCAGATAAGATCAATTAATTAGCAGATTACAGCTGTTAAACTCTCAACCACACACCCACACTTGCACTTTCAGCTCATGAGAGGCCATTTTTAGTCACCACAACATTCCAACAAGTGTACGCCTTAGATTCGATCACGGTTTCCAAGAAACGATCCTAACGGTTCGGGAAATCCTATAAATACCCACATCCCCCAACTTCAAAACCCACTAGAATCTGATTTGAGAAGCTCTAAGTTGAAACCTTTGTTTCATACCTGAGCTACTTGAATCAAGATTAGCATTCGGGGGCCCTTCGTAAGTATTCCTTCGTTCTTTTATTGCTTTTCGAGTCCGAAAGTCAAACTTTGTTTGACTTTCTGCGTTGACCAGTTTATGGTCAATGCGAAGTTCGTTTGAACTTCGCAACGTGATTGTAATCATGATGGTTATAGTCCCTTGTGACTATGCCTACTGATTACCACGTTGTCTAGGGTCGTAAGGGTAAGCGATCTAATAAATCGCTTATACCTTCGAACCCGACCAATTTGGTCGATCATTAGGATCCGACCAAATACATTAGGTGACCATAGTAGGTAGGGAATAACCTTCCGAGGTTATACCTTATGGTCACGACGTTTAAGTAGTTGTATGATAGGTAGTTTATATGCCTTAGGTAAATTACCAAAATACCCCTTTGATGCCAAAATTCATTATAAACATATGTGACATAACTTTTGGCATCTAAACTGATTTGGCGACGATATTAGGCATGTTAAGGCATATTCTACTTGTCATAGGACTAGTTAGGCGGTCCGAACGCGTTTCACGCGAACGACGCGCTAAAGTAGCATAAGCTACCTAAACGGGTCGTAATGGGTCGTAAGCACTTATGTTAGGTTTCATTTAGTATGTAGGCTTTGTTAAACCATATTACACGAGTCTCCATACTCGTTTGGTTTACGAACCCTCATTCTATCTGATCCTCCGATATAGGTCCGGTTTATTAACATAGTTACCTATATTAGGTGTCGTTTGATTTCCATGATCTCTAGCTTTGCTTGGTGGTTATCTTAGGACTTCTGAGCAATCTCAAGTGAGTACATAGACCCCTCTTTTACTATTTTCAAACTGTTTTGGGGTGAAACACATGTGCCTACTTGTTACTTTCATGTTTTTTTCCATGTTTTCATATCATATGCTTGTTATGTTCAATAGTACACTTATAGTACATGATTTCATTGTGTTCATGCTATGTATGCCCATTGTGTGCATATTTAGTACATTGTTTTACATTACATTTCATGCTATGTATGCCCATTGCGTGCATATTTAGTACATTGTTCTACATTACATTTCATGCTATGTATGTCCATTGTGTGCATACTTAGTACATTGTTTTACATTACATTTCACGCTATGTATGTTCATTTGATTACATACTTAGTGCATTGTTTTCACATGCTTACATTTTGGTATGACATTTGGGTTGTTTAAAATGGAACAATACATTCATTAACATTAGCTACGCCGTTCGTTAGTAGGTAGTGGTACCATAGGAATTGACAACTCCCGTTCCGGACATCCTGGGTAGGTTTGGATGAAAGGAATGACCGAATTCGATACACATAACTTAGATAAACTTTTAATTTGTTTAAGGGTTTATCGCTACAGTCTCAAGGCTTGGATGTATGCATTTTCACAATACCGCATAAATGTTTGTATCAGTATAGCATGCATTTGTTCCACAAAACATAACTTTGATTTAAACCATGTTTTACTTCAATACCTTGTTTTTGTGCATTTCACATATGGTGTAGTTGATATATTTCACTTACCATACATGATGTTTTTGGGTACACATTACATGATCGACATTAAACATAAACATTTTGACATTGATATACACATTTAGTGGTTTACATTGGACACAGACATTTCGATATGGTTTACACATTAACACATGACAATTCATTTATACATAGACAATTTACATTGGTGGTTGGTTTGAGTAAGTGATTTGAGTAACGAGGCGTGTGTAATATGATACAAGCATGGTGGATACGCCGCTGGTACTTCCTATAAATAAGTGTTTGTATGATATTACATGTCGCAGCGTTACTTAAATCATTTCAATATTTGACATATTACGTTTTACATAAACAACTTACTTTCACAAGACATTGATTTACAAAACAACTTATCTTATACAAACTCATTTTTCTTAGTTATTTATTTAACCTTACATTATTCTCTTATTTATACATATCATTGCTTTTTGAATGATTTACAAAACAAAACAACTTACAAGGTTTATGACTGACTTTTGTTAAACAACTTTTTCTAAACTTATAAGTCATGAATCCTATTTTCACAAATCCTATGTATCTCACAGGCATTTTTATGCTGACGTACCTATTTTCACATGTGTTTTCAGGAGCTTTTGCGTAGGATGATGATCGTGACACTAGGGCGGACCTGTGCCTTAGAGAATAAAAATGAAGATAGACTAGTATAATTATGTTATAAACTCTTTGATTCCTGTTTAAAACAATGTAACTCTTATGTTGATAAATAAAATACAACTTTGTATGCCATGGTTATGAAACAATTAATTCTGTTACAGCACTCCCCGACGTTTCCGCCACGATTTGATGTTTTACGTGGTCGGGGTGTGACAGAAGAGTTGTTATCAGAGCCAATGGTTATAGGGAATTAGGTTATTAGTAATGCTTTGACCTAGACTATAACCTTTCTAGGACCCCAACACAAGTTATCTTGTGTTTAGATCTTAAAACATGTACATCACCTATCCTTAGGTGGTTATCAAAACAAAAACCAAATTTTCCGAAATGATTTTTGAAAAACAATCTTCTGTTTTTGAATGATTTATTACAAGGTTTTGAACCCTCCATTGTAAGGTTTTGAACCCTCTGTTATAAGGTTTTGAACCCTTTGAGTTTTCAAAATCCCGTCAAGGTTTTGGGTTTTAAATAATGTGAACACGTGCAAACTGGAAGAGTGAATGCCTGTACCCTGGGTTTTCTGTCTAAGGCTAGAGTGTTCGTACAAATCCACATAATCGGACCAGTCACTCTTACCTGGGAACTCTTGGGGTGAGTGTTCACTTATAGGCGAGCATGTCTTCGCGATACATTATTTTTCACCCATTTACTTTGATTAGTCATTGTGTGTCGTTTGTTAGCTTGGTAATGCGGACGAATGACCACCATCTTTTCTTTTGTTAATTTTGTTTCATCTCATTCTCTTCATCCAATCATCTCACTCGTTCCCTTTCATGTTTTCCTCTTTTAGAATGCCTCCTCGACGCGAAAACCAGATAGCGACTGCCGAACTGGCAGAAATCATTGCGCAGCAGATGGCTGCTCAATTCCCAAACCTCTTTGCTCAATGGAACCAAGCCAACAACAACAACAATGCTCCATGCAAATACAAGGATTTTAACTCGGCTAAACCACTCAAGTTTAGTGGTTCTGAAGGAGCGACTGGGCTTCTTCAATGGTTCGAGAGCATTGAGAATACTTTCCGCCACGTGCAGTGTCCTGACAATCGCAAGGTCGAGTTTTCTTCGAGTGTGTTTCAGAAGAGGGCTCTCACATGGTGGAACGGGGTTATGAGAGACCGTGGTGCAGAAGTTGCTCTAGCACAAACTTGGGCTGAACTTAGGGCCCTTATGATGAGGGAGTTCTGTCCTCGTCATGAACAGCGAGCTTTGGAGAGAGAGTTGGATGACTTGAAACAAGATAGTGGTGAGCATCGGGCGTATACTGATAGGTTTGAGGAGTTGAGTTTGCTATGCCCAACGATGGTCACCCCACTCGACAAGGCTATCGAAAGATACATCGATGGTCTACCTGACTCAGTACAAGACATCATTACTGGTAGTAACCCTGCCACACTCCGTCACGCTATTGAGTTAGCAGCGACATTGACTGAGTCGCAGATTCGGAAGAATAAGTTACACAGGAAGGGTGACAAGGGCAAGAAACAGTCGTCTGACAAGGAAGATAGCAAGAAAGGTCAAAACAAGAAGGGTAAGGATTCTGGTTCTTCGAAAAGGTCAAGGAAGCGTAAGGCCTCCCAAAATTTTGCTGTCACTGCCCAAGCTAACCAGGCAGCTCCCAACCAACCCGCACAACCTCTAGCGAAGAAGCCCTATTCAGGGAATGCACCTTTGTGCAATAGATGCAACAGTCACCATCAGCCGCAACATCAGTGTCGTTTCTGTAATAACTGTGGGAAGTCGGGTCATCTTGCCAATGTTTGTCGGTTTACTCAGAATCAGGCAGTTCAGAACCCGGCTCAACAAGTTGTTCAGCCTCCTGCTCAGCAACAGGGTCAAGCTGCACGACCACACTACCCACCAGGTGCTTGTTATAACTGTGGGGATCTGACCCACTACCGTAACCAATGTCCAAGATTGGTGAATGCGAATCCAGCTCAGGCTCCCGCTCGAGGTCGAGTCTTCAACATGAATGCTCAAGAGGCGCAGGCGGACGATAATGTGGTGAACGGTACGTTCCTTATTAATAATCAGCCAGCATCTGTTCTTTTCGATTCTGGTGCTGACAAGAGTTTTGTGTCATTGTCTTTTGAGCCAATGCTTCGTTTGTCTAGAACGAAACTAGGAAAACCTTTGACAGTAGAAGTTGCTAGTGGTGAACCCATTGTTCTTGATTCTGTTCTACGCAACTGCCAGTTGAACCTTAACGACCATCTTTTTCCTATCAGCCTCACGCCTATGCAACTTGGAAGCTTCGACGTCATTGTAGGTATGGACTGGTTATCCAAGCATCACGCAGAAGTAGTTTGTTTCGAGAAGATCGTTCGTGTGCCGCTTTCGACATGCGAGATCCTACAGGTTCAAGGTGAGAAACCGTCTGGTGGTCTCAAGCTCATGTCTTGTTTTAAAGCTCGAAAAGATCTGCGGAAGAACTATGTGGCTTTCTTAGCACATGTTACAGCAGATAAAGGCAAGGGTAAGTCTATTTCAGATATCCCTGTCGTTCGGGATTATTCTGAAGTTTTCCCTGAAGAGTTACCTGGTCTACCCCCAGCACGCCAAGTCGAGTTCCGCATTGATCTCGTACCTGGTGCAAATCCCATTGCCAGAGCTCCATATCGTCTTGCTCCATCTGAGATGCAAGAGTTGTCTAAGCAGCTTCAGAAGCTCTCTGACAAAGGTTTTATACGTCCTAGCTTTTCACCCTGGGGTACTCCCGTTCTTTTTGTCAAGAAAAAGGATGGATCTTTTAGGATGTGTATCGATTATCGTGAGCTTAACAAGCTTACCATCAAGAATCGATATCCCCTACCGCGCATAGACGATCTCTTTGATCAGTTACAGGGCGCTTCTTATTTTTCGAAGATTGATCTGCGTTCCGGGTATCATCAACTTCGTGTGCATGAAGAAGATATTCCCAAGACAGCTTTCCGCACTCGTTATGGGCATTATGAGTTCACAGTCATGCCATTCGGTTTGACTAATGCTCCTGCTGTTTTCATGGACTTAATGAATAGGGTCTGCAAACCTTATTTGGATCAGTTCGTCATTGTTTTTATTGACGACATCTTGATTTATTCTAAGACGCGAGCTGATCACGAGCAACATCTTCGTCTTACTTTGGAACTCCTAAAGAAAGAGCAACTTTTCACCAAATTCTCCAAGTGTGAATTCTGGCTTAAAGAAGTTCAATTTTTAGGACATATTATCAACGAACAAGGTATTCATGTAGATCCCTCCAAGATCAGTGCGATTAAGGATTGGGATACGCCTACTACTCCTACTGAAGTTCGTTCTTTTCTTGGTCTAGCGGGTTATTACCGCTGCTTCATTGAGAACTTCTCGAAGATTGCAGTTCCTCTAACTGCTCTAACTCAGAAGAACAAGCCCTTTGATTGGGGATTCAAGCAAGAGGAAGCGTTTCTGACTTTGAAACAGAAACTTTATGACGCGCCTGTTCTAACTTTGCCTGAGGGCAATGATGATTTCGTCGTTTATTGCGATGCATCTAAATTGGGTCTTGGCTGTGTTCTGATGCAAAAGAACAAAGTCATAGCATATGCATCGAGGCAATTGAAGATACATGAGAAGAACTACACCACTCATGATCTTGAGTTGGGTGCAGTTGTCTTCGCTCTTAAGATCTGGAGACACTATTTGTACGGAACGAAATGTGTGGTTTTCACGGACCACAAAAGTCTTCAACATATCTTCAATCAGAAAGAACTCAACATGAGGCAACGACGTTGGGTCGAGCTTCTAAACGACTATGACTGTGAAATTCGCTACCATCCTGGTAAGGCGAATGTCGTAGCCGATGCATTGAGTCGTAAGGAACGTACTAAGCTTCATTGTGTTCGTGTTCAATCTGTTATCCAAGCTTGATCCGATATCCAGGCTCGCATTTCTCAGGCTCAACAATATTGTGTTTCACAAGGTTTGATGGATAAGGAATTTCCCTATCACATAACACCTGATCTAGAACTGAAGGACAATGGATCATATTACTTCATGGACCGTTTGTGGGTCCAAAGCCTAGATAACCTTCGCACCTTGCTTATGGATGAACCCCATAAGTCTCGTTATTCTGTTCATCCTGGCTCAGATAAAATGTATAAGGATCTTCGTATTCAGTATTGGTGGCCTGGTATGAAGAAAGACATTGCCTTATATGTATCAAAATGCCTTACTTGTCTTAAGGTTAAGGCTGAACATCAGCGTCCTTCTGGGTTATTGGTGCAACCAGAGATCCCAGTTTGGAAATGGGAAAACATTACTATGGATCTCATTACTAAACTTCCGCGCACAAAGAAAGGTCATGATGCCATCTGGCTAGTTGTTGATCGTCTTACTAAGTCAGCGCATTTCTTGCCAATCCGTGAGGATTTTCCTGCTGACAAACTTGCTAAAATCTATGTGGATGAAATTGTAGCTCGACATTGTGTTCCTTTGAACATCATTTCTGACAGAGATGCTTGTTTCACTTCTCATTTTTGGAGAACCATGCAATCTGCTATGGGGACCCAACTTAACCTGAGCACACCTTATCATCCGCAAACGGAAGGTCAATCTGAAAGAACAATCCAGACTCTGGAGGATATGCTTAGAGCTTGTGTGATCGACTTTGGTGGTAGTTGGGATTCACATCTTCCGTTAATTGAATTCTCCTACAACAACAGTTATCACACCAGCATCAAAATGGCTCCTTTCGAGGCTCTCTATGGTCGAAAATGTCGTTCACCAGTCTGCTGGAATGAGATCGGCGAGGCTCAACTTACTGGACCTGCCCTCATTTTAGAGACAACTGACAAGATAAAGAAAGTTCGTGATAACCTTCAGACAGCTAGAAGCCGTCAAAAGAGTTACGCGGACCCAAAACGCAAGCCCTTGGAATTTCAAGTCGGTGATCGAGTATTACTTAAGGTCTCACCTTGGAAATGTGTGATCAGATTTGGAAAGAAAGGAAAACTTGCACCTAGATACGTTGGACCATTCAAGATCGTCGAAAGAATCGGTAAGGTAGCCTACAAACTTTAGTTACCTCCTGAACTTGGAAATGTTCATCCAACCTTTCACGTGTGCAATCTCAAGAGGTGTTTAGCTGATGAGAACCTCCACATACCGCTTGACGAAATTCGTGTTGATAAAACACTGAAATTTGTTGAGAAACCAGTGGAAATCATGGAACGTGAAGTCAAGTGGCTTAAACGCAAGCGCATTCCTTTGGTCAAATTTCGCTGGGAAGCTAAACGTGGACCCGAGTTTACTTGGGAATGCGAAGATCAAATGAAGGCGAAATATCCGCATCTTTTCCCACGAGTTTCCTCTAAATAAATTTCGGGACGAAATTTCCACAAGTAGGGAGACTGTAACATCTGTGCTTGTAATCATTGTGAACAGTTCAGTTATCAATAAAACAATGTTATTTGATCCCAATGTTTGTTTGGTTGTGTTTTACATTTTTCATGTTTTGACTTTTATTCAATTTCAAACTCTATATCGCTTTCTGGAGAGTTATACGCAAACTGGTGCGTAAACGTAATCAGTTTAATGCGAAAAATACTCCAAAACATCAACATATACTTAACATACCTTAAATAACCTTTACATAACTTAGAAATAAGTTTTGAAGGCTTTGGTATGGCAAAAACGAGTTAATTCGCTTACAGGGACTAAACTTGACAAACTGCGAAAGTATGCCAATTTGAACTGTAACAGACATTCCGGAACATGACCATAAGTTAAACATACCATAAATATCCTTTAAATAGCTTAGAAATAGGCTTTGAGGGGTTCGGTGTGCTAAAATAAACTTTTGGGTCATTCAGGGACTAAAAGCGTCAAAAAGTGCACAAGTTTGCATTTTCGCGCATAACTTACGTTCTGAATACCTCCGGACATCCAAAAATTTATGTAAGCACTAAAATATTTTATTTTAGTGTTTGGCATAAGAAAAATCCATTCGTCACGCATTTTGGATCGTTTTTCGCGCTTGTGCGCATCCCGTCGTAATTAAGCGAACATCGCGATCGTACGACCAAACGAACTGACATCCGACATATTTTTGAGCATGTTTCATGTCCACAATGTTTAGGCATCATTTTAGGGCCTTAACGTTGGCTTAACGGGCCTTAAACGTGTCGGAAATGGCTTAAACACGTAACAGGGACTGAAACTGTCATTTCTGAATATTGGTTTCTGACCAGTCAGGCCAGGCGGCCTGCGTAAGGTTAGTGTGTCCTCTTACGCGACCCGCGTCAGGCTCCCAGATCAGATAAGATCAATTAATCAGCAGATTACAGCTGTTAAACTCTCAACCACACACCCACACTTGCACTTTCAGCTCATGAGAGGCCATTTTTAGTCACCACAACATTCCAACAAGTGTACGCCTTAGATTCGATCACGGTTTCCAAGAAACGATCCTAACGGTTCGGGAAATCCTATAAATACCCACATCCCCCAACTTCAAAACCCACTAGAATCTGATTTGAGAAGCTCTAAGTTGAAACCTTTGTTTCATACCTGAGCTACTTGAATCAAGATTAGCATTCGGGGACCCTTCGTAAGTATTCCTTCGTTCTTTTATTGCTTTTCGAGTCCGAAAGTCAAACTTTGTTTGACTTTCTGCGTTGACCAGTTTATGGTCAATGCGAAGTTCGTTTGAATTTCGCAACGTGATTGTAATCATGATGGTTATAGTCCCTTGTGACTATGCCTACTGATTACCACGTTGTCTAGGGTCGTAAGGGTAAACGATCTAATAAATCGCTTATACCTTCGAACCCGACCAATTTGGTCGATCATTAGGATCCGACCAAATACATTAGGTGACCATAGTAGGTAGGGAATAACCTTCCGAGGTTATACCTTATGGTCACGACGTTTAAGTAGTTGTATGATAGGTAGTTTATATGCCTTAGGTAAATTACCAAAATATCCCTTTGATGCCAAAATTCATTATAAACATATGTGACATAACTTTTGGCATCTAAACTGATTTGGCGACAATATTAGGCATGTTAAGGCATATTCTACTTGTCATAGGACTAGTTAGGCGGTCCGAACGCGTTTCACGCGAACGACGCGCTAAAGTAGCATAAGCTACCTAAACGGGTCGTAATGGGTCGTAAGCACTTATGTTAGGTTTCATTTAGTATGTAGGCTTTGTTAAACCATATTACACGAGTCTCCATACTCGTTTGGTTTACGAACCCTCATTCTATCTGATCCTCCGATATAGGTCCGGTTTATTAACATAGTTACCTATATTAGGTGTCGTTTGATTTCCATGATCTCTAGCTTTGCTTGGTGGTTATCTTAGGACTTCTGAGCAATCTCAAGTGAGTACATAGACCCCTCTTTTACTGTTTTCAAACTGTTTTGGGGTGAAACACATGTGCCTACTTGTTACTTTCATGTTTTTTTCCATGTTTTCATATCATATGCTTGTTATGTTCAATAGTACACTTATAGTACATGATTTCATTGTGTTCATGCTATGTATGCCCATTGTGTGCATATTTAGTACATTGTTTTACATTACATTTCATGCTATGTATGCCCATTGCGTGCATATTTAGTACATTGTTCTACATTACATTTCATGCTATGTATGTCCATTGTGTGCATACTTAGTACATTGTTTTACATTACATTTCACGCTATGTATGTTCATTTGATTACATACTTAGTGCATTGTTTTCACATGCTTACATTTTGGTATGACATTTGGGTTGTTTAAAATGGAACAATACATTCATTAACATTAGCTACGCCGTTCGTTAGTAGGTAGTGGTACCATAGGAATTGACAACTCCCGTTCCGGACTTCCTGGGTAGGTTTGGATGAAAGGAATGACCGAATTCGATACACATAACTTAGATAAACCTTTAATTTGTTTAAGGGTTTATCGCTACAGTCTCAAGGCTTGGATGTATGCATTTTCACAATACCGCATAAATGTTTGTATCAGTATAGCATGCATTTGTTCCACAAAACATAACTTTGATTTAAACCATGTTTTACTTCAATACCTTGTTTTTGTGCATTTCACATATGGTGTAGTTGATATATTTCACTTACCATACATGATGTTTTTGGGTACACATTACATGATCGACATTAAACATAAACATTTTGACATTGATATACACATTTAGTGGTTTACATTGGACACAGACATTTCGATATGGTTTACACATTAACACATGCCAATTCATTTATACATAGACAATTTACATTGGTGGTTGGTTTGAGTAAGTGATTTGAGTAACGAGGCGTGTGTAATATGATACAAGCATGGTGGATACGCCGCTGGTACTTCCTATAAATAAGTGTTTGTATGATATTACATGTCGCAGCGTTACTTAAATCATTTCAATATTTGACATATTACGTTTTACATAAACAACTTACTTTCACAAGACATTGATTTACAAAACAACTTATCTTATACAAACTCATTTTTCTTAGTTATTTATTTAACCTTACATTATTCTCTTATTTATACATATCATTGCTTTTTGAATGATTTACAAAACAAAACAACTTACAAGGTTTATGACTGACTTTTGTTAAACAACTTTTTCTAAACTTATAAGTCATGAATCCTATTTTCACAAATCCTATGTATCTCACAGGCATTTTTATGCTGACGTACCTATTTTCACATGTGTTTTCAGGAGCTTTTGCGTAGGATGATGATCGTGACACTAGGGCGGACCTGTGCCTTAGAGAATAAAAATGAAGATAGACTAGTATAATTATGTTATAAACTCTTTGATTCCTGTTTAAAACAATGTAACTCTTATGTTGATAAATAAAATATAACTTTGTATGCCATGGTTATGAAACAATTAATTCTGTTACAGCACTCCCCGACGTTTCCGCCACGATTTGATGTTTTACGTGGTCGGGGTGTGACAGAAGAGTTGTTATCAGAGCCAATGGTTATAGGGAATTAGGTTATTAGTAATGCTTTGACCTAGACTATAACCTTTCTAGGACCCCAACACAAGTTATCTTGTGTTTAGATCTTAAAACATGTACATCACCTATCCTTAGGTGGTTATCAAAACAAAAACCAAATTTTCCGAAATGATTTTTGAAAAACAATCTTCTGTTTTTGAATGATTTATTACAAGGTTTTGAACCCTCCATTGTAAGGTTTTGAACCCTCTGTTATAAGGTTTTGAACCCTTTGAGTTTTCAAAATCCCGTCAAGGTTTTGGGTTTTAAATAATGTGAACACGTGCAAACTGGAAGAGTGAATGCCTGTACCCTGGGTTTTCTGTCTAAGGCTAGAGTGTTCGTACAAATCCACATAATCGGACCAGTCACTCTTACCTGGGAACTCTTGGGGTGAGTGTTCACTTATAGGCGAGCATGTCTTCGCGATACATTATTTTTCACCCATTTACTTTGATTAGTCATTGTGTGTCGTTTGTTAGCTTGGTAATGCGGACGAATGACCACCATCTTTTCTTTTGTTAATTTTGTTTCATCTCATTCTCTTCATCCAATCATCTCACTCGTTCCCTTTCATGTTTTCCTCTTTTAGAATGCCTCCTCGACGCGAAAACCAGATAGCGACTGCCGAACTGGCAGAAATCATTGCGCAGCAGATGGCTGCTCAATTCCCAAACCTCTTTGCTCAATGGAACCAAGCCAACAACAACAACAATGCTCCATGCAAATACAAGGATTTTAACTCGGCTAAACCACTCAAGTTTAGTGGTTCTGAAGGAGCGACTGGGCTTCTTCAATGGTTCGAGAGCATTGAGAATACTTTCCGCCACGTGCAGTGTCCTGACAATCGCAAGGTCGAGTTTTCTTCGAGTGTGTTTCAGAAGAGGGCTCTCACATGGTGGAACGGGGTTATGAGAGACCGTGGTGCAGAAGTTGCTCTAGCACAAACTTGGGCTGAACTTAGGGCCCTTATGATGAGGGAGTTCTGTCCTCGTCATGAACAGCGAGCTTTGGAGAGAGAGTTGGATGACTTGAAACAAGATAGTGGTGAGCATCGGGCGTATACTGATAGGTTTGAGGAGTTGAGTTTGCTATGCCCAACGATGGTCACCCCACTCGACAAGGCTATCGAAAGATACATCGATGGTCTACCTGACTCAGTACAAGACATCATTACTGGTAGTAACCCTGCCACACTCCGTCAGGCTATCGAGTTAGCAGCGACATTGACTGAGTCGCAGATTCGGAAGAATAAGTTACACAGGAAGGGTGACAAGGGCAAGAAACAGTCGTCTGACAAGGAAGATAGCAAGAAAGGTCAAAACAAGAAGGGTAAGGATTCTGGTTCTTCGAAAAGGTCAAGGAAGCGTAAGGCCTCCCAAAATTTTGGTGTCACTGCCCAAGCTAACCAGGCAGCTCCCAACCAACCCGCACAGCCTCTAGCGAAGAAGCCCTATTCAGGGAATGCACCTTTGTGCAATAGATGAAACAGTCACCATCAGCCGCAACATCAGTGCCGTTTCTGTAATAACTGTGGGAAGTCGGGTCATCTTGCCAATGTTTGTCGGTTTGCTCAGAATCAGGCAGTTCAGAAACCGGCTCAACAAGTTGCTCAGCCTCCTGCTCAGCAACAGGGTCAAGCTGCACGACCACACTACCCACCAGGTGCTTGTTATAACTGTGGGGATCTGACCCACTACCGTAACCAATGTCCAAGATTGGTGAATGCGAATCCAGCTCAGGCTCCGGCTCGAGGTCGAGTCTTCAACATGAATGCTCAAGAGGCGCAGGCGGACGATAATGTGGTGAACGGTACGTTCCTTATTAATAATCATCCAGCATCTGTTCTTTTCGATTCTGGTGCCGACAAGAGTTTTGTGTCATTGTCTTTTGAGCCAATGCTTCGTTTGTCTAGAACGAAACTAGGAAAACCCTTGACAGTAGAAGTTGCTAGTGGTGAACCCATTGTTCTTGATTCTGTTCTACGCAACTGCCAGTTGAACCTTAACGACCATCTTTTTCCTATCAACCTCACGCCTATGCAACTTGGAAGCTTCGACGTCATTGTGGGTATGGACTGGTTATCCAAGCATCACGCAGAAGTAGTTTGTTTCGAGAAGATCGTTCGTGTGCCGCTTTCGACAGGCGAGATCCTACAGGTTCAAGGTGAGAAACCGTCTGGTGGTCTCAAGCTCTTGTCTTGTTTTAAAGCTCGAAAATATATGCGGAAGAACTATGTGGCTTTCTTAGCACATGTTACAGCAGATAAAGGCAAGGGTAAGTCTATTTCAGATATCCCTGTCGTTCGGGATTATTCTGAAGTTTTCCCTGAAGAGTTACCTGGTCTACCCCCAGCACGCCAAGTCGAGTTCCGCATTGATCTCGTACCTGGTGCAAATCCCATTGCCAGAGCTCCATATCGTCTTGCTCCATCTGAGATGCAAGAGTTGTCTAAGCAGCTTCAGGAGCTCTCTGACAAAGGTTTTATACGTCCTAGCTTTTCACCCTGGGGTACTCCCGTTCTTTTTGTCAAGAAAAAGGATGGATCTTTTAGGATGTGTATCGATTATCGTGAGCTTAACAAGCTTACCATCAAGAATCGATATCCCCTACCGCGCATAGACGATCTCTTTGATCAGTTACAGGGCGCTTCTTATTTTTCGAAGATTGATCTGCGTTCCGGGTATCATCAACTTCATGTGCATGAAGAAGATATTCCCAAGACAGCTTTCCGCACTCGTTATGGGCATTATGAGTTCACAGTCATGCCATTCGGTTTGACTAATGCTCCTGCTGTTTTCATGGACTTAATGAATAGGGTCTGCAAACCTTATTTGGATCAGTTCGTCATTGTTTTTATTGACGACATCTTGATTTATTCTAAGACGCGAGCTGATCACGAGCAACATCTTCGTCTTACTTTGGAACTCCTAAAGAAAGAGCAACTTTTCGCCAAATTCTCCAAGTGTGAATTCTGGCTTAAAGAAGTTCAATTTTTAGGACATATTATCAACGAACAAGGTATTCATGTAGATCCCTCCAAGATCAGTGCGATTAAGGATTGGGATACGCCTACTACTCCTACTGAAGTTCGTTCTTTTCTTGGTCTAGCGGGTTATTACCGCCGCTTCATTGAGAACTTCTCGAAGATTGCAGTTCCTCTAACTGCTCTAACTCAGAAGAACAAGCCCTTTGATTGGGGATTCAAGCAAGAGGAAGCGTTTCTGACTTTGAAACAGAAACTTTGTGACGCGCCTGTTCTAACTTTGCCTGAGGGCAATGATGATTTCGTCGTTTATTGCGATGCATCTAAATTGGGTCTTGGCTGTGTTCTGATGCAAAGGAACAAAGTCATAGCATATGCATCGAGGCAATTGAAGATACATGAGAAGAACTACACCACTAATGATCTTGAGTTGGGTGCAGTTGTCTTCGCTCTTAAGATCTGGAGACACTATTTGTACGGAACGAAATGTGTGGTTTTCACGGACCACAAAAGTCTTCAACATATCTTCAATCAGAAAGAACTCAACATGAGGCAACGACGTTGGGTCGAGCTTCTAAACGACTATGACTGTGATATTCGCTACCATCCTGGTAAGGCGAATGTCGTAGCCGATGCATTGAGTCGTAAGGAACGTACTAAGCTTCATTGTGTTCGTGTTCAATCTGTTATCCAAGCTCGATCCGATATCCAGGCTCGCATTTCTCAGGCTCAACAATCTTGTGTTTCACAAGGTTTGATGGATAAGGAATTTCCCTATCACATAACACCTGATCTAGAACTGAAGGACAATGGATCGTATTACTTCATGGACCGTTTGTGGGTCCCAAGCCTATATAACCTTCGCACCTTGCTTATGGATGAAGCCCATAAGTCTCGTTATTCTGTTCATCCTGGCTCAGATAAAATGTATAAGGATCTTCGTATTCAGTATTGGTGGCCTGGTATGAAGAAAGACATTGCCTTATATGTATTAAAATGCCTTACTTGTCTTAAGGTTAAGGCTGAACATCAGCATCCTTCTGGGTTATTGGTGCAACCAGAGATCCCAGTTTGGAAATGGGAAAACATTACTATGGATCTCATTACTAAACTTCCGCGCACAAAGAAAGGTCATGATGCCATCTGGGTAGTTGTTGATCGTCTTACTAAGTCAGCGCATTTCTTGCCAATCCGTGAGGATTTTCCTGCTGACAAACTTGCTAAAATCTATGTGGATGAAATTGTAGCTTGACATGGTGTTCCTTTGAACATCATTTCTGACAGAGATGCTCGTTTCACTTCTCATTTTTGGAGAACCATGCAATCTGCTATGGGGACCCAACTTAACCTGAGCACAGCTTATCATCCGCAAACGGATGGTCAATCTGAAAGAACAATCCAGACTCTGGAGGATATGCTTAGAGCTTGTGTGATCGACTTTGGTGGTAGTTGGGATTCACATCTTCCGTTAATTGAATTCTCCTACAACAACAGTTATCACACCAGCATCAAAATGGCTCCTTTCGAGGCTCTCTATGGTCGAAAATGTCGTTCACCAGTCTGCTGGAATGAGATCGGCGAGGCTCAACTTACTGGACCTGCCCTCATTTTAGAGACAACTGACAAGATAAAGAAAGTTCGTGATAACCTTCAGACAGCTAGAAGCCGTCAAAAGAGTTACGCGGACCCAAAACGCAAGCCCTTGGAATTTCAAGTCGGTGATCGAGTATTACTTAAGGTCTCACCTTGGAAAGGTGTGATCAGATTTGGAAATAAAGGAAAACTTGCACCTAGATACGTTCGACCATTCAAGATCGTAGAAAGAATCGGTAAGGTAGCCTACAGACTTGAGTTACCTCCTGAACTTGGAAATGTTCATCCAACCTTTCACGTGTCCAATCTCAAGAGGTGTTTAGCTGATGAGAACCTCCACATACCGCTTGACGAAATTCGTGTTGATAAAACACTGAAATTTGTTGAGAAACCAGTGGAAATCATGGAACGTGAAGTCAAGTGGCTTAAACGCAAGCGCATTCCTTTGGTCAAAGTTCGCTGGGAAGCTAAACGTGGACCCGAGTTTACTTGGGAACGCGAAGATCAAATGAAGGCGAAATATCCGCATCTTTTCCCACGAGTTTCCTCTAAATAAATTTCGGGACAAAATTTCCACAAGTAGGGGAGGCTGTAACATCTGTGCTTGTAATCATTGTGAACAGTTCAGTTATCAATAAAACAATGTTATTTGATCCCAATGTTTGTTTGGTTGTGTTTTACATGTTTCATGTTTTGACTTTTATTCAATTTCAAACTCTATATCGCTTTCTGGAGAGTTATACGCAAACTGGTGCGTAAACGTAATCAGTTTAATGCGAAAAATACTCTGGAACATCAACATATACTTAACATACCTTAAATAACCTTTACATAACTTAGAAATAAGTTTTGAAGGCTTTGGTATGGCAAAAACGAGTTAATTCGCTTACAGGGACTAAACTTGACAAACTGCGAAAGTATGCCAATTTGAACTGTAACAGACATTCCGAAACATGAACATAAGTTAAACATACCATAAATATCCTTTACATAGCTTAGAAATAGGCTTTGAGGGGTTCGGTGTGCTAAAATAAACTTTTGGGTCATTCAGGGACTAAAAGCGTCAAAAAGTGCACAAGTTTGCATTTTCGCGCATAACTTACGTTCTGAATACCTCCGGACATCCAAAAATTTATGTAAGCACTAAAATATTTTATTTTAGTGTTTGGCATAAGAAAAATCCATTCGTCACGCATTTTGGATCGTTTTTCACGCTTGTGCGCATCCCGTCGTAATTAAGCGAACATCACGATCCTACGACCAAACGAACTGACATCCGACATATTTTTGAGCATGTTTCATGTCCACAATGTTTAGGCATCATTTTAGGGCCTTAACGTTGGCTTAACGGGCCTTAAACGTGTCGGAAATGGCTTAAACACGTAACAGGGACTGAAACTGTCATTTCTGAAAGTTGGTTTCTGACCAGTCAGGCCAGGCGGCCCGCGTAAGGTTACTGTGTCCTCTTACGCGACCCGCGTCAGGCTCCCAGATCAGATAAGATCAATTAATCAGCAGATTACAGCTGTTAAACTCTCAACCACACACCCACACTTGCCCTTTCAGCTCATGAGAGGCCATTTTTAGTCACCACAACATTCCAACAAGTGTACGCCTTAGATTCGATCACGGTTTCCAAGAAACGATCCTAACGGTTCGGGAAATCCTATAAATACCCACATCCCCCAACTTCAAAACCCACTAGAATCTGATTTGAGAAGCTCTAAGTTGAAACCTTTGTTTCATACCTGAGCTACTTGAATCAAGATTAGCATTCGGGGACCCTTCGTAAGTATTCCTTCGTTCTTTTATTGCTTTTCGAGTCCGAAAGTCAAACTTTGTTTGACTTTCTGCGTTGACCAGTTTATGGTCAATGCGAAGTTCGTTTGAACTTCGCAACGTGATTGTAATCATGATGGTTATAGTCCCTTGTGACTATGCCTACTGATTACCACGTTGTCTAGGGTCGTAAGGGTAAGCGATCTAATAAATCGCTTATACCTTCGAACCCGACCAATTTGGTCGATCATTAGGATCCGACCAAATACATTAGGTGACCATAGTAGGTAGGGAATAACCTTCCGAGGTTATACCTTATGGTCACGACGTTTAAGTAGTTGTATGATAGGTAGTTTATATGCCTTAGGTAAATTACCAAAATACCCCTTTGATGCCAAAATTCATTATAAACATATGTGACATAACTTTTGGCATCTAAACTGATTTGGCGACAATATTAGGCATGTTAAGGCATATTCTACTTGTCATAGGACTAGTTAGGCGGTCCGAACGCGTTTCACGCGAACGACGCGCTAAAGTAGCATAAGCTACCTAAACGGGTCGTAATGGGTCGTAAGCACTTATGTTAGGTTTCATTTAGTATGTAGGCTTTGTTAAACCATATTACACGAGTCTCCATACTCGTTTGGTTTACGAACCCTCATTCTATCCGATCCTCCGATATAGGTCCGGTTTATTAACATAGTTACCTATACTAGGTGCCGTTTGATTTCCGTGATCTCTAGCTTTGCTTGGTGGTTATCTTAGGACTTCTGAGCAATGTCAAGTGAGTACATAGACCCCTCTTTTACTGTTTTCAAACTGTTTTGGGGTGAAACACATGTGCCTACTTGTTACTTTCATGTTTTTTTCCATGTTTTCATATCATATGCTTGTTATGTTCAATAGTACACTTATAGTACATGATTTCATTGTGTTCATGCTATGTATGCCCATTGTGTGCATATTTAGTGCATTGTTTTACATTACATTTCATGCTATGTATGCCCATTGCGTGCATATTTAGTACATTGTTCTACATTACATTTCATGCTATGTATGTCCATTGTGTGCATACTTAGTACATTGTTTTACATTACATTTCACGCTATGTATGTTCATTTGATTACATACTTAGTGCATTGTTTTCACATGCTTACATTTTGGTATGACATTTGGGTTGTTTAAAATGGAACAATACATTCATTAACATTAGCTACGCCGTTCGTTAGTAGGTAGTGGTACCATAGGAATTGACAACTCCCGTTCCGGACATCCTGGGTAGGTTTGGATGAAAGGAATGACCGAATTCGATACACATAACTTAGATAAACCTTTAATTTGTTTAAGGGTTTATCGCTACAGTCTCAAGGCTTGGATGTATGCATTTTCACAATACCGCATAAATGTTTGTATCAGTATAGCATGCATTTGTTCCACAAAACATAACTTTGATTTAAACCATGTTTTACTTCAATACCTTGTTTTTGTGCATTTCACATATGGTGTAGTTGATATATTTCACTTACCATACATGATGTTTTTGGGTACACATTACATGATCGACATTAAACATAAACATTTTGACATTGATATACACATTTAGTGGTTTACATTGGACACAGACATTTCGATATGGTTTACACATTAACACATGACAATTCATTTATACATAGACAATTTACATTGGTGGTTGGTTTGAGTAAGTGATTTGAGTAACGAGGCGTGTGTAATATGATACAAGCATGGTGGATACGCCGCTGGTACTTCCTATAAATAAGTGTTTGTATGATATTACATGTCGTAGCGTTACTTAAATCATTTCAATATTTGACATATTACGTTTTACATAAACAACTTACTTTCACAAGACATTGATTTACAAAACAACTTATCTTATACAAACTCATTTTTCTTAGTTATTCATTTAACCTTACATTATTCTCTTATTTATACATATCATTGCTTTTTGAATGATTTACAAAACAAAACAACTTACAAGGTTTATGACTGACTTTTGTTAAACAACTTTTTCTAAACTTATAAGTCATGAATCCTATTTTCACAAATCCTATGTATCTCACAGGCATTTTTATGCCGACGTACCTATTTTCACATGTGTTTTCAGGAGCTTTTGCGTAGGATGATGATCGTGACACTAGGGCGGACCTGTGCCTTAGAGAATAAAAATGAAGATAGACTAGTATAATTATGTTATAAACTCTTTGATTCCTGTTTAAAACAATGTAACTCTTATGTTGATACATAAAATACAACTTTGTATGCCATGGTTATGAAACAATTAATTCTGTTACAGCACTCCCCAACGTTTCCGCCACGATTTGATGTTTTACGTGGTCGGGGTGTGACATGACATGACGAAACATGAGTTTCTTCAACAAGTTTCGTCAAACAGCTTCTTTGGGAGTTTCGTCATTGGTATGCATTGGAGTGAAGTTTCGTCAATCACAGAGTTTCGCCAATGACCATCAGTATGGAGTTTCGTCGCTGAACTGGTCCTGAGTTTCGTCATGCAGCTTCGGTCTTCGTTGGGGTGTTGTCTTGGTCAACATATGTGGATTCCAAGTTTAGTAAACAAATATATAAGATGCATGCACAAACACTACTCACGTGAAATGTCATGAGATTCTAAAATACATGTTTATTTAATTATCACATGACATCATGATGATGTGGCGCTTCGGGAAGGCTCACGGCTCTTCGTGCTTCGTGTGTCGAACTCTGGGGCGCACGACGGAGGAATGTCGTGACATCGGGCTTGAGCCGAACCTAACCGAGTCGAACCAAACCGATTCGAACCGAACCGAGTCGCGTCCACATATGTGTATCAACAAATAGTAACTGCAATTAGTAGAAACTTGGTTTATTAATCGCAAATGTGACATTCTTTTGCATTTATGGGTTTATGAATTCAGAATAATGGATGGATATATATGACTTGATTTGGCATGATGATGTTGTGTTTCATGTTGTAAAAACCAGGGAATTGTCAGATAATAGATTGCTTTGCCCGATTAGATTATGTGTTAAATTATAGTTCTTTAAGTCATTGTTTCGTTTTCTTGAATTTTATGTAATTTTGTAAAGAAGTACAATAACAAACAATGGTTTGAACATCTGTCTGCCTTTTGGTCAATAGTTAATGGAAACCCATGTTAGGTTCAACAGTGTTTTGAAGAGGAAAACAGTGTGAGAAGACAGTAGATCTGATTAAGTTAAACATCTGTTCAGACTTAAACAGATGTTTGGCCTTAAACAGATGTTTGGCCTTTTATTCAGAGGTTTGGACTTAAACAGTTGTTTGACCTTAAACAGATGTTTGGCCATAAACAGATGTTTCACCTTAAAAAGATGTTTTGCCTTAAACAGATGTTTGGCCTTCTATATCAGATATTTGGACTTAAACAGATGTTTTACCCAAAACAGATGTTTGGCCATAAACAGATGTGGGGCCTTAAACCAAACATCTGTTTAAGGTCAACATCTGTTTGACTATTGGTCAACATCTGATTGACTTTTGGTCAACATCTGTTTGAATTTTGGTCAACATCTCATTTAGTATTCAACAGAACTTTGAATAACTCAACATCTGTTTAATTCATTGTTTTGTTTTCTTGAATTCTATGTAATTTTGTAAAGTAGTACAAAAACAAACATTTTTACAAAATCCCAAATCACCCTATCATTTAAGTGCATTGTAGTAAAAGTGGAAATGATGTTATTCATGTGGTCCTGTTGTGCTTTTGTTTGACCTCTAATATGGGTTCATGAACTAATCCGGTGATTCGAAGACATTGTTGTTGAATCGAATGAGATGATTGATGTAATGTGGTCGTATTAATAACAAATAGTAATTAATATAATAAGTTTCCCGAGCCCGGGAAGCAATCTCGGATAATAACCTAGCTAAATAATATTTTATAAGGAGCAGTGGTTAGTTATAACAGTCCTGATGAACTTTCGTTAGAGTTTCACAAGTTTACTCAATTGCTGAAGTTAAAAAAAGTTGTGCATATCATGACAAAGAAACGACCCGTGTTTGCACACGGGTCTTACCGCTAGTACTATATAATAAAAGAAACCAATTAAGGGACACGTGCCATCATATTAGGCCATGTCTTATGGATAATTGTTATTTTAATTTAATCTTTTCTAATTAATTATAGATAATCATCCTATTAAATATTATTTAGTTTAATATCTTATGGATAATTATTATTTAGTTTAATCTTTTCTAATTAATTATAGATAACTCTCTACTAAATATTATTTTGTTTAATCTATTCTACTTCTCATTTATAAATTATTTATTTGATTTTCTATATCATATGACAGACACCTACTTTTTAATTATAATATACAAATTTACTCTTATTATTTTCGATGATGTAATTATCTCTAATGAACTTTAAACTTTTACCATAGTATATATAATGCTAGACATAAAATCGAAAAAAAAATTCGATGGCATCAATAACTTAAGACATAATATAATTATGTGTATAATATGCACTTTTTAATAAAATAATACCAAACAAAATTACAAATATAAAATCATTGATTTTACTAATAATAAAAAGTCTTAATTTTTTTAAATTTGATAAGAACCAAAGAGAAATAGAGATAAAACTTCATTCAATCCTTCACAATATTCAACATTACAATATATAGAGATAAACATAACCATAAACCCTAAAGCCCATAAGTAATGGGTTGGGCCTAAAATGTCTGGTTTATAACACTCCCCCTCAGACATTTAGAATTATACACAGTTTAACAACGTACTTCAGGATGATGTTAAATAGGTACTTCAGGACCTGAATAAATAAACTGATATTGCTGGATCAGCTATGCTGCCTCATTAAAAACCTTACTAAGAAAACCCAGTGGGACAAAACTTAGTTAAGGGAAAAAGAGTACAGCGTGTATAATTCTCCCCCTGAATTCAACAAACATCTTTCAATCTACGAAGACAGATCTTGTGATAGCTGCTCGAAACTGCTTCTAGGTAAAGATTTCGTGAACAGGTCAGCTAGATTTTCATTTGACTTAATCTGGCGAACATCAATTTCCCCTTCCTTTTGCAAGTCATATGTTGAGAAAATTTTTGGTGAGATGTGCTTTGTTCGATCACCCTTGATATAACCTTCTCTGATCTGAGCTATGCAAGCAACATTGTCTTCATAAATAATTGTCGGCTCCTTCTTGATCTGTTCTAATCCGCATGCTTCTTGTATGTGATTAATCATTGATCTCAACCACACGCATTCTCAACCAGAATTATATAGTGTTATCAATTCGGCATGGTTTGATGATGTTGCTGTAAGTGTTTGCTTAGTTGACTTCCAAGAAATTGTTGTGCCACCGTATCTGAATACGCAACCTGTCTGAGATTTTGCTTTGTGAGGATCTGATAGATATCCGGCATCAGCATACCCAACAAGCTGGAACTTATGATCTCTCTGATAGAAAAGACCTAAGTCTTGTGTCCCACAAATATACCGGAATATATGTTTTACGCCATTCCAGTGTCTACGTGTTGGATTCGAACTGTATCTCGCTAGTACATGTAATGCAAATGCAATGTCAGGTCTTGTGTTATTTGCGAGATACATAAGGGCACCGATTGCGCTTATGTACGGTACTTCTGGACCAAGTACTTCTTCGCCTTCTTCTTGAGGGCGATAAGGATCCTTGTGTGGATCTAGCGGTCGGACAACCGTAGGTATGCTAAACGGATGTGCTTTATCCATATTGAAACGTACTAACATCTTCAGGATGTATTTTGATTGATGGACAAATGTGCCATTGCACAGATACTCAAATTGTAGTCTGATGCATACTTTTGTCATACCAAGAGCTTTCATCTCAAATTCCTTCTTTAATAACTGAGCAGCTTTCTCTATCTCTTCAGGAGATCCGATGATGTTGATATCATCAACATAGACTGCTATTATAGTGAAATTTGAGAGTGATCGTTTTATAAAAACACATGGGCTGATTACATCAGACTTGTATCCTTCTTTTTCGAGATATTCACTATGTCGATTGTACCACATTCGACCAGATTATTTGAGACCATATAAAGATCTCTGGAGCTTTATAGAACACATATCTCGAGGTGTTGATTTTAGTGCTTTAGGCAATTTTAATCCTTTAGGGATTTTCATGTAGATGTCATTTTCAAGTGTCCCGTATAAGTATGCGGTGACGACATCCATTAGTCTCATATGAAGTCCTTCAGAGATTGTGAGGCCGATTAGGAACCTAAGGGTTATCGCATCCACTACAGGGGAATACGTTTCCTCATAATCAACTCCTGAGATTTGGGAAAACCCTTGTGCTACAAGTCGAGCCTTATATCATACAATCTCATTCTTTTCATTTCTCTTTATTGCAAATACCCATTTATAACCTACTGGTTTGACGTCTATGGGCGTTTGGACTACAGGTCCGAAAACATGTCGCTTTTCGAGCGAATTCAATTCGGCGTTTATGGCTTCTTGCCATCTTGGCCAATCATTTATGTGCATGCACTCTTCTAAAGTTTTAGGTACGTAATCATTTTCATTGATTACATTCGTTGCTATAGCATATGCGAATATATCATCAACACGTGTTTTATTCCGGTTCCACATTGTACTATCTTGTACATAATTAATAGAGATCTCATTTTCGTTCGGTACCGGTGTTTCTTCTGAAACTTCATTTTCCTCTGGATTCATAGTTGTCTCTTCTGGGACATTTACCTCTACAGGGGTTTCACTTATAATCTTTTGTGAGTTTTCACCAACTGCGTTACTTTGCTCTTTTCATTTCCGTGGGTTTTTTGTCTTTGGAACCGATTGGTCTCCCACACTTTCGTTGTATAGTAATCGCTTCTGGGATTACTTCAATTCGAGCAGGTGCATTTGATGCTGGTACATGTGACTTTGTCACTCTATTCGTGTCTGTGAATGCATCTAGTAATTCATGCGCTATTCTTTGCAAATGTATGATCTTTTGGACTTCATATTCACATTGACCAATTCGGGGGGTCGAGATTTGATAGCGATGATGCATTCCACGTTATTTCTTGTGTTACCAGTCTTTCTTTGTCCTCATCTCCCCCTAAGACAGGGAACATTGTTTCATCAAAATGACAGTCAGCATACCGTGCTATAAACATGTCTCCCGTCATTGGTTTTAAGTATCTAATAATGGACGGGGAGTTAAAACTAATATAGATACCCAGTCTTCTTTGGGGTCTCATTGTAGTACGTTGTGGTGGCGGTATTGGTACGTATACCGCACAACCAAAAATTCTAAGGTGGGACAAACTTGGTTCTCGTGCAATGGGGAGTATTCATGATCAGCAGTTGGTATATGTGACTTAGCTAGTCACAATTATTTAGGCCAGTAAATGTGTCTATGTGTCTGGTAACTGATTCATTAATCTTTGTGAATGAATTATCCTTTGAACTTCTGGTTCACATCATTTAATTTGAGGATCATGATAATTCATTCATTCTCCAACTGCCTTTAATCTCCCCCTCATGTTGGGAATGTTGACCCATTAAAATGGATATCAATTAGTTGATCCATAAATAAAGCCATCTTTAATGGCTCACTACATATATAACCATAGATAGTTATTCATTCCCAACATGTATTTCCTTATCTCCTTTAAGGTCTTATCTATGTGTGTTGTGGTGGATCAATAACAATATCTATTACACAACTAAAAACATTAGATGGGAAATATTTGATTCCTAGCCAAAACCAACTGTAACGGGGAGGGAGTATTATAACTTGTTGGCTTGATGTGAAACATTGTTGTGCATGAAAAATCACATGTAGCCAAACACAAATATGAATGTTGCTCTTAAGATCATTGGCTTTCTAATGAATAGCGAATGTTTAGTGATTATCTCAACAATAAATCATGTATAAACATAAGCTATATGAAGTTCAACATTTATTCCAATAATCATTAATAACTTGGGAATTGAATTCACCGTTATTACCAAAATAAATATACCAATTTGGATTAATATGTTTGTTATCACATTAGCTAAGCCACAATCACACAAACTTCAGGCTGTGGATTTGATAACCATTTAGACGATGCATCGATTTAAATAACTAAATGGTATCATGTTGGGATATGGATATCCTTTAATCACTTCCAGAATATTTAGGGATACACACCCTCCCTTATTTGGCTTCCCTTGAGAGCAAACATTACATGCTAATTATCAGCTTGAAGAATCTTCTAGTTCTTCATTATGTTTCACATCATCATTGACTCGGTGTGGTCTAACCGGTCATGCCAACTAATTAAATAATTATGATCCATAAACTTCTGGTTTATGATCGTATGTGCATTACTTGCACATATGTCATACAAAACGTAAGATACGAGATATCTTATAAATTCAAAGTTCAAACCATTATGTTATATAATCACTTTGTAGTTGACCACTTTTGGTGGTTCATCTCATTATTAACATGACCATCATTACAATTCTAAATGGTCGATCCCATAATTACAACTTTCTCAATTATGTCCATGATCGCTACTTTTACAATGATCGATATGTAATCACATTCACTTCAGGGAATGAGATGAAATCTTAAAACGTTCATGAATTTTCATTCTTTGCCCAGTCACACGGGTATGAAATCTATTCAAACCTTTCATACCTTTTTAATGATATAACTACTTCGGGAGTATATATCAGGTTTGACAAATAAAAATCAATTTCTCATCACATGACATCAGTTGAGAAGTAATTATATGTCTCAGTCATATAATATTACCGGTCTAATATTTTACGATCTTTGATAATGAGATATAGGAAGTATAACTTGATAATGAGATTCAGGGAGTATGTCACTTCAGGTGTCATATCTAAGCTTATATATGCCCTTTCATGATAGTAATAATAAACCAACTTTGGTTTAGTTTTTCTATTTAATACTATACGTATAATAAATAATATCATACAAAATATGAGATATACATAAAAGTCAAGTCATACAGTACATGTGATAAGTTGCCACATATAAAAGCTCTATAAAATAAAATATTTTCTTTTCAGGACAATAAACAAATATTTATATATATATTATTTATGTATGACCAGTCACAAGAATATTATATTATATATACAAAAATTTAGCATCCCGCTTTTACATAAACAAATATCCCATCAAGTTCTTGTTTTCTTACAAACATATGATCACTTATCACTCATCAAGTTACTTTATGAAAATGTCTTTTACCATAAACATTTGTAATTTATGATAATATCTTACAAATTATTGATTAACTGAAGTTAAAATACAAACTTGCATATGGTATTATCCACAAATATCATAGCAAATAATCAAATATGATAAAATCAGTAAAGTTAGAGATATTCATGCGATATATATAATGGATAACAGTTTCATCTTCATGCTATATTCAAGATTTTGATCTTTCAATTTTCTCAATGTCACTCTACTTGTGATATTTTAATAACATATACTCGTTTATAACTTTTAAATAAAAAATTACAATAATGTATTATTACTGTTTCACATATACAATATATCAGGCAGGTTCTTTTAGTTAGCAACGATATCTTTCCCCACATACATTTCATATATCCACATCTTATACATTCATTTATTATTATGAAACACAATAACATAAGCAAATAGCATTGTAAAATAAAATATAATAATAATATCAATTAATTTAGAACCAATTTATAGATCATGCTATAACCGATCAGTGGATGCATTAATTATATTAACATTACAAGACTCGCACCACTTTTGTTAAATTATATAAAATGCACTATCAGATATAACTTAATCAATTAATCATTCATTATTATATTATATCATTAATATATATCATACATTACCCCATATCATACACATGAATAAAGTCCCCAGATAATACCACACATGATGCTCAAATATGCTTTTATCTAAAAATAATTCTAAAGAAAACGAAGCTCCAATTTATTTATTTATGTTTATACCACTTCAGAGAAAGAAATTTGCATACGAACAAAGCGGTGGTAAGTGGATATCAAGAATAAAATCTTATTGATTTTAATCTTCAGTTTTGATCAAAACTTGATTTCTTTTATGATATACAAAAGCTTGTGTTTAGTATCATTAATATCCAAGTAAAAAGATGAACTAATCACCCAAAATCAATACCAATAAATTATAAAAGACTAACAAATAATAGATCTTAGGGGTGTGCACGGTTCGGTTCGGTTTTTGGGTAAAATCAAAACCGAAACTGAAATGTCGGTTTTCAGGTTTTAAAAACCGTTCGGTTTCGATTTTTCGGTTTTTACGTCGGTTCGGTTCGGTTCGGTTTTTCGGTTTTTGGAACAAAATTATATAAGATTCAAAAAATAAAAAGTATAATTTATATTATAACAATATTTTTATATGTTTACATTTAAGTTATTATAGTTAACCTCTTTAATTAATATTGTTTACATAAACCAAACCTTCTAATCTATTTTTATGTTTCTTCAAAGTTTTTATTAAATTTAATTTTTATATTAAATTTTGTTATATCTTATAGGTAATAATAAATCATTTCAGTTATAATGTTTTTATTATAAACACTTAACATTCAAGAATAAAATTAACATTTTCTACTAGCAGTGGGTTAAACACTTAAACAATTTAAACTTAAACATAAAAATATATGGATTGTAACTTATCGGTTCGGTTCGGTTTTTTTCGGTTATTGAAAAAATTTATCTGAAAACCGAACCGAAATTTTCGGTTATTAAAAATCCGAAAACCGAACTGTCGGTTTTTGTTTCGGTTCGGTTTTTTCGGTTATTCGGTTACGGTTCGGTTATTTCGGTTTTCTTGCTCACCCCTAATAGATCTTATAACATAAAAAAGAACTTACTTGTATGAACGTGTGACTGAACATACTTCGATGAAACAACTACAAATCACTTGTGGGAACGATAAATCACGGAAGGCGGCTAGGGTTTTGGTGAGAGCATGTTCGTGCTGATAACGTGATAAGAACCAAAGAGAAATAGAGATAAAACTTCATTCAATCCTTCACAATATTCAACATTACAATATATAGAGATAAACATAACCATAAACCCTAAAGCCCATAAGTAATGAGTTGGGCCTAAAATGTCTGGTTTATAACAAAATTAGATTTATTGCGGGTTTTTTTAAATATAATTTATATTTTATCACTCAAATGACTGTTTATTTGCTTCTTGAATAACATGTTTGACCACTGTATATTCTTTCAATAATCATCTCCTCAATCACCATATCTATCGTGTACCGAGTATATCCCTTAGTATTTTTAAATATAATTTTCTTATTATTTGATATATAAAATCATATTTATTCAAGCCGTGTAATACACGAGGGTTTTTAAAGATATAACTTTTTATTATTATTAGGTAAACAATATTACATTTATTCAACCCGTGTAATACACGTGGTTTAAAGATATAACTTTTTTTTTTATTATTTGGTATATAAAATTTCATTTATTAAACCCGTACAATATGGATACTATAGATATAATTTTTTATTATTTAACATATAAAATTACATTTATTCAACCCGTGCAATAAAGGGGGTTTTTTAAAGATATATTGTTTTATAATTTAGTATATAAAATTCATTTATTCAACCCGTGTAATACACGGGGTTATAACCTAGTATTATATAAACTACTAGATTATGAGACCCGTGTACTACACGGGTTTAAGGATATAACATTATAAATTATTTAATTTCAAATTGTTTTCATAAATTTACATAAGTGAATTTTACCATAGATGACACAACAAATGGTCATGTGTAAACACCGATTCTTTTGGAAACAAACCAACTTTACATAGAAATTGTCATATACTTTTATTTATCGTCATGACAAAACATATGGCGAGAGAAAATTGTCTTCTTTTCAATTTAAACGGGATCTTTCTATTTGGCGGTATTAAACGAAATCTAGGGATAAACGTTCGTGTTCCAATATTACTTCCAGAAGATAATATGAGTGCCTCAATAACATGATCACCCGGTGCTAGGACATGTAGTCGAGTTCCATTACATAACACTTTCGATCAATATTTCTTGATAACGTCATTGGAATACTGATCTTTGGTAATTATTAATAGTTTGGCAAGCCTAAAAATATAACTCCATTTAGGACATCCGGTGAGTATAGACTTGCATCAAAATTATCATGAAGATGTTATATCCTTAAACCCGTGTATTACACAAATCTAATAACCTTAAAAGTGTTTTCAAAGCATGAAAGTAAACCGGTTTCAAGTATGGGGTTAACATATTTTTTTTTATCATTTTTATCATTATAATATAAAATAATAATTTATTAAATAGATGTTTTAAACCTATAGTAAAAAAAAAATCCTTTTAAATAAGAAGAAGGTGTTGTCACATTGATATTATTTGAAATTGTTTATTATAAGTGAAATTATACTCTTATACATTTACCAACCAAATAACTACCAGCACCTTTTCAAATGCAACGCCACTGTTTGAAATAAACCGTCACATAACCATGCAACGCCACCGTTCCAAATGATTGGAATTATCCCACCGATTCATTAACATTATCTACATATACAAACCAACATCATCCCATCCACTATTAAAATAAAAGTATTAATTAACTAATTTATTTACGGGTTTTCTATTGACAGATTATATCATCTCCGTTCTCAAATACTCCATTTCCTCAGTTCGTAACCGTCATTAACAATCTTCACCACCGCCGTTTTCCGGTTAAATTAACCGTGATTTCACTTTCTTTCTTCAACCGTTTTCTCCTTTTCTTCATCAACGCATGAATTGCAATCGTTCTTTCCGTTTTAACCGTTTTAATCTGCAGACTCACATAAGGTAACGTGTTCGTAGATGTTCGATTCTTCTGTTTACGGTTTTAAACAAAATTTGTAATCGAACTTGAATAATCATGTGTTTGTGATTTTTGCTTATATTCTTGCAGGAATTTATTAGCGTTGTAAGTCATCGTTCGATTTTCGATTTTTAAGAGCATTTTATTGGAACGAAGAACAAACAACCAGTGACAAAGAAGATGAACACGACCGTGAGTTTTTACATTTTCTTTTCAATAATCTTCCTTCTTTTTTCGTGGGTTTTTTTTGTTCTAATTGTTTCCTGTTGATTGTCATCTCCTTATGGTGAACTATGTTTCCAAAACGCAGATGAAGCATCTGTTGGAGGAATTTGAAGAGGTATATATATCCATCAAAATTTCATTCTTTGAAAAATATGCATGTTTAGTCTGAGTGCATTTGCATACGTTCATATGTTTGATTTTGTTTCCATATTCAGTCTCCATGTTTTATTTTTTCTACACATTCTAAATTCAAAATCCGGGCACTTGCAATTGCAATTTATGTTAATGAAATTTTATAGTATTTCGTGAAGTTATAATATGCCATAAAAACAAACTTCTAGATGTGTATGATTAAATGCCAAACAATTTCATTAAATATATATTTCTATTGGCGTGTTTATCAAGTTGGTTTTTTGAACTATTCAAATCATTTTATTCGAATTTGAAACTTTTGAAACTAAATATGAATTCGAACCGGATTTGAATTAACCAAATTCAAATATGTGGGTTAATGAACACAATTAATTTCCTAAGAGTTAATATTTGAAGTTATAAACGTATATGGTTCATGCGTTTATTGTTGTGCGATTTATCTTTCTCAAACTTCTTGCAAAGTTGCCACATATGCATGCACATTAATTGGCGTATATTTATGTGTGTATTTTACAAGTATAGATATGTATGGCGCATTTTTGTGTATTGTTATCCACTAATTCTTGCTGATACTAAGACCATGCGTAGTGGGCAAGATTCACCCTTGGGCGTTTTGCGCCATGTGGCAGCCCAGTCAGCAATGGGCATTATGGGGCGTTTTCTAAAATGGGTGTAGTGGAGATGTGGGGATTGTGGGGCATTATGTTTGTAATAAAATAAAATAAAAAAACATTTAAAAAATCTTATTGGCAAAAAAATGGAAGCTCAAATGTGATTGGCCAAGAAATTGCCCCACCGGCGTAATTTAAAACACGCCATAAGACCATGTGTAGTGGTTTGGGAGAATAATGCCCTTACCCTAGGGCGTTTTCCGCCATGTGTCAGTACAGTCAGCAAGGGGCATTATTGGGCGTTTTTCTAAAATGGGTGTAGTGGGGATGTGGGCATTATGTTAAAGGGTGTAAACCAGTGGCGGATCTTTCCCGTTAAACGTGGCAGGGCCGGGCCGAAATACACGGGCACTAAAAAAAGCCCGGGCAAGCCCGGGCCAAACATAGTATATATAAAAAATTTCAATCCAAATGCGAAAAATTAGCACTACGGCCGAAAAATTTGCCCGGACCGTGGCCCTGCCAAAGGTCTTCTAAGATCCGCCCATGGTGTAAACAATTAAATAAAAATAAAAAACCAACAAAAAACACCTATTAGATTAAAAAAGGGAAGAGTTAATGCTATTGGCCAAACACAATCTTTGAGAGCGTGATTTAAAACACGCCAAGTGAATTTTTTTGCCAAAAAATGCTAAATAACGCCCACAGGGGCGGAGGGGAGGGCGGTTTCCGGCGTTTTCGGGCGGTATTCGGGGGCAAAAACGCCCCACTACGTTCGGTAAAAAAAAAAAGCTAAACACGCCCCGGCGTAGTGGCTTGTGGGCGAGATTGGGCACAAAAAACGCCCCTTTAGGCAGCCACTACGGGTCTAACAACGTATTAAATGAATGTTTGTTGTTTTGTTTCTGCAAGAAAATATTTACTATCAACATTTGTTTCAAATCTATTTTTGTAATCGTGAAGATGGTGGTGGTGCACCCAATGCTATGCATAACGGTACTGCGCGGCAATGCGTGCACCGCAAACTCTGCGTCATTTTTGACAATGAAATTCGTTGTTTATTATGTGTGATTGATACTATTCTATAACTGGAGACAAGAAAAGAAAATACCTAATCAAATTGTTGGCGCTCTTGAAACGTTGTAAGCGGTAAGTTCCAATTACACAATAGTTTATGCAATCATCTCAATAGCACTGCCACAGTCGGTTTGTCCTCCTTGCCCTAACCCTGCCTTCGCAGCAGTCCCAAATTCACCGCCACATCATCTTTTCTTGATAAAATTTTCACTCTGAACATCTCATCTCATCATCAGGACTGTTCGAACATCAAAGGACCGAATAAGGGTTCGCTTATGATGCTTGAACCACTTTTGAATCTTATGGGGCTCCCATGGTATATTCTATTAATTTCCTTTTATCATGTGAATTATTCAAGTAACAATGTGAGGCAATATACTTTGAACTTGCACACATATAGTCTGATTAGAAAGTAATATTTTTTTTATATAAAACCTTACGTGTTTCTTTTTTGAGTTTAATTGCCATCAGGCCATCACATAGAACTGTAAAACTCCCCGTTTCCTTGCATCTGGTCATCCCCCCATTTTACTATCATCGTTAGCCTTCATGTTATGGCGCAAAGAACACAAGCAGAGGGCGGATATTCAAAACCCCATACCAGTGCAACATATTAAACCTCAAATAAAGCATAACAAAACGATTTTTGAATAAAAAATTCCCTAAACAGAAAAAAACAATACATGAAGATAAGAGCGGTTAATTCGCTTGATCTCACGTGGGTTGGCTTGAAGAAGATCAAGGATAATAATAATAAGTTGGTAATTTTATTTGTAATTTATTATATTGGATTCATTTTTATCGTTTATGTTATATAGTTTGTTTACATTCGAAGTCATAAGTATATGTGTTTCAAGGTACCATATGAACATGACATTGTTTTGTAGGCAAGGGATTAAACAAACAGAAAAGAACGTTTTGTAGAAACTTACCAATTTTTTTTATCTAATATGATGATATAAAACATTCATAATCAGTATCCCGCCGCAACGCGCGGGTTGCGCCAACTTGTTATTACTAATAACTAATTATATATTATAGATAAGTCAAAAGTAAATGATCAATATCTAAGCAAACAATAAAACATTTATTAGTATTAAGTTGTTAAGGAATTTTCCATTGTTTTGTATTAATTAATTAATAATAATAATATTAGTGAACTAAATGAGAGAATGTCATATGACATTAAGTAGACTCTTTTATTCGTATGATAATGTAATGTGACATTAAGTGAACTTTTCATTAGTATTATATGTTTCTATATTGATAGTGATTGAAGTTAAATCACTCTAAGGCCATGTGTAGTGGTAGAGCCCCATAGTGGGGGGTTATGTGACAAGTGGCGATTGTGTAAGAAAAGAGGGTTATGGGGCTTTATATATATGTATGTATATATATGTGTGTGAGTGGGGAAGGAATAGTAACGTCGTCTTATACATAGCGGGGAGGCAAAAAACTTACCCTATAGCGCCAGCCGTAACGGTGTAGTCGGACGCTATGGGGCGCCATCATCGTTTCCGACGATATATACCGCCCCATTACGGACGTTCTAATTGTCCAACAAATTTACTATAACTATAAGCCCATAGAGTTGAGGCTTTTAGTGTTTGTAAATTTTAATATCCCTATGCTACAAATGGGTCAGTAATTTTTTAACCTAAATACTCAACAAAGAGTGTGCCATATGGAATTGTTCTATGTAGCCCATAACAACAACAATGGAAAAGAAGCACAATTCAAATCAAGGACTCTTACAATGATCTAGTTATATGAGAATCATGATTGTTTAAAAAACAAAAAAAAAAAATCTACCGTAATCTTTTTAATAAATGTGAGAAATAATATAATATTATAAAATAAATATATAAATTACGAATAACAATAATAGTGGAAAATAAACTGAAGGAATTAACAATCTATCTATCTCTACTATAATAAAAGAAACCAGTAAATGACACGTGTCATTCATTGAAGGCGTCTACATTTGTAATTTCCCGCCTTTTCATACTTATCTGATATCAATTAATTAAATAATAAATAATCAATTAATATTAAATTTTATCTTACTTTGAATGTCGGATAAAATCATTCTATTTTTTCTAATAATATATTATCTTCAAATTTAAGTTATAAATTAAAGATATTTTTTATATACTAACACAAAACAATAATCTTAAACTTAAAAAAAAAAACAATAATACTCTCATATAAAAAATTTAAAGTACAAACAAAATTTACAAAATAACTTATTAGACATTAGATCAAATTTTCAAAAAAACACTAATTAGGAAGAGAAGCTAATAATATAATTATGTTTTTTATTTTTCAAATTGGAGTTCTAATCAATTCGAATTAAACTTAACCAAGTTTGTGATTTGATTCGAATTAAACCGAACCAAATTTATGATTTTTTAAACGAATCCAATAGCATATTATTTACTATACAAAATTACGTTTATTTAACTCGTGTAATACATGGTGTTATTAAAGATATAATTTTTTTATTATTTAGTAGATATTCGCCCCGCATGCGGTATACAAGGTTAGAAAATTACATTTATTTAACCCGTGTAATACACAATGTTTTTAAAGATATAACTTTTTTTTATTATTTAGTATATATAATTAGATTTATTCAACCCGTACAATACACGGATTTTTATTATTTGGTATATAAAATTACATTTATTCAGTACAATACATGGGGTTCTTAGAGATATTTTTTTTATCATTTAATATATAAATTACATTTGTTCAACTCGTGTAATAAACGAGATTTTTAAAGAATAACTGTTTTAATTTAGTATATAAAATTACATTTATTCAACCCGTATAATACACGGGGTTCTAACCTAGTACTTTATATTTATGTTATTATATATTGCATTAAATTAGATATTAATCATATTATTTAAAAATTAAAGGAGAGAATGACATGTGACATTATTTGAAGTCTTTTATTATAAGTTAGATTAGATTAGATATTATATATTAGATATATATGTGAGTGTATGTATGTATTTATTATATAGTATTATTATTATGCAAAGATTGAAAAAAAGTTATTCAAATTGTTCTGTTTTTGAGTAAAACTTGAAATTCAGATTTATCCGTTTGGCAATTTGTAATTTAAAGTATTGGCCATGTGACCCAACCAAATTCCACCTACAAATTTTGATGACTCATACCAAGGTGCTTTTCTCTTCATGTGTGACACCTTGCCTTTTCTATCCCTAATAATAAGCAAGATCTAACAAATAGCTAATACAATTTAGGCCCCCCTACAATTTAATTGGTTAAAAAAGCTAAAACTCTTTTAACAATGACAAATTATGGATGACCTTGTTAGGCCGTGGGGTATGGGGCTTGGGCTGGGGCGTGGGTTGGGGTAAAACGCCCAAGCCACCACCCCGGGTGGGCTTGGGTTGGGGCGTGGCCCCTTGGGGCTTGGCTTTCAAGCCGGGCGTGGGGCGGAATGGCCAAGCGAGCTGGCGGTATTTCATTGGGTCACCCCGCCACGTCAGGCGGCCAATTCAAATTTTGAAATTTTTTTAACGCTCTAGGTTTGTTTATTTTGTAATATTTAGAAATTATGTAATTTTTAAAATTTTAATGAAGTTGTAGGTTTTTTTTTTATAAATGTTGTGTGATTTTTTATAAATTTTTTGTATTTTTTTTTAAAAACCATTCTGCCACGCGGTGCACCCAACCCACGCCCCGCCATACCCCGCGGTCACGTAACCAGGCAGTGGGGGGGGGGGGGCTCCCTTTACACGTGTCAGCAATTGCCCCAACCCAAGCCCAACCCCCCGCCCCACCATACCCCACGGTCTTAAAACATGAGGGTATGATAGATCTATAGTGGCAAGATTCAACAAATTCACAACTCTATTTGATATTACATCACATACCAACACAAAAAAGTAATATGGTAGCGAAAAAAAATTATATCTTCATCGTCGTAACAGTCGACTTGCTGCTACATTAATCACGTTAAATGATAAATACAATAGTGAATGGACGACCTATCCTATAAATACCTTTCCAAAAGGGAAGGTGTGCGTTCAATCTAAACTATTGTCTAAGAGAATAAACAAACCAAGTCGTTTGTGAGTTATTTGAGATTGATTTGCTAGAAGCTCCTATTGAGTTGAGCTTTAAGAAGAGCTCAATTAATAAACAAGCTTCAACCCAAGCTAGACTAGGTTGACTATGCTCACAAGTCTAAACAAGTTTGTTATTGATACAAATCAGGGTTGTTCATTGGTTCGGTTGTGGGTTAATCAGTTTCCTCAGTTCTGGTTGTTCGGTTTGACAATCTTTTTGGATGGAACCGAAAACCGAACCGAACCGAACCGAACCAAACCGAACGAATAGTTATTTTTATCTCAAAAATATATAGGATTACATACTAAATAATATATATCAGGTCTCTCACACATATATAGATAGGCATACATACATTTTATATACATATGTATATAAATATAATAATCAGAAATAATAAACTAGTTGCGCTCGAGGTCGAGCTTGAATTTTTTTTATAAGCCGAGCTCGAGATTTATACATAAAATCTTTAAACGACACAGGGTTTAGCATAGACAAGCTTAGGTCAGGCTTGTTGACACCCATGCTATTATATCTTTCTCGAAAAATTCTCCAACTTACTCTAGCTTGGTCACCATTCTTAACACTCGTGTCAAGTTTGTGTTGTTTTTCTATGTTTGTGTCGTTTTTCTATGTCACACGATTGTTTTGAACCATCGTATACGAAAAATAAATATACTGCATCTATTTGTTTCCTTCATAGTGTTTGATAGTTCAAGATGTGTATAACTAACCAAAATATCAAACATGCATCCTTATTTTGGAATCATGTCAGCCAATATGTATAGAACCATGCAGTTGAACTCCATGCTTTTACTGCTGCGCTTTCAGAAAATGTTACAGTTGTGTATAAAATTCCCGATTTTTTTCATACTCACTCAAAGCAAGGATGAAGGCCTTGATCTTATTGCTGTTCTAGACGTACCCAACAGTTCGCGAAGCCAGATTTCTTCAAGTGCAGCATTGTTTGATTTATGGGAATTCACTGGAGGTGACAAAAAGAGCGGGTCAAACGGGTTGGGTAATGGGTCAAAATGGGTGAAGTTTAGTATGGATCAAAATAAGTGGGTTCAGGACTTCAGGTTCACCCACAAAATACTTATCGTTAACTTTATTAAAGAAATCTATACACAACTAATCCTAATATATGATTAAAAAACTAGATTATCAGAATACATAATGTGTTAACTAGGATTCGAGAGACAACCTTTGTAAGCTACTATATTTGCCACTGAGAGGCCTTGACTATCATTGCAAGCAAAGAGAGAAACTTCACCATAGAAATCCAAAATATTGTGCCTACATGGCTCATCACTCCTCAGGTGAGCGCAAAGATGGATTCAACAAACCTTTATTGGCACTGAAACAGAACATGAAGATCAATCAGCACAAGTCAACAGTAGAACCGTCTTTGTTTTGGTTGATTAAAAGACCATGCAGAATGACAAAATTGAAAATCTTTTTAGCTTCCTGGTTATATTACTCAAATAAACACAAAAAGTGTTATTTTTACGGGAAAATTGGCAGGTTGGGTAAGGTTCAGATGGGTTCACATCAAAACATGTCATTTTTGTACGAGTCCAGAGGGTTGGGTCGGTTTGGTCCAATCCATAAACAAAAGGCGTTCTAAAATATGATTATGAAACCATACGAGGCATTTTCAGAGATGTTATAAAACTTATGGTTACTGCTAATCAAGCTGATCTAAAAGTGAAATCTAAAAACTCAAAGCAGCTATTTGGCAAAGCATCTCACCTGAAAAGAGTGAGAACAACAGCATTCTATGCAGAGCCACCCTTGATGACCCGTGTGCTATGCATTTTCTACACCTGCAACTTTTTACAACTATATATTACAAAAGGCACATAGGCCAATAAATACAATATGCTCTTAAATGTACCTTTTCAAGATTAGACAACTGCAAATCAAGATTAGACAACTGCAAATAGCAAAAAATAGAAAAAAAAATGATACTCGAATGATCATGGACTTTTCTTGAATGACCCTAATTGTTTTATAATTTGCACCTGGATCATAAGTTGTGAAGTTTTATGTTACATATGTATAACTGTATACAACACTGAGGTGCCACTAAACATAATTAACATGATAAACATACTATTGAAATTACTACTATATATGTAAGCATTACTTTGTTTATACCAACAAGACTGAACTCCTAAAAAAAAACATAAACACTGGTTGATGTTGATAAATCAATGTCAGCATATTTATTTGTTGCTACAATTCCTCCTGTATATTGATAAATACATAGTAGCACGCACATGCAGAACCGAGCGCCGTTTAAACTTGTTCATTTCCCTTGAGGATGTTGTACTTGCAAAGGGGACAGGTGGCATTCATCTTCAGCCATTTTACAATGCATGTAGCATGGAAATGATGGTTGCAGGGAAGCGAATGAAGTTCTGCTCCATCTTCATACGTACTTAAACATATGCAACAGTCCTGAAAAAAAAAAAGATTTAATCATCGTCAAATACTTAAAATACCCGTCTAAGTTCTAATCAAGCATAACCGTCCTTTACAAACTTACAGCATCCTCGGGTAAAAGAACACGTTCAACAGCCAAATAACCGCCATTCGATTCAATGGGAATCATTCTACCGGCTCCAACATCAGGCTTGTTATCACTATCATTGGACGCCTGGAATTTGTATTTCGGAAGGGCACTGAGGTCTGCCTCTGAAGCACCTTCCTGCATATTACCGTAATATGTTAAACAAGCCCGTGCTAAATATAAAAATTTAGAAAATAAAAATACTCGTCATTCTCACCTGGCCGGCAACTGCATACAGAATAGCAATTATGCAGGGCAAGCAACAACAAAGAGCAATCCCGATTAAACATGCCAAAGCAACACAGAAGATGGCAAAGAACACATCAAACGCTAAAAACACCACGGTCAACCTGCAATCATGAGAAAAAGGAAAAAAGGAAAAGAACTGTAATAATACTCAGCGTTTATGTGTTCTAGACGGTGATGATATATATTATATTGCTTGAAGGCATACCAGTACAGACGTGGAGCACGGCGCAGAAGAATCTCACCACCACAGACCATCCAGTAGAAGCCAATTAGCCACCAGACGAATGATACCATTGTATTAAGATTTTCACATTTTTTAGCGTAGCTGAAAAACATTTAATATTATGCATCAGACACAAATAAAAACTAATATCTCATGAATGCAAGTATGCAACACATCAACACTTCACATTTTTGTCCTTCAACTTCAAGATACTTCAAAACTCAAAGAACTAATTCATATTGCTTCAAAGTATTACACTTCACATTGCAAATACATACTCTTAACATTAGATAGGATTATATTTCCTTCATAAATTCCATCGAGCATTAATTTACGATTGTACTTCTATGTTGAATCAATTTAGAAGATAAACACTGGCAGGCATGGTAACTCTCAATCATCAACTAATTCACTATACCACAACAACACTCGACACCAATCCATGACTAAATCACTTCTCTAACAAAAATAGAAGACGTCGTCTTTGAGATTCCGGTTCACCATTAACAAACATACGGTAATATCTACAAGCGCTTAGCCTTTGCTTATCTCAGTTTCTTCATTACCTACTTCAGGCAATCATTCTCAGACTCTTCATCCATACTAGTTACTAAATCTTGTGTCAATCCACTAAATACAATCGAGAGAACTCCCATGATCACACATTTACACCACAAAAACAATCACACTATACACCGACTCACCGAGCATTTCAGGACATATTATACCTAGCAAATAAATAACTAGTTGCACCTTGTGTCCCAATTTTTTTCCTTGCCTCTCCTCTTTCACATCTTCGTATTTCAACTTCACAGTTTTGAAAAACTAAAATCCTAAAAAAGTTAATCGAATATTACTTAGGGGGCTCTTTGGTGTAGCCTCTTAATAATCTTATTGGGCCTCTGACCGATGATTCAGATTTGAAGATACAGAGGTGAATGAGAAGTCGAGCTAAATACCCACGCACGTCACACGTTCCTCTCATCTGCTCCTCTTCTGGCGATCACGCAAACCACCACCATCATCCAAGCACATCAAGACTTGGACGATTCCAAGCTCACAACCAGGTAAGATCTCTGTACGATCGTTGTGTGTGCGATTTGAAAGCTAGGTTTTTTTTTTTATAAAGTATTGATTCGTCAAGATATATGTTCGATTTGTATGAAGTGTTGTTTTGTTAGAAATCTAGGGTTTTTTAATAAAGAACTTGATTGATAGAAATAGGTGAATAGTATGGAACTACTCATAGATGAAGTTCGTTGTTCAGATAAAAAACATCAATACCAAACTTTGAGGTTTGAACACCCCTAATTATGGTGCATAACTTGATGTCTGCACCTAACCGTTCATCTGATCGTTTCTTTAATGGCTGGAACCAATGTCGATAGATGAACAAACGCAGTACCACCACCAGGAACTATATACCTTCTTCAATAGCACCGAAAGTTGCATTTTTAGCATCTTCAATACGTAGCTTTCGGTCTTCTAATTCGGTTTCGGTTCTTTAATAACAGCAATTCCACCTGATAGCTTTGCGATTCTTTCTGCTAGTTTCTCAGTGTCGTAAACAGAGTCGGTCTCAAGAAGAATTGATGGGCTTGCAGCTAGGTTATTGTATAATTTTCAAGAAGAATTGATGGGCTTGCAGCTAATTACTTTGGTCGTTTTCATGAGTACTATGTATTGAATCAATGCATAAATCACAAAAAGAAAACATAACTCTCAACATCCACATAGTAAAGTTACAATCTAGCAACATAACATCTCTCATCTATACTGACTATATCCATTTTCTCCAATTGAACCATTAGTTCCTGCACGTGTCCTTTTCTCTTCGTTCTTCCTCTTTACAACAATGAACCATGTTAAAGCTTCACATAAAAGTGTAATAACCCCCAAATACATAATTATGCCTGTGTAAGCATTCTTCCATTTCTTCTCAGGATCCAAGATGTCCAGTCCTTCGGTGGTAAATGTTCCAGTAGAATCGGTATTTGTGGTCCGGTTTAGGCCTCAAAAGTAGAGCAAAAACCTACAAATATTTACAAAGTGTTAGTTTGAACTTTGAACAATTATGGTTCATGTCAAAAGCTGCATGACAGTTGTTGAAGATATTGTCTAGATTCATTTGGGTGTACCTGAAGTGTTTCTAAAGCAAACAAGATGATTCCAATGTTCCGGTGAGCATTATGTTTGATTCCAGTGGACTCACTACCGAGCTTGAGTCCAGTGGCCCATCCGCCTGCACCGACAATATAGGCTGATGTTTGGGTTGCAGCATGGATGTAAAACCAAGCTGGATTCGCGACGTTAAACGCCTTTAAATATCTTGCTGACATAGCTCCTATGGGCATCAATACTCCCCAACTAACCAAATTCAATACTCCATGAGCCTGTCAAACATTTATCACCATCAATATACAAAACCCATATGAAAAATATTCAAGATTTTATGTTTAATCAACTGGATCATCTTTAAATGAAAAATATCCAAGATTTTATGTACCTTAACCCGACCGGAGGACAGGTATTCAGGTATTAGACCAGGTATGGGTTGATTATTTAAAAATTTCATAGGTATAAAAGGGACATAATATTAGGTGATACATGACCCGATTATCTAAACTCTATCAGTAAACATGCAATTTCTTTTTCTTTTTGTTTTTATTTTAACTGTTGATGTGCTTTTATGGTATTTATTGTTCAATTTGGTTGAATCTTGCTTTTACTTTGTTTTGTATTGTTTAAAGAAATGGCACAAAAGAGAAGTAGGATTAGTTGGAAACAAGAGGGACTTGAGAAAACATTTCTTGAAGCATGTGTTCATGAAATAACAATCCATGGACGTGAAGGAAGCAGCCTTAAACAAGTTTCATGGAAGAGTGTAGCCGAAAAACTGAAAACAGAACACAATTTCATAGCGGATCAAAAACAGATGAAGAATCGTTACTGTCTCAGCACTTACTCATTCAGAAATTGCCAAACAGCCCCTAAGTCCATTTAAACCCCCTTGTAAATAATCTATTACCCAAAATAACCCATGGTGTAATATTTAAAGTCCACCCGATTATTTACAAGGGGGTTTAAATGGACTTAGGGGCTGTTTGGCAATTTCTGAATGAGTAATGTGATGATTTACCATTCAGAGGTTACCTCTTAACCATTCAGACTTAAGGTTACCTCTTAACCATTCAGACTTAAGGTTACCTCTTATCCATTCAGAGGTTTTAAACCATTAAGAGATAGCATCTGAATGATCATTAAGAGGCTACCAAACAGCCCCTAAGTGTTGAGCCAGTAAGAGGTCTGAACCATTAAGTGCTGAACCAGTAAGAGGTCTGAATCATTAAGAGCCAATATAATGTTTAACCATTCAGAGACAAATGTCTGACCAATTCAGATAAGAGGTCTTAACCATTCAGACTCAGTATAATGTTTAACCATTCAGATGCAAATGTACGAATCATTCAGACATTTACTCGCAAAACAAACGGTCAAGATGGGCTGAAAGAAAAAGGGTTCATATGGACTTTAAATAATTAAATATTACACCATCAATTAGGATTCCAATACATTCTCCTGCCCTGCTAGATCATAAAATATTCAACTGAGCTCACATAATTATAATATTCATATGCAGGACCTAGGGTTTCAACGGTTCTAACAACTACAAACACTCAAATCACCAAATTCAGGTGATTTTTTTCATCAATTTCCATCTTTAACTTGTCGTACACAACAATTTCATACAGTTTAATCGAATTCATGTTGTTTGTTTAACTTAATCTGCTCTGCATTCACCACACAAATTACTCGGTTTGTTTAAAATTAGTTTTTTTTTTTTTTGACAAGTTACAGTTTTGTTTTGGTTCCGTTGATTTGTTCAGCGATTATAGTTGGTTGTTAATTGTAACATATGTGCTAGTTATTTAGTTAATTTTATTCTGTTTTAGTGCTGTTTAAGTTGCTGATTGTTTTGCTTTGTTTAGGTTGAGTTTTTTTGTGATTAAATTTTGCTGTTTGTTAGAGCTGTTGAATCATGAAAAGGTTTGATTGGGTGAATATTCTTGATACGGATTCGTAACAGTGGACGCTAGAAAACCCTAGCGTAATAACCCTCCTTCACACGAACACGTGAAGAAGATGATAACCCGATTAGAAACCCTAATCGATGATGAAGAACAAGCCGTTCCACACAAGAAAATACGTAATAATTATCAACCAACAATCCAAACAAAGTTTTAGGTTTTTAAACAAAACAAACCAAAGGATAAGATAAAACTTCAAACATTAAAAAAAACAAATAAAATAAAATAATTAAAAGAGACCGAGTTGGCTCCGGCTCGGGCCGTGACCAACTAGGCCGCACCTCCGTCTTCGTTACTTGGACTTCCCGAGTCGACTTCGTCTGGGCCTGCATCGTGATCAAGTTGTGGGCTCGTATCCGTATCATCCTCCCCCTCTAAAAAAGGACTCGCCCTCGAGTCTATATCTTCAGCTGGTACGTACGGGGAGAGGTCAGCGACATTAAACGTTGCTGAAACTTTATAGTGACCCGGCAGATCCACCTTGTACGCGTTGTCATTGATCCGCTTTAAAATTTTAAAAGGTCCATCCGCACGAGGTTTTAACTTTCCATGTCTTCCACCCGGGAAACGATCTTTACGAAGGAAAATCCAAACCAAATCGCCTTCGTTAAACACCACCTTTCGTCGATGCGCATTTGCTCTCGTTTGATATTGTAGATTATGCTTAACAATTTGTTCTTTGACCTGTTCATGGAGCTTCTTTATCTGATTGGCACGTTCATCTCTTTCAGCGCAAAAAGTATCAATAACGGGGTAAGGGGCGAGATCGAGCGGGGTGAAAGGATTACGACCATAAACAACCATAAACGGGCTTGTTCCCGTTGAACTGTGATTTGATTGTGATTTGATCTATTGTAAGCAAATTCGGCTTGTGCCAGCACCAAGTCCCATCGTTTGGGATGATCACCCACCAAGCTACGCAACAAATTTCCCAATGAACGGTTTGTGACTTCCGTTTGACCATCTGTTTGGGGGTGGTGTGAAGAACTAAATTGAAGCTTTGCCCCCAATTGTTTCCATAACGTACGCCAAAAGTGACTCACGAATTTAACGTCCCTGTCAGATGTGATTGTTTTGGGCACCCCGTGTAGGCGAACGATCTCATCGAAATAAAGTCTAGCGATTTGGGAGGCATCATAGGTTTTAGCACATGGAATAAAGTGAGCCATTTTGGAGAATCTGTCAACAACCACCATGATCGAATCTTTTTTTCGCTGAGTAAGTGGTAAGCCCAATACAAAATCAACACTGACGTCTTCCCACGGATGCTCCGGTACAGGTAGCGGTGAGTAAAGGCCCTGGTTAGAGTGCGTCTTTTTAGCGATATGGCACACGCGACACCTCAAAACAATCAATGAAACCGTTTTAGCCATGTGAGGCTAAAAAAACCGATCGGTTAGTAATGCTAACGTTTTATCCCGACCAAAATGTCCGGCTAACCCACCTTGGTGACACTCTAAAACCAACGCTTCACGATACGAACAAAACGGGATACACAGTCGACTACCCCGATATAAAAATCCATCTTTGCGAAAAAAGAGCGGTATTCCCCCGTCTCGGTTTTGTGCCACGGCTCGTGAAAATCTGGGTCGTCCGCATATAAATTTTTGAAATTTTCGAACCCCGTAATCACGAAGGCCGAAGTGACCGTGAGCGAGTGGCGTCGGCTCAATGCGTCGGCCACGTTGTTGGCTGACCCGGACTTGTGGCGAATAACAAAAGAGAAATCCTGTAGTGTTTCAACCCATTTTGCGTGCCTCGGATTTAGTTTTGCTTGGCCTTGTATAAACTTGAGCGCTTGGTGGTCCGAATATAAAACAAACTCAGCGGGTAATAAATAATGTCTCCAATATTCGAGGCTTCTAACAATGGCATAAAACTCCTTGTCGTATGTACTGTAACGGCGTCTAGTGTCACTAAGTTTTTCGCTAAAAAAAGCAATTGGGCGCGAACGTTGACTTAGGACACCACCAATAGCTAACCCGGATGCATCACACTCCACCTGAAAAACCAACGAAAAATCGGGCAGCGCTAAACAAGGAGCTTGGGTAACGGCGCTTTTCAAAGCCGTGAACGCCTCTTCGGCATCTTTGGACCAAACAAAACGTGTGGCTTTTAAGCACTCGGTGATTGGGGCGACGATAGAACTAAAGTTTTTGATAAATCTGCGGTAAAAGGAAGCAAGGCCATGAAAACTGCGTACATCATGTAAAGACGTTGGAGACGGCCACGAGGTGATGGCCTCAACTTTAGACTCATCCATGCGAATACCGTTACCCGAAACAATGTAGCCCAAAAAGATTACTTCCGGCGAAAAAAAATGGCACTTTTTGAGATTTGCATATAACTTTTGTTCACGGAGGACCCCAAAAACTTGTCGCAAATGGTCCAAATGTTGCTCAACTGATACGCTATAAACCAAAATGTCGTCGAAGTAAACGACAAGAAATTTCCCGATGAATGGCTTAAAAACATGGTTCATCAAACGCATGAAAGTGCTCGGTGCGTTGGATAAACCAAAAGGCATGACCATCCATTCATACAACCCGTCGTGTGTTTTAAACGCCGTTTTCCATTCGTCTCCCTTTCGCATGCGAATCTGGTGATACCCGCTTCTCAAATCGATTTTCGAAAAAAACTTTGAGCCATGCAAATGATCAAGTAAATCGTCAAATCTCGGTATAGGAAAACGATATTTGACTGTGATTTTGTTGACGGCGCGGCTGTCAATACACATGCGGAATGTCCCGTTTGGTTTTGGAACCAATAGTGCGGGAACAGCACACGGACTCATGCTTTCCCTAATGAGGCCCTTTTGTAAGAGCTCCCCCACTTGACGGTGTAACTCGTTGTATTCCTTCGGGTTCATGCGATATGCGGGTTTGTTTGGAATACTAGCGCCCGGTATAAAATCAACACAATGCTGGATGTCTCGTAATAAAGGTAAACCTGCAGGGATGTCATCTGGAAATACATCAAGAAATTCACGTAATAAAGGTGTTACCTCATCCGGAACGGGCGGCCCATCAGCATTGGGTTCCGCTATCACTAGGCCGAGAAGTAACTGGGCCGGCTCGGCTTTGTTGACGGCCAGAAATTGCTGGCGGGTGAGTAGCATCGAACTCGTTCCCTCTTTCCGCGGATCGGATGGTGCGAGGGTAATGTGGACGCCATCTTTTTTAAATGAGTACGTGTTGCGAAAACCGTCGTGTTTGGCTCGACGGTCGTACTGCCACGGGCGACCCAAAAGAATATGACACGCATCCATTGGTAAAACTTCACACCAAACTTCATCCGAATATTTATTGCCAATCGAGAATTGAACAAGGCACCGATGCGTAACTTTTAAAAGATTACCTTTCTTTAACCACGTCAATTGATAAGGCTCGGGATGATCATGAAGCGGTAATTTGAGCTTATCAACCATGGTCGAGGAGACGATATTTTCACAGCTGCCCCCGTCAATAATAACGTTACAAAGTTTGCCTTTGGAGGTCCATTTGGTACGGAAAATGGTGGTTCGTAGCCAAGCCGTGTCATCGGAAGAATCGGCGACGGTGGTGTGTAGTAACCGTTGTAACACCAAGGCTTCTCCTTTATCGGGGTAAACAAGTTCGCCGACTGATTCGTCGTCGGAATCGGGCTCGGTGTCAAAAGTGGGTGGGGGTTCGTCCACAAGAGCGACGACCTGTTTGTTAGGGCATTCGCGCTTGAGGTGGCCAATACCGTGGCACTTATAGCATCGTTGTGTCCCGGTAGATGGATTGGATGGGACGATGGGGACTGTTTGGGCGGTGGGTTTAGGTTCGGTTTTTATTTCGGGTTTAGCCGCGGCAGTGGAGGGTGGCACGGTTTGGGTAGCCGTGAATCGAGGGGTGGGTTTCGGTTTATTTTTAAGCTGTTTCTCGACCTTTTTTGCAAGGAGGCACACATCCGAAAACGACCAGAATTGTTGCAAGTTAACAACATCCGCAATATCAGTCCGTAAACCGCCCAAAAAACGTGCAATAACCTGTTCGTCATCTTCGTTAACATCACACCGCATACGCAAATGTTCAAAAGTGCCAATGAATTCTTCGACTGTCGACGAACCCTGTTTGCAATTATGGTATTCCAAAAAGGAATCCTGTCTATGATTAACCGGTAAAAACTTAGCAAATAAAAGACGTTTCATTTTGTCCCACGAATCAACTTTCCGTTTCCCCTCCCGTACACGTGACTTTTGAACATGCTCCCACCATAAAGAAGCATACTTTCTCAAACGAATCGCCACTAATTTGACTTTAAAAAGATCAGGTACCTGACGGAGATCGAAAATTCTTTCGACCGTGCGGATCCACTCCAAGAATTCGTCCGGCTGCAAACGACCTTCGAATTCCGGGATTTCCGTGCGTAACCCGAGAGCACGGATCGGGTCGGCTGGTGGCGGTCTCGGCCCGCGATGTTGATCCCGCGGCGCGAAGACGTTGTGAAATTCCGGGCCGGCGTCTCGGTCATAGTGATCCCAAACCAACGAGTTTGTCTCGGTTTTCTCTTCTTCCTCATAAGAATCAAAATCGTGATGATGTAAATCATCAGGTTGTGGCTGGCGCAATTCTAACTCACGAATCCGCTGATTGAGCCTGTCGATTTCGATGTCTCTCGGATCACGTCGATCATGGCCACTGCCTCCGGCGGCGAATCTGTGACCCTGCCTACGATCTCTCCAAGCGTCCGACATCCCGCATCCTGAAACTGCTGATACCACTTGATACGGATTCGTAACAGTGGACGCTAGAAAACCCTAGCGTAATAACCCTCCTTCACACGAACACGTGAAGAAGATGATAACCCGATTAGAAACCCTAATCGATGATGAAGAACAAGCCGTTCCACACAAGAAAATACGTAATAATTATCAACCAACAATCCAAACAAAGTTTTAGGTTTTTAAACAAAACAAACCAAAGGATAAGATAAAACTTCAAACATAAAAAAAACAAATAAAATAAAATAATTAAAAGAGACCGAGTTGGCTCCGGCTCGGGCCGTGACCAACTAGGCCGCACCTCCGTCTTCGTTACTTGGACTTCCCGAGTCGACTTCGTCTGGGCCTGCATCGTGATCAAGTTGTGGGCTCGTATCCGTATCAATTCTTGTGTTTGATTTGTATGTTAACATCTGCATCTATGTTGTCAAAAGCCCTTCGGGCGCGCGCTGGTACTTATGCACGTATCATGATCTCTCATATACAAAAGATCATCACTACAGTTGCAGTCATAGCTTCCCCAGGTATTCGAACAACTGTATTCGGGGCACTCTTTGCGCCTTTAGTGTGCGTTACGCCTTTGATAACTATGATCTGCACAGTGAAAAAGGATGCACATTATCAGTTTGTGTGGTTTGATTAAAACAAACAGGAACTAAAATTTAAGGGAGAAGTATGCTAGATTGCTAAATATTTATGATATTAGAAAGAATTTTGTACAACATAAATGGCGTTCGACTAACTGTTTTTTTTTTTTAAATTTTTTTTGTTTTATTTAAAAGAAAAATTATTTTTATTATTTAAAAAAATATTTAATTTTAACATTTTGTTTTTTATTGTTTTATTATTAAAATTTTTTTTTTGTTATCTTAGTTATTTATTATTTTTTTACTTTTTTTTCATATTTATATTTTTTTTTTGTTTTTTTTCATTATTATTATTAATATTATTTTATTTTTAGCCCATATCCTAACCTAAACTCATCCTAACCCTATTCTATCCCGACCTTTTTTTCTAATATACCCATCCCGACCCAACAACCAACCCATTTTGCCACCTTTATGTAAAACAAATTAGAGACACAACTTGTGGTTGTAATTTGTAAATATGGTTTATTTGGTTGTATAGAGAGCAACGCCTCACGTACGTGATGCATGCACCTTGGCTGTTGAGACCTAGAGCGCCTCACTCTTTTTTAACCAACAGAGAGGTATCCATGTGTGTTGGTAAGTTCGGTCACGGCTAGGGGTGCAAACGAGCCGAGCCCGAGCTCGATCAGGCTCGAGCTTGATTAACTTATGAGAGCTCGAGCTCGGCTCGTTGGTAGGTTCTCAAGCTCGAGCTAAGCTCGGGCTCAACTCGTTTATTATCTAGTATTTAGTATATTAAATAATAATATAAATAATAGTCTCATTTAGGCTCGCGAGTTTGATAAGTGAAGCTCGGGCTCGAGCTCAGCTCGTAAACAAGTTTAAAAAAGCTCGGCTCGGCTCTTTTCCCAGACCACATTACATAAGGGGTAAATGTTATTAAATATTAATAAAATCTAGTATTACACCAACGTTCGACGAGCCTGTCGAGCTTCGCATGCCAGGCTCGAGCTCAGGCTCGATAAATAAACGAGAGTTTAGCGGGTAGAGGCTGGAATTGGCGAATTCGGGCTCTCATTAAATAGGGTTACAATGGGTCAAACGAACTTCAAATGAAATCGCATTCGGTTTTAACTATTAATTTCTAAATAAACCAAACATGTGGCTGGAATGTGAAGTCTATGCTTTAGAACAATTATTTTTTACAAGCTATGGAGGTTATGTGCTCATATTTATTCATGTATTTGCAGGAAGAGGCTTTTGAAGAATCTTGATCATGCAATTAGCCGGCAATCCAATCCGTCGAACTCATTACAACGTTCTGAACGTAAAAGAAGACGCAACCCAAGAAGAAATCCGTACAAGCTACAAATCCGCTCTCCTCATTTCCCATCCAGATAAGCTACAGAAAACATCCGAGATCACAAATTCTGAATCAAAATTTCTGGAAATCCAAACGGCTTGGGAAATCCTAGGAAACGTAAAATCACGAGCATTATATGACACGGAGCTTCGGATGTCAAGACAAGATGATGATGCCGTTGCAGATGAAATCGTGGTAGATGATCTGATGGTGGAAACTGGCGGCGATGTGGTGGAGCTTTTTTATCAGTGCCGGTGTGGTGATTACTTCTCACTCGACTCTTCGGAATTGGGAGAGATGGGGTTTGAATTATTGATGAAAGGAGACAAGGTTTCCTTACAAGCGCATAATACTGCTGACATGGCATCGATTGTGCTGCCTTGTGGTTCTTGTTCTTTGAAAATCCGTTTAATGATTAGTAAAGATTAGCGCTCCTAAACCTTAAATCTTAAAATTAAGTGGGAATTTTGAGAAAGTATTCATGTTCTTGATTAAATTTTTGGCAAGATAGATGCATAACTAAATGATTTGATTGAATGTCACCATTATTGCAACGAAATGTAGATAAAATGGAAGTATTGTTTTATTGAACTTGTTTACAGTTAAGGGAATGCATGGTTGTTAAAAAAAAATGTTAATTTTTATAAAGTTTAGATATGAATTATATTATAATAGAAATGATGAGTAAGTGTTGTCTTTTGCAATTCTGATTGGGTGTAAGATGGGTTCCCTGCCATGTTCATACATGGGTTTAGTTATTGAAGCCAATATGAACAGAATTGGGAACTGGAGTCCGGTGGTGGAAGAGTTCGATAGGAGACTCCTTATGGAAAGAATGTCGTTATCGTTGGGCGGCAGACTCACTTTGATTAAGGTAGTGATGGAAACGCTCCCGACTTATTTTTTTTCTCACTCTACAAGGCCTGTTCAAATTATAGCAATCTCTTCGGGCTCTGATTGTTGGGCGTGGGTCCCTTATAATTCCGGCTCTTCTCTGTGGCATCCATGAAAATGGTTCTGTTTGATGCTAAAAACAACACTACCCAATGTGGAATGGAGTGGAACAGTTGGGTTCCGATTAAAACTAATTTATTGGAATGGAAGGCGGATTTAAACAGATTACCCACTCGTGTGGCATTGTGAAGAGAAACATTAATGTAGGATCACTGATGTGTAAGCTGCTGTTTGTTTTTTTAAGAGGTAAAATGTCTGCAGTCTGCGGACTACATCTGCAGACATCTGTAGAAGAAGAGGTAAACCTCTGCAGTCTGTAAGAAAAAGGCTATTTGTTTTTAACATATGTAGACTTCTAAAATAAACTGGTGGTGGTGTACGAACGGTAGGTGGTGGGTGGTGGTGGATGGTGGTGGTGGTGGTGGGTGGTGGACATGGATAGTGGGTGGTAGTGGTGGACGGTGGTGGTGGTAGACGATGGTGGTGGGTGGACAGTGGTGGTGGGTGGTGGTGTTTAACCCTCTGCAACCCTTATAAGATCTTAGAAGTGGTTGAGCCAAGTCTGCACCAAGAAGAGCTCGCGCACACATTAATGAAACGTCTTCGGAAAAACAAACAGTCTGCAGATGGCAATGTCTACGTGTGGAGATGGCAATGTCTACGTGTGGTCTGCGCGGCGCAGAAAGAAGAGACTGTGCAGATCTTTTTTAGAAAAAAACAAACATTACCTAAGCTGTGTGGTGAAGAAGAAGAAACAAGTGATCACCTCCTCGTGTCTTGCTACTTCGCTAATCGGGTTTGGCATACAGTATCCAATTGGTGTCGCATCACTCTGATTTACGCCCCATTTTGATTAGAGACTTAGATTTTAGTTATAAGAGTTGTCGGATGGATCATCGCATGAAGAAAGTTATTCACGGTATCGTTTTAACGGCATGATGGTGTATTTGAAAAACTAGGAATGAAGCGGTGTTCTCTTCCAAGGAAGCTATTCAACAATGGAGGAAATCAAGTCCATTAATCCCCTTTTAATCATGTTATTTGGCATAATTGGTGTAATTTTCTTCTTTCTCCTTCGTTTGTAGCCTGTTTTGCTAGCTTCTTGCTAGCTGTGTTAATGAAATTAGCCGTTAGAAAAAGCATATATATATTTTTGGTTTTCTTATACAAACAAACAATGAAATATTTCAAGTAGAGGTGTAAATGAGCAAATTTTATAATTATACCTAAAGCATAAGCCTTGCTCGGGTTTACTCGTCTATTAATTGTAGTTCAACCGTTCACAATATTATGATAACAAAATATAAACAAGGAAAAATGAAACTGAAAGAATGGTGACTGAGGCACGCAAAGATGATCGGAGTGTCGCACTCCGGTCAAAGATAATATTTATAAGCCCAAATTACCCTTAACAAATAGTTAGTGGTAGCAAGGGGTCGAACCACGAAGAGTATGTGGTTTGCGTGTGGATTCGATTGAATTAAAACAATTGTCACAATTTATGAAGCTTGCCAGATATTTTTGTATTTTTGTTTAGTTGAAAGATGTGAATTTAAACTAATAAAATTGGTTTAATTGATTAAAAACTACTAATTAACGATTGCAAGAAAGATTGATTACTAAACAATAATAAGAAAAAGGGTTCACACCCGGTTTCGGTAATTGCCAACCTAGGGTTTCTACAAGTTTTTAGATCCAACTCAATTGCATATGATTAGCGGATTTAGTGTACCGTGACTTAGGTGCCAATAACTATCAACGCTTCGAAAAACGGACAAGAATGCACTTTGTAATCAACACACGTAAAACCTAACCAAGACAATGCATACTACACATAACCATTTCGTAAAGTCATAACTTTTAACATCGTTCGACAATTTACGAATATGAAACAAATGCAAACTATTGTCAAAGGTTTCAAAAATCAAACACAATTTGTCACAAAGTTGAAGCAAGAAACAATTCGAAACCCTAAATTAAACAACTACCTACACCGGGGTGAAACCAAGGTGTTTAGCCGCTCATGGTTGAAGAAGCTTGAACACCGGATGCTTGGAACTTGAATGGAGTCACTATCAACAATTAGGTAGCAGTCAACAATTAGGTAGCAGTCAACTTCAGCAATCAGTTTAGTAATTAGGTACCAGCTAAAACAGTCAAAAATCATAAGGCAAGTGCAAAGTGCGCCATCAAAACGCCACATTACGCCCATCGCCCCGCCCCGCTCCCGTGCCCGGGCGCGTTCGGGCCCTTACACTCCTTAGGCTTGCCACTGGGTGTGTCCACTTGTATAGAAGATATCATCTTCCTTACACTCCTTATTATATACCACTCTCCTATTCTTCATCCCACCGATGTGGGACAACTTGTATACTAAAACACAAGTTTTTCCAAATAGTCCAATTTCTCTCTAAATTATTTTTTATTTAATGAAAATACAAAATTTCCATTAATAAATTTCCAACATTAATAACTATTTATTTATACAATTTATAATTAATTTATATATATTTTAAATTCCAGTGCTCAGCAAGGGCGTAGGATAGTGGGGGCGGGAGAGGGCGGCCAACCCCTGAACTTTTCGCTCAGTAGTGGAGAGTGGGATACCAGTTCAGAAAAGGTGGAATTCAGTGTCAAACATGTCAGGTTAGATATTGAAAGGCAGGCTCCTGTGTGCAATCTTGATCAGCAGTTTGTATGGAGTAAAATTGCGGTTCCAAAAGTTAATTGTTTCGGGTAGCGTGCTAGTCTTGGGAGAATCCCAACGGCGGTGGCTCTAGTGGTAAAAGAGGTCGCGTTTAGGGACGGGAAGTGCTCTTTGTGTGGTATTCATGCCGAAACTTCAGACCATCTCCTTGTTACTTGTACGTTTGCCAAAACGGTTTGGTGGTCGGTTTGTGTTTGGTTAAAACTTCCCATCCCGGGTAGCTTTACCTCAGTAAACCAGATGATGAACCACTTCACTCAAGCTGACAAGGAAGATAAGCTGAAGAAGGTGATGTATGCAGTCGCCCTGTTGACATTATGGAGGATCTGGAATACGAGAAATGATAAGCTTTTTAATAATTAATGCCTCCCAGTAAGTGTAGTGGTGGAAGAGATCAAAGGTCATCGGCTTGGACGCTGTAAAATGGGGAAATTTTGACGCGGTATGTTCTTGTCTTTTTCCTTGTTGTCTGCCTTCTGTTTCGACACTCGCTCCACTGTACTACCTTTCAAGTTTCTTGCTTGAGGGTTGTTTTATTTTGCTGAATAAAATTGTCTTTGGCCGGTCAAAAAAAAATACTGCTATTAAAGCAAGCAAAAGCTATGAAGTCAAAATAAATGATGCAAGTGATTATCAAGAAAAAGACACATAAATGGGTCTTACTCAGTTATAAGAAGGTCTAAATGCAGTCGCCAGTCGGTCAATTTGAGCTGGCTCCAAGATGCCTATCAGGCGTCATGTTATAATCTCCTGTATAAACCATAGCAGCATCTCCCACACTTGCATAAAACATTGCAGCTCCGAGGACCTTAAAGAAATATTATAACAGGGGTAAATGTTTAATTTGACTTTTGTAGGTCAAGCGAACGATTAAGTTTAACAATGATATGAGAATGTGCAGAGCTATTTGTCGGAAAGAAGAAAAAAATAATATAGGGGCTAGAGTGTAATATGGTGTTCTATATATACACCATCTCTATGTAATCCTTTTTTTGTACAACACAATTGATTAATACAATTCAAACCCCAAAGCAGTTCATTCTCTATACCAAACAACATGGTATCAGAGCAGAGTTTCTGATCCGTGAAACAATCTGCTCATCATCTACAAATCCATCTCCGCAAAACCCAAATCAAAAACAGAAAAACTCAAATCAAACCAAAATCAACTTCAAATCTGACCTGATTCAGTCGTTGCAAGGAACCCTAGCCGCCGTCGTCCTCAGTTCCGGTGAACCAATATCAGTTCCGTCGTTCTTTGAACCCGCACAACATCAGCCGTATAACTTAACCCTAGAACCCTTGTTGTCGCTGCTGCCACCGCGTAAAACTCTAGTTGTCGCAGCCGCCGCTGAAAACCCTAATACATTCGTCACCGCCGCCGCCGCCCTGTTCCGTCGAACCCTAAAACCTGCCGCTTGGTTCATATGTGCGAAAGCATAAGGATAAATCCGCTGCTGGTGTTTTGGGATTTATGGTGGTGATAACCAGACCTGTAAAGAGGAAATAGGAAGAGAAGGACTGTATCTTAAATCCGCTGGTGTTTGAGGTCAAGGAATCCTAAGAATTTCTTAAAACCGCTGACTAAACCGCTGGTGTTTGGACTTATTTTATTCCGCGAGTCAGCCACTCCCAGTCAAAAATCTTGAACGCGAGTTCAAGTCACCGGTGAATTTTGATAAATTCGCCGGCTGAGATAGCTTCGCCTCTTAGCGGAGTTATTCCGAACCTAAATCTTGAACGCGAGTTCAAGTCGCCGGTGAATTGTGATAAATTCGCCGCGTGAGATAGCTTCGCCATTTAGCGGAGTTATTCCGAACTTAATTTTTGAACGCGATTTCGGCGTATTTGGTTGCCTATTAAATACGCTCGGTTTGGTTGTCGTCTAAAAAAAATGGAAATCAATCATAGTAGGAACAATGCTTGGATTTTCGATTCTGGTGCCACTGACACCATGACTTTTGAACCATCAGACATACGATCAATGTCCAATCCTCAAAAAACTCAAATCCACACTGCAAACAATGGAATGATGCAAGTGAAAGGAGGAGGAACAATTGAAATTTCACCAACTATGAAATTATCAAATTGTCTTTATGTTCCATCATTATCGCACAAACTGCTCTCAATTAGCCATATTACCAAAGAGCTAAATTGCACAGTACTAATGCATCCTACTTTCTGCCTTCTACAGGATATCAGGACGGGTGTGATTATTGGACGTGGTACTGAGCGCCAAGGATTGTACTATGTGGATGAAGTGACTCAACAGGGTACTGTGATGTTGGCTCATGGAACTGATAACCGGGAAGCCTGGCTATGGCATAGACGTTTGGGAAATCCATCCCATGGTTATTCGCACCTTTTGTTTCCCAAACTCTTCCCTTCAAATGGGAAAATAGATTGTGAAACCTGTCTTCGCGCTAAAATCCATCGACAATCGTTCAAACCTAGCAATATGAAAGTGGCCTCACCTTTCTCACTTATCCATTCCGATGTGTGGGGTCCTGCTCCTGTGATGGGGGGGGGGGGCAGGGTCTTCGGTACTTTATACTATTCGTGGATGATTGCACCCGCATGACATGGGTATATTTTTTAAAAAATAAAGCCGAAGTGTACGAAAAATTTGTCATGTTTTATGCTATGATTCAAACTCAATTTCAAACTCAAATTCAAATCCTTCGATCCGACAATGGGGGGGAATTTGTCAATACATCTATGAAACAATTCTTTAAAACCAAAGGATTAATTCATCAAACCTCTTGTGCTCATACCCCCGAACAAAACGGTGTTTCCGAACGGAAAAACCGTATTATCCTTGAAATGACTCGAGCCCTTTTGATCGAATCTCAGGTCCCTAAATCTTTCTGGCCGGAGGCAGTTGCAACCTCCGTGTATCTGCTGAATCGGCTTCCCACAAAAGCTCTTAAATTTAAGACTCCCTTAGATTGTCTGTCTAAGTCTGCCAGTATTCCTCATCCTCTTACACTTGAACCTCGAATCTTCGGGTGTACCGCATTTGTTCATATACCCAAAACCAATCGAAACAAGCTTGGCCCATGTGCTGAAAAATGTGTATTTGTCGGCTATGGGATCGATCAAATAGTTTACCGATGTTATAATCCAACAACTCATCAAATGTTCACCACAATGAATGTTGACTTTCTTGAAACAAAATACTTTTATAACACCCAACTTAGTGGTCAGGGGGAGAATGATAGTATAGACACTCTGAGCTGGTTAACCCAAATTCCCTCATCTGAAGAAGTCACAACAGAAAACTATCACAGTACTGCGAGTCCTTCAAACACATACACACAATCCGCGGAGCACAGTACCACTGAAGAAAGTCCATTCAACGTGATGCCTGGGGTAAGAAATACTGAGAACCCTGAATGTTCTGCGTCTTATAACTATGAGACAACAGGGGAACACATAGAACCGACAACTACAGAACATGTTGATCCAGTTGTTAAACAGGTTGAACCAGTTGTTGAACATGTTGAACCAGTTGCAGCAGAGACTACCGGAAGATACTCTCTTCCACCTAGAGCCAATAGAGGGGTTCCTCCAAAACGGTACTCCCCGGAGAGGGAGACCAGAAATTCAAGATATCCTGTAGCTAATATGGTCAACGGGAACTTATCTAACAGTGCGAAAGCATTTGTTACTTCTTTATACACTGAACAAATACCTAATTCCGTAAAGGAAGCTCAAGGTAAGAAGAACTGGGAAGAAGCAATGGAAGCGGAGATGCGTGCTCTTATGAAAAACAACACATGGGAGAAGTGCATTCTTCCTAAAGGAAAGAAAACAGTTGGATGCCGGTGGGTGTATTCGATTAAATATAAACCAGATGGCTCTATTGGAAGATACAAAGCCCGGCTTGTAGCCAAAGGGTACACTCAGACGTATGGGATCGATTACTCTGAGACATTTTCTCCGGTTGCAAAAATGGATACCATAAGAGTTCTCTTTTCCGTGGCAGCTAATAAGGATTGGCCCCTTCATCAATTTGATGTTACAAATGCATTTCTTCATAGAGACCTAACTGAAGAAGTTTACATGGAAGCACCTCCAGGTTTTTCAGGGGGTTTTAAAGATGGGGAAGTTTGTAGGTTGAAGAAATCTCTATACGGGCTAAAACAATCTCCTCGGGCATGGTTTGGAAAGTTCACCTTGGCCATGAAAGAATACGGGTATCACCAAAGTAACGCTGATCATACCTTGTTCCTCAAAAGGAGGAACGGCCTCGTAACTTGCTTGATCATATATGTGGACGACATGATTATCACTGGAGATGATGTAGAAGAAATAGCACAGCTAAAGAGAAATTTGTTTTCAAAGTTTGAAATGAAAGACCTTGGGAATCTCAAGTATTTCCTTGGAATAGAAGTTCTCAGGTCTAAACGGGGGATTTTCATCTGCCAAAAGAAGTATGTTCTTGATCTCTTGGCAGAAACTGGGTTGATTGATTGTAAACCAGCAGATACGCCAATGGTGGTGAACCACAATCTTCACATGGAACTCGATGGAAAGCTCGCAGACAAAGAAAGATATCAACGGCTCATGGGCAAGTTAATTTATCTCTCCCATACTCGTCCTGATATAGCTTATGCTGTTGGAGTGGTAAGTCAGTTTATGCACCAACCGCAAGTTGCCCACATGGAAGCTGCTAAGAGAATTCTAAGGTATCTAAAGGGTACCGCAGGCCATGGAGTGTTGTTCAAAGCAAGTGGACATTTAAATGTTGAGCTCTACACGGACGCAGACTGGGCAGGAGATAAGGGAAACCGAAGGTCAACGTCAGGGTACTTCTCCTTGGTTGGTGGAAACCTTGTCACCTGGAGAAGTAAGAAACAGAAGGTGGTCGCTCTGTCGAGTGCAGAAGCTGAGTTCAGAGGCATAGCTCGAGGGCTAAGTGAAGTTCTTTGGATCAGGAAGCTCCTAGAAGACATCGGTTTCTCCCAAAGGGCGATACCCAGTAAAATTATGTGCGACAATACAGCTGCAATACAAATCTCAGAAAACCCAGTTCAGCATGATCGAACCAAACATGTGGAGGTGGATCGACATTTCATCAAGGAAAAACTGGAGGAAAGAATCATAGAGCTCCCATATATATCAACAAAAGAACAACTCGCAGATATTCTCACAAAAGCAGTCAACGGAAACGCTTTTAATAGCTGTTTGAGCAAGTTAAGTATTGGTGACCCCACTACTCAACTTGAGGGGGAGTGTCGGAAAGAAGAAAAAAATAGTATAGGGGCTAGAGTGTAATATGGTGTTCTATATATACACCATCTCTATGTAATCCTTTTTTTGTACAACACAATTGATTAATACAATTCAAACCCCAAAGCAGTTCATTCTCTATACCAAACAACACTACTGAGCTAGAAGTTGTAGAATCCTACATGTCCAGCACAGTAAGCACATATTTGGAGGTCTTTGTTAACTTGCACTGTTTGCTTGATATCCACCGCAGAAACTAAGATAAAATAACAAAAGATGAATTTAGTGGCACAACTTTTGCATTTGTAAAAGTATTCAGTTGTATGAGGTGTTACGATGTGTAAAACCATATAGCAGGAAAAATGCTATTGAATTATCTGTGATATTGTAAGCATACTTTGGTGCTAAAGTACAACACATATTTGCTCTATAATACCATATGATAATAATACTCAACTTTGCTTGAATAGAACAATAGACTCAATAGTTGACCCCATTAAAGTTAAAGAAGCTATAATATTCAAATAAGAATTAACAATAATATGATGTATATGCACTAAACTATGCATAGACCATGCATTAAGCATCAACTGATTACTGTTTTTTTATATTAAAATCTCTAGATCACTAACCGCCGCCATATATGTGCAACTGTAATATATCTATATAAGTTAATTACAATCATTTAAAAACTGGTCAGGTGACAATGGATCATGTAAAAACGTGTCGGGTAAACAAATTACAGTAAAGTGTAGCAAAATAATCAAACTCCCAGGACTATGGCACACGTTAAAAGAAACCAATCGAGTTGCTACCTAAATAAAAATCAATAGCAATTGAATATCATGGAACATCGGAACCAAATCAAGTTGATGACTTGCTGCCTAAAGTTCAGTTATCATTCAAACAATTAAAAATAGTTGTGCTACTAAATGTATGTTTGGAACCAGGAACAAAAACTCATATTCCATTTTCAACATTGTTTTAAATTAAATATTTAACATATGCCAAATTAAAATAGTCTATTTATCAAAAGCCCATATGAAATTGTTGATTTTTAAAGCATCATTCATCTCACCATAGTCTCTTAATGAAAAGACCATTCAAGTTAAAATAAAGCAGAAGCAGTGATTATATAAAAACAAATTGAACAACTGACAATTCAAATGAGGGCCAGTATCGATCTATATCTATATATAAATTCAGTGGCAAAGAAAGAAAAAGTATATTTTTTACTGCAACAAACAAATAAATCCAACTTTTCAAGGAAGCATAATTTATCACCCGATAAATTAGCTTACTGAAGAGGTATGGTCCCAATTCCACATCTACATGGCAGGGACCACACCACTTTTCCGTCAACATGGCGCCTACATCATCAAATAAATCCAGAAGCTTCTAGAAGACGTCAAGGTGGCACCGAAGATGCTCTTTCCGACAGAAAGGACGACACGTGTCACCAGTAACATAGCGCCATATAGACCTGCAACAGATCCTGGGAGCAGACCGACAGTAGCTGCACGTTTTCTCCAGCATGGACGAATATAGGCGCGCCACGTGTACCGCCATCTTGACCACAGCAGAGGGGACCAAGAGGATATTCCCCTTGGTCGGACAGCTGGCGCCCTATAGCAGCTGGCAATGTTGCTCCTCCCTCCTTCACCCTCCGGCTATAAATAGGACCCTTCATCATTCAGGTTATTCTATTCGATTCTCCACACTCTCACCCTCAACACACACTGTTTTCTTCCTCAGAGCAGTACTTATTCTCAAGCCGGAGCCCGGTTAAGAGGGAAACCCCCATATTCCCCTCTTAACGAGCTAACGGTGTTGCTGTTATGCAGGACCTTAGTCATTTGGCGAGTAAAGAAGGAGATTGAACCCACAGAAGAGACAATCCAGCTAGTTGACCATCGGTGTTAACCAGTGTTTCATCATTGGCGCCCACCGCAATTTCTGCAAACCACTTTCATCTCCTTTTTGTTCAAAAAACACTCTAGAATGACTTAACCACACCCTTCCCCTCAAGTGGACGGAGAAGTCTCTTCCTTTGAACTGATTTCGAACAATGCTCACGTTCAAAGAGTCCAAGGGAACGAGACCATCCGAGAAGGGCGAGGAAACAATGATTTCCCCGACATCTTTGGAAGCACTTCCAGAGTTGTCAATCAGACCACAAACGGAGCTACCTTTCAACCTCCACCCGGGGTAGTTAACCAAGCACCCCCAGAAGTTCCAACACCTAACCATGGAGCTGGTCCCTCAGCTCCATCGGGGCCAAACACAGCTGAACTTCTCGGCACTTTTAGGGTTACCCGAAGGAAAAACTCTGGCTTCCTGGTATGCCGAACAAATGGCGTCTTTAAACCTTGTTTATGCGCAACTCAACGCTCAGCAAGCCGTGCTCCAAGCTCAAGCTAACCAGTTCGCTTTTGTCACTCCACCGCAAAGGCCTCCAAGCACTCACGTGCTTCAACAGACCAATGCATGGAACTTAAACCATGAGAAAGCACCCACTGTCAGAAGGCAAAGCGCGCATGATACGCCCGATACTTATGGTGAAACAGAAAGCAATTATGTGCAGTATACCCATCAACAGAAAAAACCAGTGCACAGTCGTTTAGGCCCGCGCAACATAAACGACGAATGGAATAGCTATAATGAAGAAGACGACCCGACATACAAGAGAGAAAGCACGGTGTTTAGCAGATTGCCACCAGAACATGAAGCATACAAACCCCACAAGCGCGCGGGGTACAACCTAAACGCAGAGCATGATTACTCGTTGAGCTATCGCCCAGACGGCATAGCCGAAAACTCCAAGTTCATCAAAGAGATCGCAATGGCCGATATCGACAAAACAAAACTGCCACACAATGTGGGCAAATACAATGGCTTAACAGATCCAGACGACCACCTCCAAGTCTTTAATGGCGCAGGAACAACAGGTGGATGGACATTACCAACTTGGTGTCATCTTTTTGCACAAACCTTTGTCGGCGCGGCGCGCGTCTGGTTTGATAGCTTGCCAGCAGGAAGAATTAAGTCATGGATCGATTTTCGAGACAAGTTCCTAGCGCACTTCTCCCAACAACGCAGGCATACTAGAGATCCAGCTGATTGTTTGAATATATGGAGGAAAGATCACGAAAGCGTAGAAGATTTCATCACCAGATATAACAAAGAATGTCTAGAAATCGGAGATGTAGGCGAGAAGATGATGCGCGCGCACTTTATGAGGGCAGTAAAGTGTGACGACCTGATCAAACGATTGAAAGGAAGAGATGGAGGCCCCAAAGACTGGGAAACCTTCATCGAAGCAGCAAAAACAATTGCACGCACTGAGAAACAATTGACCGGTGACGACAACCGTCAATATAGTTACAATCACAACGATCGGCGCAACAAGAAAGGCAAAGGTCAATCATGGAAAACATCTGGTTACAGAGAAAGAAGCCCAGTAAGAGAGGACGCGCGCAATACAATCAACCAGATTGCTCATCGCAAGGAGGTAAAAAGGGAGAACAGAGAAAAACAGTGGACACCCCTAACAAAGACCCCTTCTGAGGTCCTGTCGACCGAAAACCACCAGTTCAAACCCCCTTTACAGATGCGAAACAAAAGGGGTCAAGACCCAAATCTTTTCTGTGAATTCCACAAAGACACAGGTCACCTGACCGATGACTGCTTCAGCCTAAAGCAAGAGATAGAAAGAGCCCTAATAAATGGAAGGCTCACCCATCTGGTGAAAGGAGGAAAGCGCGATAACCGTCAAATTCAACGAAGGGAAGAAGGGTCAGACAACAAAAAACTTCGAAAATTAGAAACTCACATGGTTCAAGGGGGTCCACGAAGACCGCGAAAGAATTATAACAAGCGCACACAAGACGACTCTTGGCGCGAAAGACAAGTTGTTTTCCCCATAGTGAGAGGAGGTCCAAGAGAGAGAAGGCCTATAGTCATATCTGGCGTAATCGGTCATTACCAAACCCACTACATTTTCATTGACCCAGGGAGCACCGCATATATCATCTACGAATAATGCTTCAATCAATTTGACCAAGAGGACAAAGCGCGCTTGGAACCAGTAGATTACCTACTAACTGGTTTCTGCAACGAAGCCGTTTTTCCTCTTGGCCAGATATCGTTCCCGGTGCTGCTCTCATACGGAAGAAATTCAAGAACAGAGGAAGTCACGTTCATGGTGCTACCCGCACATTCAAGACATGATATCCTTTTGGGGAGAGAATCCCAAGGAGATTTTAGTATGATTTGCTCCGGACCACATTCAGCTGTTGGGTTCCCAACAAAGACAGGGGTAGCAATAATTTACGCAAGCAAAGAAGTCTTGGCACCAGATGAAATCAGGGCAGCAAAAGCAAGCAAATCCGCACCACGCGCAGAAGCTGAAAAATGGGTACTGAACAGCAAATACCCGGAACAAACGGTCACCTTGGGCCCTGCGATGTCTGACCTCACGTGCACGGCGCTAAAAAAGTTGTTAATTGATAACATGGATGTGTTCGCCTGGACACCAGCTGACATGGTGGGTGTTCCACGGCATATAGCAGAGCACAGACTAAACGTCTCAAAGAGTGCCAAACCTGTGGTACATGCCAAGCGTCATCTAGGAGACATAAAGCACGATGCTATGCAAGAAAAGTCACAGAGCTGTTAAATGCTGGCATCATCAGAGAAGTCCGATATCAAACTTGGGTGGCGAGCCCAATAATGGTCCAAAAAGGAAACGACAGTTGGAAAATGTGTGTGGATTACAAAGATCTAAACAAAGCATGCCCGTGCGACTGTTATGCTTTACCAGATATTGACGAGAAGATCGCTTCACTGGCAACGTTCAGATGGAAATGTTTCCTTGACTGTTATAAGGGATACCATCAGGTGCAGATGGCCATCCAAGATGAAGACAAGATTGCATTTCGCACACCAACAGGGCTATATTGCTACACAAAAATGCCCTTTGGTTTAAAGAATGCAGGTGCAACTTATCAGAGACTGATGAATGAAACGTTCAGCGATGCTATCGGCAAATACATCGAAGTGTAAATGGATGACCTGGTCATCATGAGCAAAGAAGAAAGTATGATGCTGGTAAACATTCAAAAAACGTTCGACACACTGCGCGGAGTGAGTATCAAGCTAAATCCAGTGAAATGTTCCTTTGGCATGGAAGAAGGAAAGTTCCTGGGTTTCATCGTCACAAAGGATGGGTTTAAAGTCAATCCTAAATAAGTGCAAGCGATCGAGCGGAAGCCTTCACCGTCGACGATCAAGGAAATGCATAAGTTGGCTGGACGGTTAGCAGCACTCAACCGTTTCCTAGTCAATCATGCAGCTAAATCTTTTCCATTTATCAAAACACTCCGCAACTGCATGAAGAAAAGTCAGTTCCAGTGGACTCCGGAAGCCGAACATGCGTTCCGAGAAATGAAAGATTGCCTCATAAGATTGCCAACACTGATAGCACCAGTGAAAGGAGAACCTCTAGTGATGTACCTGTCAGCATCAGATAAAACAGTTGGAGCAGTTCTGCTCGTAGACCGACAAGGCATACAGACACCCGTCTATTATGTGTCTCGCACTTTGAATGATCCGGAAACAAGGTATGCCATAATGGAAAAACGGGTGCTGGTATTGATTCATGCATCAAGACGACTTCGCAGGTACTTCGCCAACCACGTCATTCACGTTTTAACAAATTACAACATTGGCAACATCCTCGCAAGACCTGAGATATCTGGAAGATTAGCAAAATGGGCTATAGAATTGGGAGGCCATAATGTGGTTTTTAGACCAAGGCCAGCAATTAAAGGCCAGGTGTTGGCCGATTTCATGACCGAGGTACCTGATGATAAAGACAGAGAATGCAAGGCAATGGAAAGAGCTGAAAGGCAACAGTCGGAAGAACCATGGCTACTGTATACAGATGGCGCGTCCAACGAAGATGGCGCAGGCGCAGGATTCAGGCTGGTAAGTCCAGAAAAACATGAATTCTCGTACGCCATCCGGTTAGACTTCAAGAGCACGAACAATGAAGCCGAATACGAAGCCTTTCTTGCCGGTCTGAGGTTAACGATCAAGATGGGATTCAAACACATCGAGGCGCATGTGGACTCCATGTTAGTAGCAGGGCAGATCAATGGCCAGTACGATGCTAAAGGAGACGTGATGGCGCTATACCTAGACCAAGCAAAAGCATTGCTATAGAACTTCAACTCCTACAAGGTGCACCATATCAACCGAAGCGAGAATAAACCAGCAGTTGCACTAAGTAAACTCGCATCCACCAGTTTCCAGCACCTGGCCAAGGATGTGCGCATTGAAGTTCTGAGCAATCCATCGGTATCGCTAAGGCAAGTGAGCGTTATTCAACTGGGAACGACGTCTTGGATGACTCCGATAATCATGTACCTCCAGTCTGGAATATTACCCGAAAACAAAGCTGAAGCAAGGAAAATACAGTATAAGTCCGAACATTACCAGATGGTGGACGACATATTGTACATGAAATCGTACCTTGGGCCGTTGTTGAGATGTGTCGATCCAGAAGATGCAAACTACCTGATTCGTGAGGTACATGAGGGCATTTGCGGAATTCACGCCGACCCAAGAATGGTAGTAGCAAAAGTAATGAATGCCGGGTATTACTGGCCTGGGATGCATCTAGACGCGGTAAAGGTCTTAAGGAAATGCAGCGGTTGTCAGAGACATGCCCCGAAAACGTTGCGCCCAAAAAATGAAATAGTCCCCGTAACAACGGCGTGGCCGTTTCAGCAATGGGGGATAGATATGGTTGGTCCTTTTCCAGAAGCCCCGGGAGCACTAAAATTCATCATAGTCGCAGTAGACTATTTCACAAAATGGGTGGAAGCAAAAGCGCTGGCATCAACCACATCTACCGTAGTGCGAAGGTTCATCTGGGAGCAAATAATTTGTCGGTTCGGGCTGCCTCTGAGAATCATCACCGATAACGGAACAAATTTTGCTGCAGAAGATCTCCAAGGCTGGTTCAAATAGCTGCATATAGAGCACACCTTCTCCTCGGTCGTGCACCCGCAGGGAAACGGTCAAGTCGAAGCGGTGAACAAGAGTATTGTAGACGGTATCAAGGCACGGCTGGGGACGCAACGAAGAGGCTGGGTCGACGAGCTACCCAGCATACTATGGGCCCATAGGACGATGCCAAAAACAAGCAACGGAGAAACACCGTTCAGTTTAGTCTATGGGTCCGAAGCCGTGATACCAGCAGAGATCGGGCTGCCATCGCCAAGAATGCTCACCATGAACATGATCAACAACGAAGAAGAAAGGAGGTTGGACCTAGACCTTCTAGAAGATAGAAGAGAGATGGCAGCAATTAATGAAGCAAAATACAAAACCAAACTAGAAAAATACTATAACACCAAGGTCCGAATTTGCACGTTCAACCCTGGAGACTATGTCCTAAGGGACAACGAGGCGTCAAACGCCCAAGAAACGAGAAAATTAGCTACCAAGTGGGAGGGGCCTTATGTTATAGATGAAGTCCTTGGAAAGGGAGCGTACAAGCTACGCACACTGGAGAACAAAGAGGTCCCAAGAACCTGGAATGCTCAGCAACTAAGAAGATGTTACATGTAGACGGTCGAAATTTATCTTACTTGTAATGGCCGCGCGCCAACACATTTAACTCTAATACAAGAAGTGTTGGCTATCTTATCTCATGCGAATTTTTGTTACAACTGCATATATTACTTTGGGCATACACGAAAACATCAATGGCACAGACACAGGAAACGTTGTAGACCTCCAAGGCTCTTAATGAAAAGGCCATTCAAGTTAAAATAAAGCAGAAGCAGTGGTTATATAAAAACAACTTGAACAAATGACAATTCAAATGAGGGCCACTATCTATATCTATATATATAAATTCAGTGGCAAAGAAAGAAAAAGTATATTTTTGACTGCAACAAACAAATAAATCCAACTTTTCAAGGAAGCATAATTTATCACCCAATAAATTAGCTTACAAAACACACACAGGCACACACACACAAATAAAAAGCTTACCAGACACAGGAGTTGACGGTGGGAGATGAACTGATGGAGGGGAGGAAAGAGAACTGCAGCTGACCAGCGGTGTTCACGGTCTGGTTTTGACGGTTTCAGGTAAAACTATGAGATGTAACGTTTTTTGATTATTGTAAAACGGAACCAAACAGTTGAAAATTAAAACCGAACCAAACCAAACCAAACTTGGTTTAACGGGTTTCCTAATTTGCTATGGAAAGCATTTGAGATCTGTATCAACACTATAGGTTAGAAATATAATATATCAAAGTGATCAGATGCTTTCTTCATTTACTTGTCACGTGAACATCAAAGGGAGCGCAGGTGACAACTGCTTTCCAAGCTGTAAACATGAAATAGCGGGAAATGGTTATATGCGTCGTATAATGGCCAAATCACATGGCCCATACGATGTTTTGGCCGACAAAGAAATGATTCTTACAAACCCACATGCATTCTTTCTTCCACCATGTCATACGACTCGTATGACCAGACGGTACGTATGATGTGACAGGTGGGCCGATTTAAACTATGGAGGTGGTGTATATTTAATAACTAGTTAAAAAAATCAAGAACATCAAGGTAATCTCAATCTTCCTCAACTCATATGAATTCTATTAAAACTTCGAGTTCAGATCTGAAACTAAATAAAAATAATGTTATCAAATCTTTGAATCCATCCATAGAAGTCATCAAAATCATGTGAAGGTTCCCTAGCAGCATCAACATTCAATGTTCGTCTTGGTATGAACTTCATGCTTGTTTCTCTTTAACTCTAGATTATACACACTTAACACAACCCTAATAACTAAGAATCTAATGTATTTTAATGGTTGAAGCATATATTTATTATTCATAAACCTTGATAATGATGTACAAACCCGAAACTAAAGCATAAACTCGTTTTTGAATGCAATATGTGAATAACAGATTCTGATCTAAACCCTAATCCGTTTTTGTAAGAATCATAAGTTGGTTAAAACCAAACCAAACTGATCAATTTGTAAGCCTAACTAAGTTTAAAGAGTCACAAATCAAACCCCAAGTTGGTAATTTTCAAGTAAGATTTAAGTATTCAAAAGTGGAAAACAAAACAAAACGAAAGTTCAAAATTGTTTTCGGGTAGATGAATTTGGGTCAACTTCCTAAGGGATTTACTCCCCAGTTTTAACCCAAATGACCTGATTCTTTTTGCAAAGCTTAGTTTTATGAGTCTAGAAGTATTCCAAGTAGTCTTGCATGATTTGGTTGAAGATTCGATTTTAACCGGTTTTAGACATTTTACAACTCCGGAAAATAGTTGTTACTACCTAGTTGTTCAATTAAATTGTTTAAGATATTTGAACATGTGAAAAAATTATAACAAAAACATTTCTAGAACATTAACATATATAGCTTATTGTACAAAAAAAATTCAGAACTTAATGTTTGGTTAACTAATAAAATCTCTAAACACGACCTTAAATCTGACCTAAAATCAAGATTCCTTGAAGTTATCAAAATGGTCTACATATTTACACACCTTAATACCTATTTCCACACCTTTCAAGACGCCTCGTGTAGAGCTATACGAAGCGTATATGGTTGCTTTTCCGACCAGCTTCTTCACCAAGTACAACGTCACATCAGTCATATCAGACGGGGAGTCTAGGCCTGTATGAGGGAAAGATACGAGGGTACTAAGACGCCTCGTATAGGCCTATACGAGGCGTCTTAGTGACTGATTTGACTATACGTTTGACATGTGACTTAAAGCTATACAGGTAGTCTAGAGCTATACGAGGCGTCTATGTCTCACATAAAGTGCAACATACAGTGCATTCTTTGTCCACCCGATCATTCATCATTCAACATTTCTTTCATTCTGCTTCTTCTTGTATTTCTTCGAAAGAATTTTTGTTTGCATTTGTGTTCTTATCATCCCGAAGTGTTGAAATGTCATCATACTGGGACGGCAACTATGTCTTCGGGCAGTATTCTAGAGACAAATGGGTGCCCGAAAGCGTTCCGGTAACAATTATTAGCTTAAATGTTTTAATTAGTTGTTGTTTTAGTTTATTATTTACTAATGATGATACGGTTGTTTATTTTGGAGGAGTCTGGCGTTCCCAATTCTAATGAGCAAGAGGAGGTTGTGTCTAGTATACAAGGAGAACAAAACAGACCGTTTCTAGATTTGAACAAGCATCCCACTGTTGATGAAACAGCCCCTGTAGATGACTCATACCATGCTGGTCAACCAAGTTATCCGACGCAACAAGGGTATCCGGATTATAGATACGGGTGTGAATATTCTTACGGAGGAGACGGTGGATACGGAGGAGACGGTGGATACGGCAGTCATCAGCAATTCATTTCCTCGGCCACTCCTTACGTTCATCAAAACAAACCGGACGTTGGAGGATATGGTGGATATGGTGGTTATGGTGGATATGGTAGATATGGTGGTGAGACACCTCCCATCCCGGACAGTCCGTACTTAAAAAAGTAGGTATTAATTACTATTTTTTTATTACAAGCTTGATTAGATAGAACAATTAGCAAACACACACTACTCGAGAACTCTCTGCAACTTCTTGGCGATTTCACACTTTTTACACACTAGTGATCCTTGTAACAAGCTTGTTATCATCCCGATTTGTAACCTTTACTTGTCTAATATAGTTGGTGATCGGTAGTTTCCATCACCCGAGGTTTTTTTTGCCGGAGATCATATTTTGATCAAGGGCTTTTTCCTCGTATAAATCCTTGTGTCCAATATTCATTTTATTCATACATTTGTTCATTCATTCAAGCATCACACCTCACAAAATCAGATTTGGTTGTATTACCCTAGTGTGATTTTTGACCAAAACAGAAACGTAAAACAAAGAAAAGAATAACTAAGTCGATATAGTACGTGCGAGTTGCGACGAACTTGTTAAACGGGAAAAAATAGACGTGAAAACATTGAACCACATACACATGTTGCGCCGTGTATGGAAATGAATAAAATTTTAAAAAGATAAACCAATGTATATTACAAAAATACATACGTGATTTACGTAAGTAACAAAATTAAAACAAAGAAATCATAAAGTAAATAATAATAGAAATAAACATAACAATAAAATATATAGTCCATGGACTCACAAGTCACAACAAATTTTTTTTTTTTTGAAAAACTCACTAAGCATATGATACAATACATTTATGCTCACAAAAGTTGCTAATTGATAGTATGGAAATTATTTAATTATTATTATTATTATTAATATTATTATTATTTATTATTATTAATATTATTATTATTTTATATTATTATTATTATTATTATTATTTATTATTATTATTATTTTCGATGTTACAGGTTTTCAACTCTTTAGATGAACTAAAGAATCGGATACAAGAAATAGCAAACGCGGATGGTTTCGTTATTGTCACCCGTCGATCAAAGAAAACCGGGGGAAGAACCGGGAGGGTATGGCTTGAATGTGACCGTGGTGGTGAGCACCAGACTACAGCAACACTTAGAAAAGCCGGAAGCAAAAAAACCGGTTGCCCGTTTTACCTGCTGGCTGTGCGAAACCACCCGTATGAAACCTGGGAGATAAAAGACGGAATAATTGAACATAACCATGAACTTTGTGACGACCTGTCGGCCCACGCGTTTGTGCGAAGGTTTACTCCAAGCGAAATGAAACTGATCGAGCAGCTGACAGCTCAAAACATGGAGCCGCGCAAAATATTTCAAACGATAAGGAAGCAGGACCCCGACAGATTTCATGTTCAGAAAGACGTTCAAAACGTTGTGGCGAAGATTAGAGCCGAACAAAGACAAGGATTGACTCCCATGCAGTCACTAGAAAGCATGCTGATAAACAACGACTTTATTTACGAGACACGGGAGGAACCCGGAACAGAGATCGTAACAGAGATCTTCTTTCTTCATCGGTACTCGAGAGACATGTGGCGTGCATTCCCCCACGGCATGCTGATCGATGAGACGTACAAGACAAACATATACAATATGCCATTTATCCAGATTGTTGGTGTGACGCCTACCAACAAATCGTTTATTATCGCGCATGCCGTTGTTAGTAAAGAACAGGGTGATAACTTTGTGTGGGTGCTTGAGAGGGTCAAGCCAATGTTGGATGAATGTATGGAGCCACGTGTGATTTTAACGGATAGAGACCTAGCCCTTATGGGCGCGTGTGCTAAAGTATTTCCAGAAGCCTCCAGGCTTCTGTGTAGGTGGCACATACAACAGAATGTTATGAAGCACTGCAAGGGTGCCTTCACAGACGAAGACTGGGAGAAATTTTTGTCATTCTGGGGACATTGATTGAGTCTCCATCCATACTCATTTACGAGTACCACTTGCGCAACATGCGAAAGCGACTTGTGGAGTGCAAACGTTCTAGTAAGTTTTTCTAATAACATACGACTCACCTATGCAAATTTTATTAAATTATTTTTACTTTTTAGGAGTCTTCAATTACGTGTACGATAACTGGCTAAAAGACTATAAGGAGATGTTCGTCTTTGCGTGGACTGATAAGAGGCGCAACTTTGGTAATCGTACCACAAACATAGTTGAGAGCCAACACGCCAACTTAAAGAGATACGTCCTAGATAGGAGCTCGCTGGACCGTGTAGTTGGTTGTGTCCGGGATATAGTTGAGACATAGTTCGGTGAAATAAGGAAGACTTTTCGAGAAAGCATCGAAAAAAGAATGAACCACCACAAACACCCGATGTTTCAACACCTACTTGGAAAAGTATCCCATACAACCCTTGACTTGTTGAGGGGAGAGGCAATTAGGAAGCTAGATGTCTTGGAGCGCTTTCATTCATCATGTGGTTGCCAAATGTGGCACAGCTGTGGGTTGCCCTGTGCTTGTAGGATAGAAAAGTACATGCGTGAAGGTAATAATTGTTAAACGTACAACACTTATGTGATATATTTCCGTTAATCATGTGACTTAAACAATGTTGTTTTTAACCGTGCAGAGCGTCCGATTCAACTCGAAGACATAGACGTCTTCTAGCGGAAACTTAACTTCCAAAGTTGTAAATTGATAGACGATGACGTTGACGTGGTCGAAGAGCTAAATATTGTTAGACAACAATTAGAGTCGCACCCCCAGCTCAGCAAAAAAGCCTGATGTCAAAGATTAAAGCGGTGTTGACTCCAAAGAAATCTACCAGGAAACCACCGGTTGTCCAACAAAATACTCGTGGCTGACCAACAACAAAGCAGGTACAACAAAGGTTGGACGAGGCCTCTCGTATAGATGAAGAATTGAGGAGAAGCTCATTCGGTGATGCAAACACGTGCTTTGAAGGTTCCCGACAAAGTAAGTACGATAAACCTCGCCACAGCTCGTACGTTCCGTCACAGGCCTCTCAACAGTCGGTTATAAGGTCCCAAAAACCCAAAGCGAGCCTAAGCCGTTCAAAGAGTTCTAAGAAGAAAGAGACACGAGATGCTCACGGTTTTCCTTTAATCATTGGGGACGAGTACGTGGGAATCATCAAACAGTTTAAGTATGTCATTCCGCCAGTGTTCCATCCGTACGTCTCGTGCATACGAGATGTGATGCCGGACGCTCATTGTGGGTTTCGGTCTGTGGCTGTGGGCTTAGGTATGGATAAGAGTTCATGGGGGCTCATTCGAAGGGACATTGTCCAAGAAATGGATCAGAACGAATCGATCTGGTTCCCAATATTTGAAGCATGGGATGAAGGTTATTTTTACACGCATCGTCAGGGCCTAATTTGGGATTCAGTGTCCGGTTGTGGGGAGGATCACTGGATGGACATCCCCTTAGCAGGACTTCTTATTGCACAAACGTACGGTATCGGGGTGCACCTATTAATGACAACCATGGGTGCGAGTTCCACTTTCTTCCCGATACTAAGTCCTCCGGCTAATCAACAACCATTATTCATAACGCTTACACATGTTAACGAGAACCACTTCATACATGTTAAGCTGGAAGGGGATTATCCAATGCCACCAGCACACGGGCTATGGTTGACCCACCGAAGACCCCATACGGAACAATGGGAAGATATGTACTTGCCACGTCTAGAATGGTATACATCGATAATGAATCCTCCGCCAAGATCAAACCCCAGTCTTAATTACATCGACAGTGATACGGAAGAATGATTTTTGTAATTAATAGTATTTTTTGTAATTAATAGTATTTTTTTGTATTAATTCCTATAATTTTCTACAATTTCTATAATTTTTTTTATAATTTCTATCATTTTTCTATAATTAGAATTGATTAAAACAGGTTAATAACATTTTTATAAAAAAATTACAAATATACGACTCGTATAGAGCTAGACGTATCGTATATGGTTGGTCAAAAGACCATTTTGCCCCTGATATGCCCCCAATCTAGGCTTATTTCAGGGGCTAAAATGTCATTCTACCAACACCAGACGCCTCGTATAGATCTAGATTGGTCGTCTGTGAGAGCGGGTTTTTGAAAATTTGAATTTTGAAAATTTGAATATCAAAATTTGAATTTATTAAAAAAGGACGCCTCGTATAGACCTGTACGGGTAGTCTGTAGGGGCGGCAACATTTTTTTTTTAAATTTGAATTTTGAAAATATTTTATTTTAATTACTAATATACCCTTGAAAGACCCCAGTATAGGCCTTCAACAGGGGCATAAAGGTAATTAAATAAAATAGACGACGCGTATAGGTCTATACGACAAATACATATTGGGCGGCAACTGTTTCACTTTTTCTTTTTTAATTATTAAAAAAATGTTTATTTAATGACCATTTTGCCCCTGTAAAGCCCCCAGTACAGGCCTTAGTCAGGGGCAAAATGGTCATTAACCATTCTAGAAATATCTTTTTGGATTGGTTAATTACCATTTTACCCTTGAATAATGCCTATACTGGGGGCTTTACAGGGGCAAAATGGTCATTTAATAAAAAGTGCAGACGACGCGTATAGGTCTATACGAGGCGTCTATGCCTCGTATAAGGGGGGGGGGGGGAGGCAGATACGAGGCTCTGAATTTTTTTTTTGTTATTAATGTTATTATTATTGTTATTATTATTGTTTTTATTATTATTATTATTATTATTATTATTAGTGTTATTATTAATATTTTTCTTATTATTATTATTATTATTGTTATTATTATTATTATCATTAATGTTATTATTATTATCATTTATTATTATTGTTATTATTAATATTATTATTATTAATATTATTTATTAATTATTATTATTATGAATATTATTTATTATTATTATTATTATTATTATTATTATTATTGTTATTATTATTATTATTATTGTTATTGTTATTAATATTTATTATTATTATTAATATTATGTATTATTATTATTATTGTTTTTATTATCATTTATTTATTTATTTATTATTGTTTTTATACGTATACGGTATTTATTTGCAGATTGATTATGGAGGACGATCCGATTCAGGGCGATGACATTCAGATAGAGCTTGATGGGGCACCGCCGGGGGGTCAGCCGGTTCAGCAGGGTCCATGACGGAGACGGCTACCGCCCCTGGATACATTGCAGGGTCACCCGTCTCTAGAGTTTCCAGACGGCACCGATGCTGCCCGTCATTGCCAGAAGCTTAGGAGGATGCACATTGGATCGCATGCAACGATCAACTGGGATGCGATAGATGGGATTGCTGAGACGGCTAGAGTGCGTCGTTTTATACCTGTCGATTCGCCGTGGCATCATCTTTTTGATTTGGCGCACACGCCGAGCTACAGGGAGCTGCTGGTCGAGTTCTGTAACACCTCAAAAATTCACGTCCTGTAATGTGTTGACACGTGTCATATGATTGAACGTGTGAAAGAATGTTATAGAAGGATTAAAGTTGACAATCATGGAAAGTATGTGAATATACGAGTTCTAAATGTCAACAGTGAATAAATATATTGTACATTAACCCTACATGATGCTCATACCTTCAAACGAATAAATCATGGATCATACGAAGCTAAAAGTGAGAGATTACAAACTACAGGGGTTAAATGTGTCAACATGTTTAAGTTATACCTCTGATTGACCTTTTAGCAAACCCGAAGCTTTGTAACGATTAATTATGCTCAATAGAATGCATGATATAAATTTCATAAAGTTTCATTATCGTATGAGAAAGTTATGATCAAATTCGTATGCGAGGGGTTAAAGCGTCAACGTTGAAAAGTTATGACTTTTCGGGGAATAACAAGGTGACCAAGGACTTAGAAAAGTGGGTACAAGTCTTAAAGCCCTTGTAGGTAAATAAGAAGGGGTCAAATTGCAAGAAATAAGCTTAGTTGACCTTTCGAAAGGCCAAGAGACGAGATGCAACAACTTGAAAACGTTTTTGCCTGAACAGAAGGCCCAAGCGGGCCGCGTAAGATATGTTAACATCTTACGCGGGCCGCGTCAATCGCCCAGATGCAGAAAAAACTAGACAGCAGCCTGTTATCGCGCTAAACCGACCTTTAACAGATATTTTCACTTTGTGGGCGACCCCTAAGTGGCTCCTAGAACCTTAGGGACATCTGTTGATGATCCATTATTAGTTGTAGCTCTTGTTGTCAAAGATCTAAGTGCTTTTGAACACTATAAAAGGCCACTAAGTTGCAACCAAATTCTTCACACCTTCCATCTGCACTTTGGATCATTTCTGGAGCTCAAGACTTCTCTCTAAGCTTCACAAATCGTGCATAGGACTTCAGTAAGTTTGCTTAACCTTTCTTAGTTAAGTTTTTGCTTAGTTTTAGCTTAAAAGTCAAACCGTCGTAATTAACGGTTGACTTCAAGATTAATCACTAATGGTCCAGTGATTAGTCGAATTGAAAGTAGTTATAAGTTGGTAATTATGTGGGCATTAAACCCTTAAAAGGGCACCCTCTGATTTCCACTCTAACTAGGTCTAATGTCGGGTCAAACTTGTTATTAAAAAGTCAACAGAATGCTTAATTTCTAATTTATGCATAATTAGCAATGTAGATCACATACAACCTGTTTGATCATTAATATAACTTGATAATTAGTGTAAGAACATGTCTAAACATGTTCAACCCGACAATTTTCTGTTTAGACCCGGTTCGGAACCGAAAGTCGCAAAGCTTTGACTTTTGCTTTGACTTCAGTTCTGACCCGTTTTGGTATGTTTTAGAAATTCCTTAGAGCTTTAATTGGACTAGGATACATGCTAGTATAACCCTCTGTGATTATACACTTTGGTTCATTAGTTATCCAATTAATATGCATGTTTCCGTTAATTGCTCATATGTTGACCATTATGCCCTTATCACCTTAAAACGTGATTTTTGAAAATGTAAAAGAGTAGAAACCTTAATTACTGATATATAAACTTGTAACCAAAATTTGACATCAGTTTGAGGTCTAGATTAAGAGTTATGCTCATTAGCGTAAATTGAAAGCTTTATGTTAATTAAACGGCGTAATTATTGTATAGCCCATTTAAACCTACTTTTTGATATCAAACTTTTTACCCACTGATGTAATATATTATTTTGGGATTTTTGAAGATTTTTAATTAATTTTAGGCTTAGCATAACTTATAGTCATAGGCTTAATCCGGTAATTGTCGGTTTTGCCCTTACGGGCTATAAAATGAGTTTTACATACCTAATTGACTCCAAACCTTTTGCTACTGATTACATATGATAAATAAATTATTTTAAGCCTTCTGGAATAATAAAAATATCAGCTTTATGTATAGAACCCGGAAATGGATTCTAATCGCCTTTTTAAGCGTTTTTAACGCATAGTATGTACTAGAACTATTTTAAACATACAAGGGTTGATACCTACTGATATTTTAGGTAAATTATAATATTTTAACAGTAAGCAAAAGTTGTTAAACTCAGACTTCAGTTTTGAGCTTTACGGCTTATGTGAAATTACCAAAATGCCCCTACGGTGCATAGTTTGGTTATAATTGATAAATTTCACATATATACTTTACCCTACTGTTATAACTTATCAAATTAAGTATTTTTGCTGATTACATCAGACATGTAACTCAGGTTAATACTTAAACTCTTTTATAACCTTGTAAATGACCAAACTACCCTTACGGGGCATAGTTTGTGTTTAAATTCGTTACGGGCATAATAAAAGACATCTTACTGATGTCACAACATATTTGAAGCATATTAACTTAGGAAACCTGTATATGGCTCTTACGTTTACCCGTTACGCTTATTACGCGTTCGGTTCGGTTTATGTAACTAGTTTGCATAAATTAGCCGAAACGGGTCAAACCTTATCAGTTTTATCTCAAAATCCAGAATGTGTATGAAATACCCATATTAAGCAAGTCTTCAAACTTGTCGGGTCTAAATCACATTCTATCCGGTATTCGCTTAATCGTGCGTACGAACTGTATCTTTGAAACTAACCGGTCTAAGCTTAAGTTTAACTAAAGACCCGTTAGGATTCTAATTGGTTATTATAAACCTTCGTTCCAGATTAGGAGGACCAGTAAAAGCTACTTGCATTTGCTTATTGTGATTATTACTTTGCTCAAGTAAATACTTTTAACTTATTTTCCCTATACGGGCTTGGGTTACGGTATATAAAATACCGCTTGGTCGGGCATCAAATCTTCCATCGTTTGGTGGTTAATTGAATAATTTGATCGGCCCGTTTAAATTGTTTTGTTTACTTAAAGCCTTTGGGGGGTTAATGACCATGTCTCGGATATCCTTGGCATCATTTTACGAAATGGCCACGACCTAAGCGCGGAGTGTAGGCGTACACTCGTTAGTGCATAAATAGATTATGTGGTGTGTCTATTGATCTTTAACCCGAAACGATCCGGGCTACTGAACGCATAAGGAACATGTAATTCTTTTACAAGATTATATATTTAAATAATTATCCCAAGTTATAAAATGTTTATGCCATGTGCATCCAAATAAATTTTTAATCATTTTTAAAATGAGTCAGTTGATTGTATTTACCAGTGTAAACTGACGTATTTTCCCAAAAAGATTAAATGCAGGTACTAAGCGTAATAGGCTGGATTCCCTCCTTAGCATCAATAAAGAGTCTCGCAAGCTTAAGATGCCTATCGTCTGTTGAACTACTGTTTCCTATTTATTTCGATCCGTCTGTGGATAAACTTTCAACTGTTTGTGATACACGATATTACAATATTTTATTCGGTTGAAATATATCTTTAAATTGCTTCCGCTGTGCATATTAAATATTGTGTTGTTTGACTATTATGTTGCCAACCACGTCACGATACTCCCCACCGGGCCCACCGGTGACACGTGGAAATCGGGGTGTGACAAGTTCCTTTCGTCATTCACATTTCACCCTCCTGGGGTCCAAGTGCCGCTTCCGCACCCATATGCTCCCCCTCCGCCTGAGGTTTCTTTCAGGCTCGCTGGCGTTTTGCGTTCGATGACGGTAGCAGAGTTTGCGGTGCATTGTGGTTTATACATGCAGGGGCAGATCGAGACTGAGGTTTACACAGCGGGGCTAGTGGTGGTTGACAAACCCACTATTTTAGGGTTTTGGCAGGTGATTTTTAAAATAGTTGATTTTTAAAAAACAAAAACTTTTTTTAAAACCAAAAATATTTTCAACCAAAAAACACATCTTCAAAAACTATAAAAAAAACCATACCAAAACCCACCAAAAACCCCTTATTTCAGCCAAAAAAAACCCAAGCCTTAGACGCCTCGTATAGGGCTGTACTCTTCGTATAGGCTTTCTTAAACTTTGTGCCTGACACCCTCTGAGACCCCCTTGAATTCAGTGCTTAGACGCCTCGTGTAGCCCTATACGAGGCGTCTAGGGCACAAAAAGTGTGAAAATAGGCGCAGAGGGTGTCCGGATAGTCCAAGCCTATCAAAACACCAAATTTTCAACTTATTTAGCCATGGTTTGACATATAATTCATGTATAAAACCTAAAATACCCTTAGTGACACTAAATGATCATATTTTACTAAGTAGAGTAGAAACTCTATAAAATAATACACTTGGGACCACCAGAATTTATTAATTAAAAGAGTTATTAATTAATCGATAAATTAATAATTATTAATTTATATATTAATTAATATTTTATTAATTTATAGTAGAATACTTAGTTTACAAACACCTTTCAAGCTTCCACTTAATTATTGTATACAATGCATGTATATCAAATGAACGGCCCAATTTGAAAATGTAGTTGTACAGTTGTTGCACAGTTGTTGACTGATGAAGAAATTATTGAAAGCGTTATTGGAATTAATAAAGATGATATCGATGAAGAAGATGATGAAAGTTCTACAATGGAGCCCCCTTCGCGAAACGAAGCTATTAAAGCGGCAATCACATTGAACAATTTCTTGTTGAGCTATGAGAAAACAACACCAGAAGTTCTTACCATGCTAAGGAAAATTAGAGACAAGATTCAAGGGGAAATTGATTTCAACAAAAAACAAAAGACAATTGAGTCATTTTTCAAGAAACCTTCATAAATCATTCATGTAATATGCTATATATAAGGAATTATTAATTTATATTTTATATGGGGTCTAAAGAAATTATCAAAAATGTATTATCTTATAATTTTAGCGAATTATTAATTTAGCACCCTATCCCCGAGTCGGGACCGGCAAAAAATATTATCTTAGAGAGTTTATTAAATAATCGAGTATTAATTTATCGAGTTTCTACTGTATGATACTTAAACTTCCATTTTAACACTTAAACACCAATGAAAACGACACCATTCGCCATAATGCTCTATCCTTTAACTTTAACTAGTCCTTATACGTGATGCATGAATTGTAGCATTCACGTAGGACGAATATCTCTACTTACTTGTGAACTTTGTGGAACATTGATCATCACTTAATCAGGTGAGTTTTGCAGCCCCATTTACTATTTTTGACTTTTAAACCAGGGGAGAAACATGCTACCTGATTACCACTTAAGCTTTACTTCCTTGTTATGTATGTGTTATTTACATTAAATCTGATTTGGAATACATGCGAAAACTTGATAACTTCGCAACTTAAGTCCCCACTTCACAACTATTTAACTTCTGGATGGAGCCGATGTACGGGATTGAATAGTACTATTCGGGTTGACATCAGCGCTTTTGTTGTGGTACTACTAGCTAAAGTACACGAGTGCCATAGAACCGACGCACGAGTGAATATCTCCATACTTAAACTTTAATGTTTCGTGAAGGACATTATCTAGGGCAAAAACTTAAATGTCAATAGGCTTGGTTGTGACTCGTGTGATTCTGTTATCCGTTATATCGTGACACATTTTGAATAAACACATATTTCTCTTGTATTAGTGTCTTATGATGTACGATCATTGCATTCTCGCGTTTCCGCCTCAATGAAGGTGTGACAAAGCGTGAATAGGCTCACGCCTTGTCCTCCACGCCACTCAAGCTCGATGTTTCACACCCATTTTATGCAAATGTGGTACTGTCTAATGGTTGATTTGGATTCTCATGCCAATGGTCGTAGAACCTCAACACTCGGTTTAAGTGTGAAAATCTGATTGGCCAGGACTCTTATAGTTTTAATTACGGGTTATAACAAAAAGAAAACCAAACATACACTTAATTTACGCTTGTTTCACTTTTGTAATATTATTTTTGGTTTCGATAGTTTTATGGGTCAAGTCCCAGTCGATAATCAATCCGAATAGAAAAGATGAAGAAGAGAATTTAGATCGAATAACTCTCAATGTTATTAATCAGAAAATAACCCAAAACTGATTACAGACTCTTAAACCATAACTCGGTTTCTCTCTAGTCTTGTCTCTCTTCTCTCTTGTCTCTTAATAACGTCTAACCCTACCTTGATTTATATAGGCTAACTCTAACTTGGTGACCAAGATATTAACAAATAACCCTAACTTGGTGACCAAGACATTACCAAATATAATTAGAATGTAATTAGGAAACTTAACCAATTATGACCAACTTGTCAACATTGATCCCTCAAGTTCACCGACTTGTGACTTGAACTCCTTTATCACCCTTGTACATCACCGACTTGTGATGAGTCGGGAATTACCGCTAACAATCACCCCCTTAATTTCCGACTCGAAATAAGTAGGCTCCAACATGTCTTCTTTGTCTTGATTCTCATAGAGCACATCTTGATCTCTAGCTGTGTTTTTCGGCTCCTTCCTAGCTCGAACATTCTTGCGACCTTGTACTCGACTAGTCCTTTTTCCACGACTCGTCCTTTGGTCATAAGAACTCGCACCACCATTGACTCGGCTGCAATCTTGAGAAAACACCCGCTTTCTTCGATCATTAAATGTACCTCCTTGGGTTTGAATCTCTTGCTTAACCTTTTCTTTGAATTCTTGATCAACATTTTTCTTTGGACTTTGAATTTTGGGTTTCTTCATTAAACTTGGATCTTTGAGAAGATTCTGACTCGTACTTGCCATATCATCTTTCAGTTCACCTCTTTGTAGATCCCTACCCGCAAAATTCTTTATTCCAATCATGTTATCTTATGTATCGGAACTTGCTATCTTGAGGTTGATCTTGTATAAACGGTTCTTGGTCCTTGTCACCTTCATCATAAGCTTTCCTGTATCATCATGAATGGTTAGCAAATCACGTTTCATGTGAATGTCGCATCCACCTTCCGTTGTTTGACCAAGACTTATGATATTGCTTTGCAAACTCGGTAAATAATAAACATCGGTTAACAAGAGCTTCTCCCCCGTTTTCCCTTCAAGTAATACCGATCCCTTTCCCCGTATATCAATACAAGATCCATCTCCAAACTTCACCTTTCCCATGAGACGTTCATTAAGTTTAAAGAAATAAGCTCGATTACCCGTCATGTGATTCGATGCTCCGTTGTCGAGATACCAAGTGTCTTTCTCCATTGGCTCGGTCTCGAAACGCTTTGGAATCACCCATTCTTCGTTTAGAAAAACCGTCTCTTGATCACATCACATCTCATCATGAATAATGATGGATCAAAATCATCGTTTTTAGCTAAGTTAGCTTCATCTTGTTTCTTCATACGATCCGGACATCCTGACGCGAAGTGACCAAATTTATCACAACGGTAACACTGAACCTGTGATCTATCTTTCCTTCCTTTCTTTTTGGCGATCATTGGTTCTTCTTTGACCCATTTTCTTTGACCCATGATCTTGACCGTCTCAGCTTTGACTTCCATCTTGGTCCTCATCATCCCATTCTTGTCGTCTACCCCTTGAACCGCCTCGCCCACGCCCTCGCGTATTTTCATAGGATTTGGATTTCGAGGATAACTCACCATTGGCAAACATTAGATTACCTTGATTTTCTGCTAAAGACTCGATACCCTTAATCCTGTCTTCGAACGTCTTCAGTCTACCGATCGCTTCCTGAAACGTCATGGCCTTCAAATCTGCGAATTGTTCAATTGATGCGACAATTGGAACATACTTTGCTGGAACAGAGCCTAGTAACTTTCTGGTTAGCTTTTTGTTTTCGTAGGTGGTTCCCAAACTGGCTGCTTTGGTAACCAACTGACTTATCCTGCCCGCGAAAGAATCAAATGTCTCTGTTTCTTTCATCTTCAAGGATTCGAACTCATTTTCCAGTTGCTCAAGATTTGCCTCTCGAACCCGTTCAACCCCAACATACCGTGTCTTCAACGCTTCCCAGATTTCCTTTGCAGTCTGAAACTGAGCTACCTGAAACACGAGCTCTTCGGGTATTGCTTGAAGTAGAAGTGCAACTGCCATGTCATCCTTTTTGGCATCTACCTCCTTTTCGCCTGGTTCTAAAGCTTGCTGTATTCCATGAACCTTGAATACTGCCTTGATACGAATCGCCCAGATGTTGTAATTTGTTTCGGTTAACATTGGACACTGTAAAGTTGTGCTACTTTGATCCTTAACCACAACCGGTGGTGGTCTGTTCCCGTCTGTCATTGATTTCTGAACAACTTTTCAGAACCGAACGTGTTTGCTCGCAGAAACCCGGTCACGAATACCTCTCGAAAACCGAATAACAATCAAACCTCGAATTAAACCACTTGTCTAACCCAAACAACGCTTAATGTTTAAACCACAACTTAGTCTAAACCAACAAAAAAAAAAAAAAAACCAACTTGTTTTTTTTTTCTCGGACGCTGTTTCAAATAAAAACAAAACAATAAATAGTTTTGACTTTTTTCCTTTTGTTTTGATATACACTGCCAACAAAACTCAACCAAAAATTAAAATTCAAAAGAAACTACAACCCAACTTTGTGTGTTACGTAGAGAACAGAACCGGAAAACGGCGGAAACGTATGGCCAACGAAACACACTGTTTTTTTTATTTAACTAGTTACTTTTCGTCCGCGCGTTGCGGCGGAACCCAATGACTACAAAAGGCGTGTCAGCAACGGTAAACAGATACCGAATATCAAATCATAAATAAAATGACGTGGTAAAGATAGTCACCCCGTCATAAAAAAACGATTTTAAATAACCTAATATATAATAATAGGAGCCACACGTCCTACACGTTGAAAATTCGGTTGTTTTCAGTTCAGTTATTACGGTGCTAACACGTTAAAATATGGATGAGCTCGGTACTGGTAACGGCAGCGAAAGTACCGTCCGGAAAATCATCGAAATTAGGTACCGGCACCGAAAATGCTCGGTACAATACGGTATGGTATTTGAAGGTAAAAATCAATAAATACAGGTATGGTGCTAGACCGGTGTCGAACCGAAAGTAACGATTATGAAAACGACAAAAGGTGGGTACCAAATTGGTACCGAAAATGATTTGGTATAGTAAATTTGGTACCGATATGATACCAGTTTGTTTATAGGATTTGATACGATTTGCTCATCAATATTCTAAATATCCAAGTTAATTTTACATGCTACAATTCATTCATTACAGAAAAAGACAAAAAAGAAAGCAAAATAAGTTGTTGTGTATATAAAACTTCATTCAAACGAAATACAGTTTACTTACTGTGTGTATGAAAAGTAATCTAAACGATGCAATTACTTGCATTGCTGCGTTGCTACATGATTTGATGAGCTCGGTACCAACCGATACCGAAAATACCGTTACCGAAATCCCCAAAATTGGGTACCGGTACCGAATATACCTAGCATGGTACGGTTCGGTACCGGTCGGTACTGGTACGACACCGGTATTTGAGGGTAAAAACCGGTGAATACCTGTGCAGAACCGGTACCGAAAATACACCGGTTTGGTAAATTTGAGACCGGTACCTATACCCGATACCATTTGATCATCAATGATGTTACTATTAATTCCATTCTAATTTTAATTTAAAAAATAAATAATAAATCAACTTTCTTTTTCACTGTTCATTGAGTTTCTTTTTTATTATATATAGATTCAGAACAAACTTACGTACCGTACGGTTTGTTTGATCGGCGGTAGCGGCAATGATTGAACTCGACTTAGTTCAATCGGTAAAACACGGCAATGAAGGCGATGTTTACTTCCGGCAACGACGGCTACTTCCGACGGTGGCGATGTATTTGATTAAGGTTCTTGAACTTGGCTATGATACCAATTCAAGTCCCAGTCGATAATCAATCCGAATAGAAAAGATGAAGAAGAGAATTTAGATCGAATAACTCTCAATCTTATTAATCAGAAAATAACCCAAAACTGATTACAGACTCTTAAACCATAACTCGGTTTCTCTCTAGTCTTGTCTCTCTTCTCTCTTGTCTCTTAATAACGTCTAACCCTACCTTAGTTTATATAGGCTAACTCTAACTTGGTGACCAAGATATTAACAAATAACCCTAACTTGGTGACCAAGACATTACCAAATATAATTAGAATGTAATTAGGAAACTTAACCAATTATGACAAACTTGTCAACATTGATCCATCAAGTTCACCGACTTGTGACTTGAACTCCTTTATCACCCTTGTACATCACCGACTTGTGATGAGTCGGGAATTACCGCCAACAATGGGTTATAACAAAAATTACTAATCATATACTTACGTTAGATAATGACTCATGTTCAGAAGCTTTCCTTTTTTTTTAGTTTCCATTGTATTCTAGTTTAGAGGTGTTACCATTACACTATTCCTAGTGGATGAGCTTAAAGAAGAGGCATAAAGCAATAAGTGGTTGCCACGTTAGTGGAGACGGATTTTTCTTTCAAGCCCCAAAAAGCGGGGTAGGAGGGGCGTGGAACGACACATGGCTATCACTTTTTTATTCATCAATTAATCTTAGAAAAAAAAAAAGAAATCAATAAAACTAAAAAAACATTTATATTAAATAAAGAAATAACATTACATATACTTAAAAAAATACTGAAAATATTAAAAACGTAATTATCATAATTTAAAAGAACAAACTAATTACGATATTTTTCTTAATATCTTTTTTCAGTTCCTCTTACATTTCTCTTTCGACACCGTCAAGGTGATCAATGTTCAAAGCGAGGAATTTCAATTCGTATCCTCTCGCTTTTCTTTCGTCAAATCCTTCTCTTCGTTCAAACCAATTTTTCTTCAAAAAGCAAGATGACCTTTTCTTTTTGGTCGAGCCTTTCTTGTTGGATGTTATTGAATGTACCAATACATTGATTTAGGCCAGATAAATGTTCGATGTAGTCCACACCCGAAGTATATGATTTTTGCGTCCTATTTTTTGACTTGTCTCTACCGGGTGGGCGTTGCGCTTCAACATGGACGTCATCGTCGCTTAAGTTTAGATCATACTCGGTACGAGCATCCGAACAATTAGTAGAGGGGCTTGTTTTCGCACTTTTAGACGATGATTCCACCGCAAGAGGTACTTTTGCCCATTTGCTAGAGTGTCTTGCCACTTCCCAACAATGAATAAATTTGAACGGGCCTTTCTTTTATCTTGATAAGTATTAACCTCTCGCATCACGTAATCGGCTTCGGTTTCACCGATTTTTTGGGCATTCTTTATGTTATTGTAGTAACCATTAAAGACCGTCATGGCGATATTTATTTCACGCCACTTTGACAAGAGACTATCATTCTTCTATTAAGGCTCTCGTTTCATTGATTCGTGATAAAGATCATTAATTCGATCCCAAAATACGTTTTTGTGTTGATTAGTACCTACTAAAAAGACGACGTATTAGTAAAATATATATAACACCAAAAAAAAGTGTATCCAAGATAAAATAAAATATATATGTTTTCCATGAAAAATCAAATAAAAGTAACTAAAATTGGGTTTTGCGAAACGTGTATCCTATTTTGTTAAAACTACTTCATCGTTTGTACATGGATGAACAACTCAATCAGTGGCTTGGGCCTTCTCCACCTTGGTTTTCTTCCCATGGCTTCTCTTTTTAACCTTTCGAGAGAACAGTTCAACAATATCTTGCGGTTGTGTTTCTGGCACGGAGTCGGGTGTAGGGGGCGTTTGGGATATTGGAACGAGTTGTTGTTGAGGGAAGTTTGGTAGTTGAAAGTGAGGCGGATAAAACATGCCCATGCCCGTTAAAAGACTCGCGTACGCCGTTATGTCAGGTCCCATGCCCAGAACTTGTATATGACGGTTTTTAGGCGAACTAGTATTCAGTGTTTCGCCTCGGCCATACGGGTTGTTTGGGTCAAAGAAACGGTTGTGGGGATGCATTTTTTTTATAGAAGTAGACATAATTGTATAAATTTTAAAGTGGGATAGAAGAGATTTGGTAAAAAATGGTTGAATGGGGTAATAAACAACTTTTTTTAATCTATAGTTGTTAAACGGCTATCTCAACAACCAACCAACAACTGCCACATCGACATCCACCCAAGCCCCACGCCATGTGAAATCCCCTACGCCGGTGCCCCACACCACCTCCACACCAATGCCCGGGGCGGTGTGCCGGCGTTCTTGAAGCCCCACATTACCCCACCACGCTCCACTCCGCCTAGTCTTAATCTATTTGGTAGGGTTTTGTTGCAATTAAGCTTTTTAAACAGAATTCGGGTTTCTAAAGCACTTCATAACCCTAGGTTAAAAAAGAGTCGACGAATTACCACTAAGCCATTACCATAGATTCTTTTTCTTTTCCCCAAATTAAATATAAGTATTCATTTTGAACCCAAATATCTCTTTTATACTAACTACTAACTCGGTTAGCGACATATTAACCGTATGTCGTTAAAAAAAAAACAATAATTTTTAACCAAATATATAACCGGGTCATGGTTAGTTTGAAAGATAAAGCAAGCATTTCAAAACACCATAACCCTATGGGTTATATAGTTAAACAATAAAAAAGACGCAAAGTGCAATGGAGTCAAGAAAACAAGCATTTTCGCTAAAGTAATTCTTCAACATACTAAAAGAGATTCGTATACCGCGCATCCTCAAATTAGATGCACTACATAAACATGCATTTCTTTAAATTGATACGAAAAACAAATTACACAATATATAGGGCATGAACTCTAATGCATATAGCATTAATCCTTCAGTGTCCTTAAAATGGCTTGGGTAGAATTCATACTTAGTTACTTCAAGTCATCAATCCTGAAAGATCGAAACCTTAAAAATACAAAACATATAATAAAAGATGATTTGTGTATATCATCGATCACCAACCTTGATCAAGTGATACCATTGTACAAATAATATCGTGTTTGATTCTAAACTTGATCGACGAGCATATCTAAACATTGATGTTATTCAATCTAATTTCAGGTTCAATTAAGAGCACACGACCAGTCCCATTTGTATAACATCGAGTATCATGTGCTTGTTATGAACTAACCAAAGAGGAAAGGAATAGTCACTAGCTAGATCACATTTAGTTTGTTGGTTCTCATAAGTTCTAGAGAATGACTATCTTGTTCAACTTCTTATATACACTTTTGTAAACTTTAGCAACGAAATATTGGAATGGACGTCCCATTAGCAACCAAGGTTAAAACAAGATGATCACAAAAATCAATTGTGGCAGACAAAACAACGACACAGAGGTTGTTTTTTTTTTTTTTTTTTTTTTTTTTTTTTTTTTTTTTTTTGTATTTGTGTACGTATTATTGTTATAAATTTATAATGCTTCTTTTATATCACACATGATAATTTCAGACCATAGTTTATGTAGTTTGGTTGGGAAATTAATAGGACATTTATATATTCGAAATTTCGAATGTAAGACACAATAATTTTCTCTTAGTAAGCTATTTATTTGGTTCTCTCTTACATATTTTAGTATCTATTTCTTATTTAACAATTAATTAAGTTTTTAATTACGAAAAAAATACATATAAAGGGGGTAAAGACTTGGCTTCTTTTAATTTGTTATTTGGATGTTAAAAAGGATTTATGAAACAACACATTGATATGTAACTTTAACAGAGCTGTAATTAGAAATTTAATTATTGAAAGTATATATTCTGATATTTTTAACCAAGAAATGCAGAAGAAATCTTACAGTGTTGATGCTTTCAGAGATGGATCCATTTGGTATACGGCTAGCCCACTGTTGCAAACATTAAACAATGAATAATTAATAGAGCCCAATATTACAGATTACTTTCTTCTTTAATTATTTCTGATATTTCTAACAACTAAAATGTAAAAAGAAAAACAATTAAACAAATACATAAATATAAAAATATAAATTAACAAGCTGCAAGTAGTACGTAATTACACTTTTAGCTGCCGTGCTGAAAGCTTCTCGATGAGGTATTTGAGGATTAGAAGCCTTGATGCGTTGTATTTCCTCTCTAATTTGAAAGTTCACAAAAAGAAAAAACATATAAAATATTTTTTTTTCAATTCAAAGTTCGAATTATGTTTTTTATTTATATTTAAAATTTACATCGAGATAGTTAGTAAACGAGCAAAAAGCTGCCTCTGTTAAAAAATTATTAGTATTTTGATTATGAACTCACTTCATGAATCTATTGTAAGCAGATGGAAGCCTGTGTTTCCTCTCAGGTGCTGCATAAACAAATTATTAAATTAATAATATGATTAATATCTAATACTTAAAAATATAAATTAAAAATTAATATTATATGAGGGATGGAGAAGAACTAGTGAGTACGTTTAACAACGAACGGAACTTTTGGTGGCTCGGGTTCGTTCGATGTGGATGACGAAGATGAAGAAAATTGAGCCCGTTTGAAATCGCTCGAAATGTCAGCCTGTTTTGCAGGTTTAACACGAAAATGGTCGAAATCTACTTATTTTCTTTCATTATATATCGCAAAATCAATTTTGTACGTAGAGAGAATTATTTAAAAAATAAAACAAACCTGAAAAGGAGGAAGTGAAGGAGATTGAAAAGGATGAGAAGCCTTAATGGTGAGAAATGATAAATTACAACAGTTCCCACATTTCATTGTCACTGTATCCAAAAACTTCTTGCATGGTATCACTACCTGCAAATATTTGGTTTTAATAAAATGTTTATCCTAAACAAAGTTAGGTAGTTAGTTACACAAATACCGCTAGAAGGGTATTGCAGAAGTTGCAGCGAACATAGCAAAGGTGCTGATGTGAAGGAGTTTGAACTGGTGGATCCATGTTCATGATCCTCTTTGCTTGCACAGCTTCAAAGTTCATGATCGGTCGTACGAATGGATCAAAACAGCGATTGGTGGTTGATATAACAAGCAAGTGGTTTTGTATTAATTAGTAGATGATTGCATATGAAAAGGTCTGTTAGGGTTTTGATGGGGAGGAGGATATGTTGGGGTATATGTAGGGCTGGGGAAGCTAGGTAGCTAGTTGGTGCATGAAAAGAAAGATAAATTTAGGGTTCCTATTACTAATGGCAATAGTACATCCCATTTCTAGCTTCCAAACGATTCACTTTACTTTGTTCCATCCCATCTCAATTCTCATGTTACATAGAAGTTTGGATTGTCATAACTCACAAAATATAGTTTTAGGGGGGGGGGGGGGGGGGGGCACTTGCCGAAAGGCTCTTGGGTACCTCCTACCCGACCAACAGCACTGGCGCCTGAAATCATAATCTCCTTCACATCCTATAGTATAAGGGTTCGTTATGTAATTAGTATAAAGATAGTTTATGTTAGAATTAGATTAGTGATAGAAGTGCGGGGACTAGATGCGACAAAACGAAAGTTAAAAACCTACATGTTGGATCGATACATCCAGGGGACGTACCCCTTCTCTGATCAACGACAGGAAGCACAAGGACAAGGGACGCAACCCTTCATCTTCGATTTCAGCCACAAGATCAAAAGACATGCCTGTTCGTGAAGAAACACGTCTATTGGATTCGCACCTCTTCGATATGTATAAATAGGGTTAGGATTTTCAATTGTAAATACAACTCTCAATCATTCTGTACAATTACATTCAATCAGGTTCAATTGAATTCTTGTTGTTTATTATATTTGTTGTTTCATCTTTATTTTCGTATCAACAATTGAATTCTTGTTGTTTATTATATTTGTTGTTTCATCTTTATTTTCGTATCAAGATTCATAGATTGGGACCAACAATTGGTATCAGAGCCTAGGGCTCAATCCTGTTCAATTCAATCCGTTTGGCAACCGTGATTATAATCGATTCAGAGAAAATCGACAGACACAACAAATCGATTCAGCAATTGTAAATCGATTCAGAATCTGAACCCACGAAGCCAGACGAAAGACAAAATCGATTCAGCATAGTCTAAAACGCAATCTGCAAACCAGGAGGAAATCGATTCAGACAATTTGATTCAGCAAAAATCAAATCAGTATTGAAGAAGGAGAAGCATAATCCATTCGGTATAACATCGATTCAGTATCAGAAAGCCACGAGGAAGGAACGAACAGAAGAAACCAAATCAATTTCAGTCGATTCAGTACTAATCGATTAAATCGGTTCAGAACCAGAAATCTTGAAGCCAAATCACCAACATCAAATTGTTTCAGCAATATCGATTCGGATATATATCGATTCAGTCAAGAAGATCAAAAGAAAATTGATTTCCAAACCCATAAATCGATTCAGTGCAAACCAATTCAGAGTAAATTGATTCAGACGTGAATGTCACGAAGCCAGGAGAAGAAAATCAATTTCAGAAGCAAAATTTGATCAGAAACAAAGAAAGCGAGAGGGCTGGTGTGTTCACTAAGTAAAAAAAAAAGGGTTGAAGGCCTGTTTTGTTTCAGCAAATACAAAACAAAGACTGCAAGAAAAAAGTCATTATATTCAAGAAGGGTGATTTCAAGTCAACGTCAAAAGCCTTATAGATCAGAATTACAAGTGGAGAATTTGCAAAATTCCAGGTTATACGTTATTATTCTGGAATTTCAATTTAAAGAATTACTACAGATTTTTAGTAATTTAGTTTAGTGATTCCCGTTACAATCATTGTTGGTTTAGAAGAAAACCTAAGTCACGATGTCAGAAAAATCATCGTTAGATACAAACAATAGTGCAACTGTACCACACAAGGATATAGGATCCTTGACACATTTCCAATGCCCCATTTTGACATCTACAAACTATACCATATGGGCTATCCGTATTAAAACCATACTTGAAGCAAACGGGCTATGGGAAATGATAGAACCAAGTGCTGGTACGCAACTTGATGTCAAGAAAGACAAAGCCGCAATAGCGTACTTATTTCAAGCACTATCAGAGGATATAGTATTACAAGTTGCAAGTTATAAGAGTGCAAAAGAAATCTGGGAAGCTTTGAAGGTTAGATATGTTGGTGTAGACCGGGTGCAGAAGGCACGCCTACACACTCTCAAATCAGAATTTGAGATGCTACAAATGAATGATGAAGATACGATCGATTCCTTCACCGCAAAGTTGACAAGTATTGTTACGAGGGCAAACGGCTTGGGATCAACATTTGATCAACCAACCCTAGTGCGGAAACTTTTAAACTCCGTGCCAGATAGATTCATTCAGATTATTGCATCTATTGAACAATACTCAGATTTAGACACTATGACTCTTGACGAAGCAATTGGAAGATTAAAAACCTTCGAAGAAAGAATCAAGTGTAAGAAAGGAATCCTTGGAGATAGTGTTGGTGCACTTGTGTCTGTACTTTGTCTGTATTTCGTCTTGATTCAAAACGATGTCTTTGTTAGTACTGTAAGTTTGACCAAGTCAACCATCCTCCTGGTTTGACTTGGCCAAACAGTTCGAACAATGGTTGTAATATGGCTGTGTCGAAGGATGTGTCATCGAAGGATTGTTTAGATCCTTCGATGAGCTCGAAAGATAAGCCTTCGATGGATGGGCCTCGAAAGATCTCATCCTTCGAGGTACATGTTGATCCTTCGATGAGTTTCTAGTCGATAGATGATCCTTCGATCAGTCTATCTATCCTTCGATCAGACCTGCTGTGTTCGGGTATAAATACCCATGCTAGTGTTCATTTCAGATAGAGCTTCATTTCAGACACATAGAGAGCATTCTGTTCAGAACACACACACACACGAAAGTTAGAGAGAGTTTATAGAATACATCTGTAAACATTGTGCTTGTAACCGAACCTTTCATACGTATTAATACAAGTGGTGTTAATCGGTGAAAACTTGTGTGTTGTGTTTATGCTTGTTCTTTCTCGGTTTGCATGCTAGCTTGGATTCCGCACTCGCTAGTGTGTTAGATATAACAAGGAATAGGTTAAACCTCAACCTCCGAGGGACCTACAAGTGGTATCAGAGCCGTGGCTCTTTTCCTTGTTAAAAACCGGGTTTTATACAAGCTTTTGGAGTGTTTGGACAAAAACTCATTTGGTTTTGAACCCGTTTTTACTGTTTTTCTCGCTTTTCTTTACGTTAAAACGTGTTCTAAACTAACCGGGTGTGTTAAGGAACGGGTTGGGTAACTCAAAAACTTGTTTTTGAGGTGTTTGGTAATTTCCGGCCAAAATTCCGGCTTCTCCGGTAACCGGTTTTCTGGATAAGCTTATTATATTTTATTTGTTCAAATCTGTTTTTGCAGAAAATGATGGTCTGAACCATACTTTCTGCCGAAAGATTTACCAACCCATCACCTTTTTCACCAACCTGTCACTCTTTGTCAACTGTGTCAGAACAGTTCGAAAGATATCCTTCGAAGTCGAAAGATCATCTTTCGATCAAAGGAGGATCGATAGATAATCATCCTTCGAACATCCTTCGAAGTCTGTGACTTATCCTTCGATCCAAGGAATATTTTCGAAGGATACATCTTTCGTTTTACTGCTCTTATTCGAAAGACCAGGATCCTTCGATTGGGGAGTCTTTCGAAAACAATTGTTCGAAACTCAACAGTAATCTTTCGAACACTGTTGATCCTTCGAACAAGTGTTGATCTTTCGAACTTAGTCTGTTTTAGTTTAACAAGTTTGTGTTTTTCTCGTCTTTTGATCAGGGATCCTTCGGCTGGTGTAACAATTTTTCTTGATCAAAAATGAATTCGATGTGGGGTGTTCCGATAAATACAGAAATGTATTTTGGTACTCCGACTCCGGTTCCGGATTCAGGATCGCAAGCTAATGCTACATCTACCGGTCAATGGGCATTCGTATCAAATCAAGCTCCAAGTATTCAAAGCATTTTGCTAAGCGAAAGTGAAACGGGAAGTTTGAATAGGCCTCCAAAGTTGATGCACTTAAGTGAATATCCGGGATGGTTTGATAGATTTCATACATACGTCCTTGGTCAAAATACAGAATTGTGGTTGCGTTTCATCACAGATTTTGATCAAACAATAGAGGTTGCCGCTTCATCTGCTGCTACGTTTGCCGATCTTACGGAAGATCAGAAGAAGGTCTATGACTTAGAGAAGAAAGCGTATGCCATTCTTAATCAGGCGTTAAGCAAAGATATTTATCATCAATTTGTCAGTTTCAAGACAACGAAGAAGTTGTGGGACGCATTAAAGATAAGGGGCGTAGGAAATGAAGCGACACGTCAATTGAGAAAAGATCTGCTAAAGAAAGAGTTTGATGGTTTTACTTGTATGCAAAATGAATCTTTAGGTGATTTGACAAGTCGATTTAATCATTTGCTGACTGAATTGGCAAATATTGGGGTTGTAACAACTTCAGCAGAGATAGTGAAGAAGTTTGCAGATGCACTGCCACCTCAATGGAATAATTTCTTAGAAATCATGAAGTACAATGGCACTTTGGATACAACAAGCTTCAATGATTTTGCTCAACTCCTGGAAAACAAGAATCAGGAAGAAACTTTCAAGGCGAAAAGAGTTCCAGTGCCACAAAATCCTGATATGTATTATGGAACTTCTAGCACTTCTACAAAACCTTCTTCACACGCTCCAATTCAAACAGCATTTGTGTCTAGCACCAGCTTGTATGGCACTCCTCCTCCAACAACAGACATGTATGGAAATCCGCTTCAACCAGTTCCTCAACCAGTGCCACAACAGCAAAGCCAACAACCTATCAGAGCAACTGATATGTATGGGAATCCACTTCCTCCTCAACAGCAAGCGTGTTATGGAAGCACATCATCTGCTGGTCAGCAATCAAAGCCAAATACAGTACGGCTCGACACCTCAAGCTTTTCTAAAGTCAATGTGGAAGTAGCAAAGGAACACATGGAGCTGCTAAACACTTTGGTGAGCGCATACTGTGGATTAGTGGAAGGTCAGATTGGTAACATTAATCTGACACAAGAAGACTATCAGCAGATCGATAAAGAGGAGATGGAGATGATGGACATCAAGTGGGCCTTTGCCAGTGCTGTTAGGCGAGCAAAGGATTTCATGGAAAGAACTGGCAGAACCAGCTTGGAAAGCAAGAAAGACACCAAGTATGGGTTCGACAAGCAAGCTGTAAAGTGCTTTAACTGTGGTGAACGGGGTCATTTCAAAAGGGAATGTACAAGGCCAGCTCAGCATGGAAACCAGAATCCCTTCAGAAATCAAGGCAACCAGCAGAACCAGAACAGGAACAATGTTCGTACGTTGGTACCTGTCAACAACCAAAGCCAAGCAGGACCATCAAATGCCAACCAGGCACTTGTGGTTCAAGTAGATGAAGGTTGTGACTGGTCGGTTCAGTTGGGAAATGATGCTCCAGATGAAACAGCTTATTTTGCTGAAGTGGTTAAGGATTTAAATCACGCCAGTGGTGGAGAATCTTCCACCAATGGTGATGAATCTTCTGAGGATGAAGACTCTTCTGGTTACAGTGGAAGTTCAGATGAAAAATCCTCGAGTTCAGGCAATGATCATTTGGATGACACATCAAGTGTGTCAGTCGATGCAGAGGTTGGTGAGATATTGGGAGAAGCTGCAGCAGGAATTCAAAGAAGATCTATTTTGGTGGATCAAGCTGCCTATTCTTCGTCTTCTCTCCATTCAGCCTTTATGGCTAATGTCGACAGTTCATCAAGTCAGGTATGTGTCGATGAACCCACTGCTGATATCTGTGATAATTGTGATAGATTGCATGTTAAATGTGCTGATTTGGATGCAAACATGTCTGAGTTGCAAGGCAAACATGATGCTTTACAAGCTAGTTTGTTTGACTTGCAAGACAAACATATTTCTTTGAATGGTAAGTGGTGTGAATTGCAAAGCAAACACGAGGCTTTGCAAGAGAAATATGATGTGACATTCATCCACAATCAAAAGTTGACCGTTGATCTTTCCAAGTGCACAGAAGCCAACATGTTTTATGAAAACCATGAAAAGGAATTTAAGTCAATGATTGAAACGTTAAAGAAAGATAAAACAGAGCTGACAAAAATGGTTTCCAGAAAACAAACTGACATTAACCTTTATATAACTCGTCTTGAGGTAATGCAAAAGGAAATGGCTTGTGTTAAAACCAAAAGTGAGGCGATCCGACTCAAGTTAGACAGTTATTTGAGCTCTAGCTATGTGTTGGATCACATCATTGATGTTCAGAAAGAGAAACGGGATGTCACATGCATAGGTTACAAGAAATGTCCACCACCCGTGAGAAACAATTTTGATGCACTGCCTGATGAGGAGTATAGGACTCACTTTGAGCCATCTGTTCCTTTGGACGTTGAGGAATTTGCAGCAGGGCTCGGATACAAGAAAGAAGTATCATCAGATTCGGATGTGTCAGCAGATACATTTGTAACTGCTGAACAGAATCAGGACCCTCCAGTTGTGATTGAGGATGCTGATTCTTCTGATGATGAGTCTGATGATACTGATTCAGCAAAGTCTGATGCGGTGATAAACGAAGAGGACATACCTCTTGAGAATCATATTCTGTGTGATCCTCCTGCAAAACCCGCTAAGACTGTTGCAATCGAGTCCTCGTCTGAAAAAGGGTCGGAGAGTGTGGATTTGCTGTACACTCTTGTTGGTGATGATAAAATTTATTCTGACAAAGATTTTCCTATTAAGAATGTAAATCAATCCTTAATCAGTAAAGTTTTTGAAAATTCAACAAGTAAGTTTTTGGGTAAGAAAGGATCACACGTTGTGGTAACACAGTGCCCTCCTATCCCAAAGGCTGAAGTTAGAAAACAATATGGCAACCAGAAATTACCAACAGTGCAAAAACAGCAAAATCATGCCAAACCAAAAGGTAAAACACCGACTCAAAGTCAAAGGAAGCCGAATCAGAAGAAGAAGAAGAATGTGAACTTTGTGAAATCTAAGGGAACGGACAAAATTTCAACGTTTGAAAATCAATCTAATTTAGATTTTGTCAAGAAAGCAACTGTGATGAAAAGGAATGAACCAAGTAGTTCAAAACCTAGTACCTCGGGATCACAAAGTTCATCATCGGTAAGACGATCACATGATACTTCGGGGTTTGTTGAACGAAGATCATGTTTTGAATGTGGTACAATTGGGCACATTGTCAGAAATTGCCCGTATCTTCATAAATTAAAAGCCAAAGAAGATGATCCCCGTGAACACAATCACCAAAAGCGATCGGTTTCTGTAAAACAAGATCCCCGACTTGTAAGAGAAAGGGAAAAGAAACAGAAACGCCAACAAGTCAAGGTGATTGAAAAGGCACTTAAAAATGAAGTGGTTCAAAAACAAACGGTTCCAGTTAAACCAGAAAGTTCAAAATTTTCTAAAACTTCAAACAATCAAACTGGTAAATTTCAACAGACATGGAAACCTAAAATAACCACAAATTCAGGGGGACCATCACAATTTTCAAATCATCAAAGAATAGAAGTTATTGTTGTTGATGAAAATGGAAGACCCAAGACCACAATGGCTTGGGTCCCCATCTCCAACTAATTATGTGAGTTCATGTGCAGGGTGTTCCAGGAGGAACTATCAGTAGTCATTGGATTGTTGATAGTGGGGCATCCAGGCACATGACAGGCGACATGAAGCTTCTCTACGACGTCAAATCTATTAGAGGAGGTTATGTTGCTTTTGCTGGAGATAAAGGCGGATATATTACGGGTGAAGGAATGATTTCCAACGGGGTTGTTAGTTTTGATAAGATCAACTTTGTACAACAACTTGATCACAATCTTCTTAGTGTTTCTCAAATTTGTGATAAGCAGTTCTCAGTACACTTTGATGCAAATGGATGTTATGTGCTGAAACCCGGCTTCAAAATTCCAAAAGAATGGATTCTCTTGTCGGCTCCAAGGATAAATGATTTGTATGTCCTTGATATGAGCTAAGCTATCACAACGTCTGCACAAGCAACTTGTTTCGTTTCCAAAGCCACAGAAAAAGACACAATCTCTTGGCACAGACGAATGGGTCACATTCACTTACGCAAAATGAATCATTTGGTGTCAAATGAATTGGTGAATGGTGTTCCTCTTAAAAACTTCCATCTTCAAGACGTCTGTGTCTCGTGCCAGAAAGGAAAACAAACGAAGAAGCGACACCCTACAAAGAAAATCAACACGGTGGCTGTTCCTCTTGAACGTTTGCACATGGATTTGTTCGGTCCTGTCAAGCACAAAAGCATTAGGAATGATCAATATTGCCTCGTGATAACTGATGATTATTCAAGATTTTATTGGGTGGCGTTCATGGCACATAAGAGCGAAACCTTCGGTATTATCAAAAACTTGATCATTCAGATTGAGAATCTATATAAGTTGAAGGTTAGGCGGATACGTAGCGACAATGGTACTGAATTCAAAAATCATGCCATGGCGGAGTTTTGTACTTCAAAAGGTATTCTTCACGAACTTAGTGCAGCTTATACTCCTCAACAAAATGGCGTCGCTGAACGTAAGAACCGCACATTGATCGAGACTGCTAGGACTATGTTGGTAGAGTCACAATTGCCGATTCCTTTCTGGACTGAAGCTGTGGCATCTGCATGTTATACGTTGAACCGAGTCCTTACAGTCAAACGGCACAACAAGACCTGCTTTGAGCTTATTAACAAACGGAAACTAGATTTGTCATATCTTGAACCGTTTGGAGCTCCGTGCACAATAATCGATCCTAATGGAAAGTTTGGGGCAAGAGCAATTGATGGATACTTTCTTGGGTATTCCACCCCGAACTTAAGAGTCTGGAATCTAGAGACTAAAAGGGTCGAGGAATGGTCTGAAGTCAGAGTACAAAGGCACACTTTACCAGTCAAATGTCCTGGTCAGCCTTGGATGTTTGAGTACGATGACTTTTTCAATTCGATCAATGTTGAAGCCGTTGAAGAAAATGCTGCGGCAAAGATGTTTTTCGAGAGTGACAATGCAACAGATTCACCATTGGTTCGTCCCATTATTGTCAATCAAGAACCATCTTCAGTGAACAATAATGCTCTCGACAATGAGGATTTTCACGATGCTACCGAATTGAACGAATCTTCAGAGGATGATGAATTTCTCGATGCAGATCAAGAAGTTCCAATAACAGCAGTACATGGTACTTCAGAGGGTACTCCTCCAGTGGATGTCCCTAGAACAGCTGAAGCTACTGCATCATCCTCTTCGTCAATTCCGGGACTTGAATTGATTGTTGATCTCAATCTCAACAATCTGGGTACAAATATTCCAGTTCAAGATAATCCAGAAACAAGGATTCACAATACCCATCCTCAACAAAACATTATCGGAAATGTACAAAGTGGCGTTCAAACAAGAAACATGTTGCGGAACAACAACAATGCAGGCTTGTATGCAGATATTAGAGAATCTGGTCAACAAAACGATTGGTCTTTCGCGTGCTATGTCTCACAGGAAGAGCCAAGAACTTGGAAAGAAGCTTTGAAAGATAACTCATGGGTTGAAGCGATGCAGGAAGAGCTGCAACAATTCCAGAAGCTTGGTGTCTGGAAACTCGTAGAGAAACCTGCTGGTTACAAGAAGATTGGTACCCGTTGGGTGTTTAAATGCAAAAAGGATGACCGTGGAATCGTTATTCGAAACAAAGCAAGGCTAGTCCTTCAAGGTTTTCGTCAGATTGAAGGGATCGACTACAACGAAGTGTATGCACCTGTTGCACGTCTAGAAGCAATTCGGATTTTTCTGGCTTATGCCTCATTCAAAGGTTTCAAGGTATACCAGATGGACGTGAAAAGTGCATTCTTACATGGTGTGGTGGAAGAAGAGGTGTACGTCGAACAGCCTCCAGGTTTTGAAGATCCTATCCATCCTGATCGGGTTTGGTTGCTCAACAAAGCTCTCTATGGTCTTCATCAAGCACCGCGAGCTTGGTACGCAACCTTGTCTAATTATCTGCTGGAGAATGGATTTCGCAGAGGTCTTATCGATTGTACTCTTTTCATCAAAGAACAAGATGGAGATCTTCTACTGGTACAGGTATACGTTGATGATATTATTTTTGGTTCTACTAATGATGTTTTGTGTAGGGATTTCGAGCGTGTAATGCAGGATAAATTCGAGATGAGTGCTATGGGGGAAATGACTTTCTTTTTGGGCCTACAAGTGCAACAAACTGAGTCTGGGATATTCATCCATCAGACTAAATATGTTGGTGACATCTTGAGCCGGTTCCAGATGTCTGATGCAACGCCCATCGGTACCCCATTGCCGCAAAATCACGGAATTACTCCAGACTTGAAGGGTGAAGTTGTTAGCCCCTCATACTACCGCGCGATGATCGGATCTCTTATGTACCTCACAGCATCAAGACCAGATATAATGTACCCAACGTGCCTGCTTGCCAGATATCAAGTTAACCCGAAGGCCTCACATCTTGCAGCTGTAAAAAGGATTTTTCGTTATTTGAAGGGTTACCCTGACACCGGTCTATGGTACCCTAGGGATAATAACTTTGACTTGATCGCATTCAGTGATTCTGATTTTGGCGGATGCAAAATCGACGGCAAATCCACAACGGCTGGATGTCAGTTTTTGGGTAATCGCCTAGTCACATGGCAGTGCAAGAAGCAGACGTGCGTCGCGACATCAACATGCGAAGCTGAATACATTGCTGCCTCAATTTGTTGCTCCCAAGTCCTATGGATCCAACAACAAATGCGTGATTACGGTTTTGAATTCCTAACTACTCCTATTTACGTTGATAATTCTGCTGCCTTACAGATCACTAAAAATCCTGTGCAGCATTCAAAGACTAAGCACATCGAAATTAAGTATCACTTCATACGTGATTGCTTTGAGAAAAGGCTAATCGATGTTGCTTACGTCCACACCGATGACCAACGTGCCGACCTTTTTACCACAGCATTTGACAAATCAAGATTTGACTATTTATTACTGGTAAACGGCATTAAGGTCAAGCAAGAGTAATACCAACATCGGAAAATCATTTTTGTAAATACCTTTGTGTTTTAAATTTGTCTTAGTTTATTGATTTTAGGGGGAGTAAATCCAAAAATTTGAAAATCCAAAAACATCGAAAAATTTCAAAAACACAAAAACAATAGAAAAACAAAAATGAGTTTCCTGGCGAGCAAAAGAGAAAATGATAGTACATCAGTGGTCTGTCTAAACCTCTTTAAACCTTAAATGCAAAACGATAAGCAGCTCTATATAAGATGTATCGGTAGGCTCACAATCATTTCAAAGTGTGCAGGGTGATATAAACTTAAATCGACTGAAGACCAGGTGGGAACCATTCATTGGCATATGGTCTTAGTGCCGAAATTTCGTTTGAGAGATTGCCGAGGTTCTGAAATATTCGGTGTTTATGCTGCTTATCATCTGGGTATCATGGTTGTATCTTTTACCGAAAAATAACGGGGACGCAAGTCTAGATCTTCCATGATACCATACATACGTGTACATACTGCATACGACCTCAATAAGTGAGCAACAATCACATGTCCAAACAAAATAAGTGATAAAATATCACATTTATCCGGGAGTCAAGTTCGTCTCTCTGCTGTACGAAAGTACTGACCTGTTCACGGACTTGCTCCTGTGCCCTCATGCATCGAAAATCAAGTTCCTCATCAATAAGTGATTCTATCACACAGGGCTTGTTTTCAAATCAAAATAAGTGAGTTTCTCACATCATATACGGTCAAACAGATGATAATCGGTATACTCACCGGTAAGATGAACCCTCGTGCATACCTTGATACGGGAATGTGTCGTGATGTGGATGAACACCGGTCGGTAAGTATAAATCATACCTTAACGTATCCCCTCGCCATGATTACATCTGATAAGTTGAGCTTAAGTGGACAACAATACCGATAATTGTTATAGGATGCTTATCTTAATGTTAACTAATTGAACAACAAGAGCGTTTTGGCATGACCGTACACTGATATGATTCTCTTACCCTCGAAACTCACAAAAAGAATGTCTGTAAATATTTATTTAATGCTTTAAATTTCTGCATCTTTGTATATATTTATTTACTGCTTTCAGTCTTTACATTTGAAATATTCAAAAAAAATACCAAAAAGATTTTAGGTGTGTTTTAATATAAACTTTATAAAAGCAAAAAAGATTTTATTTCTAATTTATTTTCGATCGTACGATGTTGGATCTCGAGTCTTCGTTACCTGAAACCTGAACGAAAACCAAAACGACTATATCTTCATAAACGGTCGAAATTTGCAAGTGTTGAAAGTTAAAATTGAAATTGATAAAATTTGTTAAATCTTTCAAACTGTTGGACGATGTTTGTTTAAACAATGGTCACACGTGTGTCGTTTGTTTATGGTACTATATTCCAGGCAGTTGTTCTCATTACGCGTTTAGATTTCTTGCATGTGCAGATTCTAAAGGCAAGGAGAACATGGTCGATGACAAGCTTCGGAATGAAGACACGACGTGAAGGCACTCAAATGATGAAAATGATCGAGTTGCCGCTGACCATCATCAACACCACAAGGATCTCAATTCATAAAGAACAAGTATTTCACGAGCATAACTCAAGGGGGAGCTTATGTTAAGGGGGAGTTTGTCAACACACTTCCTACATGAAACGGGGAGTTTGTTGGTACACTTTCTGCTTTCAAGACGTGAAGATTTTGAAGATCCTCCGACATTGAAGACTTGAAAGGACGTCAAAGACTTGAAGTCACAAAGATCGAGACAAAGCTACAGCCAGACAAAGCTACAGCCAAGGGGGAGTTTGTTGGTGCACTTGTGTCTGTACTTTGTCTGTATTTCGTCTTGATTCAAAACGATGTCTTTGTTAGTACTGTAAGTTTGACCAAGTCAACCATCCTCCTGGTTTGACTTGGCCAAACAGTTCGAACAATGGTTGTAATATGGCTGTGTCGAAGGATGTGTCATCGAAGGATTGTTTAGATCCTTCGATGAGCTCGAAAGATAAGCCTTCGATGGATGGGCCTCGAAAGATCTCATCCTTCGAGGTACATGTTGATCCTTCGATGAGTTTCTAGTCGATAGATGATCCTTCGATCAGTCTATCTATCCTTCGATCAGACCTGCTGCGTTCGGGTATAAATACCCATGCTAGTGTTCATTTCAGATAGAGCTTCATTTCAGACACATAGAGAGCATTCTGTTCAGAACACACACACACATGAAAGTTAGAGAGAGTTTATAGAATACATCTGTAAACATTGTGCTTGTAACCGAACCTTTCATACGTATTAATACAAGTGGTGTTAATCGGTGAAAACTTGTGTGTTGTGTTTATGCTTATTCTTTCTCGGTTTGCATGCAAGCTTGGATTCCGCACTCGCTAGTGTGTTAGATATAACAAGGAATAGGTTAAACCTCAACCTCCGAGGGACCTACAGATAGCCAAGACAAACTCTTGTTCACACATTACGACAACAATTTTAGTCGTGGTAGATACTCTGGAAACCGTGGACAAGGAAGACTTAATCAGTCACGAGGCCGAGGCCGTGGCAGGTTCAGACAAGAAGAAAGAGAAGATGACATGTCACAGGATAATAATCATGATTATGATAGACGGAAGAGATACCCAAGAAATCAAGACAAATTCGTGTTTGACATAAGCAAGGTAAGGTGCTATAATTGCAATGATTATGGACACTATGCCTCAGATTGTCCTAAACCAAACCAAAGAAAAGAAGAAGCAAATATCGTGCAAGAAGACGAAGAACCAACTCTTCTAATGGCACAAGTTAAAGAACTGGATCAAGATGTCAAGCAAGTAACGGGTAGAAAGCCGATGCTCAGAGACAAGGATCTACTACAACATGCTCAGGATAAAAATGGAGAAGCACATGATGGCAAGCAAGACATGGAGAAAGATCAAGGTGCAACTTAAGGATGTTCGAGATTAGGGGGGTGAATGAAATCATAATCTCCTTCACATCCTATAGTATAAGGGTTCGTTATGTAATTAGTATAAAGATAGTTTATGTTAGAATTAGATTAGTGATAGAAGTGCGGGGACTAGATGCGACAAAACGAAACTTAAAAACCTACATGTTGGATCGATACATCCAGGGGACGTACCCCTTCTCTGATCAACGACAGGAAGCACAAGGACAAGGGACGCAACCCTTCATCTTCGATTTCAGCCACAAGATCAAAAGACATGCCTGTTCGTGAAGAAACACGTCTATTGGATTCGCACCTCTTCGATATGTATAAATAGGGTTAGGATTTTCAATTGTAAATACAACTCTCAATCATTCTGTACAATTACATTCAATCAGGTTCAATTAAATTCTTGTTGTTTATTATATTTGCTGTTTCATCTTTATTTTCGTATCAAGATTCATAGATTGGGACCAACAGCGCCTATGGTGCGGGTAGGGGACACGGGTGATGGTTATCGTAGATGGTGTGTGGGGGGTAGGAGAGAGATAGAGAGACTAGTGTGTTTGGAGAGAGAAAATAGTGTAAAATGGCAAGACTCATGCTTTAGGGTTGTGGTGTCATCAAATTGAGTGTTTTAGGGTAGTGGATGAGGTAAGTGATTTGACACTGTAGGATTGGAGGGGGTTACAAATTTTGGTTGTTATTATTATCATTAAAGAGAAAAAAATCAAATTTCAAGAACCAAGTAAAATGTGAGCTAATGTGACCTTTTGGTGGTCAATTCGCATCATCGCAAACCACTTGAAAGCCAACACTAACTTGTTGATGACAAGCAATGTCCATAGTAATGTGGTTACTACTTACTAGGTGATGCTGACGGTCGATCTTAACAGGAACTTTCTGTTAATGCAATACTTGTCGTTGGGCGAGCTTCGTTCATGATTGCTGCTTTTGGGCAACAACTCAGTTACTATTGATTGCTATAGTTAATTTAGAGACGCTCAAAAGTTTCGGCCTAGAAATTAAAAACAATGTTATGTGATCAATAAATCAATTAGTTGCTATTAAATTTATTTAATACTAATACAAATTAATTTATATGTTAATGAAGTTTAATGCATTGAAGGTTTCATATTATTTTCTAGGGAGAGAACATGTTCGATGTTCTTAACTTTTAAGACGTGTTAAAGAGAAATCACTAAGAGACATAAACACCAAAAAATTTTCAGTAACAAAAACACTCTTGTGAATTTTTGGCTCGTTGGTCTTCTTTAGTAGTACAACATTCGGTTCCTGTTGTATCTTGAGAAACAATTTTGTGAGCGTTGGAATTTTTTAATTGAACCATGTCAATACGTGGAAACTCTAAATTTTTTATCGACGACGGTTGAAGATAACTGTTTAAAGTTTTTTATTCTGTTTAAATATGGATTTTATATTTATTATAATTTTTCTGTACTAAAGAATTTCCCACAAACGAAATGAGTATCTTTAGGTTATTTTATAGAAGATTCAACAGTTCCCTACACGAATAAAATGGTTGAATGATTAACAAACTCAAAGAAGTAATTAACAAATGGACAACCAACAAGTACATATTATATACTATTATATACTATTAATTTGTAACAATTGTAGTCATTTGGCTCTTGTACCTTTTGCTTTGTTTGTGTTTATGGCATAGGAGGTTTGTACTTTGGGCTTTGTTGGGGTGGTCTTCCTTTTTGTTCTGGGCCAGGCACACATGTATGAATTTAGTTTAATCTTAACTAGTTTTATTGAAATTACATAGCTTAAATGTGCCTAGTGCCTACATGTTATCTCATATATATATATATATATATAGGATTAGGTTCAAACGTGAACAAAATCCCAAGCGTGAACTGCGTGAACTGATCTGGGCCCTTGATTTTTATCATCTTAAGATTTTAAGTCAATGGCATGATGGTAATTATTTGATTAATTGTTACTAATTAATTAAATGAATAAGGGTATATGTGTAATTTCTATTTTAAACTGATTGCATAAATCTCGTTCTCTCTCACAAATCATCATATTCAATCTTTCTTCATCATCCAACTTTCTCTCACCTTCATCGCCCAGATCCAACTTTCTCTCTCACCTTCATCGCCTAGATCGAAGAATTATCGCCGGATGGTTGTTCAGATCTGAATCGAAGAAAAAATGGGACATCGCTGTTTCATCGCCGACATTGAGTTTGTTTGTTTGTTTTTTTTTACAGAGTTTGCAGATCTAGGGTTTCATATCTCAAAACTATGTGTTTCTTTCACTCGATTTGAATTTCAGTATGATTAATGTTGAGATTGGGGTTTTTTTTGTAGGGTTTGTGAGTGGAAATGGTGACGCCACTTGAGGGGTTTCTGACTGATGAACAGAGGGAGGTGTTTGAGGTAATTGATACGTGTGCGTTATCTGGCTCTGGCGCATCCTAAGATGTAATTTATCCAATGCATGAATAGTTTGGTTATTTTTTTGTGTTATTTAGCCTCTTTTAAAGTCTACAGCAATAAAATATAGCATGTGATAAAGTGTCTTGAATACTCGCTCAGTCTCTCTAGCATGATGAATACTTAACTAGATGAGAAGGCCTGTGTTCACTCACCAATTAAAGCTTGCAATTTCTGTACATTTAGTTAAAATCCATCAGAACTGTGCTTTATATGAGGAGATTGGCTTTACCCTGAGTGTATATGTTTCAGCTTTCAACCCTAGAACTTGACTCTCTAACGGAGACATCCCTCTAGATTCACATTTTACTAGAATGTATATGAGATGCAGTGCAGTAATAGTGGCCAGGTTTTGAACAAGTATCTATGAGCATGAGTTATGGCCTATGGCTCATACCAAATAGAAGTTAGTGGGGTAGCTTGTTTATAGGTTATCAAGTTCATTTGTATGTATGTCTCATGCTTAGTGATATTGTAAACAGATATTGTTAACTAAGTGTTATATAATTCTTGTACAGCACTTGTTTCAAGGCAGTTTGTCGAGATGTCCCGAATCAGAATCGAGGGGCTTCTGGCAGCTTTTCCCAAATTGATTGGGAAGTGGGAAACAGCATACCTATGTTGAGACTGAAAATGTGCGCTATGTGTACCAGCCAATGGAGGGTGTATATCTGCTGCTTGTGACTAACAAGCAAAGCAATATCCTTGAGGATCTTGATACACTGAGGCTTCTCTCTAAAGTCGTATCCTTTTTAGCATAAAACTAGTCATCTTCTTCTTTATATATTGCGGAATACTAAAATATTACCTTTACTAGTGTTTATACAAAGATGAAACTGGGAATTTTCAAAATTGATGCTTTCTGTTGCTACACTATGCTACTACACTATCATCAATTCATTCATGCACTTTCTAGTTGCTTCATATCCATGCAAATAATACATCATAGGCTACAGTTCTAGTGCTTTCCTTAACTAGACATAGGCCCCTGATTATTCTGCTTCTTTAGATGAAGAAGGTATTTGCAAGAACGCATTTGAGCTGATTTTTGCTTTTGACGAAGTGATTTCTCTCGGACACAAGGAGAACGTGACTGTTGCACAAGTCCGGCAATACTGTGAGATGGAGAGTCGCGAAGACAGATTGCACAAATTGGTATTGCAAAGCAAGATCAATGAAACCAAGGATGTAATGAAGCGTAAAGCTAACGAGATTGATAAAAGCAAGGTAAGGTCATTAGATCTTTATTGCCATTTCTTTTCTATTGCTGTTACAACAAGTTTGTGTGAAACTTCGGCAGATCGAGAGGGGCAATGTTTTTTTTTTTGTGAAATGAAATGTTTCCGGTTGTAGAAGCATGTTGGCTACACCATATTATGATTGAAGAGGTTATTTTCTGCTTTGAGTAAAATTTGACAATAATGTAGTTTATACAACATGATTACAAGCATAAAATGAGAAAAATCTATCAACCAGACTATTAGGCTCTGATTTTGCTCTGTTTTTAAGGCGCTCTACACATGTGTATTCTGATTTTGCTCTGTTTTAAGGCGATGTACACATGTGTATTCTGATTATGCTTGTTTTTATGGCGTTGTACACATGTGTATTCTGATTTTTGCTCTGTTTTTAAGGCACTGTACACATGTGTATTCTGGTTTTGCTATGTTTTTAATGCGATGTACACATGTGTATAGCGTCTGTTTTTGTGATATCTCATATTTTTTGTGTATTGAATGTGTAAAGTTGTTGATGTACACTTGTGAATTATGCAAAGTACTAATTGCTGAGTTTTTTGTGTTATTATAGGAGACGTCGTAAACGAGGAAAGTGGAGATGGAAGGACGATAAGGATGATTCGCGTATGAGGTCGATAAGGATGATTCACGTATGTTTGTTTGCTTGGTCGATAAGGATGATTCAGCATACAACGCGGCGAATAGTTGTAAAAGACTATGTCTTTTTTTTATTTTTCCGATTATGTTGCGTTTATTGTTTTCACGAAACTGGAACTTGTAATTGTATGTTTTTTTTTTGGTTTGGCAAACATTATGGAAATTGTTATTTGCTTAATATAAAATCGTTTTACAGGTTTTGTTTATATGTATGTATTATGTAGCTAATTACACATATGTACCATGTTGAGTACACTTGTGTACTGTTCAATTCATATCCAAGTACACATGTGTATACCGTTGAAATATGAAGGTTACGTGGATCTTAAAAATCATAATCTGAATTCTGGTGGTGAAATCTGAAAAATAAAAATGAAATAAAAGATATTGTGGATAATGAATTTAAAATAGGAAAGATGTAACTTAATTTAATTATTAAAATATTGATTTAAATCTAATTTTTTATATAATTACAATCATACCCTTAACAACTAAAAAGGAAATCAAAGGTCTAGATCTGTTCACGCAGTTCACTCTTGGGAGGTTGTTCACGCTGGAACCCTACCCTATATATATATATATATATATATATATATATATATATATATATATATAGGATAAGGATCATGAGTGAACAATATCCTTGTTTGTGAACTGTGTGAACTGATCTAGACTCTTGATTTACATAATCTTGAGATTTTAATTCAATGGCATGATGGTAATTATGGGGTTAATTTTATATGTTTAATTAAATTGAAAAGGGTATTATTGTACATATATATCATAAAAAAGGGTATTAATTTTATAGAATAAATCATAATTCCTTAATATACGTATTCAGTTTCTTTTTCATTATTCATCATTGATTTCTCTCTCCCCTTCTCAATACAAACAACAACACCACGGCAACCCAAGGGTTTCACTTTCACCAATCGTCGTTGTTTAACCCATCACAACAACACCTTTAGATCTGAAAATTATGGCCAGTAGAGGCGGCGGCGTAGCCACTAACGGCGGAGCAATTCCGCCGGCTTCTCGGAAGATGGTACAGGGTCTCAAGGAGATTGTCAACGGAGTTTCCGATGCTGAGATCTACGTTGCGCTTAAGGAGTGTAATATGGACCCTAATGAAGCTGTTAATCGTCTCCTAACTCAAGGTGAAACAGATATACTTGTTTTTGCTTTTGGATAGTGTTTGTTTGTTTGACCTATTTTTGGTGTTTTTGGTGGATATTTGTTATATAGCAGGATTTAGGGCAAATAGGTTATAGGCTACAAAACGGTTATTGGTTATTTGATGAGGTGTAATTAGTTTTAGGTTATGTGTTATGTATGTGTTGATACTTGATCATGCAGATTTAAGCATTGTGAGTTTTGATTGGTGCTTTACACTTGTGTGTTTTGTAGCTTTGTGTATCTTGTATGTCCTTTTAATTTTGAGCATAATGATTCTTTTGTTTCTTTTTTAAAATAGCAGTTCATAGTGCCTTGTGCTACAAGTAGTGTTGTTTTATTTGTTAGAACTCTGGGAGAAAATTAGAACTTGTGCTACAAATAGCAGTTCATAAAATTTTGTCAATGTTTTGCCAATCTTTTTAATATATTACACTATTAACGAGGTATAATTGGTTTAATTTATTCTTTTTCAGGATTTTCATCCTTCAGATGTATATCGTATTGCCGGTGGGGTGGAAGGTGTTGCTGTCGTTACGCCCTCGGGTTCACAGTCGTCGCTTTATTGCCGAAGATTTGCCAGGTAGTTTTCCGATTGACATGTGTACTGTGTTTATGTAAATTGGTTATACACCCGTGTATAATAGTAGTTAAGTGATATTTCAAAACTTATGTCTGTTGTTTATGTAAATTGGGTGTACACCTGTGTATACAGTGTTCGTACATTTGGTGTACACATGTGTATGCAAATTGATGTAGGTATACACTGTGTATACACCTGTGTAAATTGGGTGTACACCTGTGTATACAGTGCTAGTTTTTTTATTTAACTAAGACATTCATTGACCTGTGTAAACGTATTTGTGTTTTACAGTTGCTAATTTGAGGGAATCAGTGAATCATCCGAAATGTGGTCAATTTGAAGGAATAATACCAGATAAGTTGTGGAAAAAGTATGTTGTGAAGATTGATGTGAATAAGTATGCTGTGAAGATTTTGTGCTCCCATGCTAACACGCTCCGCGATGGAAGTAATGGTTGAATCGGTAGCATACAACGTGACGAGTAGGCTTAATGTTTAAAACATTCCATGCAAACAATAGTAGTAAAGACTATGTTTTTGTTTTTCTTATATGTGGTTATTTGTTTGTTTCGTTGGGTTATTTTTTATGTAAACTGCATTTTTAGTTGGTTGTTATACCTTATAATATGTTTTCTGATTTGGTTTTGGGACATGTTATGGTTTATGGTGAAGTAGTATGCGTTTACTAATAAAAAAAGATTATAGACAAATGTACATAGGTGTATTAAATTTAAATACACAGGTGTACTTCGAAATCTGGGTTTTTTATCGACGAAGAACTACTGGATTTAAAAAAAAATCTGACTTTTTTAAATGGTGATTATGATATACATCTTGTTTAGATTTAAAAGATATTTTGATTTTGAGTAATCACAAAAAAATAGGAAAGTGTAACTTCCATTAATTAATTAAAATAAATAATTAATAACAACTTAATGTATAATTACCATCCTATCCTTTTCAACAAAAAAGATGATCAAGGGCTATGATCAGTTCACACGGTTCACTTTTGGGAGGTTGTTCACTCTAGAACCCTACCCTATATATATATATATAGGGTTAGGTTCATTTGTGAACACTTCCCAATTGATGAACAAAACGAACAAATCCTGGACATAGATCTTCTTAACTAATACACAAGGGTATAATCGTCTTTTAACATTTATAGTTTTATATATAATTTTCTTTTTAATTACTTTCTGGCAGTTATCAGATCATATCCACCCACGCTTCAATATGTCGATCAAATTCAAATTCAATCCATCAAAAAAAAAAACTGCGTCCATACTCCATATCTTCCAGTTCGTTCTGCATATCATCAACCATCATTCACTTGATTCTTCAGATCATCAACAAGCAATTGAGCAGCGAATTTGTTCCACTGAAGATTTACTAATTATGACACATACGAACGATCAGCATGTTGCTTCTGCGAATTTGTTAATGCATCAGAACTCTGAACGAACAGGACAACAACAGCAAGGTATAATCTTAAAACAATTGTGTATACAAGTTTGTATCCAGTGTCACTCGTAAGTCTGTTTATTTGTACCAGTAATCTAAGCCATAACTTTTGATTAACAGGATTTCGAATACATACATGTGTTATGTTTTGTTTAGCTTTTATGATTATTAAGATGTATAATTTGTGACAGATACGAACCGTCAGCCAGATGTTGCAACCAATTTGTTAATTCCTCGAAGCACTGAACCAGGTCATCTTTAAGGTATAATTTTGAAACAAATGTTCATACAATTCAGTGTCCAGTGTCGTTGTAAGTTTAATAGATAGTTGTATTACGGTTTGTTTTGTTTTGAAAACATTTAAGATTTGTAACTAACGACAGAGGGTACCCTTTTGATAGATATGAACGATCAGCCAGAGGTTGCAGCCAAGATGTTAATTGCTCAGAGCTCTGAGCTCTGAACGAGCAGGAGATAATCGACATTCGCTTTTTTAGATTACGATGATGATGAAACCGAAGAGTCTGGGTCCGATGATTTTGTAAGTGAAGAATAGTTTACGTAAAGCTTATCAACATTCGGTTTTTTTTCTAGACATTCTGTTGGTTGATGTTTTAGATTACATGTTTTTGTAGTTTGTTTGCATATGTGTTTAACACATACAAGTGAAGTATTTGACTTTTTTTAAGTTTTATCCTTTATCCATGCCTTTTTTATAGACGACATTCACGTGGACTATATTGACTTGCGATATATGCTATAAGTTACATTAACATGTAGTCCAGTAGGTTATAACAGTACACCTGCAGATGTGTATTTGGAGCCCAGTAGGACATCATTTTTTAGAGGTGTACATGTGTATGTGTTGTTTGTGTTGCTAGCAATAGCTACATTTTGCAGATGCCTTGTGTAAATGATTCTTATAAACGCTACGCATTAGCTAAGAAATCAGCAGGGTATACTTTTTTGTCATCCCAGTTTTAAGTTTTAAAAAAATTTAGCATGTGTCGATCTAGCCAGGTTTTGAATGAAACTAAAGCCAGTTTCACCGATTTATGGCAGAATACGCCTGATAAGTTTATGCTCCAACTTGGCGCCTAACATACCCAACGAAAATGTCAAAACAACCTAGAAAGAACCAACCAGCAGTAGTCTAGAAGCCGGGGGTGACCAATAGGAGACCCGACCTGAAAATACCCGATAATCGAAGCGAATAGTACCCGAACCCGACCCTAATACAATAATTCAGGTATTTGTTCGGTTCTTATTACTGTAGTCATTTTGGTATTGGGTCGGTTCGGTGTCGGGAATTATAAAGAACCGAATTAAACAGTCTGGACCGAAAAAGACATAGTTTTCTAACTATATTGGGTCGAATCCCAACATCATACGATAACCTAAAGTCTTAAACAACAATGTATAGCTTTTGTATATGAGATTTACAAGCATAGTTGACAGTTTGATCATAAAACATTGCACTTTTCCATTAAACAGATGCAATACTTTAATTTATTTGTTCCAAAAAAATGATGCTGGATGGTATTGAACAAATGCTGGAGGTCAAAACACCCTTTACTGGAGTTGAAGATTTCAATTAGATTTAGGTTCAGGCAGTGACCTAATACGTAACCAAAACCGAGTGTAAAATGGGTCGGAACTGACCCTTTTATGTTGGGTATTATTTCGGGTAATAATCTACAAGATGTCCGGTTATCGGGTCGGTTTGATTCGTTACTGGGTCGGGGTGGGCTATTGATAAAACGTTCATCACTACAACAAGCTTTTTAAAAAAAACTGAGATCCAATTGAAATTATATGAATACAAATGTGCAATTCGATACTCCATGACAATTGACAAACCATATATATTTTCGTTGATTATTAGTTCAGTAGGTTATTATTTCTACCGTAACTCATGTGTATTTGGTTTTTGTATTACTATCAGTGCTTACAATTTTTTGGGTTGCACACGTGTACGAAATAAGATTCTAATTAATCAGACTTTGAACGAGCTGTACTATCTTGCAATTTCAACAATGCGCATCCGCGCGACCGTACATCCAACAACTATATATACAGAAAATGAACATTACGCTGACGGTAAACGTTATCCCATACATGATAGGTCCGCATAACATGATTATTACCAAGAGAAACGAAGCATAGTAACGAGTCTGTTGAGCAAAACGAGTGAAACAAAAGTAAAGTTATTGTTTGAACACTAGCATAATTAAACTACACGACATACAATTCAGTAGCATTCTTTTTATCTATGTCTTTCTATTGATGCCGGCAAATTGGTAGGCTTCTTCTAAAATACATTTGCGATGTTTGTTCACCACCGATGTTATCAATTTCACCACATCCTCACTTTCAGTATCATATTCATTTTGGTCGTCAAACAGATCTGTGACAGCAACAGTCCCTAATCCTCTATTCTTAATCTCCATTTGTTGTCTCAGACTCATCCTTTCTGTGTTCCAGTAACAAATTGGTGGCTCGGTTCTTTCAACATCCAAACCATTGCAACTTGTTCCGTCAAGATATAGCAACTGCAAAACAGTAATAAAGTGTATATTTCAGCAATGGTAATAAGTGTCCTATGCAACAATAATAAAGAAGCATGTATGGGTATATGGTTATATTAGATACACATATGTATTACGGAGAAATACGCATGTGTATTTGTTGTGGGTGCATGCCTTGTTTGCATTGCAACCTTACCGCTAAGCCTCGTTATTGATTAACTGTACAAAATCAAAGTTTCTGTCCGCATTACATCAATGGATATAACTCATGGCTACTATTATAACTAATAACTACGGAAATAAAAGGTTTTAGTAATACGTACCACTAGGAAGGTTAAGGGTCCTCGGAACCACGATTGTTTGTCACACCGTTTCTAGTGGTTTTTGCACACTTTGTCAGCGTCAACGATGACATATACCAAAATATATGTACTATTAAGTCTGCTCAATATTTAAACACATGTGTATTTCCATCACATACACATGTGTATTAGCATAACAGTTAAGGTGTTTATACACATAAGAACAACAAAACATAATACATATGTGTATAATCAAATAAACCTAAAAACAGAGTATACATATGTGTATAATCGATTAAACCCATAATACCGAGTATACATATGTGTATAATCGAATAAATCCAAAAAACAGAGTATACATATGTGTATAATCGAATAAACCCAAAAAACATAGTAAAGTGTATAATCAATTAAACCCACAAACAGAGTATACATATGTGTATAAGCCCTAGCATAAACTCATCCTCTCCTAATAATCTGAACAAATCAACTACTATACACATCCCCTTCACAAAATCAGAACAAATTAACCACAGACCCACAAATTAAACAAAATTTCAGCATCTAAAAAGAACTTTATTGACCCAAAAGCATCTTTTAATGAACAATTAACTAAAACCCTAGCTTTTACAAGCACAAATGGGTAAGAACACTATAATCTACACATGCAGATAGAAAACAATAGGAAAAAAAGACCAACACTAAGCTTAATACCTTCGATTAATCGCCAGAAGTTTGAATCGCCCTAGTATACACAATGATTTTAGGAAATAATACACTATTCAACGATACCTTGATATAATACTTGCAGAAATTGCCGTTGAAAGAGGGAGATCGAAGAAGATGCAGTGTATTCGTCTTCTGGGTAATGAAGAGAGAGAATATTGATATGTAGATGATTTGATGAAGCTAGGAAGCTATAACTGATAGGCTATTATTATGGGTTTCAAAATTCTACGATTGTAAACTGGTTATTAGAACTTGCGCGGGTTTCAATGGATTTTGAGAACTATTAATGACGATTGTGCCCTTACGCAGTTATTGTAAATCAGTTTTTTTGTTTTTATTAATTAAAAAATCATTAAAATCCTAAAATCAAGATCTCCTCATCCAATGGCCAGGATCTGTTCGTTTTTGTTCACAAAATTAACATTGTTCACTCTTGATCCCTACCCTATATATATATATATAACCATGTGGTTAAGTTTTCTTGACAACAAAGGAAAACGTATGACAAAACAAGAAATGGGATAAATTTTCCCCTTTTCGTAGAGGGATGTGGAAACAGAGAATATATAAAATAGAAGGGGGAGGTTAATTTGATAAAAATGTTCTTGTAAAAAGAAAAATAAATTAATATAGTCCTTATATTTTTTTTATCAATAGTTGTGAATAAAGATATAATTTTTTGTATACTTTTAATTAATACTTTAATTAATAAGGATAAGATAGACATTTTGAAATAGAATAGTAATAAATGTTATAAAGGGTTACTCAAGTTTTAAAGTAAACTGCCAAAATGGTCTCTTAGGTTTGTTAACTTTTGTTACTTTAGTTCAAAACACAAACCTTTTAAATCTGGGTCCTTTTGGTTTCAATTTTGTTGTCATTTTCATCCAAAAGCAAAATCTGGTCAGATTTTTCAGTTAGCATCCAGTTTTTTTGTTCTTTTCCTCCATTTTAATGAAGGGCAAAATGGTCTTTTAACGTCTTTTTACCCATTCATTTAAAAAATATTCTAACAAATAAAACAAAAATAAATTTAAAAATGATATAATATAATCTTTGTATATATAGATATAAAGAAAATCCAGTCTCTCACTCTAGCTCTATTTCTATCTCGATGCCTCTCTCTACAGTCTCCAACAACCACCTCCAGGCACCACCAACAACCATCTCCAGCCGCCACCACCATCCATCACTCCAAAAATCGCCACCACCCTCAACCACCAACAACCACCTCTAGCCACCACCTACCAACACCGGAACTAGCTGAGATCTCACTTCCAGCCACCGCCCTCCGACACTGGAACTGCCATCACCCACTATAAAAAATCCAACACCACTAGCGTCAAAACCAGTACACCATTCTCATCATCTCTTTCTTTTTCTTAGTAACTCGATCTATATAGGGTCACGAAAGTTGGATTGTTTTAGTTAGGGGTTAGTGCGGATGAGTGAATGGGGGCGGATCAGACTTCCTAGCATCGATTTTCGATCTGGGATGGGTGTTTCGGTTGACATGATTGGTTGATTTATGGGTATTTTTGGTGCAAGATCAAAACTTTTTAAGTTGGGGTTTTGTGGGTTTAGGGGAAATTAGATTTGTGATGAACCCTTTTGGGGAGATAGTGAATAGAAATTAAAACTGGGGTTTTGTAGGATTTGTTTTTAGTAAGGTTTTTCAATTTGGGGGTTTTTCAATTCAGGTGTTGGATGTAACTGGGTGGTAGCGGCACCAGGTGGTGGTGGTGGTCGAGTGGTGGCAGTAACCGGGTGGTGGTGGTCTGTAAGTTAGAGAGAGTGTGTGTGTAGGTTAAAGAGTGTTGGTGATGGTCGGGTGGTTGTGGTAACCGGGTAGTGGCGGTAACCAGGTGGTGGTCTGTAGGTTAGGGAAAGAGAGTGTGTGTAGGTTAGAGAGAGAGAATACTAATTTACTTTGCCACTGATTTATAAGGTTAATTTTATTTTTTTAAATTTGTTATAATAAAACGTTAAAATACCATTTTGTCCTTCATTAAAATGGAGGAAAAAGACAAAAAGCTGGATGTTAACTGAAAAATTTGACCAGATTTTGCTTTTGGATGAAAATGGCAACAAAATTGAAACCACATGAACCTAAATTCAAAAGGTTTGAGTTGTGAACTAAAATGACAAAAGTGACCAAACCTCAGGGACCATTTTGGCATTTTACTCTAAGTTTTATTAATTTCACCATAATTTCCTCCTTGACCACCACTAATGTGTTGGTCCTACACTAATTTTATTAGAAGTGACAAAATAATTTAAAAGTGTTATGCCCTATACATATTTTATTATGAGTCGCAAAATTAATTAAAAGTGTTGCGTTCGTACACATTTTGTACCTTACACCAAAACATTGCTTTTTATGGTGTAGGAAACGTTAAATATGTAGGATCATATGTATGATTGTTTTTATTGAGTAAAGTGCAAAACTATTTTATAGGATGACTCATTAAATCATTAGGGTTCATTAATTTGAATAACACAAATAAATGATAGACTCATTAAATGATTTGTTCGAATTACCTTTTTACCCTTTATTCTTTTTATTCTTAATTTGTAATTTGAACTCTTCAATAAAATAGAATATGTTTATTTATGGCATATTTCTAAATTAATTTGAATCATTCTTTAATTTTCAATTATCATTTATTAACTTACTAAATTAGCAACTTTAAAACCAATCAAGTTATTATTTTACTAACTTTTAATTTTAAAACATAGATTTTATATTACATGAAACTCATTTTATTGAATATTGGGCTACATATATTTTCAAATTTTTGAAATTTGAAATATGTTTATTTATGGCAGATTTCTAAATCTATTTCAATCATTCTTTAATTTGTAACTATCATTTATTAACTTCCTAATTTAACAGCCTTTATTTGTTTGTTGGTGAATATAAAATATTTAATTATGAAGGTTATATAATTATGGAGCAAATTAAGACCAATCAAGTTATTATTTTACTAACTTTTAATTTTAAAGCATAGATGTTATATTATATGAAACTCATTGTTATTGAATAATTTTTAATTTTCAATTTGGTAAGCATTTTTTACTTTGTATGATAGGAAAATCTTTTTAAAAGAAATAAATAACTACTTGGTATATTACGATTTCAAATTCGAATTTTAACTTCTCTTTTTTCAATTAAATATTTGAATACGGTATCTTTTAATCAAAATCAAATCAAATGTAAAATATACTATATTTTATTAAGTAATTCAAATGTCAAAAAATATTTTTATTATAATAGATTCTAAATTGTAAAAACTAATTTGTATTTCAATGATATTTAAATTGATTATATTTTTAACATAGGTAAACGTGGTGTTGCTAACACATTTGATGTTAGTAGACTCTTTATTAACTATGATCTTGAATAAATTAATTTGTTTAAAACAAGGTATACTAAAATTGTTTCAGATTAAGAAATGACATTATCAATCATTATGAACATGTATACAATTTTATTTTGTATAAGATAAAACACATTAATAAATATATAGGTATATTGAGAAACCATCTTCAACATCAGCATCCAGTGACCAAGTTGTGTCGTATGTTATTTCAAGCGTTGAGGATAAATTTCTTAACAACACTGATTTTACTCTTATAGTTTTTCTCGGTACCATAATAATGGTATACTTTTTTTTTTGCATATATACTTTTTGATTTATGATGCCTTTTAGTTAGTATTTGGTTTGTTATGTTTTATTATAAAAGGAATATCTTGGTTATAAGGACAATTTCTGCCACTTGCAATGATAAGATTATAATGGTTTCAACCATTGTAAATCTTGTGTCGAGAAAACATTTGAGACAATTGAAAATGAGATGGGTTCAGGTGATGTGGAAGATAAGAAAGCTTTGGTTTGTACCAATCGCGACTGTAAAGGCGTTGATATTTTCTCAATTCCTCGGTTACAATTTTACTCATTTTATACTTTATTAGATAAACCAAAAAATTTAATCATTCATGTTTTATTTTTTTATAACTTAAACAAATTCAAGACACCTATTCGCGTGCAATATCGTACTGGTACTATGACTTTGACCCTGTTTGATCATTAATCCTATAAGATTCTCAAGAAATCCGCAAAAGAACTCTTAGCAGCACAACGTGAGGTAAATTTTATTTACAACTATGTCATTAAAACTATTTCGTTATCTTATGTATTCATATTTTACTCATATATTGTAGGTGTTCAATTTTGGAAGGATTCTTAAACCATATTAGAATTATTTGGTGTTCCTATGTCGGAACTTCAATTTCATCTTCCTGAATTTTTTAAGATTATATCAAATGTTTTTTTTCAATTCTTTATATAATTTTGATTACCAGTTTTTTTAAACTATGTTTATATATTTGTTTATAGGATCAAGTGTGTTAAACTAAAGACAAATAAATGCCTATATCTAATGTTATTCAAAGTAATGAGACATCATCATCCTCTGGTGAAGTTAATCGTAACCTTCGTGAAGTCTATGAGGTAGACGACTCACTAAATTGTTCTTCAACAAGACGTCGTATTGGAGATGAAAAAGATGAAGCGGGGGCTGATGGACTTGGCAAACTTTTGATTTCAAATATGGAGAGGTGGTGTGTTTCGTTATATTTCATTTTTTATGAAGTGTTTTCTAAGAGATGTTGATGTTATTTGTTTCAGATTGTGGTGCATTTGAATGTTTTCGCTGATTTATTATGTTTTTTAACATAGTAAAATGTTTGTTATAATTTGGGTTATATGTTTATTGGTCATATTTGCTTTTAACATTATTTATACAAATATCTAAATATATTTAGAGTAAACTGCCAAAATGGTCCCTAAGGTTTGGTCACTTTAGTCCAAAACTTAAACCTTTTGAATCTGGTTCTATGTGGTTTCAATTTTGTTGCCATTTTCATCCAAAAGCAAAATCTGGTCAAATTTTTCAGTTAACATCCAATTTTTTTTGTCTTTTTCTCCCTTTTAATGAAGAGTAAAATGGTTAGTTTTTTTAATTTGTTATAATAAAACGTTAAAAAACCATTTTGCCCTTTAAAAGAGAGGAAAAGGACAAAAAAAAACTGGATGTTAACGGAAAAATCTTACAAGATTTTGATTTTGGATGAAAATGACAAAAAAAATTGAAACCATAGGGACTCAAATTCAAAAGGTTGAGTTTTGGACTAAAGTGGCAAAAGTGACCAAACCTCAGGAACCATTTTAGCAGTTTACTCATAGATTTATGTTAATAGTCAAACCTAACACATGTGTCGTATTTATAGTAAATAGTTATGAATTAATTCTAGTTATTTTTATGGAGTCGTTTACTATGTCAATAAACATTGTTTAATATATGTTTTTTTTACAAATTTTGTCAATTAAGTTAAAATTTATCTCAACTACAACTGTTAATACAAAACAATTATAAAACAATATAACGTTTGAAAACATTTCCTTTTATTTTATTTAACGACATAATTAGATTAATATAAATTAATTTTTGTTGCACGGGAAGTTCATATAGTCTTTTTATTTTATATTTGTTGTACACAAAATATAAGTGATCCAACCTCATGAAGTTCACGGGGAATAACCTAGTATATGTATATATAGAAAAAGATAAAGTGGAGAGGTGTATAAATATTAACTTGGGTCATCTTATTCCCACACCATTCTCACTCTATCTCTCTCCTCTATAACATATCTATACTATACTATATAATAAAAGAAACCAATAAAAGAACACATGTCATTCATTGAGGCCATCTATTTTTATAGATAATTAATATCATTTAAAAAATACTTATAAAATTAAATTTAATATAAATTTAAACAATTTATATAGGAGATAATATAATATTTTATAATATTTATAACTTTATTATAGTTTCCTTCTTACCTCAAAACTTTATCAAATTTTATCTTTACCCTTTCTTAGCCCTTAAGTCCAGGAAATGCAATTTTTAACCACTTACCTTTTTATGAACTTTGTAAATGCCACTTTGACCCCCTCGAGAGTTTTTGCCTTGACGATATAAATTCGAGTTAGTCGGGTCGCGTATAATACGTTATGATTGTACGATATAAATTTGATTTATGTTACGTTTTGATCCAATCGCAATGCAACTATATGATATATTGAGTTCAATCGGATACGTCAAAACATGCGTTTTCATATGGTTAACACATCGCATAACGCTTGGACTAATCTCTTCGATATAAATTAATATAATGTAAATGATTTATTTATTTTATTAAACCAAAGTAGTTAAGGATAGAACCTATTTCAAAAATGTTTATAAGGGGTAAACAAAAATATTAATCAATGTTTATTGGTTCTATACTTTTATTTTCGTGTTCAATTCTTAACTCAAATACGGTAATCACTATGTTTACATGACCTTTATAAGAACCATCACCGCAATCACCCCACCCATCGTATATCGAGTATATCCGTTAGTTTTTTTTAAAGATATTACTACACAAAATTACATTCATGCAACTCGTGTAATACACGAGGTTTTTAAAAAATATAACTTTTTTATTATGTAGTATATAAAATTAGATTTATTCAATCCATATAATACATAGGGTTTATGTCGCAACCCCCGATCCCTTATCTGTCCCGGGAACGGGCGGACGCGAGCTCAGAGTTTGGTGGTATCAGTTGTTTAAATCTCGCAGCGGAATTTACATCAGGACCGTAGTTAGGAAATGTTTATCAGAGTAAAACCACCATATTTGATATTAATAATAACATGGGCAAAACCCAAGTTTCTTATTACAATACATTTATAGGGATAAACCCTATTTTATTGAATTTAAAACATCGTTTATTAGGTAACTTTTATAGCCACATTTTTTCCAAGCCTTCAGTGCTCTCCAGCTGGCTTTTCACTAATTAGCTGTTCACATTGTGTTACCTGTAACGCGTTTTAAAAAAATTTGTCAGTCGGAAATACTGGTGAGTGAATCCCAGTTTAATCAAGAAACATTTTATCAATTAGGACAGTATTGAGAGCGATCACATTGTTTATGTCTACACAATTACTCATTCAGTATTTGCCACTCGACCGGATCTATGGCTATGGTCAAATTACCCATTGGCTAACTCGTCGTCCAATGGTAATGAACTGTCATTCAGACTTACTACTACTACTCGTAGTAATATAAATCTTGTATACAAAACCCCATAATACCGGCAGTAATTGAAGAACTACAAAGACTCAATCACCGCTTAATCATATTGTAAATAATTAAGGTTTTGTAAAACATTCCAAAAACATTATCAAAAAGAGGATAAACACACATTGCTATCTTAGGCTTCTCGTAAGGGTTTCCTGGATATAATCTATAATTTATACAAATGTACATTGGTTAGTATCATAACCCTTTGAAATTATTGATGATACCCTCCCCGAGACAGCATTCCAACAACTACGTCGGGCAGAACCACGACAGTTGTTACGGAACCCTAAATCAATCGGGCAGCGTAACTATTACGAAACTGGGGTTATAATACTTACAACGGAGCAGAACCTCGCTAATTAGGGATATAATACCCGACTATAATATGCCTTCTACAGAAATTTAGATTGAGAATTGAGAAATGAACGAGTTCTGGTTGATCCCGATGGCTTTCTTATATAGTTGCTGATTCTAGTCCTGTCGCGGCCCGCGTAAAGCACTGGCCAAGGTTACGCGGCCCGCGTCAACCTTGGTCAACATATAGCTTAGCTGATTCGATGTGTAGGTCCGCCACGATGTCGACACGTCTCAGCACCGGATGTCTCCGCGTTTAACGATCTCTCGCGGCCCGCGTCAACTATCGAGAACTCTTACGCGGCCCGCTTTAACTAAAGAAATCAGCGGAGTCAATTCCAGTCTTGATACGGCCCGCGTGAGATGTTGGGGTGGGTTTATGCGGCCCGCCTCAACTCCATTTTTCTTGTTTTTAATTTATTTTATATATTATAACATATTTCGGGCTCGGTTTTCACATACGGGGTGTAATATGAGACATATTGAGATATTTTAAGATATAATAGGGTATCGGAAATATACTGAGGGTGTTGGTTTTACCGAGGGTTGTTACATTCTCCCCACCTTGTTTTAGAGCTCGTCCTCGAGTTCTACTGGAACAAATGCGGATATTTCTTTTGCATTTCTGACTCGAGTTCCCATGTGTACTCAGGTCCTCTTTTGGAGTCCCACTTCACTTTAACTAGAACTAGTCTCTTGTGTTTGAGATTCTTGACTTTTCTGTCTTCAATCTGTAGAGGCATTTCTACAAATTTGAGTTGTTCATTTACCTCTATATCCTTAAGAGGTACTATCAGTGATTCATCAGCTAAACACTTTTTAAGATTTGATACATGAAACACATCATGTATTCCTGCCATTTCCTCTGGCAGTTGTAGCTGATAGGCTACAGGTCCTATTCTTCTAATAATCTTAAAAGGTCCAACATACCTGGGACTTAGCTTTCCCCGTTTGATGAATCTTACTACTCCTTTCCAAGGAGAGACTTTCAATAATACTCTATCTCCTACTTGGAATTCCAACGGCTTGTGTCGGTTATCCGCATAGCTTTTCTGTCGATCACGTGCTGCTTTCAGTCGTTCCTTGACTTGAATAATCTTATCAGTTGTTTCCTGCACTATCTCAGGTCCAGATAGTTGCTTTTCCCCAATTTCTGCCCAACAGACTGGGGTTCGACACTTTCGTCCATAAAGTGCTTCGAATGGTGCAGCATTGATACTTGTGTGATAACTATTATTATAAGAAAATTCTATTAAAGGTAAATGATCGTCCCAATTACCTCCAAAATCAAATACACAAGCTCTAAGCATATCCTCCATTGTCTGAATTGTCCTTTCACTTTGTCCGTCCGTTTGAGGATGATAAGCTGTACTTAGCTTTAATTTAGTTCCCATTGCCTTTTGGAAACTTGACCAAAAATGAGAGGTAAATCAGCTATCTCTATCAGAAACAATTGATAAAGGAATGCCATGTAAAGAAACAACTTCATTTACATACAATTTAGCTAATTGTTCCATACTAATTGTTTCCTTCATTGGTAAGAAATGAGCTGACTTAGTTAGCCTATCTACAATCACCCAGATTGTATCATTTCCTTTCCTTGTTTTGGGTAATTTAGTAACAAAATCCATTGTTATCAATTCCTATTTCCAAACTGGCATTTCTAATTGTTGTAACAAACCTGAGGGCTTCTGGTGTTCAGCTTTAACTTGTGAACAAGTTAAACATTTAGAAACATAGGCTGCTATGTCCTTCTTCATTCCTATCCACCAGAAATTTTTCCTTAAATCCTGGTACATTTTATCACTCCCTGGATGCATCATATATTTGGATTTATGGGCTTCTTCTAGTATACGATGACGTAGATTTCCTAATTTAGGTATCCATATTTTCTTTTCATGGAATCTCCAAATTCCATATGTTCCTTGTTTTAATTCTTTTAACATACCTTTTAATTTTTCAGAATCATCCTTGATTACTGATTCTTGTGCTTCTCTTATTTGCTCATTTAAATCTACTTGTAGATTTAATTTAAGAGAACGTACCATTTTTGGCTTTTCTTGATACTTTCGGCTTAAAGCATCTGCCACTACATTTTCTTTTCCTTCATGATACTGGATATCACAATCATAATCACTAAGCATCTCCATCCAGCGTCTTTGTCTCATATTCAACTCCTTTTGCTTGAAGATATACCTTAAACTCTTATGATCAGTGAATATGGTAAACTTACTACCGTAAAGGTAATGTCTCCAAATCTTAAGAGCAAAAATTATAGCTCCTAATTCTAGGTAATGAGTTGAATAATTCTCTTCATGATTCTTAAGTTGTCTAGATGCGTAAGCTATAACCTTTTGTCGTTGCATTAACACACATCCATAACCTAATTTAGAAGCATCACAATATACTACAAAATCTTCAGTTCCTTCTGGTAATGCTAATATGGGTGTATGGGTTAATCTTTGCTTAAGAATTCTAAAGGCTTCTTCTTGTTTTACTCCCCATTCAAACTTAACAGATTTACAGGTTAACTTAGTTAAAGGAATGGCTATTCTAGAAAAATCTTGAATAAATCTTCTATAATAACCGGCCAATCCTAAGAAACTTCTAACCTCGGTTGATGACTCAGGGGTTTTCCATTTAGTAATTGCTTCAATCTTGGTTGGATCTACATGAATTCCTTTATGATTGACTAGGTGTCCAAGGAATTGTACCTGTTCTAACCAAAATTCGCACTTTGAAAACTTAGCATAGAGTTTTTCCTTTCTTAATAGACTTAAAAGTGCGTGCAAATGCTTTGCATGATCTTCTTTATTCTTAGAATAAATTAGAATATCATCTATAAAAACAATTATGAATTTATCCAAATATGGCTTACATATTCGGTTCATCATGTCCATAAATGCAGCTGGGGCATTGGTTAAACCATATGGCATGACAGTAAATTCATAATGTCCATACCTTGTTCTAAATGCGGTTTTAGGAATGTACTCTTCCTGTACCTTTAACTGATGATATCCTGACCTTAAATCGATTTTAGAGAAAAATCGAGCTCCTTGTAGTTGATCAAACAGATCATCAATTCTTGGTAATGGGTACCGATTCTTAATCGTAACCTTGTTTAATTCACGGTAATCAATACACATACGCATTGATCCGTCTTTCTTTTTAACGAACAATATCGGCGCTCCCCATGGTGACGAACTTGGCTGTATGAATCCTTTTTCTAACAATTCGTCTAATTGTTTCTTCAATTCTTGCATTTCTGAAGGTGCCAAACGGTAAGGTGCTTTGGCAATAGGTTCTGTTCCTGGTATTAAATGGATTCTGAACTCAACTTCTCTATCTGGAGGTTGCCCTGGCAATTCTTCTGGAAATACATCTGAAAACTGAGATACTACTGGAATATCTTTTAAATCTTTTCCTTTAGTGTTAGTGATTATAGAAATCAAATACACTATGGAACCTTTCCTTATATAACTTGCAGTTTTCATCACAGAGATGAACTTAGTGGATCTAGAGGGCTTATCTCCTTTAATTGTGATCGTTTTACCTTTTGGGGAATTTACTTGAATTGACTTTTGATCACATAAAATATTGGCTTTATTGGCTATTAACCAATCCATTCCTAATACAACATCAAATCCTATCAGAGTCATAGGATACAGATTTTCAATAAATTTCTGATTTAAAATTTCTATTCTTGCTCCCTGCAAGATTTCAGAAATCCTAATGGTTTCTCCATTGGCTGTCTCTACTAAACATTCTTGTGGTAGTTTAGTTAATGACTTATTTAGAATTTTGCAAAATGATGTATTAATAAAACTTTGGTTTGCACCAGAGTCAAATAATACTTTAGCAAAGATATCATTAACTAAAAACGTACCAGCTATGACATCTGGAATCATCTTAGCTTCATCTACAGTCAGAACAAATGCTTTAACATTTTTAGTATTCTTGTTGTCTGGAGCTGGAGCTAATTTTGGACAATTTAGCTTGATATGACCTTGTTCTCCGCAATTGTAACACACCCGGCTATTAGCTTTCTTCCTGCAGTTTTCTTCCTTGTGTCCCGATATTTTGCAAAAGTTACAATATATGGAGCATCTTCCTGAATGCTTTCTTTTGCAATACCTACAGTATGGTGCAGAGGTAGAACCTATATTTCTTCCACGGTTAGAATTTCCAGAACGAAATTCTTGAGTCAATTTCTGGGTTAGGTTCCTCCTTTGATCCTCTTCTCGGGTACGGACTAATTCATCAGTCAAGGTATTGGCTAGTTCTACAGCTTCTTCTATAGTTTGAGGTCTAGCTGCCTTGACTACATGTCTAATCTCTCCGATTAATCCCCAGATATAACGGGAAATTAACACTGGTTCTGGTGAAGCAAGGGTTGGCACTATTCTAGCATATTCAAAGAATATTTTAGTGTACCCTTTACTATCCACACCAGTCATCCTAAGGTTTAGGAATTTGTTTGCTATCTGTTCCTTCTCATTAGGAGGGCAGAATTTCCTTTCTACCTTGTCCTTAAATTCTTCCCATTCCATATTGTAGGTTTTATCACTTCCTTTTGATTGAAGGATAGTGTTCCACCATTCTAGTGCTGCATTCTTAAACAGATTAGAAGCAAACAATATTTTATCTTCTTCAGCACACTTGCTTATTCTTAAGACTGCCTCAGTCTTTTCTATCCAGCGTAAGGTTGCAATGGCCCCTTCGTTGCCCGAGAATTCCATTGGTTTACAAGACCAGAATTCTTTATAAGAACAACCATAAGGCATGGTTCTTCTTCTTTTGGGAATGGGCATTTGAAGTACAGGTCCATTGTTCACGCTGTTTTCTGGTTCGCTTGGACGCTTACTGCTATGCTTACTTTTATTATCAGCATCCTTAACAGTTTGAAGAATAAATGGCATTACATCTATAATTCCTTGTGCCACTATGTGTTGGATAGCACTATTATCCACTTGATTGTTATTGTTATTGATGCTTGGATTCTCATTAACCACGTTAATGTTACTCTGGTTATCGTTATTCAGATTTCCTTGATTTTCTTCGTCGGCCATCTGAATTTTAAACATTTATCCCATATTAATATCACAAGATAAGTAATATCATAATTCACATGACACGCAATCTAACCCAAAAACGTCGATCATTGCAACTTTTACTCTATTTTCATATACTATGCGTCTATTACACACTAGTACAGAAATAAAGATTACAATACCAACAGAAAGAAAATTACACTAATAGTATTATGCATCCGTACACGCATATTTTATTTTATTTTTATTTTATTATATTATTATTATTATTACTACTATTTCCTCCATTCTCACATTCACGGATATGGATTTATCCAAAAATCCATATTGCGCTCATCGTATTTCCATACGAGACGCTCTCCCACCTGTCTCATCCTCTCACTGCTTTCTAAAATTTCCTCCCCGAAAGTCCTAAGTTCTTTGGACGTTTTGTGACAACCCTCATAATTCCATGTATTCCGTACAATTTATTAATGATAATTAATGTGCTTGACGACTGTGTGGAATTACGTAACTGCTTTCTGATATTTGTGTTATACTTACATGTATTTGTTAACATACTAGTAGGATACATAAAAGTTACTAAATAGTCCGGTATGCCTTCCTGAGTGTTAAAAATTAAAAACATTACAAAAATATATACATAGGACACGTTACGAATTAATTTAGCACTTTAACGGAGTAATATCCAACCGTACAACCGGACATAACCCGGGACATAAAAATAATGTCATGGACATAGTTTTTCTTTTCTGAGCTAGTTAGGGTCCCCGAATACCCTAACACCCGTTATATTTTAAAACACTTTAGTAACAATTTTTTTTTTATTCCTAACTAAACCCACTTACACCTAACCATCTAGTTGAAATCAAACCAAATGTCACCCCCCTCACAACCGAACGGTCTCATGTGGGGACACACTCACCCAAATTTTCGAATATTTTATTTGAGGTTGTCTCATATCTATCCTACACTTTACATATGGGTTAATCACATATGATGGTTCATATATATGCTTATGGACAAGAACTACATTCACTAAATCACTTAACACAAAAAAATTACATCTCTCTTGTCCCTCCATTAATATCTCGGCCGAACATACATGCACACCCACATCACTTTCAAATTTAGCTATTGCAATTTTACATACATTCAAGTGTGAAGGATCACGTATAAGGAAGCTTGGTGCTTACGGATTGTCAAGGACCTCACCACAACGCTATTAACCACCCATTTTCGTCTAGTTTCTTCCCTAGCCTTGTGCTAGTTGTAAGTGCTTCTAAACACCTTCTTGATCTTGTCTAAAGTGGTTAATAAGAGATTTGCCGGATAAAAGTCATGAACATATAAGATCAAAGTCTAAAGTCTACTAAAAATGATGAACATGGTGGTTAATGAGCAAATATTAGTGTAAAACTTTTGAAACTAGTTTTGTTATGATTCTTGGTTGATTATCTGATGTTTTGCTGGTTAGTATTGATGTTTGATGTTGTTGTGATCAATAAACTTGCTAAGGGAATCAATCGAACACGAACTAGGAAGTTAAATACTGAAAACAGAATCTGTCCAAGTTTTACAGCCAACTTCAGTTGGCTGTAAACAGGTCATAAACTCAACAGAAAACTGATATTTTGAGTCTAAAACGTGTTATTATGAAATACGGTTCTAATGGCACCAGAATCATAATTTTTGGACTTCGTTTACTATTTTTAAAGTGTCGATTTGTAACAACAGCTTAAGCTGAATTTTGACAGCAATAAATGGGTGTCATACTTTCAGTCATAACCTGAGTTTTGTGATGAATCGGACCATGAAATTTGTACAGTAGATGAAAACCGATGCATTTGTAATTACCCCACTGGAATTTCGTAAACCAGACACTCGATGAATTTTTAATAAATTGTTCCGTGGACTGTGGTCAGAAATATATAAATCTGAGTTCAGTCCGGAATATGAATTTTTATAAAATATTGGTAAAGAACTGGACCCCGATATTTTTACACAATAAAATTTGGAATGTTTAAGACATCTTGTAAAAATTTGGGAATTTTTGGAATAATTTAACTATTTTATTAAAATGTCCGAAAACAGCCGGTTTTGAATATAAATGCTGAAATGACATAAGTTGCGACTCGCGTGTCTAAATGTCGAGTATGCTATCTGTGAATGATCTAACATGTTATATGTGTTACGTGCGCTATCGTATGTTTGCTTATGAGTAGGGAATGGATGGGAAGTATATATACGGGCATAAACAGTTAAAGTAATGCTTGCTATGTGATAGATACGTGTAGGAACTTTGTGCTCTATTTGTAAGCCACTAAATGACTAACTGGTAAATCATACTAGGACGTGATTGACCGACCTTGACTGTTAGCTATATTTGAGAATCTAACCAAGCAAACCGAGGTGAGTTCACACTTTTCTACAAAGCATGGTAAATTCCCGGTGGGAATGGGAATGGGTACATGAATAGGGATTCCTCGTCCTTTGAGACGTGTTCAGGAATGTAAATTCCTCGTCCTGTTGGGACGTGTTAGACTTACTGAACTAGAACTCTATCAGCGAAGTCCCTCCCTTTTTGTATCGACTTAATCGCCGAGGCTATGGCGAGCGGGTCATTAGTTAATAGCGCTATTAGGTTTAACAAACCTCACACCGTGCCAGTCGGACGGGCGTGTACTAATGGACTATGGCACGTCGGTGGTGATAGAACACCGACGCTAGGGCACAATTGATTTTTGTTAGTAGTCGATATGATAAACGAGTCTGGTAGTTTAAAATACTGGGGCAGCTCCCCACGGCCAAAGTGCCGGGATGGATAGCTAGGGAAGGTGGACATGGGATGGTTAACAAATAAACGTTTTCGAACTATGGGGTAACCCCCACGGCTGGATAGCCGAATGAGATTAAACTATGTTTTTGGAAATAACTCTAAAGTGGACAACCAACCGTGAACTCACTCAACTTTGTTGTTGACTCGTTATTACATGCTTTGCAGGTCATTAGATGCTATGGAGCTTGCATATGGAGGTGGTCGTTGTGGGATGTGAACCGATATGTCCCGTTCTTAATAAATAAACTTTATGAACTTATTAAACCTACGTTTTGGACGTTAAACTTATGAACTATGGACTTATGTTTTGAACTTTTGTTTTATGCTTCCGCTGTTAACCTAAAATCGGTTTACTTCCTTTTGGTCACCAATCGTATTGTGTTTGGTTTTATTTACTTAATTATGTTGTTCAATATGATTGGTGGCTCGATCCTGGTCACGTCACGCCTCCAAGCGGTGGTACTCCGCATGGTGGATTTTGGGGGTGTGACAGATTGGTATCAGAGCCATTGGTTATAGTGAACTTGGTTTTTAAAAAGGGAAAAGTTTTGATAAAACCAGACTATAACCAGTACAGTGCTCAACGATCCACAACGACGCTTCGCTCCACGTGCAAGACTCGACACCATAAGTGGTATGATTTATGTTATATTGTCGGTTAGATAGTTCTCACTGTGCATTAGATAATGTGATAATTGCTATTTGAACCTTGTGTGCTTACTCTCTAATGTCGTCCCACACTAACGCACTTTCGCGACACTTTCCTCACTTACGTTGCTTCGTTATGAAGATCATGAGCGGACGCGAAGGACGTATCAACCTCACTCAAGCCCAGTTAACGGCTTTGATCAATGAACGAGTTGCGGAGGCACTCGCAGCTAACCCTGCAGGAGGTCAACATGCTCAACCTCCTGTGTGCACGTTCAAGACGTTCATGGACTGCCGACCTACCACTTTCAGTGGCACCGAAGGAGCAGTGGGCCTTCTTCGCTGGTTTGAAAAGCTTGAGTCTGTTTTCGAGATGTGTGAATGCCCCGAAGACCGTAGGGTGAAATATGCTACCGGAACACTTGAGGGAGCTGCGTTAACCTGGTGGAAGGCACAGGTTCAATTACTAGGGCTGGCAGTTGCTAATGCCACCCCCTGGAATGGTTTCAAGGAGCTGATCAAAGAGGAGTACTGCAGTCGGGATGACATCCACAAACTAGAGGTGGAATTTTTCAACCGGAAAATAACGGGGTCTGAGATTGAGGCGTATACGAAAAGATCAAATGAGCTGGCCATCTTGTGCCCTACCATGGTGGACCCTCCCATCAAACGAATTGAGTTGTATCTCAAGGGCCTTGTACCAGAGATCCAAAGTCACGTGACTTCAGCCAACCTGGGTACCATACAACAAATCATCAAGTTGGCCCATCGACTCACTGACCAGGCGGTGGAGCAAAACAGACTGCCCAAACGAATCAGTGCCACAGCTACTTCTGATGCACCTACCGACAACAAGCGAAAATGGGATGGGAACTCCAGTAAGGGTTCTACTTCGGTTCAGTCTCAGCAACGAAAGACTGATGACTACCAGAGTCCTGGTCAGCAATCTTCCGGTAATCAAGGACAGAGTGGGTACCGAGGGAACCACCCCAAATGCAACCGGTGCAACAAGCATCACAGCGGGCAGTGCAACAAAGGTCGCTGTCAGAGATGTCAAAAGCTGGGTCATGAAGCTAAGGATTGCAGGAGCCCGCGTCCTGTGAATCAGAATCGCCAACAGCAACAAGCTCCACAGAACCACCAGCAGCAACAACAACAGGGCAATAAAGGATGCTTTCAGTGTGGCGCTGAAGGCCACTTTAAGAGAAACTGCCCCCAACTGAACCGGAATCAGAACAACAACAACCAAGGAAACGGGAACCACAATGGGAACAACAATGGAGGCAACAATGGAGGCGGCAATGGGGGAAACAACAATGGTAATGGAGCAAGGGGTCGTGTGTTCGTGATTGGTCAGGGAGAAGCAAGAAACGATCCCAACGTTGTGATGGGTAAGTTTCTTCTGGATGACTTCTTTGTTACTGTTTTATTCGATTCGGGTGCCGATACTAGTTATGTGTCCTTAAAAGTTAGCCAAATGCTTAAGCGCACTCCAACACTTCTGAACACCAAACACACGGTAGAACTAGCTAACGGTAAAAGTCTTGAAGCCACACACGTAGTAAAAGGTTGTAACCTCGTCTTAGCTGGTCAGACTTTCTCTATCGATCTTATTCCTATCACACTTGGTAGTTTCGACGTTGTTATTGGGATGGATTGGCTATCTCATCATCAAGCGGAGATTGTTTGCAAGGAGAAAATCATCCGCATTCCTCGTTCTGGTGAAGAACCTCTCATGATTCATGGCGACAAGAGTGGTGCTGTCGAAGGCATCATCTCTTTCCTTAAGGCCCATAAGTGTTTACGAAAGGGCCACACTGCCATTTTAGCACTCGTTACTAACACATCAACAGAAGAGAAGAGAATTGAAGACATTCCTATTGTGCGCGATTTTCCTGAGGTATTTCCTGAGGAATTACCTGGTCTTCCGCCTCATCGCCAAGTTGAGTTTCAAATCGAGCTAGCTCCTGGAGCAGCGCCAGTAGCTCGAGCGCCATATCGTCTAGCTCCATCAGAATTGGAAGAACTGTCCAAGCAATTACAAGAACTTTTGGAAAAAGGTTTTATTCGTCCTAGCTCTTCGCCATGGGGAGCACCAGTGTTATTCGTGAAGAAGAAGGACGGTACCTTCAGAATGTGTATTGATTACCGCGAACTTAACAAGGTGACCGTGAAGAATCGCTATCCTCTTCCACGTATTGACGACTTGTTCGACCAGCTGCAAGGGTCGAGCTATTACTCTAAGATTGATTTGAGATCGGGATATCATCAGCTGAGAGTCCGAGATGAAGACGTCTCCAAAACAGCATTCAGAACTCGTTACGGCCATTACGAGTTTCTGGTTATGCCATTCGGGCTGACGAATGCACCAGCGGTCTTCATGGATCTCATGAACCGAGTGTGCAAGCCTTACCTGGATAAGTTCGTTATTGTGTTCATTGACAATATCCTGATCTATTCTAAGAGTCAGGAAGAAGACGAGCAGCATCTACGACTTATGCTGGAACTTCTTCGAAAAGAACAGTTGTATGCCAAGTTTTCGAAATGTGACTTCTGGCTTCGCGAAGTCCACTTTTTAGGCCATGTGGTAAACAAGGATGGAATTCATGTGGATCCATCTAAGGTTGAATCGATCAAGAATTGGCCTGCACCTCGAACACCAACAGAGATCCGCCAATTCTTGGGTTTGGCAGGATACTACAGAAGGTTTATCAAAGATTTCTCCAAGATTGCGCAACCTCTCACTTCACTGACTCAGAAGGGTGTCATCTATCGTTGGGGCGATGCACAGGAGTCCGCATTTCAACACCTAAAGGATAGACTTTGTAGCGCGCCTATCCTCTCATTGCCCAAAGGCACCGATGATTTCGTGGTGTATTGCGACGCTTCCATCTAAGGACTTGGTTGCGTGTTGATGCAACGTGACAAGGTCATTGCCTACGCATCACGCCAACTCAAGGTTCACGAAAGAAATTACACTACCCACGATCTGGAGCTGGGAGCAGTTGTTTTCGCGCTTAAGATATGGAGACATTACCTGTACGGTACCAAGTGCACCATTTACACTGATCACAGGAGTCTCGAGCATATCTTCAAGCAAAAGGAGTTAAACATACGTCAACGCCGATGGGTCGAACTCTTGAACGATTATGAATGCGCAATCAAGTATCATCCGGGCAAGGCCAATGTTGTGACCGACGCCCTCAATCGAAAGGATACCCTACCTAAGCGTGTACGTGCTTTACAACTTACCATCCAATCTAACCTTCCCGCTCAGATTCGTGATGCTCAGGCTGAAGCATTGAAAGCAGAGAACATCAGGGCTGAGTCCCTACGAGGATCGAGGCAGCGGCTAGAACAAAAGGAATACGGCGCTTACTATGTAACAGGGCGCATCTGGGTTCCACTTTATGGAAACTTACGCGAGCTTGTGATGGACGAAGCGCACAAGTCTCGTTATTAGGTACATTCTGGTTCGGATAAAATGTACCACGACCTCAAGACTATGTATTGGTGGCCTGGCATGAAAACCCACATAGCAACCTACGTCAGTAAGTGCTTGACTTGTGCGAGAGTCAAGACTGAATATCAGAAACCATCAGGCCTACTTCAACAACCGGAGATCCCGAAATGGAAATGGGAGCAAATTTCCATGGATTTCGCTACCGGCCTGCCCAGATCTCAACGCGGAAACGATACCATTTGGGTGATCGTAGATCGACTGACCAAGTCTGCTCATTTTCTGGCTATCAAAGAAACGGATAAGTTTTCTACTCTTACAGACATTTACCTAAAGGAAGTGGTATCAAGGCACGGAGTGCCAACCTCTATTATATCTGATCGTGACGCATGTTTTACTTCAGAACTGTGGCAAGCAATGCACAAGTCTTTTGGCTCACGTTTAGATATGAGCACCGCTTATCACCCACAGACGGATGGGCAATCCGAACGCACCATCCAAACCCTTGAAGACATGCTTAGGGCATGTGTAATCGATTTTGGTAATGGCTGGGAAAAGCACCTCCCGCTAGTGGAGTTTTCATATAACAACACCTACCACACCAGCATCCAGGCTGCTCCGTTTGAGGCATTGTACGGACGCAAATGCCGATCACCTCTCTGTTGGGCAGAAGTTGGTGACAGCCAAATCACTGGCCCAGAACTTGTGGTAGATACCACCGAGAGAATTGCTCAGATACGACAACGAATGGCGGCAGCTCGTGACCGTCAGAAAAGCTATGCTGATAAGGGAAGAAAACCACTCGAGCTCCAGGTTGGGGATCGAGTGCTATTCAAAGTCTCACCTTGGAAAGGTGTAGTCCGTTTTGGCAAACGAGGCAAACTCAACCCGCGTTATGTCGGACCATTCGAAATCATTGAGAAGATTGGCAAAGTCGCCTACAGGTTGAATCTACCTGAAGAACTCAGCGGAGTTCACAATGTTTTCCATGTGTCGAATCTGAAGAAGTGTCTGTCAGATGAGACCCTCATAGTTCCTCTTAAGGAACTCACTATCGACGACCAGCTGCGATTCGTCGAGGAACCAGTAGAGATTACGGATCGAGACGTTAAGATCCTCAAGCATACCAGGATACCTCTGGTCCGAGTTCGTTGGAATGCTCGTCGTGGCCCAGAGTATACCTGGGAACGAGAAGACCAAATGAAACTCAAGTATCCCCAGCTGTTTAAGAAAAACGCAACCACTACTGAGGCTGAAGCTACTGCAGAATTTCGGGACGAAATTCCAAACCAACAGGGGGATGATGTGACACCCCAGGAAAATCAGGAAAACAACGCAACTTAACTAGCTTCCTCAGTAACCACGCGCTAAATTTCGGGACGAAATTCTCTTAACAGGGGGAGAATGTGACAACCCTCATAATTCCATGTATTCCGTACAATTTATTAATGATAATTAATGTGCTTGACGACTGTGTGGAATTTCGTAACTGCTTTCTGATATCTGTGTTATACTTACATGTATTTGTTAACATACTAGTAGGATACAGAAAAGTTACTAAATAGTCCGGTATGCCTTCCTGAGTGTTAAAAATTAAAAACGTTACAAAAATATATACATAGGACACGTTACGAATTAATTTAGCACTTTAACGGAGTAATATCCAACCGTACAACCGGACATAACCCGGGACATAAAAATATTGTCATGGACATAGTTTTTCTTTTCTGAGCTAGTTAGGGTCCCCGAATACCCTAACACCCGTTATATTTTAAAACACTTTAGTAACAAATTTTTTTTTATTCCTAACTAAACCCACTTACACCTAACCATCTAGTTGAAATCAAACCAAATGTCACCCCCCTCACAACCGAACGGTCTCATGTGGGGACACACTCACCCAAATTTTCGAATATTTTATTTGAGGTTGTCTCATATCTATCCTACACTTTACATATGGGTTAATCACATATGATGGTTCATATATATGCTTATGGACAAGAACTACATTCACTAAATCACTTCACACAAAAAAATTACATCTCTCTTGTCCCTCCATTAATATCTCGGCCGAACATACATGCACACCCACATCACTTTCAAATTTAGCTATTGCAATTTTACATACACTCAAGTGTGAAGGATCACGTATAAGGAAGCTTGGTGCTTACGGATTGTCAAGGACCTCACCACAACGCTATTAACCACCCATTTTTCGTCTAGTTTCTTCCCTAGCCTTGTGCTAGTTGTAAGTGCTTCTAAACACCTTCTTGATCTTGTCTAAAGTGGTTAATAAGAGATTTGCCGGATAAAAGTCATGAACATATAAGATCAAAGTCTAAAGTCTACTAAAAATGATGAACATGGTGGTTAATGAGCAAATATTAGTGTAAAACTTTTGAAACTAGTTTTGTTATGATTCTTGGTTGATTATCTGATGTTTTGCTGGTTAGTATTGATGTTTGATGTTGTTGTGATCCATAAACTTGCTAACGGAATCAATCGAACACGAACTAGGAAGTTAAATACTGAAAACAGAATCTGTCCAAGTTTTACAGCCAACTTCAGTTGGCTGTAAACAGGTCATAAACTGAACAGAAAACTGATATTTTGAGTCTAAAACGTGTTATTATGAAATACGGTTCTAATGGAACCAGAATCATAATTTTTGGACTTCGTTTACTATTTTTAAAGTGTCGATTTGTAACAACAGCTTAAGCTGAATTTTGACAGCAATAAATGGGTGTCATACTTTCAGTCATAACCTGGGTTTTGTGATGAATCGGACCATGAAATTTGTACAGTAGATGACAACCGATGCATTTGTAATTACCCCACTGGAATTTCGTAAATCAGACACTCGATGAATTTTTAATAAATTGTTCCGTGGACTGTGGTCAGAAATATATAAATCTGAGTTCAGTCCGGAATATGAATTTTTATAAAATATTGGTAATGAACTTGACCCCGATATTTTTACACAATAAAATTTGGAACGTTTAAGACATCCTGTAAAAATTTGGGAATTTTTGGAATAATTTAACTATTTTATTAAAATGTCCGAAAACAGCCGGTTTTGAATATAAATGCTGAAATGACATAAGTTGCGACTCGCGTGTCTAAATGTCGAGTATGCTATCTGTGAATGATCTAACATGTTATATGTGTTACGTGCACTATCGTATGTTTGCTTATGAGTAGGGAATGGATGGGAAGTATATATACGGGCATAAACAGTTAAAGTAATGCTTGCTATGTGATAGATACGTGTAGGAACTTTGTGCTCTATTTGTAAGCCACTAAATGACTAACTGGTAAATCATACTAGGACGTGATTGACCGAACTTGACTGTTAGCTATATTTGAGAATCTAACCGAGCAAACCGAGGTGAGTTCACACTTTTCTACAAAGCATGGTAAATTCCCGGTGGGAATGGGAATGGGTACAGGAATAGGGATTCCTCGTCCTTTGAGACGTGTTCAGGAATGTAAATTCCTCGTCCTGTTGGGACGTGTTAGACTTACTGGACTAGAACTCTATCAGCGAAGTCCCTCCCTTTTTGTATCGACTTAATCGCCGAGGCTATGGCGAGCGGGTCATTAGTTAATAGCGCTATTAGGTTTAACAAACCTCACACCGTGCCAGTCGGACGGGCGTGTACTAATGGACTATGGCACGTCGGTGGTGATAGAACACCGACGCTAGGGCACAATTGATTTTTGTTAGTAGTCGATATGATAAACGAGTCTGGTAGTTTAAAATACTGGGGCAGCTCCCCACGGCCAAAGTGCCGGGTTGGATAGCCAGGGAAGGTGGACATGGGATGGTTAACAAATAAATGTTTTCGAACTATGGGGTAACCCCCACGGCTGGATAGCCGAATGAGATTAAACTATGTTTTTGGAAACAACTCTAAAGTGGACAACCAACCGTGAACTCACTCAACTTTGTTGTTGACTCGTTATTACATGCTTTGCAGGTCATTAGATGCTATGGAGCTTGCATATGGAGGTGGTCGTTGTGGGATGCGAACCGATATGTCCCGTTCTTAATAAATAAACTTTATGAACTTATTAAACCTACGTTTTGGACGTTAAACTTATGAACTATGGACTTATGTTTTATGCTTCCGCTGTTAACCTAAAATCGGTTTACTTCCTTTTGGTCACCAATCGTATTGTGTTTGGTTTTATTTACTTAATTATGTTGTTCAATATGATTGGTGGCTCGATCCTGGTCACGTCACGCCTCCAAGCGGTGGTACTCCGCATGGTGGATTTTGGGGGTGTGACACGTTTTCTGCACTCATTGGGGGTGCAGGTTCTCGGACTGGGTTTGGAATCTGGGGTGCGATTTCCTGATATGGGGGTGACAGTTCCTGAAATTGGTAAGGATCCTCTAAAATTTCCCCAATATATTCATCTTGGTAATAGGGATCTAAAGGGTCCATACCTGTGTAGGCTTCTATATTCTATATGGGTGGATAATCCTGGATATGGTAACGTTGCACAAAGTCCCTATTGTCGTCCCACCAGGGGTCGTAATTCGGGTCTAGGGGATTTGGTGCAGGTATCCTAGGAATTTCTTCTGGGTTAAAGTCACGCATCTCCACTTGGTTTTCCAGATTTTCTATCTCCATGGGTTATTCTGGGTTTTGTGGTTGTGGGGCTACTAGTTGTTCCCGACTTGGGTCAGCAGCAGTTGTAGCTAGGATATGGAAATTAGCTAGGCTTCTATTAAGCATATCCTGTGTATGGGCATCTGACTCTCGCTTAGCAGCTGCTAAAACTCTTTGTTGTTGCAACTTTCGCATTCTCTTCCTACGAGCAAAATCTTCCTTACTGAACCATCCTCGTTTCTTATTAGGGAATGGCTCTTCTGACTGTGCTCTAAAAGCAAACACTCCTTCTTCCTGATCAGCAGAATACCCAGAAAAGGCAGGCTGTGATGATGTACCCTCACTCCTAGGTGAATCAGATAACTGACGATTCACGTCTGATGGTCCTTGATCACTCATACTGAAAACTAACAAATAGTCAAATAACACATAACAAATAATTACAGTTATACACATATTTCCGTAATTTATTTTCTAACACAAAGTTTAAAACTTAAGTGTCAGCAGAACACTTCTTTGGCTCAGACCAGTGGCTAGGCTCTTATACCACCTTCTGTCGCAACCCCCGATCCCTTATCTGTCCCGGGAACGGGCGGACGCGAGCTCAGAGTTTGGTGGTATCAGTTGTTTAAATCTCGCAGCGGAATTTACATCCGGACCGTAGTTAGGAAATGTTTATCAGAGTAAAACCACCATATTTGATATTAATAATAACATGGGCAAAACCCAAGTTTCTTATTACAATACATTTATAGGGACAACCCCTATTTTATTGAATTTAAAACATCGTTTATTAGGTAACTTTTATAGCCACATTTTTCCCAAGCCTTCAGTGCTCTCCAGCTGGCTTTTCACTAATTGGCTGTTCACATTGTGTTACCTGTAACGCGTTTTAAAAACATTTGTCAGTCGGAAATACTGGTGAGTGAATCCCAGTTTAATCAAGAAACATTTTATCAATTAAGACAGTATTGAGAGCGATCACATTGTTTATGTCTACACAATTACTCATTCAGTATTTGCCACTTGACCGGATCTATGGCTATGGTCAAATTTACCCATTGGCTAACTCGTCGTCCAATGGTAATGAACTGTCATTCATACTTACTACTACTACTCGTAGTAATATAAATCTTGTATACAAAACCCCATAATACCGGCAGTAATTGAAGAACTACAAAGACTCAATCACCGCTTAATCATATTGTAAATAATTAAGGTTTTGTAAAACATTCCAAAAACATTATCAAAAAGAGGATAAACACACATTGCTATCTTAGGCTTCTCGTAAGGGTTTCCTGGATATAATCTATAATTTATACAAATGTACATTGGTTAGTATCATAACCCTTTGAAATTATTGATGATACCCTCCCCGAGACGGCATTCCAACAACTACGTCGGGCAGAACCACGACAGTTGTTACGGAACCCTAAATCAATCGGGCATCGTAACTATTACGAAACTGGGGTTATAATACTTACAACGGAGCAGAACCTCGCTAATTAGGGATATAATACCCGACTATAATATGCCTTCTACAGAAATTTAGATTGAGAATTGAGAAATGAACGAGTTCTAGTTGATCCCGATGGCTTTCTTATATAGTTGCTGATTCTAGTCCTGTCGCGGCCCGCGTAAAGCACAGGCCAAGGTTACGCGGCCCGCGTCAACCTTGGTCAACATATAGCTTAGCTGATTCGATGTGTAGGTCCGCCACGATGTCGACACGTGTCAGCACCGGATGTCTCCGCGTTTAACGATCTCTCGCGGCACGCGTCAACTATCGAGAACTCTTACGCGGCCCGCTTTAGCTAAAGAAATCAGCGGAGTCAATTCCAGTCTTGATACCGCCCGCGTGAGATGTTGGGGTGGGTTTACGCGGCCCGCCTCAACTCCATTTTTCTTGTTTTTAATTTATTTTATATATTATAACCTATTTCGGGCTCGATTTTCACATACGGGGTGTAATATGAGACATATTGAGATATTTTAAGATATAATAAGGTATCGGAAATATACTGAGGGTGTTGGTTTTACCAAGGGTTGTTACTGTCACACCCCAACCGATGGCGGAATCATCGGGGCGCGGCACTAGGCGAATCAGATTGCTCAAGAGAATCCATAACAACTATATTGCGATAATATTTAATGCATTCGTTATCCCATACTAACAAATAATACAATCACATAAGTTATCACAGATTTATTGTCCTCTCGAACAATGCAAATCCGACAACCTAGATTTTAGTTGAGTTTCTAGACTTCCTAGCTTGATTTGATATAGTCTGCGATCTAACCTGCAACATACGTTAAAATATTTGTCAATACAAAAGTATTGGCGAGTATACAGGTTTGATAAGTATAGCATAATAGATTAAAAGTGCTGCGAATTTCCACATGCATAAACGTAATACACGACATATATACTCACAAAACTGATACTACCAACTAAGTCCTCGATGCTCGAATGTACGATGGCATAACTAGACCCCGTCGGGCGCAATAGTACTATACTAGTCGTGGTGGGACGTCGCGAGTATAAGCCCTAGCACATATGCAACTAGCATCACGTATATCTATGCATAACAGTTATTCGCAAGTGATAATTCGATTGATTGAATAGTTCGTTTGATAAGTTCGATTTGTTAGAAACGTATGTTACACCCAAAATTCGATTAAAAAGGGGTCAAGTATACTCACAGTGCGTAATTAGCGGAAATACAACTTGATTGGATGGGTTGCGAGCACGTCTGTGTTGATCCTTGAAGAATAGAGTAAACGATGTACGGTTAAGCGAGATTAGTCTTGAAGAGTCATGTCACACCCCAACCGATGGCGGAATCATCGGGGCGCGGCACTAGGCGAATCAGATTGCTCAAGAGAATCCATAACAACTATATTGCGATAATATTTAATACATTCGTTATCCCATACTAACAAATAATACAATCACGTAAGTTATCACAGATTTATTATCCTCTCGAACAATGCAAATCCGACAACCTAGATTTTAGTTGAGTTTCTAGACTCCCTAGCTTGATTTGATATAGTCTGCGATCTAACCTGCAACATACGTTAAAAGATTTGTCAATACAAAAGTATTGGCGAGTATACAGGTTTGATAAGTATAGCATAGTAGGTAAAAAGTGCTGCGAATTTCCACATGCATAAACGTAATACACGACATATATACTCACAAAACTGATACTACCAACTAAGTCCTCGTTGCTCGAATGTACGATGGCATAACTAGACCCCGTCGGGCGCAATAGTACTATACTAGTCTTGGTGGGACGTCGCGAGTATAAGCCCAAGCACATATGCAACTAGCATCACGTATATCTATGCATAACAGTTATTCGCAAGTGATAATTCGATTGATTGAATATTTCGCTTGATAAGTTTGTTTTGATAGAAACGCATGTTACACCCAAAATTCGATTAAAAAGGGGTCAAGTATACTCACAGTGCGTATTTAGCGAGATTACAACTTGATTGAGTCGGTTACGAGTTGTCTGTAATGATCCTTGAAGAAATAGAGTAAACGAAGTACGGTTAAGCAAGATCATCTTGAAAAGTTGTTCATTTGGTTGAATTGGGCCTCATCCGGGCGGATGGCAAGTCATCCGTGCGGTTGATATGGTGATACGTGCGGATGGGCCTTGCTTGTGCGCGCGGATGAGTGTGCGCACGGTTGACTTGTGCGTGCGGGTGACATGTCATCCGTGCGGATGACATGTGCGTGCGGTGTCATGATCCGTGCGGACGTCATGATCCGTGCGGATGGCAGTGGTCCGTGCGGATGGCAGTGGTCCGTGCGGATGGCAGTGGTCCGTGCGGATGGCAGTGGTCCGTGCGGACTGACATGTCATCCGTGCGGACTGACATGTCATCCGTGCGGACTAGGGTCATCCGTGCGGGCTGACTTGTCTGGTTCGCACTCTGACCACCGTTTCTGAATGTTTAACGGAGGGAAATACATTTGTTTTCACTAGGATAGTGTAATTTCGCACTAACACTTGAAGTTCCGTTAATTCCGACTCGTTCTAACGACCGGGAATCACCCCGTTCCATCAGATCTGACCGTTCATGGTGGTTCTTCATGGTTAACTCGAAATCGCACAGATTTAGGTGTGATTTGTCATTAAAACATGTGGAAATCACCTGGATCTGAGTCGTTTATAGTGAAATGAGACCCCAACTTGAAGTTCCTAAGAACTCTTGGTGATATCACCTCAAAACGCCTCAAATCCGTAGATTTCACGGTTAGAATTAGAGTTTTGAAAGATAGAAAGATGTAGAATCGAGTGTAGATTGTAGAAGTACAAGTTTTAGGTTGGAATCTTACCGGAATCGTGAGAAAATCGAGAGAAAAGGGTCTTGGCACGCGTTTGGTTGAACAGGAGCTGTCACATCACTTGAATAGTGGTGTGGCAGGCTATTTATAGGCGAAAGAGGAGAGGAAAAGGGATCAGGCCCGGATAGCCCATCCGTGCGGATGGCCCATCCGTGCGGATGGCCCATGCGTGCGGATGGCCATCCGTGCGCATGTCCATCCGTCCGGATGGTCCATCCGTCCGGATAGCTATCCTGACGGGCCGGACTTCTTTGTTTTTGATTGATTTGATAGTTTTCGAAGCGTGTATCTTTCATAATCAATTTATATTATTATTATATTGTTATTATTATTATATATATATATATATATCACTAGGGGTCGTATTTACGTATCCATAATCCAAAGTTTCGATACTTTACAGTCGGTTTCCGATTCGAGTATGCGATGAATAGCGACGTTTCACGGCCATCAAGGAGGGTAGTATAAGTCCTCTCTCGACGTCCTCGTGAACGTTATTGCGAGTTGTGCCACAAAGACTGACGGGGTACCGTTTACTCGTATTGTCATCATCGTCATGACGACTGGAGCTACAGCACTCACCCGAGGGTCCTTGTTAGCGTTAATTGTTTACGTTCGACACATCACGGCCACTGAGGAGGGTAGAATAGGTCCTCACTCAGTGCCTCCGTGAGTGTTAGTGTGATAATAGTGTAGTATAATGATATTGTAGCTTGAAAATATGCGATTATCCTTCGAATAGCGATATATACGATATAGTTACATTATGATCTGAATCTCTGGTGCTAGGCGTAACGAGTATAACGAGTGGTAACAACGCGCAAAAGTGCGGGTTGTTACAAGTCAGTCATCTGGTCGGATGGTGCTCACCCATTCGGATGGGCTCATCCGATCGGATGGCATATGGACCTGAGTCGGATGGCTGTCATCCGGTCGGATGACAGACTATCCGATCGGATTAGTTGCTGACTCGTGCGGATTGTCAATCGTTCGAACAAGAGTGACTCGTGCGGACTGGCTTGTCATCCGTGCGGACTGGTTTGTCATCCGTGCGGACTGACATGTCATCCGTGCGGACAAGTGTCATCCGTGCGGACTGACTTGTCATCCGTGCGGACTGGCTTGTCATCCGTGCGGACTGACATGTCATCCGTGCGGGCAAGTGTCATCCGTGCGGACTGACTTGTCATCCGTGCAGACAAGTGTCATCCATGCGGACAAGTGTCATCCGTGCGGACTTGACATGTCTATTTCGCACTCTGAACACTGTTTCCGAGTGTTTAACGGAAGGAATACGTTCGTTTTTACTAGGGTAGTGTAATTTCGTACTAACACTTGAAATTTCATCAGTCCCGACCCGTTCTAACGGCCGGGAATCACCCCGTTCCATCAGATCTGGTCGTTCTTGATGGTTTTTCATGGTTAACTCGAAATCGCACAGATTTAGGTGAGATTTGTCATTAAAACATGTGGAAATCACCCGGATCTGAGTCGTTTTATAGTGAAATGAGACCCCAACTTGAAGTTCATAAGAAATCTTAGTGACATCACTTCAAAACGCCTCAAATCCGCAGATTTTATGGTTAGAATTGAGTTTTTAAAAGATAGAACGATGTAGAATTTAGTGTAGATTGTAGAAGTACAAGTTTCTAGGTTGAAATCTTACCGGAATCGCGAGGAGTCGAGAGAAAAGGGTCTTGGAGCGTGTTTGGTCGAGTAGGAGCTGTCACATCACTGTTCAAGTGATGTGACATGGTATTTATAGGCCACAGAGGAGGAGAAGGGAGTTCTGGCCCGGATTGCCCATCCGTCCGGATTGCTATCCGTCCGGATGGCTATCCTGACGCGTTGGACTTCTCCGTTTTGATAGTTTTCGAGGTACGTACTTTCCATAATTAATTCATATTATCATTATATTGTTATTATATATACATATATATCACTAGGGTCGTATTTACGTATTCATAATCCAAAGTTTCGATAATTAACCATCGGTTTCCGTTTCGAGTGTGCGATTATAAGCGACGTTTCACGGCCATCAAGGAGGGTAGTATAGGTCCTCTCTCGACGTCATCGTGAACGTTATTGCGAGTTGTGCCACAATGACTGACGGGGTACCATTCACTCGTATTGTCATCATCGTCACGACGACTGGAGTTATAGCACTCACCCGAGAGTCTTTGTTAGCGTTAATTGTTTTATGCTCGACACATCACGGCCACTGAGGAGGGTAGAATAGGTCCTCACTCAATGCCTCCGTGAGTGTTAGTGTGATAATAGTGTAGTATAGTGATAGTGTATTTCGAAAATATGCGATTATCCTTCGAATAGCGATATATACGATATAGTTATATTATGATCCGAATCTCTGGTGCTAGGCGTAACGAGTATATCGAGTGGTAACAGCGCACAAAAGTGCGGGTTGTTACAGTTACAGTTTATAAAGATATAATTTTATTGTTTGGTATATAAAATTCCATGTGCTCAACCCGTATAACACATGAGGTTCTTAAAATGTAACTTATTCATTTTTTAATATATAAAATTAAATTTACTCAACCCGTACAATACACGGGGTTCTCAAAGATATATTTTTTTATTAATTAATATATAAAATTACATTTATTCAACCTGTGTAATACACGGGGTTCTAACCTAGTATATATATATATAAAGAGAGATAGAGGTGTTAATATTCCCACACCCCCCTTCTATCTTTCTATATATATATATATATATATATATATATATATATATATATATATATATATATATATATATATAGTGAGATAGACTGAAAATGGTATGTGAATAAAATTTCAGGGTGTGAGAATAAGAGCATTCATATCCAAATAATCAAATTGTGTGTTTGGTGTTTTTAAAATATAAAAAGTATACAAAATGGTTGTGAATGAAGGAGAGATAAAATGTTACTGTTCACCCCCTATAATTTTTTAATATATTTTGAAAGTGGTTGTGAGTTAAGGAGAGAGAAAATGTAATGATAAAGGTATAAAAAATATTATTTAATTGAAAATGAGAGACAAAATGTAGTGTTTTTTAGTGTAATTTAGGGTGAAAATATGGTGGAATGGATGTGAATGCTCTAAGTAGGGGTGTAAACAAGCCCAGAGGCTCGAGAGGTACTCGTTATCGGCTCGGTTAAAAGCTCAAACCAGCTGAGCTTTAACGAGCCCGAGCTTGAGTCTGAAATAGAGCTCGTTTAGTTATCGAGCTTGAGTCTGAAATACAAAGCTCGTTTAGGCTCGCCAGCCTAAACGAGCCCAAACAACATTTTATTTTTATATATATAATATAATAATAATGATGATAACGTTGACAAGCCGAACTTTGACTCATTTAAGCGATAATGAAACGGGATCGAGTTGAGCTTTTAGCTCGTTTGAGCTTGTTCTCAAAATAGCTCAAACCAAACTCGAGTTCGAGCCCAGTCAAGCTAGGGTTTGACCCAGCTCGTTTACACCCCTAAGAATAATATGACCAGATAAACAAAAGAGAGAAAAAAGTTGAAGGTGTAGTGTCCCTTCATTGATAAGACTATTCCTGGCATTCCTTTTACGATAATTACCTTATTACCCCAGCTACTCACTCGTCATTTCCTTGTTTATATAAAAGTTTGACACAATAATTCTATCTCGCATTATTTTCCCCTCGTCATTTCCATGTTTACGTAACAGCTTTGACACACAATAACTCTTCCTGGCATTCTTTATAGTGTCATAGAACACACTCATATTTAGTCTTGGGCTCTTGGCCTCCTTCTGTGTTGAAATATTTCTTCTATTTTTTTCATCATACTTTCCATGTTCATCTCGATTTCTAAAATATAATGATTTTGCTACGATGAATCTCCATTATTCACTATTTCAGGGTCGTCTTCGAGAATGCTCAAAAAGTTTTGGGCCTGAAGCGAGTAGAAAAAACGGGCCCATACAATATAAGCCACTAACTCAATTTTGTAAAGAAAAGATAAATATATATGAATTAGTACACATATATATACTAGAAAACGTAATAATAAAGTGGGCCGCTAAAATATAAGTTTTTTAAAAATATATAAAAGAAACTAAAAATATATATACACTGATGGAATCAAACCTACGAAAGTGAAAACCCAAAAAAATATAATCGTAACATGCCCCAAACGTGTTCGCTTTTTTAGTTTTTTATCATAAAAAAAAAAAAAAAAGATTTCAAATATTGTTTTCTTAAATTTAGTTTAAAAAGTAAAGTAAATAAAAAAAGTAAATTAAGTTTTAAACTACATTAAAAAATAAAACTTAATGTTGAAACAAGAAAACAAAACGAAAAAACAAAAGAATAAGAATAAAGTTGGAAAAGAGGGAGTTAAGAAAACTAAATCTCAGGTGCATTTTGTTTTTTAAAAGGTAAAATATCCGCGGTCTGCATATTACATCCGTAGAAGAAGAGGTGGACCAAATCTCTGCATTCTGCAAGAAAAAGTTTGTTTGTTTTTTAACGTAAGTAGACTTCAAAAATAAACTAGTTGTGGTGTACGGACGATGGTGAAACCATTTTTAACCCTTCAAGTTTGATTAAAACATGTTTAAGCTCTCAACTTTAATAAGGTTATTTTTTTCTAATTTTCATTATTCAACCTTACAATTCTTTGTTGTAGTTATTATTTGACTCCCAGCTATTAATTAGTTTTATCTCTAAACACTTTATTGCAATTACTATTTAGACCATGAGCTTTAGTTTTTTTTATTCCTTTTACTTATCAATTTTGTTGTATGTTTTTATGTGATGTTTTTATTAATTTCGTATGTATCGCCGTATGCAGGTTACTTTATTTACATTCCGAACCCGTTGCGGGCATCTGTTTTTTTGGTTATAACAAGTGTTGATACCGTAACGATTTGAACCAATAACTTTTTCATGACTTTCAAATATACTGTTGCGATGTGGTTTTTTATCGTCACCTGGAATGTCTCATCGCAATTTGCTTAATTTTATCTAGGTTTAGAGCCTGTTGCGGAACGCACGAGTAGTAACCCACTAGCAGGGGCGGATCTGGCTAGTAACTAGCCATAGCACAAGCTACGGCTCAACTTTGTACCGGCAGTGTAATTTTTTTTTTCCGATTTTTATACAAATGACACCCCTAAACAACTACGAGGACACCCCTAAAAAATTGTGAGCCCATATTGCAGTTGTAAATAATAAGCCCAAATCAGTTTATATAGCCCAACCAATTGTTATTAAAGCCCAGTTATGATGACTAAGCATTCAATAATGAAGATTGTAAATAATAAGCCCAACCAATTGTTATTAAAGCCCAGTTATAATGTTATATGTTAGCCCAAACCAGTTATAATGTTATATGTTAGCCCAAAATCGCTGATCAAACATTGTGGCACAAAGGATGCCAAACGTCGACTGAACTGCTGTTGTACTGTGAACGACGCAGAGGCAGAACAGAAGTGCTGATCATCCACAAACGGCAAATCACTGATCAGTTGAATCAAACATCCACAAACTGAGTTGATGGTTCAAGAAACATGCGGGGAGAATTTATTTTTGTTTTAGGGAGTTACTGTCCTTGTGGTTCTCAAAAATCACTATTTCAGTCCATTAGTTTAAAAATTGCCTATTCAGTCCATGTGGTTTCACTTTCGTAACTATTTCAGTCCACTCACTTAACACCGTTTATTTATTCTGTTAAGTTATGATGAAATGCCTAAAATACCCTTGTTACTTTAAAAACCTTTTATGTAATTAACTATACTTTAGGGACTTCTAATGTAAATTCTATTATTAAAACATAATATATTACAAATTGAGACCCATTATACATATTATATTATACATATTAATAAGAACTCGTGATGAACAGTAATTCAATTTTTTTAATATTATAGTTTTTTTAAGTTTTCATTATTTTATTACTTTAATTTATTATTTTATTGTTTCCTTATTTTATTATTTTAAGTTTTGTTATATAACATTTAAGATAATGTTTACATTGATGCCCTGGCGATTTCGACTGTATACAGTGGCGGACCCAGGATTTTTTTTTCATTAGGGTCCATTTTTTGTGTAAGGATTTTTCACAACCAAAAATTAAAATTTTCGGGTCGATCATCGTAGTCGGTGCTAGAAAATAATGTAGAAGCATTTAGTGGACATGAAACCACTACATTATATGTTGAAAGTTTTATTTGGTAATCAAGTGTTAAATAAAATCGACATTCAATTTATCATTTTAAAGAAGCAAATTAGAAGGTGGCTGTGCTGTTTTAAAATACTAATTTAATTTTGATGGACAAAATAAACTAAAAAAATAGGACATGTAAGACTTGAACTCGGGATCTATTTGTTAGAACACAACGAGATTTACCACCACACCATCTTTGCTTTTAATACTTTGCGGTCCAATTAATTTATTTTATGGGATCCTTGAAAAATTTAACATACCGGTTCTACTATTTTCTAAAAAAAAGATTGGGGTCCGTGGACCCCGACCCGGACCATATGGGTCCGCCCCTGACTGTATAACATGGTATAGGTATCCTTATTATCTGAACCGTTACTGATATTCGTATTTATGGTTTTTGACCGATGTAAAACACATATTGATATTATTTTGGTCATATCGTGACTTTATTTTTTGGGTTTTATCTTTCCCTTGATATACCGAGTGGTGATACCGTATCGGTGTCGTAATGAATCGAACCTATACCGAATGATACCCGCCGCAACGTGCGGGGGAATTTAACTAGTTACCATTAAATCCAACCCATGCAGGGGCGGACCTGTAGTTGTGTCGGGCGTAGCCCGGGCTACGGCTCAAGTTTTTACCAGTAGTGTAAATTTTTTTTTTGGATATTGGATTTTAATAATCCCAAGTTTCACTAATTGGCCGGTAATAATCCCAACTTCAAAAATTGCCTACAACAGTCCCAACTTGTAAGATTTTGGCCACCAACGATCCTTGTCTAACTGGGTTAGTTAAATGTGACGTGGCAGGTGACGTGCCAGGTGACGTGTTTAAAAACTTAAATGTTGGAGGCCTATGTGGATGCCACATGTATCATACCTGTTTACCACTTATAACACTCAATTAAACACTTCAGTCCTCACAAAATGATTACACTAAACCCAAACACTCAAATCACTCTCTCTCAAAACAAAAGTGACGATTCTTTCTTCTATAAAAAAGCTCAATCATTGAACCCTAACACTCATATCATTTCGATCGTTCGTTCCTTCTGAGTTAGATGGCAGAAATCATCAACATCCGGTTATGGTATGGTGGTACGATTGAAGTGGCTACTCCGCTAGTGAGGTATGTAAGTGGTGATCATGAACTAATAAAGTTAGACATTGATAAGCTTTCTTATTTTGAGTTAGTTGATTATGTGATGGAAACTGGTTCTTATGCATCAAAAGATTTCCATATTTATTGCAATTTACCTGGTAATGGTGGGTTGAGAAGTTTGGTAAGCGATAGGGATGTTATTGAGGTGGGGAAGACGGTTGCTGTGAATTCAAGGGATGTACTTGATTTATACATCCAACAGGGACCAATGAACAAGCCCACTAACCCCCAAGCCCAGCCCAATAAACCAGAAGCCCATAACAGTCATGTAACAAACCCAATTAAAAGCCCAACAAGGTTCTCTAAGTCAACAACTAGAAGGGTTGCAACACCAGCAGTTGACACAGAAACTTGTTTGAACCCTAATCCAAACACAGAACTAGAAAAATGTGATAGAGAGGCTGCAATTGCACTTACATCTATTAAGGAGACTTCAATTGAAGGTGGAGATGAGTCTGATAAGGAGGTTGTAGGAACAGATGAGTCTGATAAGGATGGTTTTAGTTTAGATAAATCTGATTCTGAAGATGAGTTATATAGTGCTCGATCTAAGGAGGATGATACTAGTTTAGATGGTTATGAAAACAGTGTTGAAGAGGTATTTGGTTGTGGCTCTGATGAGGAGGATGTTGAGTGGAAGGATTCAGTTGCTGCCATAAGGAAGGTTAACAAGGAAGATGCAGAAAGTACAAAAAATTGGTAGAGAATTGTATACGAAATACAGTTGACAAAGAAGGTGGTGTTCCAGTTTCAGGTGGTGGTGGTGGTCATACAGAAGTTTATGAGGACTCAGATGATGATGGTTATAACAAGTGTTGATATCGTAACGATTTGAACCAATAACTTTTTCATGACTTCCAAATATACTGTTGCGATGTGGTTTTTTATCGTCACCTAGAATGTCTCGTCACAATTTGCTTAATTTTATCTACGTTTAGAGCCCGCTGCGGAACGCACGAGTGGTAATCCACTAGCAGGGGCGGACCTGGCTAGTAACTAGCCATAGCACAGGCTACGGCTCAACTTTGTACCGGCAGTGTAATTTTTTTTTCCGATTTTTATACAAAGGACACCCTTAAACAACCACGAGGACACCCCTAAAAAATTGTGAGCCCAAATTGCAGTTGTAAATAATAAGCCCAAATTAGTTTATATAGCCCAACCAATTGTTATTAAAGCCCAGTTATGAAGACTAAGCATTCAATAATGAAGATTGTAAATAATAAGCCCAACCAATTGTTATTAAAGCCCATTTATAATGTTATAAGTTAGCCCAAACCAGTTATAATGTTATATGTTAGCCCAAAATCGCTGATCAAACATTGTGGCACAAAGGATGCCAAACGTCGACTGAACTGTTGTTGTGCTGTGAATGACGCAGAGGCAGAACAGAAGTGCTGATCATCCACAAACGGCAAATCACTGATAAGTTGAATCAAACATCCGCAAACTGAGTTGATGGTTCAAGAAACATGCGCGGAGAATTTCTTTTTGTTTTAGGGAGTTACCGTCCTTGTGGTTCTCAAAAATCACTATTTCAGTCCATTAGTTTAAAAATTGGCTATTCAGTCCATGTGGTTTCACTTTCGTAAATATTTCAGTCCACTCATTTAACACCGTTTATTTATTTTGTTATGTTATGATGAAATGCCTAAAATACCCTTGTTACTTTAAAAACCTTTTATGTAATTAACTATACTTTAGGGACTTCTTATGTAAATTCTATTATTAAAACATAATATATTACAAATTGAGACCCATTACCATTAAATCCAACCCATGTAGGGGCGGACCTGTAGTTGTGTCGGGCGTAGCCCGGGTTACGGCTCAAGTTTTTACCAGTAGTGTAAATTTTTTTTTTTCGATTTTTATACATAGGACACCCCTGAACAAGTACGAGGACACCCCTCAAAATTTTTTTTACAAAAATAATAAGCCTAGTTGGTAAGCCCAAATAAGTAAATAATAGCACATTAGGTAAGCCCAAATAAGTAAATAATAGCCCAAGATTGAATGATTATTGATTTGGGCGGCATGTTTAATCAGTAGGGATATCAAATGTCGACTCCAAATCTCCAATAGTCAGACGTTGAAGTTCGAACAGAAAAAAGAGCCAACATTGAACGAACAGAATTGGCACTTCGGCAGAACATTGAACGAATAGACGTCGACTCCAAAAACGAACGAACATAATTATTTTGATTGGCAGCACTCAGCAGAACATTGAACGAACAGAATTGGCACTTCGGCAGGTTTGTTCGATTTCAAACAGAAAATACAGGTTTGTTTCGATTTCGAACAGATTGTTTGATTGATAATTGTTACTTGTTAGTTTGATGATTGATAATTGTTCGATAATTGGCACTTTGGCAGCAGCACATTGAACAGAACTACAGAAGTCAGAAGATCATCTTCGAAATCGAAGTTCGAACAAAATTGGCACTTCGGCAGCAGCGAAAGAAACAGAATACAGGTTTGTTTGATTGTTATTCACTTATTTGATTGATAATTGTTTGAACTTTGATTGTTATTTGATTGATAATTGTTCGAACAGGTTGTTATTTGTTAGTTTGATTGTTCGAACAGGTTGTTTCTTGTTAGTTTGATTGATAATTGTTCGAACGAACAGGTTATTACTTTGAAGTGATGACGAAACCAAAATCCAAAAAACAAGCTTTAATTGGGAACTTTTTCAAAAGAAAATACGAAGAAATTAATGATAATGATACAATGCCGAATGAAACAACTCCTCCGAATGTTGATGTTGATTCAAGTCCGAATGTTGGTAATGATAAGCAAATGATGACGTTGATGCAAGTCCGAATGTTGATAATGAGAATATCCAAGCAAATGATGACATTGATGCAAGTCCGCATGTTGATAATGATAATCCTACAACGTCAATTCCAACAACACGAGGTATTATTGATTTGAATGATCTTCCTTCGGATCCACATGATAAGCCACCTATTACAAGTTATCACCCAAATCAAATAGATGACATAAGAAGGTCATATCTTGTTAAATGGGCTTTTGAAAAAAAAGACGTTTTGTTGTTAGTTGGTTTAATGATTGTAGTTGGTTAGAGTATAGCATCAAAGCAGACAAAGTATATTGTTTATATTGCTACTTGTTTACAGAAGATGTTGGTAATCAAGGCGGAAGAGATACATGGTCTTCTAGTTCTAAAGGCTTTTGTGATTGGAGTAAAAATGGGTCATTAAAGGAACATGTTAGTAATGTTGATAGTCATCATTTAAAGGCGGCACAAAAATGTCACAATCTCAAGAATCAAAAGAAACATATGGATGAGAATATGAAGAAGTTGACTAAAGAAGAAATGATTGCAAATTATTATCGATTACTTGGTTCAGTTATGAGTGCTAGATTCTGTTTAGAAAACTCTTTACCCTTTCGTGGCCATGATGAGTCGGAAGAATCTAATTCTCAAGGTATGTTTCTTTCGGTGTTAAACTTGATTAGTACTAACCACTCGGAAATTGGAAAGTACACATTAGGGAACGCAAAAAAGAACAATAAATTGACATCGCCAAAGATACAAAAGGAGATTATTGAATGCTTTTCAAAGGAAGTAACAAAAAGCATTTGTGCAGAAATTAAAGATGATGTGTTTGGGTTGTTGGTAGATGAATCTAGTGATGTTTCTTTGAAGGAGCAAATGGCTGTAGTTGTTAGATTTGTTGATAAACTTGGGGCTTTTAGAGAGAGTTTAATCGGAATTGTTCATGTGAAAGACACGGCTTCTACAACTCTTAAACAAGCCATTGATGATTTATTAGCAAGCAACCAGTTGAGCATAAAGCAAGAAAGTAATAAAATTCATAGATTCTTTACATTATTGTAATAATCATTATTTTTTATGTTATAATTTATTTTTGTTTTAGGTGAGAGGGCAAGGTTATGATGGTGCAAGCAACATGCGGGGAGAATTTAATGGGTTAAAAGCGTTGATTTTGAAAGGTAACCCGTCAGCACATTACATCCATTGTTTTGCTCATCAACTTCAGTTGGTTATTATGGTTGTTGCAAAAAAACATACCGGTGTCAAAACTTTCTATGAGTTCCTTTCCATGGTTGTCACTACGGTTTCAGCTTCTTGCAAACGAAAAGATATGTTAAGGGAGGAAAAAAAGGCTAGAATGGAAAAATAATTACTTGAAGGTGAAATTAAAACGAGTAAAGGATTAAACCAAGATGTTTCCCTAGCACGAGCCGGTGATACGCGATGGGGTTCACATCATAGAACCATCATCAGTTTGCATAGATTGTTTCCGGAAGTTGTGACCGTACTCCAATATGTTAAAGAAGATGGAGATTGCAGTCAACAACGAACAAATGCAAAAGGTATTCTATCGTATTTTAAAAAAACTCGAGTTTGTTTTTTATATGCATTTGATGGGAGATATATTAAGTTACACAAATTCTCTTTCAAAACACCTTCAACAAAAAGGTAAAGATTTATTAGAAGCGGCCAACTTGATAAATGGTACAAAACGAGCATTAAATGCTTTAAGACAAAATGGGTTTGAGCCGATGTTGGAAAAAAGTGACTTCCTTTTGTAAAAAATACAACATTACAATGTTGGACATGATGGAAAGTTATGGTAACCCAAGAAACGGGAAGAATGTCATTACAAATCAACATCATTTTGAAGTTGACATTTTTAACGAGGTTTTACACATGCAAATTCAAGAATTAGGAAATCGATTTAGTGAGGTAACAACTACTTTGATAAAAAATATGTCGGGTTTAAATCCTTCTAACGGTTTTTCTAAGTTTGACCCATCGAAGATATTGGCGTTTGTTAAGATGTACCCGGATGATTTTACTACACAAGAAATAGGGATTCTTTTGGGTGATATTGAGTCATTTCGTCACACAATAAGCGATGATGATAACTTTGACAACTTGAATGGAATAAGTGATCTTGCGCGTCTTATGGTTGAAACGGGAACGCATATTTCTTGTCCTTTAGTTTATCGGGTAGTTAAGTTAGCTTTGCTTGTACCGGTTGCAACCGCAACCGTTGAAAGATGTTTTTCGAAATTGAAGCTTGTCAAGACGGATTTACGCGATCGAATGGGCCAAGAATTTTTTAACAATGATATGGTTTGTGCGGTCAAAAAGGATTTTTTACGTGAAGTAAAAGACGACGATGTGGTGGAACGATTTCAAGCTATGAAAAAAAGAAGAGGACAAATCTATTAGGTAATTGTTTTACTTTATTTATTTATTGTCGTTTTTTTAATATTGTATGATTGCACGGTAAAAAAAATTGGGATACCGCTGAGTTAATGTTCTAGTTTCGCCACTGAACCAATGATTCATCTTTGTCATCCCCAATCCTCATCTCTGATTACCAATAAACCTAACCATGACCCATTATCTTTGTCACCCACCACCATACTCTAAAAACAAACCTGCAACAATTATATAAAACCTCAATCCCCAAACATCAACTTAAAACCTCAATCCCCAAACACCATGTATCGAATTCAAAGTAAGAGAAATACCTTTCCGATTCTCAAGATTTTTAAGTAAAGCTAGCAGTTGCTCTTTAATAACGCCATACACAGAAGCAGGGAAAGAGACAATGTTATTAAACTGCTGCTGACATTTGATCTTCTGCCATGGCTGATAACTCGACAATGATTTCCTGTCAATCTGCTCCAACGCTTTCGTAGCCTCCAAATGTAAACTTCCATCGAAAATAATCTCTGCTTTCACGTAATTATCAAACGCTTCATACGAGAAAACATGAACACGAACACATTCGTTCTTCGAATTCCCTGCTGGCATGAATGAGCTCACATCTCTCAAAAGTGCATCTTCCAGAACCACAAGGGGCGGATTCTCTACAGCTGCAGCCCGTGGTAGGCTAATTTTCAGATTTTTTTGATTGGTTGCTCTGTATAATGCATCATAAAGTTCAGGTTCGAAAACATCCCCGTCAATTCCCAACAGCATAATACTGTCGGTAAACTTCATGCTCGGTCTACAGTTTATAAACTGGTCGCCGACTAACACGTTCGAAAAATCTTCAACCATGGTTGATACGTCTTGTGGATGTGTATGTCGGTGGTTGTGTGTGGCGGAGGTGGGTGGTAACAGGTGTTGTTTGGTGGTGGTTTGTTGTGTGGTTTGACAGAGAAAATGAGAGAGAGAGTATGGTGATTAAACTAACAATTTAGCCCCTCACTTTCTTGGTTTGACAAGTTAGCCCTTTATTTATTTATATTTTAACTTTAATAACAGGGGTATTATGGTCAAATCATATAAAACTAACAGAATAATTGGATGGGGTTAACGGAGGTGGATTGAAATAGTTACGAAAGTGAAACCACAGGGACTGAAATGGCAACTTTTAAACTAATGGACTGAAATAGTGATTTTTGACAAACCACAGGGACAAAAAACGTAATTAACTCTTGTTTTAGGTAAGAGGCCAAGGTTATAATGGTGCAAGCAACATGCTAGGAGAATTTAATGGGTTAAAAGCGTTGATTTTGAAAGATAACATATCAGCACATTACATCCATTATTTTGCTCATCAACTTCAGTTGGTTATTATCGTTGTTGCAAAAAAACATATCGGTGCCAAAACTTTCTATGAATTCCTTTCCATGGTTGTCACTACGGTTTCAGCTTCTTGCAAACGAAAAGATATGTTAAGGGAGGAAAAAAGCCGAGAGTGGAAAAAGAAATACACGATGGGGTTCACATCATAGAACCATCATCAGTTTGCTTAGATTGTTTCCAGTATTTGTTACCGTACTTCAATATGTTAAAAAAGATGGAGATTGCAGTCAAGAACGAACAAATTCAAAAGGTATTCTATCGTATTTTAAAAAACTCGAGTTTGTTTTTAATTATATGCATTTGATGGGAGATATATTAAGCTACATAAATGCTCTTTCGAAACACATTCACCAAGAAGGTAAAGATTTACTAGAAGCGGCCAACTTGATAAATGATACAAAACGAGCATTAAATGCTTTAAGACAAAATGAGTTTGAGCCGACGTTGGAAAAAGTGACTTCCTTTTGTAAAAAATACAACATTACAATGTTGGACATGACGGAAAGTTATGGTAATCCAAGAAACCGAAAGAATGTCATTACAAATCGACATCATTTTGAAGTTCACATTTTTAATGAGGTTTTGGACATGCAAATTCAAGAATTAGGAAATCGATTTAGTGAGGTAACTAGTTTGATTAAAAAAAATATGTCAGGTTTAAATCCTTGTAACGGTTTTTCTAAGTTTGGCCCATCGAAGATATTGACGTTTGCTGAGATGTACCCAGATGATTTTACTACACAAGAAATAGGGACTCTTTTGGGTGATATTGAGTCATTTCGTCACACTATAAGCGATGATGATAAATTTGTAAACTTGAATGGAATAAGTGATTTTGCGCGTGTTATGGTTGAAACGAAAACGCATAGTTCTTGTCCTTTAGTTTATCGGGTAGTGAAGCTAGCTTTGCTTTTACTGGTTGCAACCGCAACCGTTGAAAGATGTTTTTCGAAATTGAAGCCTGTCAAGACGGATTTACGCAATCGAATGGGCCCGGAATTTTTGAACAATGCTATGGTTTATGCGGTCGAAAATGATTTTTTTAGATGAAGTAAAAGACGACCATTTGATGGAACGATTTCAAACTATGGAAAAAAGAAGATGACAAATCTATTAGGTATTTGTTTTACGTTATTTATTTATTGTCGTTTTTTTAATATTGTATGATTGCCCAGTGATTTTTTTTGATACCCCTGAGTTAACGTTCTAGTTCCGCCACTATTCACTAGTATACAAAACAACATATTAACTTATTTTTTGTGTTATACCTTTATATTGTATATTTGTACTCTAAAACATTATATTTCTGTACTCCAAACATATGTTATACATTATATATGGATATCTAAGCTCCAAAAGATGGTTAGTCCTATCCTATTTCTTCGAAATACATAATATACTTTTTTTTTTAAGTTGAAATACTTGATTCATTTATTCTAGGGGTATTTTTATTAGCATGTCGTAGCTAAATGGATGTTATCGCTAGAAAGAATTAAACTTGTATATATTATTTGTTTATATGTTTAAACTTTATAGTTTATATGATCAAGATGAAACCTGGTATAATATTAAATTGAAACTTTAAATGTTTTTGTTCATAAACTTTAAATATTATATTATGAGTAAAATGCACGGATAGTCCCTGTGGTTTGGTGAAATTTCACCTTTAGTCCCCAACTTTTCAAAATTACACTCTTAGTCCCTGTGGATTGACAAGTTGTTACTCGGATAGTCCCCAAAGCGGATGAAGGTTACTCGGATAGTCCCTGTGGTTTGACAAGTTGTTACTCGGATAGTCCTTGTCATTTCACACCCACTTAACCAGAAAACTAACCTTCATCCGTCTTGGGGACTATCCGAGTAACAACTTGTCAAACCACAGGGACTAAGAGTGTAATTTTGAAAAGTTGAGGACTAAAGGTGAAATTTCACCAAACCACAGGGACTATCCGTGTATTTTACTCTTATATTATTATAGGGTGGATGGGGCACCGATTTTTTTATCCAGCGGAGGGCTCAAAACTTTTTTAACATTCTCGAAAATGGCACTGCATACACCAACCGTGTTTCACGGAATATAGTCAGTTTTCTACCATGCTAAAACAAATCATCCATCAATTAATGCAATAACGTTACAAGTGTCGAATCAATGTAAAAAATATGATGCCAACATGACGACACTTTTATAGTGGTATTAATACATCATCACAAAGAAAACACAGTATTTTTCATTATGTAATGATGACCTATATATGTGTGAATGTTTGTACAAAGCATAAAGGCACAAAAACGTAAACATTAAGATGTCAAGTTGGTTTGACTATTAACGAATTTGGTAGTGATGATGGTTGGATGCTTGCTCTTTTTTGGTATTCATTTGTGCCAAGTCTAATTAGATTCACCCTGGCCACTACCCAGAGCCCACCCATGCGTGTTTCTTTATCTTTCTGCTGGCTGAGAGGGTTGGTTTAGTCTTGTCCGCCATTTTAAGGTTACCAAACCGACGCTAATTAATCTTTGTTTTCACCTTTTTATTTCTATAGTAAGTTTTAAACATATTGTGTATTATATTTCACCTTTGGAGTAATCATTTCTTTCTCCATCTCCAAATTTTAGAGATTTTTAAGACTTTCGTTCTGAATACGAATCTCCATCTCTAAGATATAAAGATTTTACTATAGTGAATCTTTATATATACAAATTCATTATTTACATCGTCAAAATTTAAAGATTGTACATCAAACATATATACCTCAAGCATGAAAAAGAGTAAATTACAAGTTTTGTCCTTTACATTAACATCTTTGGTGTCCTTTGGCACAAAAGTTAACGAGTTTTGTACTTAACGTTTCAAAATCCAGCACATTATGTCATTTAGCCCTAACTCAGTCAAATTTTTTGGTTAAGTATGGTCATGTGTCTTGCACATTAGGGCATACTTGTCATTTCACCTTCCCAATAGCTATTTTGTAAACAATTATTATTCAGGGACTCTATGTCCAAAACTGAAAAATAAAAATAAAAAGTATAAACTCCCTCTCTCTCATAAACTCACTCTCTCTCTCTCTCTCTCTCTCTCTCTCTCTCTCTCTCTCTCTCTCTCTCTCTCTCTCTCTCTCTCTCAGAACCCACGATCACAACCTAATCTCTCTCTAGTCCCTCTCAACCCACTACCACCCCACAACCTTCACCGCCACCACCCATTCCACCTCAGCCTTCACCCCCTCCACCCCCACCTACCGACTAACCCAACCCTACTGTACCCAACATCACCACCCTACCCACCATCACCATCGCACCCAAATCACCACCACCCGTGCCTAACTACCTCCCCCTGCAACCCGCCATCCATCACCGCCCCCTGCCCTGCCGTCCACCATTGCCTCCCCTACAACCACAGCCTCCCCCGCCACACCTGAAACAGATCTAGGACCGCAAGAACAGTTACTCATTGTGTTTGAGTTTGTTTGTTCGATTAATTGTGTGTAGGATTTGAACTGAGTGTTTGATTGTATAATTTGTGCATAAATCTGAAGCGATTGAACGAAAATAACGGTTAGTTACTCGGTGTGTTTGATTGTTTAGTTGATTAGTATATGTTGTGCGAAAGATGAAGCAATTGAACGGAGTTCATGTTCAATTACTCACTGTGTTTATTTGTTCAATGCGTTTGTGTGTTCAATTGGCGGTGTTGATGGTGGGTTTTTAAAAGAGAGATAGATGGAGGATGTCTGCGTTTTAGATAGAGAGAAGGATATTGTGGGTGGGAAGGGGTTTTATATATTTTCTAGAAAAAAAGGGTTTATTTATATATTAAGATGTGAAAAGACAACAATACCCTTATATGGGGTCCATCTGACCAAACTTAACAAAAATATCTAACTGAGTTAGGGCTAAAGGACATAACGTGCAGGATTTTGAAACGTTAAGTACAAAACTTGTCAACTTTTGCACCAAAGGAAATGACAAAACTTGTAATTTACTCTAGAAATAATAAAAGTATAGAGAGAGATGGTGAATGGTCGTGAAGATTAAACAAAATTAATTTTGAGAAAAGTGATATTTTTTAAGTAAATTGCCAAAATCGTCCCTGAGATTTGGGCGTGTTTGCCATTTTCATCCAAATCAAGTTTTTTGTACAATATAGTCCTTCACATTTCGGATCTTTTGCCATTTTCATCTGCACAGCTGCAGGTTAATCAGTTTCCACCGCCTTTGCATGCCATTTCTTGATACCAGGGTCTGAGCCAACAGTATTACATGCATAGGGGACACCTGGAATCATCAGGAATCACTTGTAGAGTTATGTGGAATGATCATGTGAAGTTTAAAATCCTATATAAGGCCCTTTTGTTTGCTTGTTCATTTGCATATTCTCAAAATTTATTCACAACTCACTCTCTGGAGCTTTCTGGAGTACAAGCAAGTTTTCCTCAGCTCCTAATTCATGCTAAGAGTCCTTGTAAGCATTCTTAGCTTCTCTAGTTCAAGTTTTATTAGTTTAATTACCAAAAGTCAAAGCCGTCGTAATTAAGCTTTGACTTAGTGATTAATCACTAATGGTCCAGCCATTATTCGAATTGAAAGTGGCTATGAGTTGGTAATTATGTGGGTAATAAACCCTTAAAAGGGCACCCACTGATTATCACTCTAACTTGGTCAATTGTCGGGTCAAACTTAATATTAAAAAGTCAACAGAAACTATTTTTGCAAATAAATTCATAACTGATAATGTAGAAGTTATGGAACATGTTTTAACATTAAAATAACTTGGTAAATGATGTAAGAACATGTCTAAGCATGTTCAACCCGACAATTCTGAGTTTAGGCTCGGTTCGGAACCGAAAGTCGCAAAAGTAGACTTTTGCTTTGACTTTCAGTTCTGACCCGATTTAGCTTAGTTTAGATATACCTTAGGGTTCCTTTAGGACCATGTTATAGGTTAGTATAACCCTCTGAGGCTATACAACTTGGTTCCTTAGAAATCCTAGTTCATTGCATGTTTCCGTTAATTGCTTAAAAGTTGACCATTATGCCCTTTTGATATTAAAACGAGATTTTTGAAAATGTGAGAGGAAAAAAACCTTTATTACTGATTTATAAACATGTCCTAAAAATTTGACATCAGCTTGTGGTCTAAATTAGGAGTTATGCTCAATATCGTAAATTGAAGCCTTTTTATTAATTAAACGGCATTTTCGGCATAAAACCTATTTAAACCCAAATTTTGACACCAAACCTTTTACCCAATGATGTAATATAATATTTAGGGATTTTTGAATATTTTTTTTGAATTTTAAACTGATCGTAACATAGGGTTCTTGCATTGACTCGGTAATTGACGGTTATGCTCTTTTTTCTAATAAAATGAGTTTTACACATCCTTTACATACCAAACCTTTTGCTACTGATTTTATATATTAAATAAGTTATTTTAAACTGTAAAGGCTGTTCAAAATCTCAGATTTCCTTATTTAACCCGAATACCGTCAAATACCGACTTTTATGCGATTTAGGCGCATAGTATGGTTTAAAACCATATTTGGCACCTAAAGCTTGTTACCTACTGATGTTATGAATAAATTCTTATACTTTAACAGTAAGAAAAAGTTTTGAACTCAGATTTCCAAATTTGACCTTTAAAGCTTATGTGAAATGACCAAAATGCCCCTACGGTGCATAGTTTGGCCATAAATGATATATTTCACATATATACAAATATCTTACTGATATAACCTACTAAAATAAATATTTTTACTGATCAGTTTAGACCCGAACCTCAGGTTATTATATAACCTCTTTAATAATCTTAAAAATGACCAAAATACCCCTACTGGGCTTAAATTGGTTTTAAATCCGTTTTGGGCATAATGGAAGATATCCTACTGATATCACAACATAATTAAGGCATATTAACTTGTGAAACCTATACATGACTCATTTGGTTACCCGTTATGCATTTTTCGCGTTCGGTACGGGTTATGTGACTAGTTTGCATAAATTGACCGAAACGGGTCAAACCTTATCATTTTCACTTCAAAATCCAGAATGTGATTAGTTTACCCATATTATACAAGTGTTCATACTTGTCGGGTCTAAATCACATTCTAATCCGGTCTTCGCTTAATCTTGCGTTTTGAACCGTATATCTTTCTTAAAAACTAACCGGTCTAAGTTTAAACATAAGTAAGACCCGTTAGGAATCTAATAGGTTATTAAAACCTTCGTTCCAGATTTAGGGGCCCAGTAAAAGATATTTGCACTTGCTGATTGTATACGGCTGAGATAAATTTGTATATTTTGCTCAGGTAAATACTTTTAACTTATTTTTCGTTATACGGGCTTGGGATACGGTATTATAATAATACCGCTTGGTCGGGTGTGTAGTTATTTAAATCAAATTGTGATTAATATATTTACATAACCCGTTTTAATCTGTTTTGTTTAGTGCAATGCCTTTGGGGGGTTAATGACCATGTCCTGGATATCCTCGGCTCATTCATTGAAATGGCCACGACTTAAGCACGGGGTGTAGGCAAACACCTGACAGTTGCTTATGTATAAAAGGTATCCCACAATAAGAAGTTTTCCTTGTGGGCATTATACTTCTGGTGTGTCAGTTAATCTTGTCCGACTCTTCTAACCGGCCCTGACGGACGACAAACATATAAAACTGTATACAAGATTATTTTTTTAAGAGTAAATTACAAGTTTTGTCCTTTATGTTTGCATCAAATTTCAGGAGCTGTCCTTTACCTTTAAAACTATCAGGCGGTGTCCTTTACGTTTCAAAATCTTGCAAGTTTTGTCCTTTAACCCAAACCAGGTTAGAATTCTCAGTTAAATTAAGGCATGTGCAGGGCACATGAGGGTAAAATGGTCATTCCCTCTTAAATCATTTAATTCCCCATTTATATCCTCATTTATATCGCACACCAACCACAAAACAAAGTCATCTCTCTGCATTTGATCAAATTAGGGTTTTCTTCAACCTCCAAAGCATCGTTGATCATGGTTTTTTGCCATTGTGGAAGAGATGCAATAATACAGACGTCATGGACAAGCAAGAATCCTGGTCGTCGTTTTTATGCTTGTCCTGTCCAGGTAATCTTTCATCTTCAAAATTAGGGTTCATCGATTAGATTAGGGAATGTCGTTTGTGATTTTAATGTTATGATCTGGTCAAATGTAGGGTTCAAATTATCCATTTATTGGATGGTTCGATCAGCAAAGGTGCCAAAGGTGCATAGATATCATACCTGGATTGCTTAGGGCTAAGAACAAGTTGGAATCGGAGAAGATGCAGCTGCAACAACAGAACATGAATCTGGAAGAAGAAAACATTAAGCTGCAACAACAGAACATGAAACTTGAAGCAAAGTCAAGAAAATTGAAAAAGTATTTGGTTTTTAGTTGGATCTGTTTTGTGATGTATGTTCTAGCATTTTAGGGTGTTATACATGATGTGCAGTATGTGTTAAATGAGAAGATCTAATTTTGAATGACAAGATCTAAGTTTGTGATGTATGTTATGGTTTTTTAGTTTGTTATATGTTATGTGCAGATGGAAGTGGAATGTCCAATGTAATTTGACCAAAACAAGCTAACCTGTAATGACCAAAACAAACTGACCCATTCAAACAAACTGACCAAAACAAAGTGACCAAAACATGTAATGACCAAAACAAAGTGACCAAAGTGACCATAACATGTACTGACCAAAACAAAGTAACCATAACCTGTACTGACCAAAACAAGCTGACCCATTCAAAGTTCAAACAACAAAGTGTAGCAATTGACCTAAACAAGCTGACCCATTCAAACAACAAAGTGCAGCAATTGACCTAAACAAATCAAACCAAATAACTACTTACCATATTATAGCCAAACCTGATTCATGTTCCAAATACTACCAACATTTCACAAAAGACCTAAAACAAGTTCACAAACATCTAAATACTAGCAACCAACATTTCCAAAAGACATAAAACAAGTTCAAAAGACATAAAACAGGTTCAGAAGACATAAAACAGGTTCACTTTGTTGCTTCCTTCCTTTTCTTCCCTGCATTGCCACTCTTCCCTGATTTGCCAGTCTTGACAGCTTCACCTTGACCCTTGCAAGTCCTGGAATTATGTCCAGTCTTCTTACACTTTGAACATGCACCTTTAGTGTGCTTTTTGGACAGCCTTCCTGATTGGGTCATCTCTTCAAGCTCCACAGCAGATCTTTTCCTTAATTTCTTGGGTCTACCAACCTGGGTGTGATGTTTTGGGGGTGTAATCGTTGTAGGAACATTTATCCTTGTCCATAAAGTCCTACCATTGATAGGGTTCACCGTAAAAGAGTACACCTGTTTCCACCTCTCCATTGTATGAACCGGATGTACCCAACTCTCCAAAGCACCCACCCTGCCCCCATTAGCAGCTTTCTCCCAAATTGCAGCCACAGCATGTCTGCATGGCATTCCTATAAAACATATTCAACCTTTAGACAAACATCCAGTTAACAACTTCAACAAATGAATAGTTAGTTACCTGTTATTTCCCAGGCTCTGCAACTACATGTCCTTGCAGCCAAATTCACTACACGTGCATGATTTGGCTTTCCACTAACCTGATACAAATCCCCCCCCCCATTCCACTGAACATGGTAAGCGGTTGCATCTCTTTTGATCCCTTCAAAAAGTTCTGTTGCCTTGGGTGTAAGCAAGCCTTCACTTCTCTCCATTACGTTCAACACAGTTACTATTCTCCTCATTAGATACTCCCTGATGTATTCAAGGGCTGATATGATAGGCTTGTCCCTGCCTTCTACTATCTTTCCATTGAAAACCTCACACGTGTTATTAAGCACTATGTCAGACACAGCCCTCCCTGTGCCAAATGAATACATAAGTGAACAAAGGAATACATCAGTGAACAAATGAATACATAATTGAACAAATGAAAATTACCTGAAAAATAAGCCCTTGACCAATGTAAAGGAGGAATCTTTGACAACCATAAGTGAGCTTTCTTGTTGAAAGCCTTCAACTCATCCATAGCAACTGCTAATTCTGGGACTGTTGTTGCACAAGCACAGTTCCAAAGCTTTTCCTTGTAAAGATCTCCTTTGAAAGAAACTTTCATGTTTTCATGTATGTGGCGAAGACAGTATCGATGCTCAGCACAAGGAAACAGTTTTGAGATTGCAGGAAGTATCCCCTGCATGATTAAAAGACAGTTAACAAAGTAAAGGACAGTTTACAAAGTAAAAGACAGTACCTTTTGTCTATCACTTATGAAAGTAAAATTTGAGTAAGTGCCTAAACCAAGATCATCACCTAAAATCTCTAAGAACCAAGTCCATGACTCTTTGTTTTCAGATTCCACTATTGCATAAGCAACATGGTAGATCCCATTATTGCAGTCAACACCCACTGCACTTAACAGTTGCCCTGGGAATGGTCCTTTCATGAATGCACCATCTAGACCTAAGAAATCCCTTCCAATTGCTTTGAACCCCTGCTTTAATGTAGCCAAACACACATATATCCTTCTAAATTGTCTAGTATTATCCCCTGGATCTGGATTAGCATCAACCTCAATCTTAACAGTTGTACCTGGATTTTGTTGGATGAGTTCATGAGCATAATCCCTCAAGACTGTATACTGTTCAGCATAGTCTCCTTCGACATGCTTCTTGGCTATGCACTTAGCCCTATATGCTTTCATTCTTGAAATTCCAACTGAAAACCTCCTTTGAAACTGTTCTTGTACAACCTTAACTGGTATTTCTGGGTTCTCTTCAATCTGCTCTAGCATCTCTTGTGACAGGAACTTTGAAGTACATGCATAATGCTTTCTTGTTGTAATACATGTGTGGTCATTAATTAGGGTTCTGACCACCCAGGATTCAGCATTTTTTTCTTTTGAAATCAACAAGACCCAATGACATTGATAATGATGGGGGTTTGTCCTATTCCCCCTACCACCCACATTTATTTCAACTTTTTGCTGATTGGTCCCTGTGTCTTTATTCTTTTCAACAGAAACCCCCTTCCCCTTTTTTTCTTACCTTTTTTCCCTTTGTCTTCATTTTTTTCCATCTCTGTACTTTTTTCTTTACCTTTTGCATGGCTGACATGCACCCCATTGTTATCTACCTCAAAGTCTGGTTTTGAGCCTTGACAAACTGCCCTAACCCTGCTGTGATCATCTTTGATAATCTTTATAATCCTTCTAGTTTCAACAGCATGTTTTTTGATCAGCTTTTTAGCTTCTTGCTTGCTGCCAAACACCTGCCCAAGGTAAAAGTTTACCAAATTCTCATTTGATCTTCTTATTTGGTGCAGCAAATGTTTCCTGGTGCTTGTATGATTATCATCAGATTCAGAACCACTGTTAAACTTGTCATTATCTAATACATCCCCTTCCATTTCTTCATCACCATTCATATGTTCATTAATGTTGTCCTCAACTTCCATATCAACATTAGCCCTATAGTCACTCATGTCCACTTCATGATCACTCATAGTATTCAATTCATCCACTATGTAATCACTATCCTTATCACTCCTACCTTCACTACCATCCCTATCATCAGTAACATCCCTATCCTCACTAACATCCCTATCATCAGTAACATCCCTATCCTCACTAAAATCCCTATCCTCATTGACTGGCACCTTACTACTGGATTCCCCATAGCCAATATTTGCATTTTTCTTCATAGGGACTATGGCATATGGTCCAATTTCATCTATCTCTTCAATGGTGATGCTAGGTCTAGGAGGTTTACTAGGTGAGCTAAACAGTTCCTTCATGTTTTTCAAGCCATGAGTGGTATATACATGGATGACCTTGTGCATTTCAACATACCTAGACAAGTTCCGACAGTCTTGATCACTGGTTAGGTGTTCAAGACCATCATCTAGGGTTTTTTCAGGATTCAAAAACTGGTAATACATTGGGTTCAAGCTATTATACCCTAACTGATCAAGCATAAGATCGACTTCATGAATGGAAAACATATCAATATCTATCAAGTCAACATAACTGATCTTGCCTCCTACATATGTGCGTCCAGGAGGTGATGTAAGCCTACCACCATGATGAATGCAAATGCTAAAGTAATTGGGAAAACCATCTGCAAATTTTCAACATTTATGTCATTAATCAACTGATGATCAACAAAAACCACAACATTTTATCCCAAAATCGAAGCTAGGGTTTGTAACTTACCATAAAGTTCAACGACATTTTCATTATCAAGATGATCCCTGATATACCAGCCTTCTTGATCATTCGACATCGGAATCTTGATCGGAATCTTGATCGGAATCTTGATCGGAATCTTGATCGTCTTTTTACAGTGGCTAAAACCCTAGAAATGAAAGATGAGGGATGATCGATGTGAAGCAGGTGAATGAATGAGGGCATGTCTTGTTATAATTAAAGGGGGACAGACAAGTGGGATGTGCAATGACCATTTTACCCTCATGTGCCCTGCACATGCCTTAATTTAACTGAGAATTCTAACCTGGTTTGGGTTAAAGGACAAAACTTGCAAGATTTTGAAACGTAAAGGACACCGCCTGACAGTTTTAAAGGTAAAGGACAGCGCCTGAAATTTGATGCAAACATAAAGGACAAAACTTGTAATTTACTCTTTTTTTAATAATTTTCCCAAGTCATAAAAGATTATTTGTGCATTGTGCATTTAAATCAATTTTCTTAAATATTTCCAAAAGAGTCGGTTAATTGTATTTACCAGTGTAAACTGACGTATTTTCCAAAAGGTTAAGTGCAGGTACTATGCGAAATAGGCTGGCTACCCCTGAGTGAATAAATAAAGAGTCTTGCAAGCTTTATCACTTTAAAATCTGTTGAACAATATTTCCTTTGTTTTGATCCGCCTGTGGATCCTTTTACATTCCGTTTGTAATACTTATGTTACTTTCATTCGTTTTGTAATATTATTACTTTTAGACTCCCGCTGTGCATTGAACTGTGATTATTTGACTATGATGATATCAGCTACGTCACGATACTCCCCACCGGGCCCACCGGTAATATATGGAAATATCGGGGTGTGACATAACCGCTCCCACATGCTATACGTGATTTGTTGAATGCCTGTTACTATGCTTATACAGTGTTACACTAGACCGCCTCTAGCAACGATAGTACTATAGTTTGGACTCCGCACCTGTGTGACAGGGGTTGCTAGGGATCACATTACTTTACTTCACGTGTTCGCTTCGGTGAACATGTGTCGCGCATACTCTACAACGCAGTCTCGTGGTTAGGTTGTATCATTGTTGATAGTTACATGCTTCGCCCGTTACGTGTTACATGCTGGTTATGCGTAAACGCTTTTTATACTATATCTACGCAAACTTGTGTACTCACCTTTACTTTATGTAATGACTTTTATTTTAACGTATGTGACAGGTTAATTGGATGTTATGCTGCAACAAGTTAGGAAGTCTAGAAACTCACCAAATAAATCTGAGTTGTTGGAATGGAACTTGTTTTTGAGACTGAATATCTGTAATGACTGTTTTGCTTTATTTGTTTAATAGTATGGGATATTAAACTTTAAAAATATTGTCATTAATAGTTGTTATGGACTCTCATGAACAATCTGTTTCGCTTAGTGCCACGCCTCGATGATTCCGCCATCGGTTGGGGTGTGACAGTTGCTACAACGATTATGGGGTGGATAATAACTATGCATTATTGATATAATGTAACACTTGTCCTTGGAAGACATGTATTATTGATATAATGTAACATTTATCCTTGGAAGAACTAAGACTAAGTGGTATAAATACACAAGAAAAGTACATATTACAAGTGGTGAAGTATAACAAAATACAAAGGAGAAGTAAATATATTACAAAAGAGAAGTAAGAGAGAAAATAGGTCTACAAATCTAAGGTTAAGTCTTGCATCCGGTGTGTGCTGTAGTGCACCATTGAGCTAGTATTTATAGCCAACCAACGAGCTTCTTGTCTCTTTGCCTGTTACATATTAGCTTTGTCTTTACCTTATAACTTTGACTTATGAGAACCTGATCCACCTCGATCTTCACATATCTGAGTTGTTCACTTGTTGACGAGGAGATGTCTCTTCCCTTTTTACACAAAGGCGGATGGTGTCTCTGATCCACGGTTATTCGCTTGATAACGAGGAGATATCTCTTCCTTGTTTACACAAAGGCAGATGGTTTCTCTGATCTGCGGTTGTTCGCTTGATGACAATAAGATATCTCTTCCGTGTCTACACTTGGGTGGATTGCTCCTTGATCCTTTACGTTGTTTTAAGAGGGGATAAGGTTTTAACCCACCCTGTCATAAGCCCCTAGTGCGGGCTGCTTGTGTGTTACTTTGACACGTAAGTGGGTCGGACTTCTCCATCTCTGTATTGCTTTTAATGTGCACAAGGCCCAATAGGTGTTATGATGGACTAGCCGTCTCCATGATGCTTGCTTCCTCATATCCATCACGTCCCATCGGTTTTCATCACAGTTACCAAGCGATTATTGCTTTATTACTCCCCATTTTCACCACCATTCGCTTGCGGATCACTATGCCCGGTATCACATCGGGGAGGAGTATGGCCCTTTGCTTCCCTCCTATGAGGTTGTTGCCAATGACCTGCCTGATGGTTACTTGGGGTTATACACCATTTACTTCGCTTTTTCTAATCTCTGATTTAAAATTGTATAGCTTAAGAAAAATCAATTTAAAAAAAATCAATAAATACGTATTTACTTTCATGTAATGTTGTATAATTTATTTGGCCTTAGTGTAATGCACGGGGATCAAAGAAGGCAGATTTCTCTCGTTGTATGTTTCGCGATGACAATAAATAAAATGCGTCAAAGGGGAAAAAGAAGTTGCACTTGCCAAGGACCTAACACATGCAAGTTTCCCTTCATTTTTAAACATTCGTAACTTTTGTATACGTCATTTAAAATATTAAATCATAAAATCAAGCGCCTTTTTATTTTTAATATTAGTATACAATTGTTATACTTTTGAGGAAAAATTTTTTTCGAAAACCCAAATGTGTAAAACACAACGGAGAGCACACTAAAACACACAATGGATAATAGACAAAAAAAACAATAGACAACATACTAAAAACACAATGGACAACAGGCAAAAACATAATGAACAACAGATAAAACACAGTAGACAACAAATAAAACACCATGGACAGCAGGACAAAAACAAAATAGACAGTAGACTAAACACAGTGACCAGAACCTATAGCACAATGTATAGAAAACCCACACAGTTAAAAAAACACAATAACTATAACCATTAACACAATGTATAAAAACCCAATATAACGCCATCATCATTGTGTTATACATTATGTTATATGTTTTGATAAAATAAACACAATGGACAAAAACTAAAATAACATTGTGTTATAAGTTCTGATTATAATACAATATATAGAAACCTCAGTACGAAACGTAATTACCAGAACCCAGTTGAAAAACACAATGATCGGAACCTTTAACACAATGTATAGAAAACCCAGTAAAAACATAATTTTTATTCTATTTTTTATATAGCAATATCATACTCATATTAAAGATTAAATAACGTTTATTATTATAGTGAAATTTTTTAATGTCATATGAAAAAGTTATGAACATTCTAAAATAGGGATGACAAAAATAATCAACTAACCCAACACAAATAGGACGGGTATACCCGATACCCGACGGGTATTGGGCCGGTTATAGGATTAGTTTTAAAAATTTTAACGGGTATGGGTTGGGTATGGGATTAGGTGATACCCGACCCGATTACCCGAAACCACATACCCGTTTACCCGAACTATATACCCGATCATATACCCGGATTTTTAATTTATATTTTTATTTTGCATTAACTCTTGTCTATTAGTGATTTATTTTAGGATCTTTATAACGTGAAATAATAAATTTTCTTTTGGTATGTGTAGTTGATAATAGTATTTATATTTTCTATGTTATGAAGTATATACATATAAGTGTATAAGTACTATAAGGTTATTATTAATTTATGACAAAACTTATATTATGTAATGTATGTTTTTAATTTATAATAGTTGTTGTATAAATAAAATATATAATAGTAAAGAAAATGCGCCACTTAGGTTATAGCCTAATGGTTAAGAGAAATCATCTCTTGTGGTGAGACCAAGTTTCAATCATTGGGGGATGTAGGTATTTAAATTGGAAAATTAGTCGTTCAAAAAAAAGTAAAGAAAATGCATTTGGAAACCCCAACATATATCTTTTAACAAACTAATGAGTATACATGATACCCGTGGGTATACCCGATACCCGACGAGTAATTACCCGACACATACCCGACGGGTATTGGGTCGGGTATGGGACACAATTTTACAAGCGTGTATGGGTATGGGATTACCAATACCCGACCCGAACCCAGCCCATTGCCATCCTTATTCTAAAATAATGTGGGAATTGACTTGTGTTTTGCATGTGGAGAGAGAAAGTCAACAAATGTGAGATATATTCCCTTTTTACCCTTCCACTAATTTCATATCTTCTATTTTTCCCCTCAAAACTAATCTTTACCTTCCCAAATTTAAGATCAATGGACTAGAATCCTTACTAACCTTTAAAGATAATACTTCCTATTTGATCCTTACTCTAATTTGTAATTTTTCATCATTACATGTAATGTAATGTAATATGTAATTATTTACTATAAATGTTTATTTATTACATATTTTTTTGTACCAAGTGTACTACAAGTATCTATAACCTAGTATATAATATTTTTAGTTTCGCATGATATATTGATTTTGTTAATGTTTGTAAGTTCTAAAGGTATATATGAAATGACCCCAAAATTAAGGGAGTAGACTGGGCTAGGCTTGGTTGGGCTGGTCAACCTAGTGGGTCTCCGTTTTTCCTTCTTAAACCTTGGGCTTAGACCCTAGATTTTGTTTGTTCTGTTTTGAGTTAAGATTGAGATTCTATGATAATGTTAGCATATTAGGCCTAGATTTGGTCTGTTTAGATGCTATAATTCTATATTCTAGGACTTCAATGATCATTAACTTCTGATCATATACAAAGTTCTAACTAGCATAGAGGTGTTCATGGTCCAGATTAGCCGATTTGACAAAAGTCTGGACCGAATTGCTAACTATGGTCTCGAGAAACAAAAACTCAAACCGGCCAGGTTCGTTGGGTCGGCCGTACCGGCCAGTTTTGATGGTTTGACAGTTCGAACTATTTATTTTACTTAAAAGAAACCACTGGTTTGTGTTAGAAATAACAATCGTTTATGATTATAATACATATATGTATCTATATATTAAGACCACAACAAAATACACATATAAATAATAAAGCGAAAACAGGAGATTTGGTTTATATGGCATGTTCCAAGTTCAAACCGGACAAACCGCCAATCCAAGTAAAACTGAGCCCTAAACCTAACCGTTGAGATCTCAAACCGGCCAATTTGTCACTTTGGACGGTTCAATCACTTTCAACGCTTTTAGAACACCCCTAATAAATCGTGCTTGCCACGAACTTTTCGATTAGCTAAATTCCTCTTGATTCAACTAAATTAAAATTGATCTTCAAAATGTGGTGTTCATATATAACCAACTCCACTTATGATCTGCACAAAGAAAAACTGGCAGTTGAACGAGAAGGCGAAAAGGATGAACCCGACACCAAAGATGACCCAATGGCTATAGCTAAACCCGAATCATTGAAACCAAAGATTAGATAAATTCAAATTTAAGTTTCTTAATGCATAAAAATCTTGTTTAGAAAAACCTATACCGTATAATGGACAACTATAGCTCTGCACATTGACACTCACTCTTCTGCATCAACCAGTTTGTTATGCATTCTTGATGATAACCATGTTTGCATCTCAGTGTTCCGATCATCTCTCCCACTTGGTATTCTCGGAGACAAATCACACAAATCTCTTCGTCTTCATTCTCTTTACCAAATCCGCTAATCTCGACACATTGTTCTAAAATCTTTGCCGGTGATAAGCCACTAGCGCGAAGTGACTCGTACCACAACACAAGCCTTGCAATCCGCATAGCTGATATATTACCGTGTGAATGAGTACCATCATTGAACACTAGAACAGGTTCGTCCACATCCACGTAGCTAGCAGCGGCTAACGACCCGTGACTGGTTGTAAACTCCATCCGGAATGTTGTGTAAGGATGCCCGTCATCGAACAACAAAGATTCAATGTTGATGTCTTCATAGTCTTGAATTGTCAGATTTGGCTTGTTTGCAGTTGCATAAGGCTGGTGGATGACCATTACTTCGTCTACAGGATCACTTGTTCGGTCGTTTACGATGATGAAGGTCTTCAAGTACTGGAAAACAATACCGTACGAGGAAGATGAAGATTCCGCCATGTGTAGAACTTGAAACACAGAAACTCGATCTTGCTAGAATTAATGATCGTGTTATATATGTTATAAAATACGTGTGTGTGTGTGTGTATTTTGAAGATTGTTCTTCTTGAAACTCTTTCTACTTGAAAAGCTAACTTCGTTAGAAACGCACCAATCCAAAAAGACCAGGCAGCCAAAAGAAACAAGAAACAATTACATAATTACAAAACTACACCAGTTTCCCCAAGTCAAAGTTTTTAACTTCGTTCTACTTCTAACCCATAGAAACCCGACCGTCTTTATCTCACTAATGATGTTCTCGACCAGAGCCGGTTTGTTTGCGAACCTAAACTCGTTCCTAGATCTCCAAATGCTCCAACATATGATAATAATACCGTGAAAGATGAATTATTCCAGCTCGTTATGACCCGAGTGGTTGTGAATCTCCATCAGGTCTCTGAATGAGATCACAAAAAAAATTGGCACACCAGTTGCTGCTGACAAAATTCAAAATGATCGTCGCCATTCTACAAGCCGTAAAAAGATGTTCAACCATCTCTTCGCCGTCGCTACAGAAGGGACAATTCACATCTTCGACATAGATGTTCATATTCCGCAAAGCCATGGCCGTAGGAATCCGACCCATCTCCGCCCGCCAGGCGAAAACATTGCACTTTGTGGGTAACCATTTACACCTTTCCAATATGAAATTACTGCTGTGATTCTTGCCTTTGGCTAACAGCTGCTTGATCAAACTTGTAAACTACTCTTTTTTAACCCCTTTTAATATATCTGTCTCCCTTCATCAAAAAATATATAGCAACATGTTCTTACACATCTTTTAGATCCAATTAAACACTAGCTTCAAAATCGTTTTAATGTACAATCCAATTCATCTTCTTGGCACTGAAGAAATTACTCACATTAGCATGTTAAGGCTGTTCAAAAAGCCCGCATCTCATGGCTCGCTCGAAAAAAAGCTCGCTTGAAATCAACTCGGTTTTTAAACGAGCCAGCTCGGCTGGCTCGAGCTTTTGGCGAGCCAAACCCGAGCCCAACAATTCAGCTCGATAAGAAGAACGAACCGGCTCGGCTCGGCTCAACTAGGTTATTAAACGAGCCGAGCCCGAGCCCACCCTACCTCGGCTCGTTTACAGCCCTATAACTGGTTAACTAACCCACCAAAAGACCGGTCTTTGACTTGTTTGAAAATTGAAAATTTGGTATTAATGTTGTAACAGACATTCAGATCAATGTAGGTTCAGACCTTGTGACGAATGAAAAGGCAAAGAAATTTACACATCAAAACTCACCATCGTCTCAAAAAGCAGATCGGAAATCGAACCAGTTGCTCCACCAGACACGTTCTTCTTTTTGTAATTTATCAAATTTCAGCATGTTGCAACACTTTTAAAATTAAAATGAATGTACTAATGGCGTTGACTGCTGTGCTTCCCACGGGAATGGCTTTTGTTAACCTTCACGATCTTCTCCTCGATAAGCTTGTTTCTTACAACGAAACGTTCCACTCCCATTGTAGTACGGAAATATAAAATTCAAACTCAAAGTCTACTCAAGTTCACATGAAAATAATCCTTTGTTGCAAAACCCACATCAAATTTCAAAAAGCTGTTAAGATCTTCCTACCCGATCCAACATTGCACCACAAAGCTTTACAGCGTCCGCATTATCTCCAACATTATGAACACGAACAACGTTAGCACCACCCAAAACTGCACATGTAACAGCAGCGACAGTCCCCGGATCTCTCTCAACAGCAGAAGCGCGGCCACAAATCTCCCCCAAAAATCTCTTTCTTGAAGGACCGATTAACAAAGGTGCATGTGACACCCCTAAGCTCTTGCGCCCAATCTGGCTCCTAATCCTCTTCAATCCCATCAAAATATCCAAATTATCTTCGGTTTTCTTTGAAAACCCGATCCCCGGGTCAAGAATCATCCTCCATGCGGGCACGCCGCATAACTCTGCAGTTCTTACACGCTCATACAACTCATCAGCAACTTCTTTACAAACATCTTCATACTTCAAATTCTCACTGTTTTGCATAGTGGACGGGTCCCCTCTCATGTGCATAGCGATATACGGAACACTGAGATTAGCAACTACCCGAAACATATCGGAATCTAGCGTTCCGCCCGATACATCGTTGATTATATGAGCCCCTTTCTTAATTGCTTCTAAAGCAACTTTTGAGTAAAACGTGTCGATCGATAGCAGTTTTCCTTCAATTTCGGGTAATTCGAGAATCTTTTCGAGAACGGGGATTAACCTATCGAGTTCTTCTTCGACAGAGATCTTCGTTGCCATTGGACGTGTGGATTGAGCTCCGAGATCAATAATGTCAGCCCCTTCGGATATCATGGTCTTAACACGCGATATAGCGGACCCCACAGAGTCAAACTTTCCTCCGTCACTAAAACTATCGGGAGTTAAGTTCAAGATTCCCATGACAGAAGTTCTCTTTGACCAATCCCATAACTGATTATTGACCGGTAAAACTCTTCTCAACCCGTCTTTGCCTATCAAAGCTTCTCCACCTAATTTTTCCCAAGATTCAAAAAGTCCGTTTTTCGAGAAAGAATGCCAGCGTAGAACAGTATCATCGCCAATATCCGACCCCAATAAGTCAACTAACGGAGCCATAACAAACGGCCTCTCAAAGATTCTTTCATGTGGAACCGTGAGAATCTCCGAGTTAATTTTGTATTTACCATAAAACAGTACATCTAAGTCAATGGGTCGCGGGCCGTACCTAATACCTTTGGTTCGGCCCATTTCTTTTTCTATTTTCTTGAGGGTTGATAGCAGCTCATGCGGGCCCAGCTTTGTAACGCCTCTGATGGCTGAATTGAGAAAAAGAGGCTGATCGGTCACGTAAGCCGGCTCGGTTTCGTATAAACACGCATGTCTTGTTATTTCTATGCCCGATTTCTTCATTTGAGTTAAGGCTTCATTAAAGTTATTAAGCCTATCACCCACATTGCTACCTAAAGCTATTACTACTTCCTGTTCTGGAGAATGGACTTGTATTGAAGCATCCGAGGAGAAATGAAAGAACGAAAACGATGCTGCATAAAAATGATGTAAAAAATATCAATAATGTCGTCATAGATTTGTGAATGTTTGCTCAAATCTTCTAGGGATAGAATAAATGTGATATTTAACTGGATATATAATTTAGCACGGACTATTGGTAATTTTTGGGATCATCAGAATCAACATAATTAACAAAGTCCTATATGAAAGTAGATGACAAAGTCTTTCATTAGTTTTATACATACAGTGATATATGATGAACTATACCTCTATAAGATGTGCAGACACGTGTGCGAGCTGATTGTGATGAGAGTAGATGCTTGAAAATATTCATGCCTGTAAATTAAGTAGTGAAAGGGAAATCTGCGAAACCGACAAAGCACAAAACGATTATAAGCGAGTATTATCTCAAACTTTAACAGCAAGATAAGCATGAATTTACCAAATTTGTAATTAATCATGTGTATAGTCTTTCAATTTACTCTATCTAGGTTTTAAAGTGGACTCATTTTTCTGGGATTGAAGAGACTACAATATGCTAAACAAGGAAAGGGTTAATTTATAAATAAGTGGAACTGTAAGACTTTGACTTTTGAAGTCAAACACCGTACTTTTTAAGCACAAAAATTATCCGAAATTGTTGAAACTTTAGCACCATCAACCTCCTATCTCTTGTGCTTGGTATTGGGCTTAAAATAACAGTCAATTTTTAAAGAAGGCAAAATAATTGAAATGAATTCATATTTCACAAGTTGAATATTTGACAAAGACTTGATAATCCCTTTCTTTTGGGATTCTCAAGACCACCCTCACTTTTGCAGTATCCATGATATCAGAATATATATATTGTACCCTACTTTCAGTTGTTATCAGGCCATAAATAACCTAGTATTCTAATAAGCCTTACTGTTTGACTACAAAAGTCAAAGTGTCCCTCTGTGCACTTGAAGAACTTTGTGCATCTTAAAACAGGTATACAAATGGATTGTGTGGGGTTACCTGTGAAAGATTTTACGGCCATCTAACCCTCAAATTAAGCATTTAGATGGGTTTCTGCAAATCAAGAAATTACATAAAACTATGAAACACGACATAACTAAAGGAATCTGCATGCGATAATGTAAAAAAGAGACGATAAAAGTAGGTACCTTTGATGGTCGAATGTGAGAGATTCAACAACTTATACCTGTATGGAGTAAAACCTGCTGTTAATATCTTCAAGGGTAGTGGTAAGATGGTAGCAAAATGAAAGGGCTAGCCCTTTTTAGGATTATGAGATTTGGAAGTTTTTAATCTCTTTTAGTTGTACATTATGCAACTAATGTTGTACGTTTCTCTGAGTTTGGAAAAACGGGATTGTAAAAAGATGCAACTAAAGCAGTCGTTCGTTTCAGTCGTTTGTGCTTTAAAAATGGTGCATTTGTAGGTAAGGGAATAGGGCTGATGTGTGAGTTTCAAAATTTGGGGAATGGGGCGTTGGTATACTGTTAAATCTTAGGGTACACGGAGTGGGGTGCGGCAAACTTAGTTTGCCAATTGGTAACACCACCGACAACATAGTTTGCCAAATCGGTGTAGGCTTGCCGAAGTGGTGAAGGGAGGGTATGAGAGAGAGAGGGTAGTGTGGGGTGTGGTCTATTCAAATCTCAACCAATCACACTTTTTTTTAAATAGTTTACCACTTCACCAAGTGTCTAACCATTGCCAACACTTTTGAGCATAGCTTACCACTTTGACATGGCACACTCACTTCATGAATTGGTAAACTATTTAAAAAGAAAAATGTATGATTGGTTGAGATGGCATCGACCCCACCACACACCCCCACTCTCTCCCCTCTCCTCCCTCACCCCGATTCGGTAATCCCTCATTGATTCCCCCCCCCCCCCCCCCCCCCCCCCCCCCAAATCGGTAAAACATTTCAGTAAACATTTGGGCATTGGTCACCGATTGGTGCCGCAGCCCTTTGCCGACTCCACTCCGGAGTCCGGACAGCCTTAGATTTCAAAAAGAGTAAATTACAAAACTCCAAAATAACCCTAATTTGTTGACTGGTTGCCCTGTTTCACATGATTTTTCTTTGTGTTTGAAAACGTTTTGATTAAAAAAAGTCGAATTGATTGATTCAACATTCTATCTATGAAACAAACAAACAGTTACCGTGTTGGCTTAGGGTGTCTTCGTTTAGGCTGCTTGCGAGCCTAAAGCTCATCAAGGGTCCAATCGGAGCATTCAACGAGTCCTAGTGTGAAGGAACAATCACCGGTGATGTTGTGCTTTTTTTACCTCCTCGAAAGTTTGTTTAAAAAACTTAAACCTCAGCTCCTTTTCTTTCTTGCTCTCTTATTCTTCTTTGCGATGCTTTGGACTGTTGTGTTAGTTATTCCTTCACCATGTTCCTGTTGATAATAATTAAAGAGTTACAAACCATTCAAACTCATTATAAGGGTGAAACAGGGCACCCAATTAGGGATGAGCATATGCCACCGAATACCGATCCCATACCGATCCCGTACCGATCCCGATCCCGATCGGTATCCACTTTTTGGCGTTTTCGGTATCGGTACGGTACGGTATAGGTATTATACCGATACCGACCCTCAAAATACGGTATAATACCGATACCGTACCGATACCTAACCGACATGTTTCGGTATCGGTATCGGTACCTAGTTTGGGTGAAATTCGGGATCGGTATTAGGCGGTATCGGTTCGGTATCGGATACCGATATGCTCATCCCTACACCCAATATCAGTTAACAAATTAGGGTTATTTGAGTTTTAAACAAGGAAAGAGATGGGTAGGTTAAAAGACATTAATGCCCTCATGTGGGCCTTATGCGACTACAATTAACTGGGTTTAGGGTAAAGGATATAACATGTTACGATTTGTAAAGATTAGGTATGATTAATGTAATTATTGAAGACAAATGACATGATTTGCAATAACATACATACATGACGAGTTTGCAATTTACTCTTTAAAAAAACCTTCGAAAAATCAACCCAACAGGAGTCGAACCAGCAATCCCTAGGTTGAATCTAGGCGGATTAGCCAGTCAATCACCTCTCAATTTCGTTATTGGGTTCATCTTGTTTTATGGGTTCATTCAGAATTTTCAATAAACTACTCTTCTAAAAATTTGAAACTGAGTGGGTTCGTTTGACCCGTAACTTTCAATGTAACACATTAGCATATATATTGTACTCTACTTTCAAATGTTATCAGGCCATAAATAACCTAGTATTTTAATAAGCCTTACAAATGGATTGTGTGTGTTTGTGGGGTTGCCTGTGAAAGATTTTACGGTGGTGGTTCAAAAACATCTAACCCTCAAATTGAGCATTTAGATGGGTTGCTGCAAATCAAGAAGTTACATAAAACTATGAAACATGACATAGAGATTAAAAACTAAAGGAATCTGCTGGCGATAATGTAAAAAAAGACGATAAAATAAGTACCTATGTTGGTCGAATGTGAGAGAATCGAGAACTTATAAGTTGTACCTGTGTGGAGTAAAACCTGTTGTTAATTAATATCTTGAAGGGTAGTGGCAAGATGGTAGCAAAATAAGAAAGTATCCGATTTGCTTCAAGTGGGCGGTTTCAAGCAAGTAGTCAATGTGTGTTAAAAGGACAAACGCTGTTATTTGTTACTGGTGAATTCAAGATAATGAGATCTGAAAATTTTAAAATCGCTTTGAGTTGTACATTGTGCAGTTAATTCTGAATGTTTTTCTGGCTTTGGAAATTTCTGATTGTGAAAGAGGTAAGCTTTTGGGAACACCTAGGTTTTGAGGTTTTCAGTTCAAGTCTCATAGACAACAGGATTAAAGAAATTCACCGTTCTTATAAGTCCACAACTTTATAATTGGTGTGGGTGGGATATCTTTGCATAATCTAAAATCCCCAAGCGTAACAATAAATAAGCTCTAGCTTTGGCCTGCAAATTCTTGGGGACCCATATCTGACAAGCGACTCCAATATCTCATCCGCTTAATTCCTTATCAACCCGACATCCCTAATTCGATTTAGGGTTCTCCGTCTTGAAAGCTAAAATGCCGAGTGAAATCAATGGTCGTCTCAACTCTCAATTGACTTGTTTAGCCTGCCTGAGATGTCTTCACAGTACACACATAGATAAATAAATCATCTCAGCCCTCATCTCACTTTTTGAAATCAACTGATGCATTCATTTTAAGTCACCATGGCATCATTCATGTATCATGTTGTTGTATGACCTCATCACCTTACAAGTAACTTGGCTTCCACCCTATATTTGTTTATGGTATGAATGATCAACGATGTTGAATAGAAAATGCCATACAATCAGCACAATACATAATAACTAACCATACCATGACTACAGTTATAGTACAGGTAGGCATGCTTTTGCTGCTCAATAAACTAGCAAGAGTCACTACATAACCAATGGCACAAACTAAAAACAATTTGATATTGCAGGTATAATAGAATTTAGATTAAATTTTAACTTCGCTAATTCTAAGTTTAGTTTTAGTTCATCATACCGAAATTTCATTCTGATAAATTGAGTAGGTATCCTATTTGCTAAATAGATTAGGTGCTAATCTGGTAAGACTTGATTAACAAGAGTTAGCTATTCTTGGAAAACGGCCACTAGTTTTTATTTCGCATTGGGCTCCCAAAATGGTTGAACCGCGCATAGACCATGAGAGACAGAAAGAGGCTTATTGTGTGTAGCGACAATACCTTTTGAGGGAGGTAGAGAGAGGAAACTACTTCCAACAGTTTAACCATATAATCATGAGTTACTTGTTTATTATGGAGGATGGTGGGGATTATCTTTCACCAAACCACTGGATCAGGTCTAGAAAGTGAGTATACTCTACAAACACAATTGACGACGATAAGTAATCTTGACATGATGCTAAAAGTGAGCATCAAGATCATTTTTACGGAAGGCAATACTAATTACCAAGATCATACTCTATATGAGACATTTAAATTGACCACATGCACAATACTTCCAGCATTTTATAACCAGGACCGACTTGAGGGCATGAAATCCATGAATGGATGGGCGTGTACAAGGCCCAGTTTAATAACTTTCAAAAAGTTCAACATCTAAACACTCCTCAAAGGTATAAAACTTGAGACTATGTTTTAATATATAGAGTCACCTGCTCGAGCATTTCATATGGCAGTTTGAGTCTCCAGTCCTTTTGTTTGCGGGTCAATGGTCTTCCTTTAGCTGAAGGGTGTCGATTTTCTTTTACATCAGCCAACCTCCATACACAACTTCCAGAATCCATTTCAATAGATTCCAAAAAGAATATTCCTTCTTTTTTCATGGATTTAGAATCAGCATACTTCACTCGCATAGCCATATTCTTAAAACGTTGTAAATCATCGGGTATTCTTAGTAGTCGATCTGCATCAGGAGATGATACCTCAATAGCCAAGTCACTAGGAATGTCTCCAACCGCTCCTGCTTCGTCTAGTTTTTTCTTGTATTCGTGACTGTAACTTTGAATATCCTCCATGCTCAGGAACCTATAACAAACAATATAATTACAAAAAAAAAAAAAAAAAAATATTAATCGTTCTGTGAAAGGACCAGACCATAAGCACACCACTGAAATACTAACCATACAACTGACACATTGATGAGAAGCTGATCCAAGAGTTGGCATACTCTTAAACAAGCATAGCTTGGGCTACGTTTGCTCGAGTCGTAGCCCAAGTTATACTCAGTAAAGTTTGGGCATATTCTACCATGTTTTCCCTTGTCCAGCTAATCCAATAAAGAGTCCGCCAACTCTTGGATCAGCTCTCATCACACATCATACCAGCAAGAGTGTTTGTAGTTCGCACAAATCATTCGGCCCATATACCACTTGACAAAGTCATACAACCTGCATTTCGTCATATGAACCATATACGACCCGGCCTTTTATCCCCGTCTATATGGCCCGTGTGACAAACGGGTGGTGACCCGTATGACCTTTTAACGCCCTTAATACGGCCTCTATAAGTCTATAACTCAGGGTGGTGTATCTATCCTATCAACCTTATAAATTATTAATAGCAATAAACACATAATCTTACTGATTACAGAGTCTATCCAGTCTGACATAAATACATCCACGTCCTTTCGGGTAAATATTAAAAGCAAAGATTTTTATATCATCACCAAACTGTAGCAACACATCTTGAGCAATAGACAGAGCTTTCTCACCCCAAAAACAATTATGTAAACCAACACCATCATCAAAGGGACGATTTGCAGAGGAAATATTAGAACTTGGGGGTATATTAGGCTCAAGATATAGAGAACGATGAAACCCAAATACTGAAAAAGGTAAAGGGGGATTGGGGTTTTGAAGGGTGAGTGAATGAGAAAGAAACCTCAAGGATCGATGGTGGTTGTAATTATAGACCAAGGGTGAAGAAGAGAAAAAGGAGGTGTGTATGAATGGTAGTAAGTTGCGTAATTTAGGGTTCTTCATCTGGATTTGCAGTGCAAAAAGTGGAGGATGAGGGGATGATGATCCTCTTGCTATGCATTCGCCGGCTAAGAAGCAAGAACATACATAAAAAACGAACAAGAGAGGTTAGTTAACAACTTAAGATTCATAAAATAAAATAAAAAAAGTTTTATCTCTTTCTATGGGTTCTTTTTCCTTTTTTTTTTTTATTAATTATGTCTCCCCTCCGCTAAATCGAATCGGCTTTTTCATCTACTTTTTTACAAGATGCGTTAAACATACAGGTCTGTATAGGGATGAGCTGAGTCCGTAATCAAAAATACCAGTATCGAAATCACTAAATATGGATTAGGGCTGTTCAAATTGCTCGGCGCTCGACGCTCGTTCGATGCTCGCTCGGAAAATGCTCGAAATTTGCTCGTTCGATTCAGCTCGATTAAAAAAATGCTCGGGTCGGATCGGCTCGGTTTATAAACGAACCGAGCACGAGCAAAGGTCCGCTCAGTTCGGTTCGGCTTGGTTGACTCGATTTATTTTTTAATATATATACATATATATATATATATATATATTTGTGTTTGTGTGTGTATCATTTTTAATGAAATGACTAGAAACCAACATTAATAATGTTTGGTTCAAAATCCAAATAGAGCTAATTAGAATTGAACTCTAATACCAATAGTCCACTATTCAATACTTAAATGTCCATTTGTGTAATTGAGTCAAAATTTCAAATACTAAAATGTGAAACGTCGATCAATACTCAAGTCTCAACCCGCCATTTGATTCAGAAGTGCAAGACCCTAATCAAAACCCCCATTGGCCATCGTTATTCGATTTCTCCATCGCCACTCGCCAAGACGCCAACTCGCAAGGGTTTAGCTTCAATCGATCCATTCAATTTCAAACTTCCGATAGAACAAGGGTATGTTTCAATCGATCGGCGATTTATCTTCCCGCTTAGTTAATCTCGATAGAACTAGTTGAGTGTTTTTGTATTCCTTGTTATTTGTTAAATTTTTTACTTGTGTTCTATTGGACGAAACATCAGGGACGAAAACTGCACTTTATTCTAATAACTAGCATACTCATCGTCACTTTCCTTGTTTATTCTGCAACGCTCGATACTCGCTCGACGTTCGTTCGAAAAATGTTCGGATCGAAAGACGCTCGCTCGACTTTGGCTCGGTTGAAAAAAAGCTCGGTTCGGTTCGGATCGGTTTGTAAACGAACCGAGCACGAGCAAAAGTCTGATCTGTTCGGTTCGGCTCGTGAACAGCCCTAATATGGATACCGGTACGGGCTCCGAAAAATGTTCGGTACGGTACCGGTATTTGAAGACAAAATTCGGTAAAAAATTGGTACCGGTACTAAAAACGCCAAAAAATAGGTAACAATTCGGTACGGAAAATCCGGTACCGGTTCAGTACCAGTTCAGAACCACCCGAAACAAAATGTTCACCCCTAAGGTGTGGCGTGCGTTTAGTCTCACCGATTTTTTATCTTCATTTTTTTCAGAATCATTTTTTATATATATTTTCCTTGTCTACAAAACTGTTGAAGACTTGATTAATGTGTGTGAAAATAAAAAAAAACTAACAGTAATGACTATTGGGTTGGCCGTTGGAGTTGGACCCTAGCTACAAAAAATAAGAACTCAGTTAGAAAGAGTAGAGACCGCTAGACCACCCTCCGACTCTCAACAATAGCAACTGATCCAAGATAAACAAGTGTATACAGTATGTAAATGATTTTAAGTAAGTAGATACATAAATATAAGTGTGGGGTACTGTTCACGCAAGCCCGCACCACCGCTTTGTCCATGCTAGATTTTGTCCTTGTGGGGTTCAACCTATTCGCTTAGCTTTTTTTTTGCCTTGTACACACTTTGTTGTATACTAGGTCGATTGAGCCTTCAAACTTGCCTTCTCCCATGTTGGTACACGGTGGTGGTTGTGGGTAGTGCCCACTTGATTAGTGACACCAGCGTCGGTGTATGAGGTAGGGTTTTGCGGGTATGGTAGGCGGGTGATAGTTGCCAAAGTGAGGAGATGAGAGAGAGAGAGATGCAAACGTGTGTGCCGATGGGAGGGGTTTTCGAGTTGTGGACTGCGGGTAGTCAAGGTTGGGGGCTGCCATTTGTGTTATAGTTCTTTTGGTAACTATGTGGTCCCTTCACAAAAACCACTTGGTTCAAATCCTCTACTCATCACTTAGCCTAATGACACTGATGAATTCTGCTCAACTAAGTAGTTAGCGTTCAAAACATCATTGTGGTTGTTTAGTGTTTAGGTGGATTTTAGGTTTTGTAGAACTAGGAATTGTGTAGTTCTGAACAATACTCCCAGTCCTGAACAAGTTTTCTAGCATTATAAACAATCCTTGACCTTTTGTTTGTGTTTACTTTTATATAATTCTTTACACTTAAAATAAAAGCCAATCAGTTTATTGGTCTTGTAAATAAACAGTAGCGATTTTTAACTTAAAAAAAGATGATTTTTCATATTAAAATTAGTTTATCCCTTCGATAATATTCATTCTGCCACTGGTTTTGTGGGTAGTTAACTTTATCGCTTTGATACCCTAATCAATCATCAAATGATGGTACCAGATAAAAGATTCAGCTCATTGATTCATTCTGGGTGCAGTCCAAACAGACCACACCAAATAAGATCACATGTCATGATAAAGCAAGTTCAGAAACTTGGATTTATCTTTATGATTACAGGTTCAAAACGCGATTACTACTTGATACCCCTGAGATTACATCACAGCAAACATTTCAGTTGCCGCCACCGCCAAACAGGTATCCAAGAGATGATCCGCCACCAGGTGCATTGTGGACCTTAGTCGAAGGTCGTTCCTACAAAATGTACAAAAAAAAAAAAGAATTAAACCACACACAAGCTTAAACTCTTTATTTGTGTACCATTCTTGTTTGTTATAACCACAATTACATGAAATAAAATGACAATTCGATTATTATTACAAAATGACATACCGTAATGAAGTTCCCGGTATTCTGACCATCAGCTCTGAAGTAATTGTTCGAAGGATTACCATGAATACCAGCTGGAATCTGCTTAGTGACATCAGGTTTCACAGCGGTCACATTGTTTGCTGCTGGTGTTTCAGATGGAGCAGATTGTGTAGCCTTTTGGGCTGGCTTTGGTGCTTCATCGCCCCCAAACAAGTAGCTCAAAGAACTCTGGCCACCGCCGGCGCTCACTCCACGATTCATATTTTCACCCTCTTAATGACCAAAACACTAACCCTGCAAATAGTTCCAGATAAAAGACTACAGTTAACTCCATTTTGTGAGCACTTAACAAACACAATATCAAATTGGCCTTTAAGCTTGCATTTACCATTGCTTTAAACTACAACTATGTTTATCTCATATAGCAGTTCAAATATATTCAAAAAACATGGTTTGCAAAGGACTATTAGAAGTTTAGATGCCAGATAAAGCATACTTATTAAAAACAATAGCTGACATAATCCTTACATAAAACTCAAACATAACCATTTGAATCATATTAAATAGATACTATAGGATATCACTACTTTTATGCAGTTGGTTGCCAATAGAACGAAACTAAAACGCTGTGCTTTGATCTACACAAAAAGAATATAATTGCGATGACTACACCATTTAAGCCTATTCTCACTTTAAGCCCTCAAAGATGAGCATAGTACATTAGTACCCAGTGTTGTAAAAAATAGGATTAACAGCCGATTAACCGGTAATCAGTAGTTTGTTTACCAGTTAAGTTTCACCTAATCAGACCTAAAACCGGTGAACAGTCAAAGGAAGTCAAAATTCAGTCAAAATCTTTCAAGTGTTTGAAAAAATATACTTATTAATCCAATCCAATCAATAAGTTTGAAAAATTACATATAAAATTCCAATCTGATTAATCACAGTTGGTAGCCTAGCGATGTTTACAACCTAATGAGCATCAATTACATGTCAATTACAAGTAACTGAAGCAAGTCAAGCACACAAATACAGTCATCATTCCATCTATATACATCACAACAATTTACATCTTCAACAACTACACATAAACATGCAAATCATACTGTCGAAGTCACAATCCAGATCTAGATCTACAACTCAACGAACAACACATTATGCTATCGGAAACAACATCTAATCTGTCAACCGACTCCTGTATATCAATTCAATCAACAGAGTAACTAAATCGATAGATGCATGAACAAACGGCAACTGCAGATCACCGATAACAACTACTGCATCACATCGTACGAACAGCACAGCATATTTTCAGATCGAATAACAAATCGGAATATGTAAGCATTTCAGACGTAAATTAAACACGATCGGAAACAAATAAATGATTTTGTAAAGAAGATGAGATCTAGGGTTTTACCTTGATGATTTCGGTAGAGATCTGCGAGGCTTGAGAGAGAGAGAGAGAGGAAGCAGCAGCAACAGCAGCTTTTTATAGCAGAAATTAGGAACGTTTAAATGTTTGAAATTCGAAATCCTCCAGATATTTTCTTTCTTTTGCCAGAGGTATGGGATTCGACTCCAATTCTACTACTTTAAATTTCAAAATAAAGTTTTTAATAACTTAAAGTTTTACCTTATTTTATTTTTTATGTTCGAAGCTACCGCCTACCGATTGGCCGACGAGGAGGTAGGCCACCCCTTAGTTTTTTTTTTTTTTGAACGGCAAATTTGGATCACTGACGGACTACTGTAGTATCATCGTGCCACCAGCGGAACCACCCGATCATATCCATCTCCACTAGGCATAAGGCCTATACACCAATTCAGGAGGAAACCCAATAAATATGAGAAAAACCCCCTTGTGAGAATCGAACCCAGGACCTTAGTCGACTCCACTGAATAGCTGTCAAGGCCTGGAACGAGTATGACTAGAAAGATCAATAGAACTTAAATTTATATTAGATTAGAAACTCGTCTATTACAACAAAGTGAGCAGGCACACACTGTAAACACAAATTACATAGTTCATGTTTTCTTCAAGTCTAACATTATAACCACATTATTCATTCAAAGTTTTTAATTGAAAAGTCATATGTATATAAGCATGATGTGAATCTACAACCTTTGTTATTCAGTGGGTCAACTTATTAATAGGGTCACATCCAGGGCTGTTCAAATCTTTTGTCGCTCATCGCTCGCTCGCTGATCGTTTGGAAAACGCTCGGAATATGCTCAATCGGTTTGGTTTGGTTTGGTTTGCAAACGAGCCAAGCATGAGCAAAGGTCCGCTTGGCTCAGTTTGGCTCGAATTAATTTTTATTAATTTATTACATATACACAAATTACATGTGTATTCATATTTTATACATACCATTCTATTAGATTTGGACCACTATACTCAAATATACAATTATAATTATCCATACTAGCCTAATCAAACCAATAAATAATTTAACACCAAAATTAAAACGAAAACTCTAAGTCGTGAAGCGACAGTATTTGACATCTTTCTCTCATCAATCGTCAGTTGTCAATCGTCTCTCGCTCTCACCATACGCCATAATGCGACAATTGTTCTTTGTTGTATATTCAACGCCTCACATGCCTCAACTAGAGCTCATCCTCGGATGATCCAACCTCAATCTTAGTGTCATTCTCGGACAGTTGGACCTTAGTCGTGACCCAATAGCGGAAACATCGAAGGAAACATGCTAAATTTATGGTTGTCCAATTTACCCGTCACTCGCTTCTCGCTCGCCCCTCGCCCCTCGCTCGAAAAAATACACGCTCGAATATGCTCGTTTGGATTTCGCTCTATTGTAAACGAGCCAAGCACGAGCAAAGGTCCATTCGGTTCGGATCGACTCGACTCATGAACACCCTTCACATCTAAGTCATCAAATATATTTTCATGGTCTATAAAAAAGGTGGAAGAATGCAAGTATAGACTAATGAACAGCCCTTCACATCTAAGTCATCAAATATATTTTCATGGTCTATAAAAAAGGTGGAAGAATGCAAGTATAGACTAATAATTATTTTGTTTGAGCATAGAATAAAGAACTCAGAAAAATGTGAAATAGGTTTACGAATAGTTAAAGCTATTTAAGGATTTACCGCTATGATTAAAGCTATTATTATCAACATAAAAATTAGTTCAAAACAAATTAGGTTGGTTCGTTTTAGCAACTCTAAAATAGTGTCGTAAAACCCAAAGCAACAACAAGCCTCCGTAGCATAGTGGTATTGCGTTCGCTTCGTAAGCGAAAGGTCGCGAGTTCGATCCTCGCCGGGGGCTGTTTGTGTAACCTTTTTTACTACTTCTTATTAATTTTCAGACAAAGAGACACTTGCCCCTTATATTCAAATTAATAAATTTATTGTACTCATTTTTCCTATTGATCCCACATTCATTTTTCCTTATTGATCCACAATTCCATATTTTTATACATCCAATTGATCTTGCATTCATTATCCTGTTGATCCAAAATCCTTAATTTGTGTCTTTATATCACCACCTTTATAATTTCAATAACTAAATCCCAATGTATGTAATTAACTTTGATCGTTACAAACTCATTTCGTAAAGTAATACCTTATCTCAAATGTAAACCTTGTAATAAAATTTGGAAGGATGTTTATAACTACAAATATTAAAAAAAAACGCGACAACCATTTTAACACCTGTACTCCTTTTTTAACTTATGAAAAAAATACCAGGAGAGAAGATAAAGAAAAACTAGCAGAAGAGAAATAAACATCTTTTTTCTTAAGGTTTCCACTCTTTATTCAAGCAATAGGTATGTGTTTATACGGTTTTCAAAATCCTATGAATGCCCCCTGCTTATTCCTGTTAGGCTGTTACTCATTAATCTGATTAGGAAGTCCAACGTAGTATGTCCAAAATCCTATAATGTTTATGCTAATGTATACATAGCATCGAGTCGTTAAATTAGAGTTTTTATGGTGTTGGTATTTCGTCAGAAACGTGGAGGATATTATGATGCAATTTTTTTGTAGAAAATTATTTTGTCTCTTTCTGGTAGCTATAGGGTCCGAAATGCCAAGGCTTTCAACAAGGGCTTAAATCATTTGTATATCTTAGACTATTAGAAATTGCGTCTTAAAACGACGGATAACACGATTCTCTCATTTTTTTTATGATATTTAAGTCAAATGATAACTTCATTTGTATAAAATTTTCCGTTAATTGGAGAGTCTGAAAAGAGGACCTTACTATAGAAGTTACATATCCTTTTAGAGGAGGATAGTTGGTTATCTAAAAATCAAGATATGGTATGATGGATTTAGAACTTGAGGTGTTTAATAAGGTCACATCCTAAGCTAGAGGAGTTTGATGGTCAATTGTAGAACTTGATGAGTGAGATGACTTAAAAGTTGGATCAAGAGGATAACTAGGCCTGGTTTAAATTTAATTGCATATACGTGTCAGGTTTGCTTGTTTATTTAATAATGATTTTTTTTTCTTTCGATTATCTGTTCAACTTAGTTGAGCCATCTTTTACATATACTAATAGTAAGACCTGTGTGCAAACACGAGTGACTTTTAGAAAACCATGAATAACACATTTTAATAGAAAGTAAAAAAATAATTAGTGCAGACTTACAAAATTGATATAAACTAATGGTCAACAGGTTTAGTCAACAGGAGTTCCATTATGTTGATAACCTAACCACTGTTTCTATCGAATGTTAAAAACCTTTGTTGCTTTCCAATAGGCGTTTGCTAACAACTGTCATCCATTATCTCCAACAGAGGTTCCTACATTCATAGATGCTAAGTATCAGATGTTAGTCAACCCAAGTTAAAAGGGTTAGTCAACAGAAGTTAAAAGGGTTAGTCAACAGATGTTAAGAGAATAATGCTATGAACGATGAATTTAGTGCTCTCATTAAAAATGAGACCTAGGAACTTGTTACTAAAACACCAGATATGAATATTTTTTGCAGCATGTGTTCTCAGGATAGACTTCATGCAGAGCAAGTATCAAATGCTTTCACAAACTTCTATAGCTTTCCAACAGACGTTTCCTAACAACTGTTCCTCCATTATCCCCAACAGACGTTGCCACCATGACAGATGTTAAGTATCAGATGTTAGTCAACCCATGTTAAAAGGGTTAGTCAATAGACATTAAGATGATAGGGCAACATACGTTAAAAGCGCAAACAAATGTTAGCAGGTTGTTGAGCTCTTTTAGCTCATTTTACCATAAGATTGTAATGAATGATCATGTGTGTTTTTAAATTCATAACTTATTAGGTTTGTACTTTACAGATTGCATAAACAATCATACATAAATAAATACTCGACAACAACTTACATGATTTACACTTATGTAAAATCTAAAAACACATGTAGCCTTTAGAAAATTTCCATACAAAAAATTATTAAAAACACAAATCACTATACATTGTTCTTTACGAATTACAGGAATATTCGTAAATTCATAATTGCTCTTTTTCAATAATACACATCATACACTAATATAATATTTAGTAAAAAATCACACCTAATAAATTTATAAAGCATTATAAGACATGTTACATGTTGTTCAATATAAAAAAAATCATCCAAAATTTATAATAAATATGATTAAGTAGAAGATACACAATTAAATGTTTAAAAATCATCAACCATGACATAACAACATGTCATCATAGGTTTTGTAAAACTTCTTTGTAAACTACATTAGTAGTAGTTGTACAAACTTGTTTTTCTTTATCACAGATCAAAAGTTTCAACCTCTTCCTACTTTTTACCCTAGATACAGCAACATAGAGTTGGCCATGATTAAATACTGGACGTGGAAGATACAAACCAACACGCTCCAACGATTGTCCTTGACTTTTATTTATTGTCATAGCAAAACACAGTGAAAGTGAGAATTGTCTTTGACAAATCTTCACTGGTATTCTTTTATCAGAAGGTGTTATCTTCAGTCTTGAAATCAAAGTATGGTGACATATATTAGTCCCTGTGATAATTTTTGCTTCAATCACAACTTTTCCGAGTTTCGTGACTTGTAAACGTGTACCGTTACATACTGGTGTGTGTCGGGTGTATTATGTTTTTCTTTATATTTTAAGCCCTTTTTAATACGTTAGTCAAGTTTTAAATTTATAAAACACGATATTCTACTAACACTAAACACACACATGGGCAAGTGCACCCATCGTGAGCGTAGTATAGCGTTAGTAAGATACCGAGGTCGTCCAAGGACACAAGAGCTTTTAGTACCGGTTTATCCTCAACGTCTAATCAAATCAAAAGTTTTAGGAAAGGTTTTAAACATGAAAATAAAAACTAAAAATGCTGAAAAATAAAAATAAAATAAAAACAAATAGACAAGATGAATCACTTGGATCCGACTCGCCTTTAGTGTAACATTTGATGATTTCTGTACTTTTGCACCTTTTAAGAGATTATCTTAGTTATAGTAGTAGGGCCCTCTTTTGAAGGCGACGTTACCCTCAACCCGGTAGTTTGAGTCAACAAGGATACAATCCTAAAGGATTGGAATATTGGAAGATAATTAATTAAGTTATTAATGCGTAATGTGGTAGGCCCCTCTTTTGAAGGTGACGTTACCCTCGGCTAAGTGGTTTGAGTCAGCAGGGATACAATCCCAAGTAACCGGGTTAATGTATTAATAGTAATTTACATATGAGGGGATCAAGCCATTCGCACCCCCGCCATCCAATACCAATGGGTATTAAAGGAGGTCCTAGTAAGCTTGACCCAGGTCCTTGCAGGATCTATACACTGAACAAGGCAAGAACCTTACCAAACCATTCCCTTAACCCCCGACCAGGTAGCCAACATATCTCTATATAGACCGTAGAGATATGAATGGTGTAAATCTTTTATTTTATATAGACAGTAAAATAATGCCAAGACACCACGGACAAATGATAAGGAAGTTTCACATTCAACATAAGAAACTAGTTATTAAAGTCATTAATACAAAACCAAATAAAAAGGGCGAAAAGATTAAAAATAAAAAATATTACACTAAATGCTTCTCTTCACCAAGTGATGTAAGAGACTTAGGCAAACATGGCCTTTGATTGTCAAGAACTCTTACTATCAATCTTAGATCCCGAGACTACTACACACACTCTAGGTGGATGATGGATGATGGTGGTGGATGTGGGTGTGGGTGTTATGATGGTGGTGGAGTGTGGGTGAAGTGAGAGAGAGGTGGTTTGCCAAGGGATGCCTTTGAAGTGAGCCAAACACCCTTATTTATAGCCTGCACAGAAGCCCAGACACGGCCCCGTGTCCCTCATCTTTCTCTTTCTTCATTAATTGCAATTGTCTTTATTAGGCTCCACACGCCCCCGTGTTCATTGGGCACGACCCCGTGTGCATAAGCGAATCTGTACTATCAAGATTTGCAAGATTTTGCTAATCTTAGCGTGGACCATGAACCGTGTTGAGCTGGGCACGCCCCCATGTTGGGAATAGAAGCTTTTATGACTTTGTCTTTTCTGCAGACCTCTGGCCACGCCCCCGTGTCCACTGGGCATGGGGTCGTGGTCAGCCTTCTGTTTCTTTGTTTTTGCTTGGGAATATGTTGTCGAGGGGTCGGGCATGCTACGTTTATTCCTTTTCTTTGTATTTATGTTAGATTTGGCTGCATATTTGTTCTTTTTGTTCAATTACGCTCATTTAGTCCTGAAAATACAAAAGGAAGACAAAAGCACACTTTTTCCAACATTAGTACTAAAAAATGGTTAGTTTTATGCCTCATTTGATGTAATTTATATGTTGCATTTTACACACATCACATACCATTTGCCTGATCAATGTTTCTGAGTAACATCACTGGAGAACCAAGTTTCAATACTAATTTATGGTTAGGTGAACCAGACAAACGAAGATTGTTTAAAACATCAGGAGGAAACAATGGCATGTTAATCTCTGATTCTTCCTTAGATTAACATAAACTATCTGAACTAAAATAAATCTTCTCTTCACCAGGCAGTTTCTCTAACAACTCTTTATTTATTGAATCCACTACTTCATTAGTTGGAGCAAGAATAGCTCTTTGTTGGAAATACGTTAAATCCCACAAAAACTTATTCAAGTCCGGATATGTAAATGAAATGACAGAAGAAATAGGATTGACTTGATCATGAATAAGTAAATCATCTAGAATTTCAATATCTACCTCACCATCATTTTCTTCACCAAGGAGACCATCACCAAGCTTTAAAATCCATTCTGCAAATTCCTTTATTTCTTGCAGATCTGTTTCCTGACATCCAACTCTTAGGTGTTGTTTGTTTTTGCAGACATAAACTGTCTGCAAGCTGATTTCATCTGTTTTCATGTCTGCAACTGAAGATGTGGTCTGAAGATCTGCAAGCTGAAAATATAAGACTGTTTATTTTTTATACTGTCTGCAAGGAGAAGAGGGAGGTCGTCGGACGACAAGAAGAGAGGTCGCCGGAAACCTAGTCAGAAGAGGAGGGAGGTCGTTGGACGGCGAGGAGAAGAGGGAGGTCGCTGGAAAACTGGTCGGAGGAGAGGTACCTGGTCGGAGGAGAAAAGGGAGGTCGTCGGAAGGCGAGGAGAAGAGGGTGGTCGCCAAAAAACTGGTCGGAGAAGGAGCAGCGGCGTCTGAGAGGGGCGATGTGGGAGGGGCTGATGTTTTAAGCGTACACGAGGGAGGAGTATATTAGGGTTTTTTTAAAGATGTTTTAAGAAGGGGTCCATAGCTTATTTTTTAAGATGAAAAAAGCTGAGTTCAGATCTATTTAAGAAAAAAACAAACAGTCTTCAAGGGTAATATCTGCGCGCCTGCAGACATCAATTCCCTTGAAGATGTTTGAAGTAAAAACAAACACCTCCTTAATCTCATATTCTCAGTTAGCTTTAGTACTTGAAAATATCTCCATATATAACAAGAATTCAAAGAAGCATTGACTATCATGGTTCTGGTACCTTTAGGGATGACAGGAAGAATTTGTCTAAAATCACCTCCAAATAGAATGATCTTTCCTCCAAAAGGCTTGGATTCCATGTTCGATTCACTGGAACGTGATATGTCTCTCATTGTTCTATCAAGAGCCTTGAAATAATGCTTGTGAGTCATAGGTGGTTCATACCAAATAATCAAAGTTGCTCTTTTAATTAAATCACCTAATTCAGTATTAGGCTCTATCGAACATATTGAATCCTCATTAATGTTGATTAGAATTACAAACCTTGAATGAGCAGTTCTACCACCATCCAGCAAAAGTGAAGCAATTCCACTGGATGTAACATTCAATACAACTTCACCTTTCGATCGTAATGCAGCTGCGAATGTCTTCCAAAGAAACGTATTTCCAAGTCCACCATAACCATATACAAAAAAGACACCTCCATCACCTTTTTCAATCGCTTTTATAACAATTTTATATATTCTTTCTTGTTCGGCAGTTAAACACTTTACATAACCATCATGTTCCCTTTGTAGAGCTACTATGTCATACGATAGTTCTTTCATTATCAATCGATTATTCGACGATGAAACATAATTGTCCGAAACACTTGGCATTTCATGAAAAATTTTCACTGTACTCCCATTGATAAGTAGCAACTTTTCAATTTCAGATAGACAAATATTTTCAAGCTCTTCTTGTTGAAGAACCAAATCTAAAACAAATGTTTAAAAAAGTATTATTTTTTCCCGATAACGGAGCTATTGCATAATATTAATGTAGTTGTATATAACTTTAATAAAGTAATCACATTACCTACAATACCAGTTATCTTCTGTTGCTGATACAGAATATCTTTAAATAACAGGGACTACGTTTCCGACCAAAAAACACCAGGACGAGATATCGAATTTGACAGCAACAACATTACAAAAAAAGTCCTCAAGAAATCTCCAGTTAACCATGTGCTAGTTTCTTTGATGGCATTAACATATTCCTTATCATCATCCAACAGTCCTCGTGCAAAACATGCATCTTTAAATGTTTCAAAAACCTGTCCATCAACTGTTTTTATATCTTCAAACTCGTGCAAAACATGCATCTTTGAATGTTTCAAAAACCTGTCCATCAACTGTTTTTATATCTTCAAAACAGTTTGGTCCCCTAATATGATTCAGTAAAATCCTTAGGTAATAACAATCACCAAGTGATGGTGGGACATAATGTATCCTCCCAACTAATCCATACGGATAATTTCTTCGATACCATTTCTGATTTTTAGCTTTCCATACATAATATCCCGGGAACTCAACATACTTCAATGTCCTGGAAAATTCATCGACTTTGTTACAATTCATCCACTCTGTGAACATTGTCATTTTCACAGGTTGGATCAGTAACAACATCACACAAATTATCATGATCATTATACACAATACTCTGACCATCTTCACAATGAAAAGACAATACTTCAATAGCTCGATATCTATAATGTATATCATACATGAATATTCTCCAAGCAGCTTCACAAACAGAAATATACCTAAAATCAAGGTATGCTTTTATCTCATCTATAGCTACATTCTGTTGCGTATCATTGTTCGTGGTATTGGATTGAAAACAGAAGTTGTGACTCTATCAGGCCCCTTATTAATGTATTTAAACAAATATTTGATAGAACCTGACTAGTTGCACCATTCAACGTTAATGTGGCACTGATACTTTCTGAGCAGGAGGGCATTGTAAGGAACTACAATCCTATTATCAAGTTCCACGCCATTCTTTACTATTGTATTACTTGTTTGACGACGACGATAGACAATATATTCTTCAGAATTAACACAAGTCTCATCTACATATTTTTTTGGGAAACTTTTTAGAACATTTTTGCTGAACCATACATGGACAAACTGGGTTGTCTGTACCACGTGGTCCATGAATCATAAATTTCTTGACAAACTCATATAATTCAGGATCTCTTTCTTTATCTGGTATCTCAGCACTAATAACATGATTAATATCAGATGCAGTTGGAAATTTGCTTTCAGCACTCAAGAACAAACATATGTGAGCATGTGGAAGTCCACACTTCTGAAATTCAACTGTATACATAACTGAAATTTTTCAAGAGTGAGCTATTAGATAAATATAATTAGATATTCAAAGTTAAAAATATAAGTAAAAGGTACATGCTTGTATATCACCAAAGAATTTATCTTTCTTGAAATCTTTTATTAGATGGTCCGTTTTACACTTGAATAATCTAGAGATAATATCCGTTCTGTCTTCAACATTAAGAGCTTTATCATGCAAACACCTATAAATTTCAGGCCAGTTGGGATTACAAGTCACCGTTATAAATAGATCAGGATATCCAATAGACTTGCAAATTGCCATAGCATCCAAGTACTTTTGCATCATATATCTAGAACTACCAGTAAATGATGAAGGTAAAAGTATAGGTTTACCACAACTTGAGGCATTATTCTCTCCACTTTCAACAGTAGCATTCAAATTCTTAAGACTTTGCGTTCTAAGTTTCAGTTGTTGTGTCCTTATATAATTCAACCTGGCATATTCTATCATCGTGTATCCATCAACCAAAAACTGTTGAAATAGTTTTTTTGGCATTAACTAACAATGAAAACTAATTTTTTCTATCTTGTATTTTATAACAAATGAATTCTCTAATTGTAAGGTTGGTTCTAAGTACCTCATTATCAACCGCAATCCCTCTATGTTCAATACCAACTCTATAAACATCTTCTGCATATGGGAAAATAAGTGGATATTGCAAAGCAAGGTAAGAAGGATGAAGTTCACTAATTCTTTGAAGACCACCAGACTTCTTTCTAACAACAATGTCCCATTTATCAAAGCTCCATCAAAATTACCAATTATTAACGCAACAATTTCTAATGTTGTTGGCAAATTGTGAACTCTTCCATCCTTATCACTTGTTCTAATAAGCTTCAGGGTTACATCTTGCCACTCATTTTCTTGAAAACAATCTCTTACCATTTTGAAGGATTGGATAAGAGGATTGCAAGAATCCAACGTATTTTTAAGACTTTTGATGGTTGTAATATCAAGCTGGTTGTTTCTTGTAGTTTTGGATTCTATCTGAGAACTGCAAGAAATATAAAATTTCATAAACGTATTTTTAAAATTTACATTCGTTTATAATGAAACATGGATGTGAATATATTGGGAAACAATATATATAATCATAAATGACAAAATTTCATAAAGAAATTACCTTACTGCTTTTTGACGATTTACCGCCTCGTTTTGTGAATCATACATGTAAAGCTGTGAAAATTTGGGTTCTTCCCCATCGTCCGGAAGTAGACTACCCATTCGATGATAATTCTGACCTTGTAATCTAAATACATAAGGACCTTTGCCTCTCTTTTAACTTTTGTCAACCTTCTGACCAAGAGATGTGAACGAAAACTTCATGTTATATTCTCGTATATTATTAATGAAATTTTGAGACTCTAAGGCATGACTTTTATATAAATGACGTAGTAATAGAGGAGGTGGAGGTGGAGGTGGTGGTGGTAGCTCAACATCTCCATTTGAACAACAAAGAGAATATGATGTTTTCTTACAGTTTTGATTTCCCCTAAGCATTTCATCTTACCATAATATTGCATCACGTTTAGAACACACAAAGATGGCATCTCCATGATCAATATAATCTTCAGAATTGAATAAATTTATAAGTCAATATAAGTTATATACACATTGAAATCTTAACAGGAATTTACATTCGTACCTTATACCTTTAGAAATTCCATAAATCTTCTTAACCACAGAATCTGCTAATATCTCATCACTCATTGATAGTTCAATTTTAGGTATTCCATCTATATTGAAACTTGTAAGATAAGACATATACAACAATTCATAAAAGCTAAGATATGAATATACATTAAACAAATATTTTGTTTTCAAACATTTAAAACATACAATTTGTAATATTTGATAATGGAGTCCTCTCAACAAAATCGGATGTTTGCTTAGTACTTCCAAAAGGAGTGTGATGTACATTCCTTGATGAGATTTTTCTTGATGAATCTTATAAGACAAAAGTATATAAAATAAATGAACAAAACTACAATTCATAATTAAATTACAAAAAAAGGGTTAACTTTGTACAATAGTAACCAAGTTTTAAGAGTGTTCTAATTAGGTCACTCATGTTGACAGGCTTCTAATTTGGAAATCGGAATGAATTCAAATTTCAAAATACAAAAGCAGAGAACATGAGAGTGTAATAAAATATGAAGAGGGAAATGAGGAAAAAACCTTTATATAATAAGATGATTGACAGAAAAGAGTTAGTGACATACATTAATTGCAAATTATGTATTCCCAGACATTTTGAATTTGAAATTACCGTCAATTAACATCTACCGAAGAGAGGCATTGTATGAACCTTCAACCTCTGTTGGCTTTAAAGCATGGATGGATATGAGCAGAGGTTTTGATGGTAGAGTTTTAGATAGATTTTAAAGTGATTTTATATTAAGATTTATGATGCAATCAATGACATAAGAAAAACATTGTTTGACAGCCTCTATAGCTGCCACATCAGCTTTCTTATGTCATTAGGGGTTCTCCTTTTATAGAAAGTATAGATATTTCATAACAAAATCATTTTTATTTTAACAAACTATTGATTGATTTTTAATGAAATCCACATAAATATTACAATAGAATATTATTAATGAATTTGATAATCATTTTTATTTTAACGAACTATTGATTGATTTTTAATGAAATTCACATAAATATTTTAATAAAATGTTATTAATGAATTTGATAAGTAAATATAATAAATAAACTTTAGTATAATGCCATAAATGTTTTAATATAATATAACATATTTTGATAAACTATTGATTTATTTTTAATGAAATCCACATAAATATTTTAATAGAATATTGTTAATGAATTTGATAAGTAAATATAATAAATAAACTTTAGTATTATGCCATAAATGTTTTAATATAATATAGAGTAAACTGTCAAAATGGTTCCTGAGGTTTGGTCACTTTTGCCACTTTAATCCAAAATTCAAATCTTTTAAATCTGGGTCCCTGTGGTTTCAGTTTTGTTGCCATTTTCATCCAAAATCAAAATCTGTTCAGATTTTTCAGTTAACATCCATCTTTTTTTAATCTTTTTTCTCCTTTTTAATGAAGGGCAAAATGGTATTTTAACGTTTTATTATAACAAATTTAAAAAATTGATCATTTTACCCTTTATTAAAAGGGAAGAAAAAGACAAAAAAAACATAGATGTTAACTTAAAAATATGACCATATTTTTCTATTAGATGAAAATAGCAACAAAAACTACAAGGACCCAGATTCAAAAAGTTTGAATTTTGAACAATAGTCACAAAAGTGACCAAACCTCAAGTAGCATTTTGGCAGTTTTCTCTATAATATAATATGATACGATACATTATGATATAATATGATATAACATAACATGATACAATATCATATGATATAACATAATATGATATAATATAATATGATATGCCAAAATATGACACAATATAATAAAATAAGTTGATTATAAAACCACATGCCTCAACAGAGTCATCGTCACATTTTAGCTGCATTTCTGGTGGTCACGTTTCACAGGTGGTGTTACATTCTTCACTTATTTGGCCTTCTTTTTGCACAGGATTTGAACGTCTGCTTCATCGGGTGAGAACATTTGATCGATTGACATTGTTAAAGTCCATATCTTTTTATCGATCTTAAATTCCAAAAAGGTCCATGCATTAAATCTATTTCTTCTTGAAAAAAATTTGATTATTATTTACCATTCAATCAACTTTGTGCAAAAGCAAGTTTGATTGTTTTGTAGAAAGTGGTCAATTATAAAGTTGTTGTTTGTATAAATGGTCTATAGTTAGATCTGTTTGCTATACATATGGTATTCTAATTATCTTTTTACATCGGATTTTGTATGCATTTATAGGTTGGCAGTAGACTGAAAAGAGGACAAACGTTGAGGTTTTGATGGGTTAGTTAATTATCCTATTTCCTAAGTGTTGTTTTAAAGATCATGTTTAATCTTGTTTGTGTTTTGGGGGCTGATTATTGTTTTGATTTTCTTGCGAACTGCACGGGTTTCATTATACATTTTATGATGTTTAATTGTTTTCTGAAAACAATTTAATTCCTTTGGCCTACTTTTTCTCTAGAATTTTTGATAAAGTTGATATTATCAAGTGTTGATGTTCAAATTTCTTTAGGTTGATGTAGATTTCTTATTGAAAAAATGAAGGGTTTTTTTTTTTTACACTTTTTGGTTTGAAAAGATTGGTGATTTTTTCGTAATTTTTTTCAATATAGATATTTTTGGCTTTATATATCTTCTATTTGATCCAAAAATGTTTTACTTCCACTACGGATTTTGATTATATGGATCCAAAGAGGTCGACGCTCTCTTGAATGTTGGAAACGATTAAAGGACGGGTTTGTTTAATACATAAGAATCACAATCTTATCTGTTGTCCAAAATGATCTTTGATCACTAGAACGTGAATGATAAACTAAACTTTCATATAACTTGAATTTGAATACAATGGAATGTTTTACAAATGAGAAATCTATCCCTATATATAGTTTCTAATGGATGCGAGTGAATAGACGTGTCCTTTGATGAAGAGTCGTGTCTCAAGATATTGTGGTTGTAATTAAACATGAATAGGTGTGTCTCTTGATCAAGAATCATAACCCTTGTCTTCTTCCTTTGTTGCTGTTGATCCAAAGAGTGCGACCCAAGGGACACATCGATTCCCTTGGGGTGTCGGTTACAAACTTCTGACTTGACACTTTTGGTCCCCGAACTTCATAACTACCTTTTAACTTACTTTATACTAAATGCTATTTAACCCTTGTACTTGAATGTGTATGATTAGCATTTCATTCACCCCCTAATCATGAACATCCTTGAGTTGTTGTAAATCTTGAACTCTGAGCAGTTCTCGCATTGTAGCAAACTTGACCCTTGCTAGTGCCTTCGTTAGTATGTCTGCCCATTGTAGTTCTCCACTGATGTGTTCCACATTGATCTGTTCGTTCTCCACGCATTCCCTTATGAAATTATAACGTGTATCAATGTGCTTGCTTCTTCCACGAAAGACTGGATTCTTCATGAGTGCGATTGCAGAAACATTATCCACCCTTAGTGTTATCTTCTCTTCCTTCCAGCCTGTCACTTCACTTAACAATCTTTAAGCCACAGTGCTTCGCATGCTGCTGCAGTGGCTGCCATGAATTCTGATTCATATGATGATAACGCGACTGTCTGTTGCTTCTGTGTGCACCAGGTTATAGGTGATTCTCCAAAGTAGAATACTAAACCAGTTGTACCTTTTCCTTGGTCTGTGTTAACTCCATAACTGCTATCACTATAACCTATGATCTTACATCCTCCTTGCTTCTTGTATATGATTCCATGTTCTTTAGTTCCTTTGATATAACGTAGTACTTGCTTCACTGCTTTCAAGTGATGCTACTTTGGTTCTTACATGAATCTACTAACCAGACTGACTGGGTAACATAGATCTGGCCTTGTACGCAATAAGTACCTGAGAGAACCTATCAGGCTTCTGTAATGCGTTGCATCTACTAGATCTCTTTCTTCAGACTTAGTTAACTGTGTTCCTAGATTCATAGGAATCTTTGTGTCGTTGCAGGTTAACATATTAGCGTCTTTGAGTATCTTGTTAATATAGCATGTCTGCTTATGGCTATCTCACCCCCTGCTTGAATAACTTCTATTCTAAGATAGTATACTAGCAATCCTAGATCACTCATTTCAAACTTGTTCTCCATATGAGACTTGGAAATATCTATCTCATTCCTTAATGTTCCAATGACTAACAAATCATCAACGTACACTCCGACTATCAGTGTAGAAGTCTTACTTGTCCTTGTATAGATTGCTTGTTCTAAAGTGCACTTCTTGAAGTTAAGTGACTTTAGGATTTGATCTAACTTCGTATTCCAAGCACGTGGTGCTTGTCTCAATTCATACAGAGCCTTTGATAGTTTGTAGACTTTTCCTTCATCTCCTAGCTTTATAAATCCTTCCGGTTGTGAGACATAGACCTCCTCCTTGAGATCTTCGTGTAAGAATGCAGACTTAACATCTAAGTGATGTACCTCCTAACCTTGATATGTTGCTAAAGCCTACATTAGTCAAACTGTCTCTATGCGTGCTATTGGTGCAAATACTTCATCAAAGTCTATCTCGTGTTGCTGAACATAACCTTTTGCTACCGGCCTTGCTTTGTATCTTACGACTTCTCCATTAGCATCCTTCTTAGTCTTGAATACCCACTTTAATCCTATTGCCTTGTGATCTCTTGGCAACTCTGTCAATTTCCAAGTGTTATTCTTGTTTATCGAGTCTAACTCAGCCTTCATCGCTTCAATCCATTTTCTGTCATTAGATGCTTCCTTGTAATTCCTTGGTTCTTCTTCAACAAGTAGTAATTCTTGTGGATCTACTTGAATTTCCTCCGTCTCTTCATATAGTTCTTCGAGACTTCTCAACTTTACTGGAGTGTCACTAATACTCCCTTTTGTACTTTCAGATGTAGATGGACCTCTACTTGATAATCTGCTTGAACTTCCTGATGAGTTCTGATTGTACGAATGTGCCGGTGGGGTTACATTAGAGTCTGGTTCTTCTGTCTGATCTACTCCTGAATCTTCATGATGTGACCCGCTACTATCAGGACTACTCGGTGCATTTTCTTCTAACTCTGGTGGGTTGTCATCTTCTTGAATGACAAAGTTTGTCCATTCGTGATTCCCTGAATCTACCGTTTCCATATAACTATTTCAGTTCCATGGTTGACCTTCCATGAACTTTACATCTCTACTGACACATATCTTGTTCTTCGCCGGATCATATAATCTGTATGCCTTTGATCCTTTTTCTATTCCAAGATATATCATAGGTGCACTTCTATCATCTAACTTCTTTTGATGAAGTGGTAGTACCTTAGCGTATGCTGTGCAGCCAAAAACCTTTAAGTGTTCCAGATTCGGCTTTCTTCCTTTCAATGCTTCATACGGGGTCTTGTTAACCAAAGCTTTCATTGGAATCCGGTTTAATACGTATATCATATGTCTTATTGCTTCACCCCAAAAATTCTGTGGCATGTTCATTTCCTTGAGCATACTACAAGTAGTAGACAACATCGTCCTGTTTCTTCTTTCCACTGCTCCCTTTTGTTGTGGGGAATACGGCGCTGTAAGCTGTCTTGCTATGCCATTGTCTTTGCAATACTTGTTGAATTCAACCGATGTGAATTCTTCTTCTCTGTCTATCCTTAACATTTTTAACTTGGTTTGAGTTTCTGTCTCCACCTTTTCTTTGAACTGCTTGAAAGTTTTGGATGCTTGATCCTTGGAAGTTAGTAGATATGCCCACATGTAGTGAGTACAATCGTCTACAAGTAGGAATCTGTACTTCTTCCCAACATGTGTTGGTGGGGATATAGGACCACACAAATCTCCATAGACTAAATCCATAGGTTTAAGGATCTGAATTTCGCCTGATTTGGAAATGGTGTCCTACTATGTTTTCCTAATAAGCATGCGTCACACACTTGACAGGCATGACTTATTTGAGGAACTCCATGTACCAAGTTCTTTCAAGTCATTTCTTTGATAGCCTCGACATGTAAATGGCCTAATCTCGCGTTCCATAACCATGCTAAATCTTCTGTGTTTGAGAGCAGGCAGATTGGCCTTCCAATCATCAATTTTACTTTATACAGCCGACTCTTCATTCTCCTGACTCGCATTAGTAACTTTCTATTTCTGTCATGGAGTGTTAGTAAGTTTCCGTCCATAACTACTTTGCAACCAATTTCTGTGAGTTGTCTGAGGGAGATATGTTGTTTTTCAGACTTGGAATGTAGTATACTTGAGAAACAATCTTCTGTTCTTGGTTCAGACATTCCAACAATATTGAACCTATACCTTTAATCTCTACATGTGATCCGTCATCGAAACGTACTTGCCTCGTCACCTTTTCATCTAATTCTTCGAAGTGACTTCGCACACCTGTCATGTGGCTGCTTGCCCCGTTGTCTAAGTACCATAGACTTTCATCTTCTGTGGCGTACCTTACTGGTTCTATGCATTCTTCATTTAACAGAACCCTTTATTGAACAACGTTTTCTTCTTGTATTGCCATTAGCAATATGGGTTCTTCATCTTCTCGACGAGATTTGAGTGTTCTTGCACGACTTCTTTCTCAGGATAGTCTTTTTTAAAGTGTCCAAACTTTTGACACTTGAAGCACTGGATCTTACTTGTGTCTATTTGATTCCTTCCAAACTTCCTCCAATTCCTAAAATTTCCACCTTTAGGTCTGAATGGAGATCCTTCATTCTTAGTGCCTTGCTTGTCTTTAGTGTTATAACAATCCTCCAAAATAATTCCGACACTCAAAATATCCCTATATGTCTTAAAATATACCCCGTATGCGAAAACCGAGCCCAAAATGCCATATATATTTAAAAATAAAATAAAAATCAAGTTTATGGGTCGCTAGCGGGCCACGAAGACCTTCTCTTAGTCTTACGCGGGCCGCGACAGCTAGGAGATCAGACGACACCCTGAGGTGCCACGTGTCGCCACTTGTCGAGCCTATATTCATGACCGAGCAACCCTACGACCCTACACCCCTACGTCGCGGGCCGCGAAGGCTAAGCCTTCGGCTTACGTGGGCCGCGAGGAACTTGAAATCAGCTCCTATAAATTGGGAGCTTCGGCAGTCATTTTCCGTCGCTCAATTTCGAAATCTCTCTCTCAATTCTGAATAGTAGGCATTATAATCGGGTATTATACCCCCTAAATAACGAAGTTCTGCCTCGTTGTAAGTATTATAACTCCCGGTTACGTATTAGATACGCTGCCCGATTGATCCAGGGTTCCGTAACGGTTGTCATGTTTCTGCCTGACATAGTCGTTGGAATGTCGTCTCGGGGAGGGTATTACTAATGTAAATATTGGGTTATTATACTAACGCGTGTGCATTTGTGTATTTAATAGATAATCACTAGGAAATCCTTAAGGAAAACCCTAAGATAGCAATGTGAGTAATCTCCTTTTTGTAAACTGTTTTTACAAAACCTTAAATAATTTATAATGTGATTAGCAGTGATTGAGTCTTTGTAATTCTTCAATTACTGCCGGTATGTTGGGGTTTTATATACAAAATCTGGAATACGTTACCATTGGACAAAGAGTTAGCCAATGTGTAATATGATCCACCAGTCAGGATTGACAGTATCGAATGAGTAATTGTGTAGAAATAAACATTGTAATCGCTCTCAATACTGTTAAAGGATAAAACTCTTCTTGATTAAATTGGGATTCACTCACCAGTAATTTTCCACTGACAAAATGTTTTTAAACGCGTTTCAGGTAACGAAATGTGAAAGCCAAATAGAAGCCAGCTGGACAGCATTGAAGGCTTGGATAAAGTGGCTATAAAAGTTACCTAAATAAAGAAGATGTTTTATTTTCAATAAATTAGGGTTTACTCCTATAAATCCGTTTGTAATAAAAACTTGGGTTTTGTCCCAATGTGTTTATTTATATAAAATGTGGTATTTTACTCTGATAAAATATTTCCTAACTACGGTCCTGATGTAATTTCCGCTGCCAGAATGATAAACACCGATACCACTAGATCTGGTCTCGCGGCCGCCCGTTCCTGGGACAGATAGGGGACGGGGGTTGCGACAGAAGGTGGTATCAGAGCTAAGCCACTGATTCAGCCACAGAAGTGTTCTGCTGACACCAAGATATTATTTAAAATGTTAGGAAATTGATTTTGAAAATACGTGCATATCTGTATTTTATTGTTGTGTGTTATTTGACTATTTGTTAGTTTACAGTATGAGCGACAAAGGACCTTCCGACGCCTATCGTCAGTTGTCCAGCTCACCACAAAACGAAGGTACCTTTTCACAGCCTACCCTCTCTGGGTATTCAACTGACAATGAAGATGGGATATTTGTGTTCAAGGCTCAGTCTGAAGAGCCATTCCCTCCTAAAAAGAGAGGATGGTTCAGCAGAGGTGCACATGAACGTAGGAAGAGGATGAAAAAGTTACAACAACAGCGAGTTTTAGCAGCCGCTAAGAGAGAAACAGATGCTCACACTCAAGATATGCTCAATAGGAGTTAAGCAAATTTCCATATCTTAGCAACCACAGCGGCCGACCCAAACCTGGAGCAACTCATAGCACCCCAGCCTTTACCACTGTTTCCCACCCAGCCAATGGAAATTGAAAATAACTCAGAAAATCAAATCCCAATGCCTGATTTTGACCCCACTGAAATACCTGGAGTACCAGCACCCAATCCCTTAGACCCAGACTACGACCCATGGTTTGACGATCATAGGGATTATCAGCAACGCTACCCAATATCAGAGGAACCCATGCCAAACTTAGCAGCTTACCCAGGTCTGGACCCTCTAGATCCCTATTATAATAATGATGAATACATTAGGGAAATCTTAGAGAATCTATATCCTTAGGAAGAACCCATGCCACAGTACCCAGATCCAATACCAGCACCTGCACCTCCAATGAGCACAGAAAATGTGCAAGAACTCCGAACCTTTGGTGAGGAGATTTTAGAAGAGAGAAAAAGGATGAGACAAATAGGAGAACGACTTGTCTGGAAGTATGACGAGCGTAATATAGAGTTCTGGATGAACCCATATAAGTGATGGTGATAGTAGTAATAATAATAAAATAATAATAATAATAATATATAATATGCGTGTATGTTTGGAAAAAAAAAATGATAATATATATGTTGTAGTATAGACCACCTAGTGGTTAGTGATGCATATTAGTATTGTATTTTTATTACAGTTGTATTGTAATAATTATGGATGCATACTATAAAATAGAGTAAGTCACAATGCTCGACGATTTTGATCAACATGCTTGCCGTGTGATTGTTTAAATTAAATATTGTCCTGTGATATTAATACTTGGTAATTGTTTAAAATCCAGATGGCTGACGCAGGAAATCCGGAAAACCAGAATAATGAAAATCAAATAAATAATAGTGAAATTCGACACATCGTAACCAAAGGAATTAGAGATGCTATGCCAACTATTATCCAAATTGTTAGGGATGCGGAAAATAATGATATAAGTGGTAATGGAAGTAAACGAACCCATACAGAACCTAGTCACAGTGTGCACAATGGACCCATACTTCATATGCCCATTCCAAAAAGAAGGAGGACCATGTCTTATGGTTGTTCTTACAAAGAATTCTGGTCTTGTAAACTAATAGAATTCTCGGGTAATGAAGGGGCCATTGCAGCTCTACACTGGATAGAAAAGACTGAGGCAGTCTTAAAAATAAGCAAGTACGCAGAAGAAGATAAGATAATGTTTGCCTCCAATCTGTTTAAAAACTCAGCCTTAGAATGGTGGAACACTAACCTTCAGTCTAGGGGAAGTGATAAGGTTTACAATATGGAATGGGAGGAATTTAAAAACATGGTGGAAAGAAAATTATGCCCTCTTAATGAAAAGGAACAAATAGCAAATAAGTTCCTAAACCTTAGGATGACTGGAGTGGATAGTAAAGGGTACACTACTTTATTCTTTAAATATGCTAGAATAGTGCCAACCCTTGCATCACCTGAACCAGTATTAATCTCCCGTTATATCTGGGGATTAATCAGTAAGATAAGGCATGTAGTCAAGGCAGCTAGACCTCAAACTATAGAAGAAGCTGTAGAACTAGCAAACACCTTGACAGATGAATTAGTGTGTACCAGAGAAGAGGACCAGAGGAGAAACCTAGCTCAAAAGATTAGCCAAGAATTCCGTTCTGTAAATTCCAACCGTGGGAAAAACATAGGTTCTACTTCTACACCCTATTGCAAGTATTGCAAAAGGAAGCATTCTGGAAGATGTTCCATATACTGTAACTTCTGCAAAATATCTAGACACAAGGAAGAAGACTGCAGGAAGAAACCTAACAATAGGAAATGCTACAACTGTGGAGAACAAGGTCATATTAAACCAAACTGTCCAAAACTAGCTCCAGCCCCGAACACCAAGAATACTAAAAATACTAGAGCATTTGTTCTGACTGCAGAAGAAGTAAAGATGATCCTGGATGTGATCGCTGGTACGTTTTTAGTTAATGATATTTTTGCTAAAGTATTATTTGACTCTGGTGCAAACCAAAGCTTTATTAATACTTCATTTTGCAAACTTCTCAATCGACCATTAACTAAACTCCCACAAGAATGTCTCGTAGAAACCGCCAATGGAGAAACCATTAAGATTTCTGAAACCTTGCAGGGAGCAAGAATAGAATTTCTAAATCAAAAATTTATTGCAAACCTTTACCCAATGAATCTGGCAGGATTTGATGTTGTGTTAGGAATGGATTGGTTAATAGCCAATAAAGCCAGTATTTTATGTGATCAAAAGTCAATCCAAGTAAATTCACCAAAGGGTGAAACGATCACAATTAAAGGAGATAAGCCCTCTAGATCCACAAAATTCATCTCTGTAATGAAAACAGCCAGTTATGTAAGAAAAGGATCATTAGTGTATTTGATTTTCATAATCATTAACACTAAAGGAAAAGAACTGAAAGATATTCCAGTAGTATCCCAATTTTCAGATATATTTCCAGAAGAATTACCGGGACTACCTCCAGATAGGGAAGTCGAGTTCAGAATCCACCGACTACCAGGAACAACACCAATTGCCAAAGCACCTTACCGTTTGGCACCCGCAGAAATGCATGAACTGAAGAAATAGCTAGACGAATTGTTGGAGAAAGGATTCATACAGCCAAGCTCATCGTCATGGGGAACATCGATCTTATTCGTCAAAAAGAATGACGGATCAATGCGTATGTGCATTGACTACCATGAATTGAACAAAGTCATGATTAAAAATCGGTATCCATTACCGAGAATCGATGATCTGTTTGATCAATTACAAGGAGCTCGATTTTTCTCAAAAATAGACTTAAGATCATGATATCATCAATTAAAGGTACAGGAAGAGGACATTCCTAAGACCGCTTTCAGAACAAGGTATGACCATTATGAATTTACTGTCATGCCATTTGGTTTAACCAATGCCCCAGCCGCATTTATGGACATGATGAACCGAATATGTAAGCCATATTTGGATAAATTCATAATTGTCTTTATAGATGACTTACTCGAAGAGTAAAGAGGAACATGCAAAGCATTTGCACCCACTTCTAAGTTTATTGAGAAAATAAAAGCTTTATGCTAAGTTTTCAAAGTGCGAGTTTTGGTTAGAACAAGTACAATTTCTTGGGCATTTAGTCAATCATGAAGGAATTCATGTGGATCCCACCAAGATCGAGGCGATTACCAAATGGAAAACCCCTGAGTCACCAACTGAGGTTAGAAGTTTCTTAGGATTGGCCGATTATTATTGAAGATTTATTCGAGATTTTTCTAGAATAGCCATTCCTTTAACTAAGCTAACCTGTAAATCTGTTAAGTTTGAATAGGGACCAAAACAAGAAGAAGCTTTTAGAATTCTTAAGCAAAGACTAACCAACGCACCCATAGTAGCGTTACCTGAAGGAACTGAAGACTTTATAGTCTATTGTGATGCTTCTAAATTAGGTTATGGGTGTGTATTGATGCAACGTCAAAAGGTTATAGCCTACGCCTCTAGACAACTTAAGAATCATGAAGAGAATTATTCAACCCATGATTTAGAATTAGGAGCTATAATTTTTGCCCTTAAAATTTGGAGACATTACCTTTACGGTAGTAAGTTTACCATTTTCACTGATCATAAGAGTTTAAAGTATGTTTTCGGGCAAAAAGAATTGAATATGAGATAAAGACGCTGGATGGAGATACTTAGTGATTATGATTGTAATATCCAGTATCATGCAGGAAAGGCAAATGTAGTAGCTGATGCTTTAAGCCAAAAATATCACAAAAAACCAAAAAGAGTGCGTTCTCTTAAGTTAAACCTGCAGGTAGATTTAAATGAACAGATTAGAAAGGCACAAGAATCAGTAATCAAGGATGATACTGAGAAATTGAAAGGAATGATTAAGGAATTAGAACAAGGAACAGATGGAATTTGGAGATTCCATAAGAAAAGAATGCGGATGCCTAAATTAGGAAACCTACGCCACCGTATATTAGAAGAAGCCCATAAATCTAAGTATACGATGCATCCTGGAAGTGATAAGATGTATCAAGACTTAAGAAAGAATTTCTGGTGGATATGAATGAAAAAGGATGTAGCAGCATATGTTGCAAAGTGTCTAACCTGTTCACAAGTTAAAGCTGAACACCAGAAACCCTCAGGTTTGTTACAGCAATTGGAAATGCCTGTATGGAAATGGGAATTGATAACAATGGACTTTGTTACCAAATTACCCAAAACATGAAAAAGTAATGATACAATCTGGGTGATTGTAAATAGGTTAACCAAGTCAGCTCATTTCCTACCAATGAAGGAAACTTTTAATATGGAACAATGAGCTAAATTATATGTAAATGAAATAGTTTCATTACATGGAATTTCTTTATCAATTGTTTCTGACAAAGATAACCGTTTTACCTCTCATTTTTTGACAAGTTTCCAAAAAGCAATGGGAACCAAGTTAAATCTAAGCACCTCTTATCATCCTCAAACGGACGGACAAAGTGAAAGAACAATTCAGACAATGGAGGACATGCTTAGAGCTTGTGTAATTGATTTCGGAGGTAATTGATTTCGGACGGACCACTTACCATTGATAGAATTTTCTTATAATAACAGTTATCACACAAGTATCAATGCTGCACCATTCGAAGCACTTTATAGACGAAAGTGCCGCACTCCAGTTTGTTGGGCAGAAATTGGAGAAAAGCAACTATCCGGACCTGAGATAGTGCAAGAAACAACCGACAAGATTATCCAAGTCAAGGAACGACTAAAAGCAGCACATGATCGACAAAAGAGTTATGATGATAACAGACGGAAGCCATTAGAATTTCAGGTAGGAGAACTAGTGTTATTGAAAGTCTCTCCTTGGAAAGGAGTGGTAAGATTCATCAAGAGGGGAAAGCTAAGTCCCAGGTATGTAGGATCTTTTAAGATCGTTAGAAGAATAGGACATGTCGCTTATCAGCTACAACTGCCAGAGGAAATGGCAGGAATACATGATGTGTTTCATGTATCTAATCTCAAGAAATGTCTAGCTGATGAATCACTGGTAGTACCTCTTAAGGACATAGAGGTAAATGAGCAGTTAAAATTTGTAGAAAGGCCTCTACAGATTGAAGACAGAAAGGTCAAGAATCTCAAACATAAGAGATTAGTTCTGGTCAAAGTGAAATGGGACTCTAAAAGAGGACCAGAATACACATGGGAGCTTGAATCAGAAATGCCAAGGAAATATCCACACTTATTCCAGTAGACCTCGAGGACGGGTTCTAAAACAAGGTGGGGAGGATATAACAACCCTCCAAAATAATTCCGACACTCAAAATATCCCTATATGTCTTAAAATATACCCCGTATCCGAAAACTGAGCCCAAAATGCCATATATATTTAAAAATACAATAAAATCAAGTTTATGGGTCGCTCGCGAGCCGCCGCGACAGCTAGGAGATCAGACGACACCCTGAGGTGCCACGTTTCGCCACTTGTCGAGCCTATATTCGTGACTGAGCAACCCTACCATCCTACACCCCTACGTCTCGGGCCGCGAAGGCTAAGCCTTTGGCTTACGCGGGCCGCGAGGAACTTGAAATCAGCTCCCATAAATTGGGAGCTTCGGCAGTCATTTTCCGGCCCTCAATTTCAAAATCTCTATCTCAATTCTGAATAGTAGGCATTATAATCGGGTATATACCCCCTAAATAACGAAGTTCTGCCTCGTTGTAAGTATTATAACCCCCGATTACGTATTAGATACGCTGCTCGATTGATCCAGGGTTCTGTAACGGTTGTCGTGGTTCTGCCCGACGTAGTCGTTGGAATGCCGTCTCGGGGAGGGTATTACTAATGTAAATATTGGGTTATTATACTAACGCGTGTGCATTTGTGTGTTTAATAGATAATCACCAGGAAATCCTTAAGGAAAACCCTAAGATATCAATGTGAGTAATCTCCTTTTTGTAAACTGTTTTTTACAAAACCTTAAATAATTTATAATGTGATTAATAGTGATTGAGTCTTTGTAGTTCTTCAATTACTGCCGGTATGTTGGGGTTTTGTATACAAAATGTGGAACACGTTACCATTGGACAAAGAGTTAGCCAATGTGTAATATGACCCACCAGTCAGGATTGACAGTACTGAATGAGTAATTGTGTAGAAATAAACATTGTAATCGCTCTCAATACTGTTAAAGGATAAAACTCTTCTTGATTAAACTGGGATTCACTCACCAGTAATTTCCCACTGCCAAAATGTTTTTAAACGCGTTTCAGGTAACAAAATGTGAAAGCCAAATAGAAGCCAGCTGGACAGCACTGAAGGCTTGAAAAAAGTGGCTATAAAAGTTACCTAAATAAAGAAGATGTTTTATTTTCAATAAATTAGGGTTTACCCCTATAAATCCGTTTGTAATAAAAACTTGGGTTTTATCCCAATGTGTTTATTTATATAAAATGTGGTATTTTACTCTGATAAAATATTTCCTAACTACGGTCCTGATGTAATTTCCGCTGCCAAAATGATAAACACCGATACCACTAGATCTGGTCTCGCGGCCGCCCGTTCCCGGGACAAATAGGGGACGAGGGTTGCGACAAGTGTCTTGCCAATTTGCATGCGGTTGGTTGAACCTGCCACTCCAGCGGTTTCCAAACTGTCTTCCTCTGCCTGAATTGTTGTCATGATGTGTAAACATCAATCTATCTTGGCTATCTCCCAGGTTTCCTTTCTTTAACCTTAGCCTTTCTTCATAAGTCTTTAACCTTCCGACTGCTTCTTCTAGCGTCATTGTGTCTAGATCGGAGTATTGTTCCATGGAGGCGACAATCTGAGTAAACTTATCTGGCACGACATTTAGGAGTTTTCGTACAAGAGTCGGTTGACTCACTGTTGTCCCTTATTCACTTGCCCCATTAACAACATCGTTTATCTTTGCGGAGAAAGAGTCCACAGTGTCATCTTCTTTCATTTGAATTAATTCAAATTCTAACATTAGTGTATGCCAACGAGCCTTTTGTACCCGATCCACACCAATGTGTCTTGTTTTCAAATTTTTCCAAATTTCTTTGCAGTCTTGCAACTTGCAATATAACATCTTCTGGTATTGCTTGGAACAGATAAGCAATTGCTGAATTATCTTTATTAACATCCGTTTGTGTATTTTCTGCCGGTTCAATCGTTTCCCAAAGTCCATTCGCTTTTAAAATTGTTTTGATTCGAATTTCTCAAATCATATAGTTTGTCGGTTTCAAAATTGGACCCTGAAACTGGGAAAGAGAACTTCCCTCCTTTTGAATTACAATTTATGGAGTTGGTCTGGTTGTTCCTGACATAACTTCTGACCGAACAATATTCACTTTTCAATAAGCTTTATTTTTCCTTGGTTCACTAAACCTTTAATCCTTAACCTGCTATTTCGTGAAACGCGTAATAACTAAACTTTCACCGAAAATAAAACCTAGATTTCTAACCCCTGGTTCGATACCCTTGAACCAAAAATAAAACTAAAGTTGCGAATTGAAAAGAATAATAAAAGCTGATCGTGAAAACCCTACGATTCGATGCGCCTAGAGCTTGATTCTCTGATATCAATTGTTGCCCAGAATGATCTTTGATATCTAGAACGTGAAATAAAATAAACTTTCATATAACTTGAATTTGAATACAATGGAATGTTTTACAAATGAGAAATTTATCCCTATTTATAGCTTCTAATGGATGCGAGTGAGTAGACGTGTCCTTTGATGAAGAGTCGTGTCTCTAGATCTTGTGGTTGTAATTAAACACGAATAGTTGTGTCTCTTGATCAAGAATCACGTCCCTTATCTTCTTCCTTTGTTGCCGCCGATCCAAAGAGTGTGACCCAAGGGACACATCGATTCCCTTGGGGTGTCGGTTACAAACTTCTTACTTGACACTTTTGGTCCCCAAACTTCATAACTACCATTAAACTTACTTTATACTAAATACTATTTAACCCTTGTACTTGGATATGTATGATTAGCGTTTCATTATTAACATTTGGCAATTGTCTGTTATACATATAGAATCATTGCAATGATAAATAGAACCACTACGTTGATTCATACTAACCTACCCATGTAATGTACATAACTGTTGCTATACAAGAAAAATTACCTTATAAAAGCTATACATAATATACATAGTACGTATATTTATGGGGGATCTTATATAATCCAATATTCCCCCTAAGCTAGATCGGGTGTATTCCAAGCTTTCGGTTAAAGACTCACACTTGTAGTGCTTTAGTGAAAATATCGGCACTTTGATCCTGTTGGAATAACTCAGAACATGTATCAAGTTTATCCGGGTCAAGTAGCCTGTGGGTAGGATATGGGCAAATGGTTCAAGTTAAAAAGAGACGTTGCATGGAATAAGAGGTTAGTTGTGTATGATCACGTCGCCTAGCTCCAACATTAGTTTTCCAAGTTTATAGGAATTATCAGTTGTTTTACCTTGTTATTTAAGCAACGAATGCCCTAGCTTTGTTTTTATCCTTTTTTCCAATCAGTCAAAGTAACTATTAGTTGTGCCGACTAGTTTGCTAATAAAGAAAGTTGCTTTCGATCAATTCTTGTTATTATTATCTTTGTGATATTCTAATTATATGCCAACAATTGGTATCGGAGCGAGGGTTTGTGTATGCCAAAGATAATTCGATTAAACACCATTAACATCGTAACTTCCACATCAAACACCCAAAATGAAAACGGAACCATAGCCATTCAATGGCCACTACTAATCTCTACAAACTATACTACTTGGGCCACCAAGATGGGGGAGTCCTAGATGCCTAAGGATTGTAGGAATTTGCAGAACCAGATACTGATATAGTTGTAGATGAGAAGAAAAGCAAATTGACTAGAGCTTTCATATTTCAGGCGATACCGGAGGACATTCTATTGTAGGTGGCAAAGAAAAAGAATACTAATGAAATCGGGGATTCTCTGAAGGCTCGTTACTTGGGAGCAGAGATAGTGCAGAAAGCATGTCTCAATACTCTCAAGAGTGAGTTTGAGGGATTAAGAATGAAGGAGGGGGAATCTATTGATGAGTATGCCGAAAAATTATCAGTGATGATTTCCGGGTACATCAGTCTTGGTGAGACATTAACATATAGTGAACTAGTCAGGAAGCTACTAAAAAGTTCATTCATTTTATGGCATCAATGGAACAGTATTCTAATGTAGACAAAGTGGCGTTTGATGAAGCGATTGGCCAACTCAAAGTATATGAAGACAGACTCAAGCTGAGACAAAGCCATGCAACAGGTGATTGAAGTTTGTTGTTTATCAAGTCAGAGAACCAAACAACACAAAAGAGATTTAGTAGAGGTTCCAGCAACAATGGAAGGGGCCATGGATCTTGTAATGATCTAGGTGGTCGTGTTGGTTCAAGAGGAAGAGGATCAAGCCGTGGTCGAGGCTATCGATCAATACATGGTGCACAACAAGAAAACTCGAATATAAGAAAGAAGAAAGCCAAGAAGCACATACAATGTTTTACATGTCCAAATTATTGATATTGCTTCTGAATGCAAAATGAATAAAGAGAAAGCTGATGAAGTACACTTGACTGAAAAACATGATGATGAACCTGCCTTGATGCTTTCAGTAATTGGTGAAGAGCACCCTACCATGGACTTAATGAAGAAAAGGTGTTCCCAAATAATCTAGGTTCCTTAACCACAGATGGTGACATAAGAGATGAAATGGGGTGTATTTTTTCGTTGTTGGTTGCATACAATGTAGTTTGTGGTGTAAATGTCCCTATATCGTCACTCTCATTCTCTATCATCACTCTCATTCTCTTGAGGTTGGAGTTCACCACCCATTGAAATGCATGAATTCTATGTCTTCTGATTGTTCATCCCTACTTGTGCTTACATCAACACATCTATGCTAATTTTTTTAATCAAATCAATAACTTTAATTCACATCAAATGCACTTTACATCAATATCGCAGGTAAGCGAGCAACAAGCTGTGCCGCTACCCCTTTCTGAATAGCAAACCCTAGCCTATTAAAGACAAACCCCTGCCCCCCTGTTGATGAGCCATTGCTGTGGACAACCTGTTGGACCCTAGTCAGCAAACGGATAGCTTCTGGAGCTAGGGATCCAAAGGTGTCGAAGGCGAAGGGGACAAATGCATGTTGGTTATCAGCACATGCTTTAGCGTGTTTATCCACCTTTTTTGATTCTGCTTTCCTTACAGCTTGTCCTGCTACAAACCCGTTTTCCCTTAAACCAGCTAAGGGGGAGACTCCTGTGAGATCTACACAAGCATGTTTCCCTCCCGCCCAGCCAAAGACGAGCAGGTCCGCTGGTCTCAATGTAGATCTCCCTTCCATGGGGTCTGTAAGGAAATTCACAGGGGCCTCCTTCTTGGCAGAAATCCGCGCTCTCCTCAAGATGTCCCCCAGAACATCCCTCACCCAGTCATGCAGGTATTTGAAACTAGGGAGCTCCTTGCAATGAACAGCATGCTCCCAGTATTTATCCATGCAGGCTTTACGGCAGATTGGGCAGGTTTCGTCTTTTGGATACATAGGGATCATCAGCCGGTATTTGAGGATAGCCCTGTACTCAACAGCCGACATGCATTGCCCCAGCCCCTCGATCGGGATAACAGTCAAAAAGTCTTGAGCATGGGGGCCTTTCAAGCACTCAATCACCGCCTTCTGGCGGGGAGACATATCAAATGTTTCTCACAAACTCCGAGCAATTTTCTCAAATAGAGCATTCGCCAAAGTTTTTTGTGGCTTTGGGGGGGGGGGGGGGGGCGGTGTCCATATTAGAGAAACCGCCAATGTCAAATTCTGGAAGAGAGACACTTAAATACTTGAGGGCCTGTTGGTAGTCTACATCAAGCTTAACAACCCCACTGTTCCGAAGGATATGGTCTTGCAATACACACGACTGAGCTCTAAACGCCACAAAAGCATAAACTCCAACATCCCGAGCTGAGAGGAGGCCCAAACCACCCAGATGCATCGGCAAAGATGCCAAACGCCACTGAAGGTCACCAAAGTAGCCCCCCCCCCCCCCCCCCCCCCCCCCCCCCGCAAACAACAATGTCTTCAAGGAATATGATAGGCTACCAAACATCCTTAAGTGTTCTACACTAGACTTCAGTCCCTCCATGCTTCTTGAGAAGGCAAATCGGCACACTCTTTGTGGTGGTTCTATTTAACAAATAGGTTACACATGCTATTGCTTCTGCCCAATAAATACTTGACAAACTAGCATAATCTACTGAGATTCTTTGAAAGTGCATTCTTATCCCTAATATGTGAATTATCCCAGTAATATCTTGGTACAGAAGATACAATACCTTCTCATCCTTCCTTAATTTGTTTTCCTTATAGCCATTTACAAGTGCTGGTGTTCCTTTGGTTGGTTCCATTACAATACTCAATAAATCCTGCGATTCGAATAAGACTTTCATTTTAATGCTCCAGTGATAATAATTTTGTCCGTTTAGCTTAGGAAGTTGAGTTCGGATGGCATTATTATGTTGATTAACAAAATTAAAAAGTTGTGTTGATTGATGATCTTTACCAAGCCAATGTAATGCACAAGCAAATGAATACTTTAATAACTGGATTCATTTATGGCATTCATGTTGTGTTTTACTTTAGCCAGCCAAGATAATCCTAATAAGTTTACATTTATTTTCATTCTAATAATAATAAGCTTAAGTTGCTTATTTAATAGAGATGACAAGAAAGATAGGAGTTTATACAACTTCAACCTTCCAAGTCTTCGGGGACTACCACTCCGTCCAAGTTGTGGATTCTTTTGCAAGACGATACTATAACACTCTCTGCCATTCTCCACAAAATACTTACCAACTTTACAAGGATGAAAGCATCCTATCCCGTCCAGGGGACCATGGAATGCATTCAATTACAACTATCAAGGTATGCAATCAAGAAACACTTAGTTTGGTCTATGAGTAATTAATGAATTAGAACTTGCACTATCAATATTTCTTCTATTTTAAGCAGTTTTGATAGTAGTAATTTGTTTGCTCTAGGGGTGCATAAATTTGCATAACACACGTATACATTTGGTTTTGGTTCAGGAAATAGAAAAGGAGATAGCACTTTCTATTATGACGAGCACGACTATCATTCTGTTCGCTATGCATGCTCAAGAAACGATAGGAAAGTCTATTATCGTTGGTGTCACAGGCTTGTTAACCAAAGATGGCATGTCAAAAGGCTTCTCCCAAAACCTCTTATTAGCACCACAACCTAGAGGGTTTTATGTGAAAAATGACTTCCTTTGGTTTACAGATATGAGCCATCTTGTCCTCATTGGCATTGGTATATATAATTTGTCATGTTATCTATTTACTCCAGACGGGTGTATTCTGGTTTCATATTATCAAATTTCCTGTTTTGTTTAGTGGAATACAATGTGGTTTCTATGGAAGAAAATGACACCTCTAGAGATGAAGATGTTGATGCTCTCAATCGAATTGAAAGCTCAACCGTTGTCCCCTCACTAGCATCCGAGCAGATTTTGGAAAATAATAGCTCAAACATTGTTCCTGCGACAACCAAGTCATCCACTGTCATTCAGGCTCAGGAAGGTATCTCCGGATAACATTTATATGAACCAAATTCTTTGGTTATTTTCACTTTAAGTGGTGGCATTGATTTTGCACTAAACTCTCTTTTCATACACATTGTAGCTAAGATGATCTTAGTAAAAGACTTACCACCACAGGTCGATCGTAAATCACTGGCCCTTGCACTTAAGGATTTCGGACCTGTCAAGTATAGGAACATCCAGATTAGAAAATATTATGTATGATCAAGCTTATTTTTTCTTTCTTGTCTCTAACAATGTTGTATATAATATTTCTGAGACATAAATGTTGTGTAGGATGGTTATCATTATGCTCTTGTGGAGTTCAAAAACCCAAGAGCTGCAAACCTAGCTGTTCAGGTATGTACTTAAAAAAAAGAGGTACCTTTTGGTGATTTGATGAAAAACTGTTTTATCCTAACTACTTAAAAGTCATAACTATTATTCAACATTAGGCTTATAGTTACAAGTTTTGTTTTTCTTTTATTGTAGGCTGGCTCTATCAGTTTGGATGGTCGCGAATGCTTTGTTGAACCTAAGAAAGCTCATATTAATTAGATATTGAATGCATGCCCAGCTTTTGTTGAGTTATTTTCTTCTCCACATGTTCTTGGGTTACAATTTAAAGTTTTTTTTTTCTTTTTTTCTATTTAACTGCTTATGTTTGATCAAAGCTACAATTCAACTTGGGTTACAATTTAAAGTTTTTTTTTCTTTTATCTATTTAACTGCTTATGTTTGATCAAAGCTACAATTCAAAATTTAACTAATATTGCAAACATACGTAAAAATTGTAGATATACTATTAAATTATTTGTGGTGTCATCTGATTCTTAAATTCGGTTAGACTAGTGGACCAGTAAGATAATCGGTTTGTTGTCCTCTCTAGTTTGAAAACATTACCTACGTATACGAATATGTGAAAACCATTTTAGGACACACGTAAAACCAACTTATGACCAAATGTAGCATCAAGATACATATGTGCGATATCTTTTGTTAAGACCGCCAATTCTAACAAACATGAAACATTTCGAGTGGTTCATTGTTGTGGCATGTGGGTGAGAAGAGAGAGATGTTTGGTGCGATGAGTGATGTGAAAACGAGATAAAAGCCCGTTCAAGATGATGTAAACAATTACAATAGAAACAAATATAGTATATAATCATAAGATTTTGCGAAATATTTAATGCAGCACATCCGTTGTAAATGTACTCTAACAACAATAAATCTTTTTTTAACGGAAAGGAACGACGTTCCAACTACCGTGACACCGGGCGCTCACTACAAGAATGGTACACATTTAGCGGCGACACCTTTAGCGGCGACAGGCCAGCTGTCGCCGCTATTGGTCGATCCGCGTCAAACACATTCCCCAGCCGTTGATCAGTATTCTGATCTAATGGTTGGGGATTCAAGAAGCAATACCGGCGACAGGCAACGATTAATAGCGGCGACACTGGGTCTCCGCTAAAGGTTTGTGTCAGACTTTAATCCCTAGCCACAGAAATCTTATCCTCTTTAACCCTAGTTAGCATATTACCGGCGACACATAAGTCAATAGCGGCGACAGGTTGTCGCCGGTATTGATCTTTCCGTAAAAGCACCCACAGCGCCATTTTCTTCCCTCCTGCTTCATTTTCCCCCCAAAAATCAGCGAACCACCGCCGTAGAAGCGCGTTTTTTGCCGAAATCGGTGAGTTTAACTTTGTTTTTCTTAAATCTCTTCTCTATTTTGTTATTTACATGTTATAGGCTTTAATCTTTGCTCGTTTTTGTGTATATTTGTGTTTATGGAAGAATATTCGGATCACCACCATCTCTTCTCCGGTCACCACCGAAACTTCTCCGGCACCACCTCGTCTCAGTGGTCTTAGTCTACTTGAAACCTGAAAAAAACGGTTAGTTTTATATGTATTTTTTTAAAGTTTAGAAATTCTATAATTTTTGGTTTAGGATGTAAATATGTCGGTGAAAATGTGTATGTTAGTATGTATAATTTTGACGATTTATGTTAGTGTGTATAATTCTAAAATGTGTATGTTAGTATGTATAATTTTTAGTTTAGGATGTAAATATGTTTAGAAATTGTATAATTTTTAGTTTAGGATGTAAATTGTATTATTTTTAGTTTAGAAATTGTATAATTTTTAGTTTAGGATGTAAATAAGTGTATGAATGAATGTATGTATGTATGTAGGTGTATGTTAGTATGTTGGTGAAAAATGTGTATGTTAGTATGTATGTTTGTATAAAGTATGCAAATGTGTATGTAAGGATGAATGTTTGTATGTCAAATGTATAATGTAGGTGTATTTGAAAAAAAATGAGTATATGAAAGTCTATTTATTTGTGTATGTAGGTGTATGTAAGCATGTATGTGGGTATGTAAGTGTTTGAATGAATGTATTTATGTAGGTGTATGTTAGTATGTTGGTGAAAAATGTGTATGTTAGTATGTATGTTTGTATAAAGTATGCAAATGTGTATGTAAGGATGAATGTTTGTATGTCAAATGTATAATGTATGTGTATTTGGAGAAAATGAGTATATGAAAGTCTATGTATTTGTGTATGTAGGTGTATGTAAGCATGTATGTGGGTATGTAAGTGTATGAATGAATGTATGTATGTAGGTGTAAGTGTATAAATTTTATGGTTTTGATCAAAATGTGTGTTTGTTTATGTGTAGGTTTGAAAAAAATGTTAAAGTTTGATAATTTGTATATTTGTGTTTAGGTTTTTAAACATTTATATTTAAATTTGACAAATATATATTAGTTAGGAAATGCCCTCTTTATATTAAAATCATCATTTAAAACATAACGAACATAGAAAATACCCGCCAAAATTGAAATCATCATTTCAAACATAACGAGCTAAGAAAACACCCAATTGAAATTGAAATCATGATTTAAAACATAACGTTCCGCCCAAAATTTAAAATAATCATTAAGAACATAACAAGCTTAAAAAACTGTGCCCGTGTTTGAATTAATCATTTTAAACATAGCGAGCTTAGAAATACCCGCCCGAAATTGATTTAGAAATTAATTTTGGGTTGTCCCCGTTTATCTTGGGACTGCTTTTTGAATACTTTATCTCATTTAGGATGTGAATGTGTATTACATGATTGTTTGTTTAAGAAGGATTCGGTTATCATTTTCTCTTTGCTCCTCGGGTATATATATCATTACATATATACTTGGGAGCTAAGAGGAAATGCTGCCGAATTTTTCTTAAACAAACAATCATGTAATACACATTCACATATGAGATAAAGTGTTCAAAAAGTGGGTTTAGCAGCCTACCCTTGTCTTGTTAATCCTAAATTAGATTTTCTTTCAGTTGCATAATGCCTATCGATAAAAGTTGGATTGATTCCCCACGTCATTCACCTCAATACAAGCAAGGACTCGAGTCATTTATCGAGATGTGTGAAAGAGTGATAAAAAACCACGATGAAGTTAGATGTCCGTGTACCAAATGTAAAAATTCCGGCTTGTTATCTATGGCAGAAATGAAATACCATTTGCGTATTAACAGTTTTTGGAAGGAATACACGAAGTGGACCTATCACAGGGCCACAACTCCAATTGCAGAAGTAAACGATGTTGCGCCACAAGACGGTATGGTAAACGTTATTGAATACATTAGGGGGGAGCGTATGGAAGAAGATACATACCTTAACCAAGAGAACTCGAATGGAGATAGTAGCGGTGTTGTTGATGATTTTGAAGACCTGGTAAAGGAAGCTGAAATAGAATTATATCCTGGTTGTACCAAGTTTTCTTCTATCGACTTTTTAGCAAAGCTTTTGAATATAAAGGATATGTACCATTTTCAAAATGAAGGAGTAGATCGACTCCTCTCGTTGTTGCGAGAGTCAATGCCAGAAGGCAACAAGATTCCCCCTTCGTATTATGTAGCTAAGAAGACATCTAAGAAGATTGGTTTGGCATATGAGATGATAGATGTGTGCACAAATGATTGTGCTCTCTTTTGGAAAGAAAACGAGTCCTTGCAAAATTGTCCCGTTTGTAATGAGAGTCGATGGGTCGATAAAGACACAAAAGGCACGAAGGTGGCTCGTAAGGTGTTACGATACTTTCCTTTGACGCCTAGACTACGACGTTTGTATTGTTCAAGGCACACAGCGAAAGATATGATATGGCATAGTACCGGACGATCGGAAGATGGGACTATGCGTTATCCAGTTGATGGATCTGCATGGCAAGACTTTGATAAAAAGTACCCAAACTTCGCGATGGAGCCACGAAATGTTCGCTTAGGGCTTGCAGCTGACGGTTTTAATCCCTTTATCAACGGTAGTGGATCCTCGACTCATAGCACGTGGCCGGTTATACTCACCACATATAATCTGCATCCTTGGCTATGCATGCGAGAGTCCACATTCATGTTGACCTTGTTGATTCCTGGCCCTAAATCACCGGGGAAAGACATGGACGTTTTCCTTAGACCGTTAGTGGATGAGCTTAAGCAATTGTGGCAGACAGGTGTACGTACTAAAGACGCAGCAACAAACACATACTTCACAATGAAGGCGGCGTTGTTATGGACCATAAATGACTTTCCAGCCCGTAGTAGTCTATCAGGTTGGAGCAGACAAGGCTACATGGCATGCCCAACATGTAACCAAGACACTCCTTCAATACGTGTAACTGGTAAATGTGCTTATGTTGGTCATCGCCGGTTCTTAGATGCCAACCATCCTTGGAGAACAAGTCTCGACTTTAACGGGAGACCCGAGACCCGAGACCCTCCGAGACAGTTTAGCCCAGCTGACATAGAAGCTCAACTCGGTCGTTTAATTAATCGTCTACCAGGCAAGCATCCAGATTTTGGAGGTGGGAGGATAACCCGGTTAGATTTCGAGTTGAACTGGTCCAAAAGAAGCATATTTTTTGACCTTGAGTATTGGTCTTCTCTGCAGCTGAAACATAACTTAGATGTAATGCATATAGAGAAAAATGTGTGCGACAGCTTGCTCGGTACTCTTCTAATGAACGATAAGAGCAAAGACACGCCAAATGCGCGGTCCGACTTGGAAAAACTAAACATTCGGCCGACACAATGGCTGAAACAATCGGGTGGCAAGTTCTTAAGTCCCCACCCAAAGTACTCATTCAAGTCCGATGATCGAAAACTTTTTTGTCAGTTTATAAAAAATGTTAAATTACCAGATGGGTTTGGATCTAATATCAGTAAGAGGGTGACAGATAACAATGCTAGCATTACCGGGTTGAAATCTCATGACTGTCATATCCTCATGCAACGTTTGATACCGATTGGGGTTAGAGGGCTTTTGACTAAAGATACATCTACACCAATAGTAGACCTTTGTATGTTCTTTAAGCAACTTTGCTCTAGAACACTATCGGTGGATGATATGAAGAAAGCAAAGGATGACATTGTTACCATCTTATGCAAGTTAGAGATGATCTATCCACCTGCGTTTTTTGACATTATGGTTCATTTACTTGTGCATTTACCTGATGAAGCGATTGCGGGAGGTCCAGTAGCTTTTAGATGGATGTATCCATTTGAAAGGTACATGAAAAACCTAAAGAACTATGTCAAAAACCCGGCAAGGCCTGAAGGTTGTATAGCTGAACGTTATGTGTTTGAAGAAGCTCTAACATTTTGTTCAATGTACCTTAAAGATGTTCAGACTAAGTTCAATCGCCCAGATAGAAACGCTGATGTCGTTGTTGAAAAAAGAAAGTTATGGGTGTTTGAGTCCAAATGTCGTCCTGTTGGCGCAACAAAGGACAAATATCTATCATTCATCGAAAAAAGCAAGATGGAATGGTTTGTCCTCGAAAATTGCGCAGAAGTTAGGGAGTACATGAAGTGAGTGCTTCTATCTTTAACTTTTCATAATCTGTTAATTCGTATTTTTCATTCCTTTCTTATATTTGTCATCAATGTAGTGAATTCAAACATACACATCCCCAAGATGATCTTAAAACCAAATTTTCGGGATGGTTTCTCCATAAGGTATAATACATATATAACACCCATTACTCTACACTTGCTAGGTAATACATATATAACAAACATTATTACTCTATATTTGTTAGGTACATTCGATGAAAACACAAAATTCTCCAGAATTCCACCCGGAGTTGTATGCTCTTTCAATTTGTGCGAAAATGACTGCATACACTTACACTGCTTGCATAGTCAACGGTGTTAGGTTTAAGACACTTGAACGTGATGCAAAATGCACAACGCAAAACTCTGGGGTGGAAGTGGTTGGAGAGAACGGTGTGAAATTTTATGGCCAATTAGAAGAAATTATTGAGTTGCGTTATACAAATAATTATTCCACTGTCCTATTTCGGTGCAAGTGGTTTGATACTCGAAAGGGTGTAAACCATGACAATAATATCACCAGTATAAGCACTGAACGTGAATGGGACAAAGACGATCAACTCATATTTGCTTCGCAAGCCAAACAAGTGTTCTTCATCCAAGAAACGTCTCGAAACCAAAAAAACAAACATAGGTGGGTAGTCGAAAATGTTAATCATCGAAGAATTTGGGATCGGCCATTAAGTGATGATGACCGCGTCAATAAGGTTCAAAATGTTGACAAAGGCTTAGAAGATAATGACATTGTCGACAACAACTCTTCATCTGACTGTCCACTTGTCATTGACTTGACCCAATACTTTCAAATTGGATCTTCTCATGTTACTGGGGGTGAGCCTTCAATTGAAGTTGATCCCCCAACGGCTACCGTCGATGAAGTGTTTGAGGTCGAGACTGATTGTGATGAGGTCGAGGCTGATTATGATGAGGATGATCCCGATTATGTGGAGTCTGACTAAAAGAAAAGTTATTGTAATTTATATTGATTTGTAATTGATAAACACTTGTTTGAAATATTTATTTGAATTTGAGTTACCGTTGTTGTACTTTCGCTTAATTTGTATTAGATACACATGCTGTAACATTTGTAACTTTATAGGGATTATGTTTTCGATATTGTTGATATTCGCGTATCTGATGGCTGATGTGGCCCCCTGGGGACATGGGGGTGACGGCGCTGGTGATCCACCGATTCCTCCTGGTGGATTTCGTGGCACACACGAGACAGACGGTAAGTCTTTTACTAAATTATTTTGTAGTCCTTATATTTTTTATATTATAAATGTTGTTACTAATTATTTTTGTTTTAATTGCAGCGGTTCCCCCGAAGAGGGTTAGGGGGAAAGCTAAAAACGAGAAACTTCGGCGTCTAGTAAAAGCGGGGGGGCCTGTATCGCTTACGTTTGACAGACAGGTCACGTTTACCCCTGTTGGTAAATCACGAGACATGTTTTCAAGGGAGGCCGGCATCTATATGTGGCAGACCATCCCGTTTGATAAAATTGGATGGGATAATGTTGAACAACATTACAAGGATGCCGTCATGAACCACTTACGGGTAAATAAGTTATCAAATATTTAAGCACATGCAAATCTAATTTATATATGATATTTTAACTTTTTTATTTAATTTGTAGGAAAATTTCAATTTTGATGAAGTGGAACGTGATATAGAGGCCAAAAACTTGAAGGGTGGTATTAGGAGTGTGCTTATGAAGCGGTACAATGACCGCAAGTATGAAGCTAGACAATTATTTGATAGCGAGGGAGGTTACGATGATCTTGAGAGTGCAAGGGCATACCATCCCAAGGATATGCCCTATGAAAACTGGTTGAGAACCATCGAAGGTTTCCGGCAAGAACAATATATTAAAAAAAAGCAAGGCCAACACACTAGTACGCGAGAAACAACAATTCCCATACCGTGGGGGGACATCGTCGTACGGTAGCACCGCCTATAAAAATGTAATGTTTTATGTATGTGTGCGTGTGTGTAAGCTTTTGTTTATTTAATGTCTAATCTAAGTTTAATGTTAAACAGGATATGGATTGGGTACCTACGTATGCTAAAACCCACACGGAAAATCAAGGGAATTGGGTTGATCCGGTTGCTGAACAAAATTACGTAAGTATTTCTTTTAAGTATTATTTTCTATAACAAATATATATATATATATATATATATTTAATCATCTTCGTAAAATACAGCGGAACATACAACAGGCCACAAGTGAATGGAGCGGTGAGGGTCCGCCAATTGCCCCGTATCAGGAAGCATTGGGTGAGCGGCGAGGATGGTACCGCGGGATGGGGCCTAAACCTTCTTCCAACACGTCCTCGCACTCGTCATCTAACATGTCGTCTTCGCAAGCTCGGACGCAAGAACCCTTTTCCGAGGTAAACTACGCAATTTATAAAATGACAAACGAACGCATGTTTCCTTGTTAAATATATGTTGGTAGCGTTAATTAATATGCTAATATACGTTTTGCTATCTATTATTGTAGGATTTTGTTAACAGCCTGTTTCAAACCCCGTCATTTTTTAACCAACTTAACAACTATCTTGCTTCACAAGGAAAAGGAAAAGGAAAGTCAAAAGACTACGATTCTGACAACTTATTCGATAATGAATCCGACGATGAAGCCAACGATAACGATAACGATGAGTGACTTGTTTTTAATGTATGATTTAGATTTAAACGTTGTAGGATTATAATGTACGACTTAAACGTAGTTTTTAATTATATTACCTTTAGTATATGTTCGTGGCGTATGTTTGTGTTGTTTGAAATAGCAGGTTTTGTTTGTTCGGCCGAAAAAAGCGGCTGGGTGCTGTAAATACAGCAGCTGTATTAAAAAAAAAAAGACTTTTAGCGGCGACATTTGTCGCCGCTATTGACATACAACCTTTAGCGACGAAGTTCAATACCGGCGACCCTTTAGCGACGACATTTGTCGTCGCTAAAGGTCGAAGATCAATACCGGCGAAGATTAGTTTTACCGACGACAGGGGACCAATAGCGGCCAATCAATACCGGCGACACATTACCGGCGACGTGTCGCCGCTAAAAGTCAATACCGGCGACAAAATGGGTCAATACCGGCCACGACTGTCGTCGCTAAAGGCGGCTTGTTCTTGTAGTGGCTGTGCCGCTGTGGCCAAGGCCTAAGGTCGACTACTCGACCGCCGCCAGCTCCTTGGCTCTCCCAGATGCACGGAAACCCGACCTTCACCCGCCCAAAGGCACGACAGTGGAATAATCGGTAAAACCTCGCCTCCCATCCAAGACGAACCGGCGCCACCCGTATTCAGTCTTCACCTGGATGCCATAGAAAATAATGGGAAGAGTGAGACATTTACAATAAAGACATTTACCTTGAGGGGAACCTATTTATTCCATTCAAAGGAGAAGAGATTATTGGAGAGACAATGACGATTTATAATGGATCGGATGGATTTAACTGAAAAGTAGCAGTGTGATTCTCCAGCCCTTAACCTTTTTTTTAACGACAATTTTCCTTTTATTCCTGTTGTATGAGGGATTTAAACCCAAGACTTCCCCCTTCCAACCCTTAACCATTTGTTCGGTAGATCGGAGATAACAATGCTTATGAGAAGAGAAGTATAGAGACACAATTCTAATAATGATTGATGATTATAATACATACATATGTAACTATATATTTCAAATGTTATACACACATACTTTGGTTCGGTTTACACAGTTGGTTTCAAGTTCCAAACTCACCGAATGAACTATTTGGATCTCAAGCCGTCAAACCAACCGACTTGCCTGATTTGGAAGGTTCAGTTGGTTACAACGATTTATCAACACCTTTAGTGTCCACATTTTTGTTTTCTTGTTAGCCCGTCCACTATCAACAATCCTTTTACGACTATGCAAGCTAGCTTCAAGATGACCGTATCGGCGTGGTCCTAATCAGGGGCGGACCTAAAGAAGGTCCAGGTGTAGCACGGGCTACGGCTCAACTTTTTTCCGGTAGTGTAATTTTTATTTTTTATTTTTGATTTTTAAACAACTACGAGGACACCGCTCAATTTTTTTTTACAAACCAATAATAAGCCCGGTTGGTGATGATGATACAAAGCCAAATAACTAAATAATAGCACATTAGATTAGCCCAAATAATCAAATACTAGCCTAAATAACTAATTTTTTTTTTGAAATTGAAGCTTGTCAAGACGGATTTACGCAATCGAATCGGCCCGGAATTTTTGAACAATGCTACGGTTTGTGCGGTCGAAAAGAATTTTTTACTTTATTTATTTATTGTTGTTTTTTAAATATTTATGATTGCATGGTAAAAAAAAATTTGGATACTCCTGAGTTAATGTTCTAGTTCCGCCACTGGTCCTAATCCTAATCTTTGCATCATGTATCATAAATTGTTTAGATGTCATCTCGATCTGCCGGCCTTTTTTGACCCTTCGTGTTCACGCACAAGAAAAAAGTAAAAAAAAAAAAAAAAAAGGCGGTTCGAGTTTTCCTTCCTATATATTTAAACAATATAAAGATGCTTATTTTAAATCTCATATGCTTTTCCGAATATAATACAAATTATATATTCAAGAAACACTTCTAAAAGCATTATGTTTTTCAGACATAGGATCTGACATCTTTTCAAGAATTCGAAGAGCCAACTTGCCTGGAATAATGGTGAACAATGGTGTAGATATAAGTAGTCCTTTGTTTGATGCCGTCATAAATTAGTAGACCATAATTTGCAAATGTGTGAGTATTTTACATGTATGTGTTTCTACTTATATATTATTATATAGGATGGGAGTTAGCTACAAAGTTCCATTTTTCTACAAAGTGTAAAAACTCATAAAACACCATAATGTTAACCATAAACACACTCAAAACCCACAAATAACAAAGTAAAGTTTATTAAAACGACATATTTGTAGGCTTTGTGTTGTGTTTTGGATGATAAGGATTTGATTATCAAATGACTAACATTAGTGTGTTTTATGTTGATTATCATGTTGTGTTTTATATTCATAGTTCTACGATGGTGTGTTTGAAGTTTTATGGACTATTAGGGTTTGGATATTGTGTTTTGGTGATTTTCACTCTGTTGTTTGTGAGTTTTGAATGTGTTTTATGCCCGAAATTGTGGTGTTTTATGACTTTGTACACTTTGTAGGAAAATGGACTTTGTAGCCGAACTCCACCCTATATATATATATATATATATAGGAGGAGGTTCATTTGAGAACAAAATTTAGTTGAGAAGAAAAAGAACAAAGGGTACAATTGTAAAATATTAAGTAGTTATTCTTTAATCTCATTTATTACAATTTTTAAGTAATTAATTACTCATAAAGACTATTATTGCACTACTAGAAAACTGGGTATTTCCGACTGCATTTACAGTCGCAAAACGGTCGCAATTGCCTTTTTGCAACCGTTTTGTGACCAAACATGCGATCGGAAAAACACACGTCGCAATTGCCCTATTGCGACCAAGCTGCAACCGCTGCAATATTTTTGCGATCAGATTTTGCGAGCAAAAAAAAACGGTCGCAAATTTTGCGACTGTTTTCTTTGGTTCTGTGAGACGGTCTTGTTGCGACCGTTTTGCAACCACTTATCTTTTATAAACTTGTGACCGTTTAGCGACCTCTTGCTTTTTACAAACTTCCAATTGTGTTGCGGTCGCAAATTGTTTTTTTATTTTTTTTATTTTTGCAGCCATATAGTATTTTAAACCTGCTAATAATGTTTATATTTTTAGAATCTAAGCATTTATCGCACTTTCAAAATTATATAAAACATTTCACTTAAAATTTACAAATCGGAACATCAAAGACCCAAGTTATCCTAATTCCTAACATAATACATACGCAAAATAAAGAGTTTATAGCCTGACTCGAGTATTAGACGTTTTGAGACCTAGCTATACGATCTTGAGTTTCTGTAGCTCTTTACAAGCAACTTTTCCCCTCCACGCACATTGTAAAGAAATCGTGCCTTTCTTTGCGTTGATAAAGTGCAAGCGGGCCAAGAACTTGCGGCAATGGCTCTACAGTCAATAACTAACTAGAGTGAATCAATTATACATATTGAAGGGGTATGGTCCCAAAAAGCCGCGCAACCCACTGTAAGGTCGCGCGGGACCATACTCCTTAATCAACAATTTCCTTGATCGCCAACCTCGCGCGGGCTACAACATACCTGTGTAGCGCGGCGCGAGGTCCACGTAAGAGTAAACTCCAGTTGGCAACACTTAGCATTCTAAAAGGGACATCTGAAAGCCCATGCCGCGCGCATGATAATAACGTGCTCAGCAAGAATCGTGCGTGGCTACGGCGCGAGGCCTTTTCAGATAGTACACAAGGTACAAGCGACAGAATAAAAGAGCCAATCAGGGTCCTTCTGTTCCTGCGCAATCGTGCTCCACGATCGTCTGACATGCAGGAGACATAAAGTACTGAAGGACGCCTATGTGGCACCAATCATAGGGCAGAGACAACTGCCCCACGATCTCCACTTACCTGCTGATGGCAGAAGGCCGACCAGGCCGACAACAGTGACACGTGGCTCCAATCACGTTGCGCCAACTCCACAAAGCTCCTAGAAGCCACTAACGGTCGACACCAGTGAGGCAAGGAGCATATCCTCCATGTTGTCGCCTTCCGGCCCAAGGCCCATCAGCCCACACCCTCTTACACCTCTCCGGCTATAAATAGAGACCTTCACTTCACAGGTTAATTCATTCCATTCCCTCTACTTTCACTTAATACTTAATTCTCTTCCAAAGCAGTCGCTTATTCTCACGCCGGAGCCCGGTTAAGAGGGAAACCCCCACATTCCCCTCTTAACGAGTAACGGTGTTTTGTTTTGCAGATAACCACGATCATTAGGAGCTCAGGAAACTCACAAGAAGATTAACCATTATGGTAGAAACATAAACCAAGCTGATTAGTCCCATAATTAGTTCCGTGTTTCTTCATTGGCGCCCACCGGTTTTCTATAAACCATTTTCATCTTCTTGCCTGAGTTTTTCGTTGTTTTTTCTTCGACCATGGCTGGTCAAGGAATCGTTCCCGAGTTCGTTGGTTTCGTTGAAAACCCTAATGCAGCGTTGGGGGAGGGTAATCCAAACGCCCAACCTCAACACTTTGAAGAAGTTGGTGAAGTCGAAGTAGCCAATACGGGGGGTCCGCGCGGGAGCTTCACCCGCATTACTCAAATCACCCCAGGAAACAACGGTGCTGGACCGTCGAACCCAGCTCCACCTCAGAATATCTCAGCGCTACTAGGGCTACCAGAAGGCGAAACCCCAGCCTCGTGGTACGCCAAACAACTTGCCACTATTAACGAGGCATATCAATCTTTGAGCGCGCAACAAGCAGTTTTAACGGCAGAACCTTCCTTGGTTACGCCAACCGGCCCAAGCCACGGGCCGCGCCAGATGCCACCACCGCAACACGTCCAAAGAAGAGTTAACAGACCTCCCCCCACCCGAAGGTTAAGCGTGCAAGACACGCGCGACACACGGGGAGAAACTGAAAGTTACTATGACGATCCGTCAAACTTCCAAAGAGTCCCAGTTCATAGCCGGCTCACGCCGCGCAACATGAACGACGAATGGGAAGATACTGACCCAAATGATCCAACTTGGGAGTACGATGAGGGATCTTCGGTCTTCAATCGTTTACAAAGGAATCATGAATACTACAAACCAAAGCAACATGTGGGATACACCGAAGAGGCAGAGCAAGACTTTCGCCTCGCCTACCGGCCAGCTGAAGCCGTAGAGCATTCGAAGTTCATTCCGAAGATAGCGCTTGCGCCGCTTAAAAAAGAAAAATTACCTCCGACAGTTGGAAAGTTTAACGGATTGACTGATCCCGATGATCACGTCAGCTCTTTCACAAGCGCCGGTTGCATGGGGAACTGGAATATGCCCATGTGGTGTCATTTGTTTATCCAAACGCTTACCGGGGCTGCTCGCGCCTGGTTCGACAGCCTTCCTCCGGGAAAGATAAAGTCATGGGTAGATTTCAGGACCCAGTTCATGAGTCACTTTAGTCAACAACGACGATACCAGCGCGACACAGCTGAAGTTGAAGATATCTGGCGAAGAGATAACGAGGGTTTGGAAGACTTCATTACGCGCTTTAACAAAGAATGTTTGGAGATAGGTGGCGTGAGTGAACAACTCATGCGCTGCCATTTCAAGAAAGCCATCCGTTGTGATAGCCTGATTAGAACCATCACTGGGAAAGATGGAATGCCAAAGGAGTGGGATAAACTCATGGAAGCCGCGAAGATAGTCGCGCAAACGGAAGAGTCACTCGCACGAAACAACAGCTATCGTTATGAAGATAGATTTTCCAAAGGGGGTCACCCGCGCGATGACAATAGACGCAACAAAGGCAAAAACCCTGGGTGGAAGGCCAACCACTCCAGCGGTTATAATGAACGACCCCGATATGAAGAACGATCCCGCTATAAGGAAGACGCGCGTGATACCATTGACCGTATCGGTTATAGAAAGGCAGTCCGAGACGACAATCGGGAAAAGCATTGGACTCCGCTCATAAAAACACCAAAAGAGGTGCTGATGACGGAGAACCATGATTTTAAGACTCCCAGGCCTATGACCAACAAAAAGGGACAAGACCCAAATCGTTATTGTGATTTCCACAAGGAAACAGGCCACTTAACAAATGATTGTTACAGCTTGCGACAGGAGATCGAGAGAGCACTAAAGAGCGGAAAACTGAGCCACTTAGTGAAGAACGTGCGCAAAGAGACGCGACAACTCCATCGCCACGATGAAGGAAATCACAAGAAGGTTCGACGCCTGGAGACACACATGGTCAATGGACCAAGGTATAGCGCAAGAGAAAAAGGCAAGAGACCTTATGAGCCCTCATGGCAAGAACAGCAAGTTATCTTCCCGGTGGTGCGCGGGGGTCCCCGAGCCACACGACCCATCGTCATCACCGGCATCATAGGCCATTATGAAACTGAATACGTCTTCATCAACCCCGGGAGTACAACAGACATCATCTATGAACAATGCTTTAACCAGTTCGACGATGAAGACAAAGCGAGACTTGAGCCAGTTGACTACCCGTTGTCTGGGTTCTGCAATGAAATGATCTTCCCGTTAGGCCAAATCAGTTTCCCCATCACACTTTCTGATGGAAAGCATTCACGAACAACGAACGTTAACTTCATGGTAATGCCTGTTAAGTCAAGACATGACGTACTGATCGGAAGAGAAACGCAAGGCGAGCTGAATATGATAACTTCCACCCCCCACTCAGCGATTGGTTTCCCAACCAAGACGGGGGTGGCAATCGTTTATGCGAAGAAGGAGGTTATGTCAACAGAAGAGATGCGCCCAACAAAAACGGCAAAGGTTCAGCAACCGAGCCCGAAAAATGGGTTTTAAATCGCAAATATCCAGAGCAAACGGTGACGATAGGTCACGCTATCTCACCAAACATCAGAACTCGTCTGAAGCAGCTCCTATTCAAGAACATGGATATTTTCGCCTGGACCCCGGCCGACATGACCGGAGTCCCGCGCGACATCACAGAGCACTGTTTAAACACCTACCCCTCGGTTGAGCCAAAAGTCCAACGACGGCGCAGCCTAGGGGCAGACAAGACGAAAGCAATGAATGAGCAAGTTTGCGAGTTACTTAAAGCCGGCATCCTGCGAGAAGTGCGTTATCAGAGTTGGGTCGCGAACCCCGTAATGGTAGAGAAGTCTAGTGGTGGATGGCGAATGTGCGTCGACTATACTGATCTCAATAAGGCATGCCCTAAGGATTGTTATTCTTTGCCTGAGATCGACAAAAAGATAGACTCTCTCGCGCCATACAGATGGAAGTGCTTCTTGGATTGCTACAAGGGGTACCATCAAGTTCAGATGAAGCTCGAGGATGAAGACAAGACGGCTTTTCGCACTGATCTGGGGATTTTTTGCTATACGAAAATGCCATTCGGCCTGAAAAATGCTGGTGCCACATACCAGCGATTGATGGACAAAACCTTCTCGGATGACATCGGAAAGCATATTGAAGTTTACATCGATGATCTAGTGATTAAAAGTCCCGAAGAGGACCAAATGTTGAAGGACATCGAGAAAACGTTCAATTCATTGCGCAGCGTAAACATGAAGTTGAATCCGGCCAAATGTTCTTTTGGCATGGAAGAAGGAAAGTTTTTAGGCTTCATAGTCACCAACGGCGGCTTCAAAGTGAATCCGGAAAAAGTCCGGGCAATAGAGCGAATGTCATCACCGCGAACAATCAAAGAAATGCAACGGTTGGCCGGCCGCCTCGCCGCGCTTAACCGCTTTTTGTCAAACCACGCCGCGAAGTCGTACCCTTTCATCAGCACACTGCGCAATTGCGTGAAGAAGCAAGAGTTCAAGTGGACTCCTGAAGCAGAAAAGGCTTTCCAGCAAATGAAAGAATGTTTGATCGAGCTCCCTACCCTGACTGCACCATTTGAAAAAGAACCACTCGTACTGTACTTATCTTCTTCAGATAAGGCAGTAGGATCGGTGTTACTAGTAGAAAGAAATGGAGTTCAAACTCCAGTTTATTATGTCAGCAGGGTACTCACTGACCCGGAAACGAGATATTCCACGATGGAAAAATTGGTACTAGCGCTACTACACGCCTCCAGAAGGCTGCGCAGGTATTTCACGGGCCATGTGATCACAGTACTTACCAATTTTCATATCGGCACGATACTTCAGAAACCAGAAACATCTGGGAGGCTCGCCAAATGGGCAATCGAGTTGGGAGGTCACAACATTTTGTACAGACCACGCCCAGCCATCAAGGGTCAGGTGCTCGCCGATTTTATCACAGAAGTCCCGGTAGAGAAAATCAAAGATTGTGAGCTTGTTGAAACTCCTGAAAAAGACACGACAAATGAGACTTGGATGCTTTATACCGATGGGGCCTCAAATGAGGACGGCGCGGGAGCTGGATTGCACCTAGTAAGCCCTGAAAACCATGAATTCACTTACGCCATCAGGTTGGATTTTAAAAATACCAACAACGAGGCGGAATACGAAGCGTTTCTAGCAGGCTTGCGCCTCGCCATCAAAATGGGAGCTAAAAACCTACATGCACATGTTGACTCACTCTTGATAGCCAGCCAAGTCAACGGTATATACGATGCACGGGGTGAAGTTATGGCCCTATATCTGGAACAAGCAAAAGAGTTGCTTCAACAGTTCAAGTCTCACAAGGTCATCCACATCAATCGCTCTGAAAACAAACCAGCCGACGCCTTGAGTAAGCTTGCTTCGACATCCTTCCAACATCTTGCCAAAGATGTAAGGATTGAGGTACTCAAGAACCCGTCAGTCTTGTTACGACAAGTTAATGTGATCGAGATAGGGCAGCCATCCTGGATGACCCCTATCATTCAGTACCTGCAAGAAGGAACACTCCCAGAGAATAAGGCAGAGGCAAGAAAGATTCAGAACAAAGCTCTGCAGTACGAAATGAATGGTGGTATCTTATACCGCAAGTCCTTCTTGGGACCACTCCTGCGCTGTGTGGACCCGCAAGATGCGAACTATCTGATAAGGGAGATTCATGAAGGAATCTGCGGCATACATGCGGAGCCACGCATGGTTGTTGCGAAGATTATGAACGCCGGGTATTACTGGCCAGGGATGCACGTTGATGCCCTGAAGGAGCTGCGCAAGTGCGACTCCTGTCAGCGGCACTCTCCAAAAACCCTGCGCCCCAAGAACGACCTAATCCCCGTATCAACTGCTTGGCCTTTTCAGCAATGGGGAATCGACATGGTAGGACCCTTCCCAGACGCCCCCGGCGCCGTCAAGTTCATAATAGTGGCCGTCGATTACTGATGTCTGTCGTTAAGGACATGCAAAAACCAACTAAACTATGTAGATAGGATAAGTCGGATATCGAACCAGAGGAGGATTGTGGAAAGTGTTATTATGCTAAGTATTGATTAACTATTACTAACTTGAGAAATCGGTTTGTTTGATTATGTGAAAGAACTAAATTAACGAGTAAAAAGTGTGATTTAAATCAGTAGGAAGAAAGATGGTTCCTCCAGATTTCAGGTTTTTGCAATTAACTTCAATTATGTGCTTTATCGTTACCTACATAGACATAGGTGTTAATTTCGATTAATTAACTGTGATAACCAACGACTAAGTACTCCGGTCAATACATAACGGGAGGTTATCGAATGATTATCAATTACAATTTACAAACCCTAACCCCACGTCAAATATATCCCAATTACTAGAACTCTCGGGAACTGAATGCTTAGAAATTAAGGTTTAAATAAACGTAACTGGTTACAATCAAGAAATCAAAACAAAGGTGAAAAGCATCGAATGCTTAGATCACCCGGTTAAAACGATTGTCACTAACACATAATATTCATTACTTACAAAAACCCTCCATCCGGAGAAAACCACTAAAAGGACTAGCCGCTCATGTCGGTTGGTTGATCTTCGTATCCTAACTTTCTTCTACTGCCGTCGAAGATGTGTCTCTCCCCCTTTTTTTCTTGGACGATGTGTTGATGATATAGTCTTGTTGACTTTGTGAATAACCCTCTACCGCCAAAGATGAAGCCCACGTGATGCCTTGCATGTGCGTCCACCAGCAGCCCAATATTATCCCTACAAAAGTCGGCCCAAGTGTGTTTGATGATTTAAGGTTCCGCCCCATTAATATCCACGTGAATTCTATGACAATTGCGGCCCACTTTGTAATTGATGATTTGATCTTTTATTAGAATTCAAGGAATATCACAAGATGATGCTGATGATGTCTAGTCTGCCAAGAGATCACGTGATGTGATGATATTGTTCCCTTTTTGTGATGATGGATTATGAATTGAGAGCCCAAAATAAACTCCTCCACTTGCGATGATGATGATGTTTGATGATATCAAAGGATGTGATTGACTTTTTGTGATTGACACGTGAGGTGATCTCTAAATGGCGGCTACCCCTCAAGTCTCCAAGCCCATGTGCTTTCTTTTGTGTTGGCTACCTTTTGTATGCAACCGTAGCCTACGGTTATTACCATAGGTTACGGTTTTAATATTCTATTTCTTTCTTGATTTCCCAGCCGTAGGTTGCGATGTTGATTCCATAAGCTATGTTTGAACTTTACTAGAAGTCATTTGTATGTTTTGCACCTTTCATTTAATTATTAAATGGCCCATGCACTTCATTCCTTCTCGTTTCTTTCGACTCTAAACCATTTTCTAACCCGAATTAACTTCCGAATAACGCCTTTCGCTATGTTTATCATCCACGGGCGTTCCACATCATCTCTAACCACTTTAACTTCACCAAATTACGCATTTAACCTGAAAAACCATAAAAACCCGTAGTTATCATATTCACGACGTATAATCACGTAAAAGGCAATAGATCACACAAATTAAGAACGTTAACACCCGGATTTCACAACCTCCATCAATTACTTCACAAAATGGGTGGAGGCCAAAGCCCTTGCTTCAACTACAGCCATGATGGTGCGCAAGTTCATTTGGGAACACATCATCTGTAGATTTGGGCTCCCACTCAAGATTGTAACCGACAATGGCACTAACTTCGCGTCTGAAGACCTCCAGAACTGGATGAAAGAGATGAAGATCGAACACACTTTCTCCTCCGTTGCGCATCCTCAAGGCAACAGGCAGGTTGAAAGCGTAAACAAGTGTATTGTCGAAGGGATTAAGGCCCGACTGGGCACGAAGCGAAGAGGCTGGGTGGATGAGCTCCCGAGTATCTTATGGGCTTACCGCACCATGCCAAAAACAAGTACCGGCGAGACCCCTTTTAGCCTAGTCTATGGCTCAGAAGCGGTTATCCCGGCAGAGGTTGGCCTGCCCTCTCCGCGTTTGACAGCAGTCAACGCAGTCGACAACGAGGCAGAGCGTCGTCTTGACTTGGATTTGCTGGAAGAAAGGCGCGAAATTGCGCGAATTAAAGAAGCCAAGTACAAAACACAACTGTAGAGGTACTACAACGCGCGAGTACGCATCTGTACCTTCACTCCATGGGAATATGTCTTTCGGGACAACGAAGCCTCAAACGCTGAACGCCCTGGAAAACTAGCACCCAAATGGGAAGGCCCATACTTGGTCCACGAAGTGCTAGGAAAAGGGGCTTACAAATTGCGCACCCTGGATGGACACATCATCCCGCGCACGTGGAATGCGCAACAACTGCGCAAATGCTATATATGACTATAAAAGGTCCTGCGCCTTTATCCACTAATGTCGGCCACGCGCCCTTTACTTTTTATGTTGGCTACACGCCTTTCTAAGTTACAAGCAATGTATCTCGGCCTAAGCGCCTACGTAATTAATGAAAAGCATACGACATGCTCTTTTATCACTATCCGACTTATTTCGTTACAAATGCATGTTAAACTTCTGATTAGCACGAAAACACTCCAGTTACGCCCGCACACGAGCCTCTCTTACATTTATTCGCGCTAACTTAACCAAAGTTTCTAACAACAGTGCAACAATTGTAACGGGAAAATAAGCAAACATACTATTTAAAAGGCGCAACCGCGCAACAGTTATAAAAACACAATGTCATTCATTAGATAAAAGCGCAACAGCGCAACAAGTTACATCAGAAACCTACTGGAATTTTTTACAAGGCACAAAGCCTGTTGGCAAACCTATTCGAATTCATCATCTCCACTGTCACCATGCTTATCGCCATCACCGCCAGGCTTACTGCCATCACCATCACCATCACCTTTCCCGTCGCCATCTCCACCCGCAGGTGCCTCCTCATCCGAGAGCTCAACAGTCTCTGGTGGATCAAGGATATTCTTCAGCCGCTGACACCAGTCATCATGCTTCAGTGCATCAGTAACCAAGTCCATCACCGGAATGGATAGATGGTCATAACCATGTTCCGCGCGGGCTAGCTCAGCCTCAGCTTCTTCAGTCACCGAGCAGTGACTAGTATCGAACTCCTGTCCAAACATAACCGACGCATGTTGCGCACATTCAACATAGCCCTTACGGTGACCAACTGCAAGGGAAGCATCTATGACGGCCGCAACAGCTTTATCCAATTCACCAGCATTCAAGATGGAGTTGGCCATCTACAGCAAGCGCAATACTTTAGCCAACAGATCTAAATAAATCAAATTAAAGTAAAAGAGGAATCATACCAGCACCATTCCACGACCGCGCAGCCACTCGGCATCAGAGACAAGAGTATCCACGATACCCTGAGCTTCAGCATAATTAGTCTGCGCTACATTAAGAGCTGCAGTACTAACATCACGAGCTTCCTCAGCCCTAAGCTTCGCCTCCTCAGCTGAGGCAGCCTTAGAATTTTCAGCCTCCAGGTCGATCTCCAAGGATTCACTTTTGTCAACCTGCTCTCGCAGGCGGCGTTTTAGCTCAGCGATCTCGACATCCTTGACCCCAAGATCCTTGTCCTTGCCAGACAGCTGCACCCTCACATCAGCAAGCTCAACCTACAAAGGACAAAACTTAGGATATGCTACAGACAAAACACAGAAAGAAAGGGTATTAAGTTGTACAAACCTCAAGCTGTGCCTTAGCAGCCTTAACAGCTTGCACACCCTCAACCTCCGCCGTCAACTCCACAACCTTAGCCTCAAGGTTGACAATCTTGTTACGATCTGCAGCCGCGCGCTCATTATCCTTCGCGCATATGCGCTTGAACTCAGCTTTCTCCTTAGCAAGCTGTTGTTCAGCAGAATGAAGCTTGTTTTTCAGGCCCTCGCGCCCCCAATCTTCAGCCTTCTTATCATCTTCAAACTTTGCCTTCTCTTCATCAAGGGCGGTTTTTGACTTCTCAAATTCACTTATCCGCTTCAACATCCGCTCGCGGTACCTCTCCCAATCTGACCGTTCCCTAACCATTGTCCGCCACTCACGGACAATTTGGTGGTTAGCAGTGCGAGCGTTCGCCTCCCCAAGCATGTAAGTACGGTACAGCCCTTCATGAGTTTTCGCCTTCTGCCTATTAACTTCACCAGGAGTGAAGGAGTTTAAGAACCAATCGCGGCAAGGGCCAAACTCTTGGAAGGTGTCCTTCTGCCTCAAATTCCAGGGAGCCTGGTGGGGGGCATTACCGCGCTCCTCTTCGGTATAGCTTTTATAGTAGATATCTCCAAGAGTATCCTTGGCCCCGATAGCTTGCGGATTATAACCCCCAGCGCCACCAGAGCTCGCGCCACTAGAAACGTACACATGGCGGACAGGTCTCTCAACCTCAGGTTCTTTCCTCCTCTCTTGATGGGACTTTGTAGACCCCGCAGCGCTCATAACCTTCGGACCCTGCGCTTTCTCCTGGATAGTGATGGCAGCAGCACCGGTATACCTCAAAGAATCACCACTAGGCTTTTCAACAGCCTTTTTCTTCTCCTTCTCCACTTCAGAAGCTTTCTTCCTATCCTCTTCAGCCTTCCTATCCTCCTCAGCCTTCCGAGCTGCCTCGGCTTTCCTCTGCTTCTCCTCCTCCGCTTTCTTCCTCCTCTCCTCATCAGCTTTCCTACGCTCTTCATCAGCTTTCTTCTTCTCTTCAACAGCCTTCGCCTTATCACCTTCAGCAACATGTTTGTCTTTGACAGTCTCAACACCAGCAGCCTTAGAAGATTTAACAGTAATCTTTGGCCTCTTATGCACCGGCTCTACCGGATCTATGAATACCACACCCTTCTCTGGGGTCGTCTTCTTAACCTCTGCAAATACAACATGTCAAAAAGAGCGAAAGTAACAAAATAACGTAACTAAAGAACCTACCTGGAGAAACTTTGTAAAGCGAGTGCAAGTTGCTCCGCTTCCCAATCAGGGGAACCTCACCAGCTCCGGGCGCAGCAGAGACGCCAGCTGTAGTTTCGCTTCTAACTCTCTTTCTGCTGATCAACTTTGCAGCAGCCTCCTCTTCTTCTTCTTCTTCTTCCTCCTCCTCATGCACACCAGAGGAAGGAGTAGCGCCAGCGTCCGGATTGAGAGAACCCGCGCTCCCTGAGCCACCGGTTCCAGTCTTCTTTCCGCCTGCGCGCGGCAAACCTTCAAGTGAGTCACTAACAATCACGAAATCTCTCAAGTCACTCTGATGGAGGCGAAAAATACCTTTACCCACAGCACCAGTGGTTGCGCGACTACCCCCAGCACCCTTGCTGGTCACCTCAGCATCCTTCTTCTTCTTCACCGGTTTCTTCTTCTTCTTCTCTTCTGGGTCAATACCCAAGTCGCGCAACACACCTGCAAAGACGTTAGACCACGAACTTAACTCTCCGTTCGAAGACCCTACAGACTCCTCGCTGGAAAGATAGACAACCTCTTTCCCAGCAGAAGTCACAGAGCGCAAAGGACGAGGGTTCGGTATGTGCGCACCTTCGTTTGCAGTAGGCGGCAAGGTGAACGCATCAGCAACAGGGTACATAAAGTTATCCCTTATTTGGTAATACAAGTATTGCTCCCCGTCTTGAAGCGGACGCACGCCCATTCTACCGCCAAAAGCGGCGAAGGCAGCTTGATACAAGCGCACCTCTACAAGATAAATCATATCAAAAAAAAAAGAGAATGCAAGCCCCGGAAGATCCGTAAGAATAGGAAAATTACTAACCTTCGTCGCCCATCATCAAGATAGGAACCTCCTTGCTATCAGGCGGCCACTGATCGCTCATCCGCGCCGCAACCAAGACACTCTCCCCAAACACTCGGTTTGGGGTGGCGGTAAGCTCGCGATACCAAGCCGCAGTCTTGGGGATCTCCAAGTCTTCCTTCACGATTGGTTCAGTCCAAGCGCGAAACGTCATGGGTATCGGAACTACCTCCTCCCGAATATAGAAAAACTTTGGTTTCCAGTCATGGAAACTCTTGGGAGGATTCAACAGTATCTTCTTCGCCGCGCCTCAGCTGGCGAAGGAATAGAAACCCATGTTTCTCTGAAGTGTGTAGAAAACCCGGAATTTATCAACAGTTGGCTCAATGCCATGAACCCAGCACAGGAACTCGAAATGTCGAACCCGAACCATCCCGGGTGGGCTCATTTGAGATATATGAAACCCATAATATTGAAGAATATGAGCCATGAAGTTAGTCGCCGGCAACCGGAAGTCGCCCTGATGGAAGAAGTCTTCGAATAAGGTGATATACCCCGGCGGTGCATCAGCGGCCGTTTGGTTCTGGCCGGGGTACCGGGCATCCCACTCCGGTGGGAACCGGAAACTACGGGAAAGTTGTTCGAAAAGCCCTAAGTCCCACCAGAGAACAGGCACAGGACCTTCTTCTCCGGGATTATCCTCATGTTGTTCTTCAGCCATTGATAGATGAAGCAGGTTTTGAGTATTCTGAAAGCAAGCTTGATAATCTGCTACGACGTTCTTCAAAAAATTGAAGATCTGCTGCAACCGTGTTCTTCAAACTTTGAAGATTCAAAGAAGTTTGGAGAGGAAACAAAAGAATAGTAGAAGAGAAGTGATGAGACCCAAATCTCTCCGGATATATATACCCATCGCATTTAATGCGATGGGTAACCGTGCCGAAACCGCCGCAAACAAGGCCAACCAGAAAGCGCCACGTAAGGCGTGTTTCCCGGAGTGATGGTTACCACGCGCGCGTGGGCCTCACTCTCCTGACGAAAAGCTGAACCGTCAGCAGCAAGTGGATGACAACCGTCAGGGGTCAACTCAGTCGTCACCAACCACGACTTTTGCACCAACTTGTCAGAAAATTCGAATTTCGAGGTTTTTCCCGCCCAAAGCCATTAGAAACTTCATGTAAAAGCCAACAACAAGCCTGGTAGCCGCGCCGTAGTAATTAACAACTTACACGCGCGCCGTCTACCAAAGCCAAAAGCATCATTCTACTTTATTTTCTTAAGTCCAGAGCTCCAACCACTTGCCTTGCGCATGGTGCAGCACTGGACTGGGGGGACTTGAAGGGGTATGGTCCCAAAAAGCCGCGCAACCCACTGTAAGGTCGCGCGGGACCATACTCCTTAATCAACAATTTCCTTGATCGCCAACCTCACGCGGGCTACAACATACCTGTGTAGCGCGGCGCGAGGTCCACGTAAGAGTAAACTCCAGTTGGCAACACTTAGCATTCTAAAAGGGACATCTGAAAGCCCATGTCGCACGCATGATAATAACGTGCTCAGCAAGAATCGTGCGTGGCTACGGCGCGAGGCCTTTCCAGATAGTACACAAGGTACAAGCGACAGAATAAAAGAGCCAATCAGGGTCCTTCTGTTCCTGCGCAATCGTGCTCCACGATCGTCTGACATACAGGAGACATAAAGTACTGAAGGACGCCTATGTGGCACCAATCATAGGGCAGAGACAACTGCCCCATGATCTCCACTTACCTGCTGATGGCAGAAGGCCGACCAGGCCGACAACAGTGACACGTGGCTCCAATCACGTTGCGCCAACTCCACAAAGCTCCTAGAAGCCACTAACGGTTGACACCAGTGAGGCAAGGAGCATATCCTCCATGTTGTCGCCTTCCGGCCCAAGGCCCATCAGCCCACACCCTCTTACACCTCTCCGGCTATAAATAGAGACCTTCACTTCACAGGTTAATTCATTCCATTCCCTCTACTTTCACTTAATACTTAATTCTCTTCCAAAGCAGTCGCTTATTCTCACGCCGGAGCCCGGTTAAGAGGGAAACCCCCACATTCCCCTCTTAACGAGTAACGGTGTTTTGTTTTGCAGATAACCACGATCATTAGGAGCTCAGGAAACTCACAAGAAGATTAACCATTATGGTAGAAACATAAACCAAGCTGATTAGTCCCATAATTAGTTCCGTGTTTCTTCACATATCAACTGGAATTTGAGCAACAGGTAAAAAAATGGCACCCTTAGCTTACAATTCTCTTACTCTAAGATGTTTTAAGAATAGAAATTTTCACAAAGAGTATTATCGTATTTATATTTTTAACATAAAGTTTAACAAAGAAAACGGAGGTGATAAAATGAGGTCATGTGGGTCTAGTAAATGATTAAAATATGTACTATTTCAGTATGGGTCAAAGAGAGTTGGGTTGACCATTGTAAGTTTTATAATCAAGTATTTGTATTAAAATGATTTTACTTATTTATTCATCGAAAAACACTTTGGGAAACATTCAACCCATCTACGCCGTATAACTTCAAACTAATGTGATGTATTTGACCTGAATAAGGATTGTTGCTTTTGTCTTCCGTCTAAATCGAAGCTCATCACGTTCAGCTATTCCATGTAAACCTGTTTGGATTGAAACAACTGAGAATTGAAGCTCTTTGTAACCTTCCCTTGCAAGATGCATTCACGAATTCCTTTAAATCCGTATACTAGAAGCTTCTCTCCACATGCATTCATAAATTCGGCGAGTAAGTTGGCCTGTTCAAAAATATATATATGTGTGCAAAATTTAGATGTGCTCTGGTCTGTCAAAGAAAGAAAATAATTGAAGATGTTAAAAAAAGTACCTCGGCAAACAGATTGAGTTTGCAAAGCAAAACTTTTCAATAATATATCTCTTCTAAGTCATAAGTGAATGAACTTTTCTTTGAATGTTGCTAGCTTGTCTACCTAGGACCTCAGTCCGACGAGCATCAAGCTCTGCCATGTGTCTGGCCCTTAGAAACGCCTTTGTTTTTCCAATCTGCATGTGACATATAAACAAACAAGAAAACATAAATAACTAAAAAAGTAATCTTAACTGAAACATCGGATGTAGGAAAGCTTTCAATAGATGGCATTGCATCCCAATCTTTTCTTACCTGATAGACTTCAAGTCCAGCTTTCTCTAGAAGCCTCTTGCAAGCACGAATTTCATCACTATTATCATAAGTCAGTCACAAAGATGAACACAGGGTCAGTTCATTTATCTCATCATACACTCATGTATTACAAATCTCGTCCAAAATTTTATTAACTTTCTAGTTTCTATAACTAGTTAGTGTCAAAAATGATTTTAATAGTAATATGTTTCTTACAAATCTCGTGCCAAAATTTATGTACGCTTATATATTTGTGACATAATATTTATGATTTGACCAACACACCCAGACCTCTCATTATTATAGTTGACTTGCAACTCTTCAAGGCTGGTAACAAAAGCAACCATTCAAGAATCATATGAGGAAAGGAAAAAAAGAGAAGCAAAAAAGTTATGGTACAAACTTGATACCTACTTTGATAACTGAATATCTAGATGGCAACAACCATCACAAATACGTCTCCCCTAAAAAGGAATTATAAGTGTTGAATTGCATTATTAATTCAAGATCAACCAGAAGACAAATAAAAGAATACCAGAAGAGAATTTCTTGCAGCCACAACACTTTGGTGTAACTGAAATTGAATTAGTGCTTGAAAACCTACAAAGTTCAAAACATAAAACCGAACATACTAGATGCGGCGATTAAAATAGAAAATAAACAAGAATTGAAATTGTAAATTTTCTGTTGAAAGTCGCTACATATATATTCAACCTACTGGATGTTGCGATTAACTAACAGAACAAATAACCTGATTTATAGCAAGAGTAAACAATGACTTAAGAAATGAGATTCAAAAGACTCACGCAAAGTCACTCAACTTTTAACAACCAATCCTGCAACCCTCAATTTATATCAATAATCATGGTTAAAGCATCCAGCCAACCAGATGTCTACCTCTAAAGATTAATAAATCACAAAGGCAAAGTCACTAACCATAAGGTGAATACTACAGAAGCATTTGAACTTATTTTTAAGTTAGCAATTTCATTTACAGGGCACGAGCATGAACAACCATCCATTGGTCAAATGGTTAAGACATTGAACTTTTGAATAAACCAAAGATTCTTCAGTTGATGTAACATCAAACTTCTGGTAAGAATACGCACATATATTGTAGCAGCTGAGAAAGACGTACATCCTAACAGAAGTCTTATACACCATCAATCACAATGGCCCAATGTGTAAAAACTGATTGCAAGTTCAATCATCCACCATAGAGTGTGCTGCTGATGACTGTTTTCGCTTCCACAAGCACCATGGGAACTTTTAGTCAAGCACAATGGCACCATCTGTTGCTGTCAAATGCTTCGAATAGAATCAAAAATTTATCGAATTGAGTAGTCTCAAACAATATTAGCCTTGTTATTGTTAGACATATAAATTATAAGTTAACCATCAATCATTGATGACACAAATCTAACTACAAACAGAGCTTAATCAGTTCAACAATGAATATGGAAAAAAAACTGATCCAGATATTAAAATAATCACCAAAAAAAACCAATCCAGTTATAAAACAAAAATAAATAAAAAACAGCTTACAAACTTCTTTTGCTTAACATCATAAGCGTATTCTTTAATCGACAGAAATGCACCAATTCAAAACGCTAATTAAACCAAAGAAATAACAGAGGAAAACAATATACCAATGAGATCGATGTCATACGAGTAACCACACAACTGAGTCTTACCAAGTTGATCCTTATCCGACTTGGATCTGACAATTCTCAACTATCGATTCACCACCTGCAAAATCAACACATTTTCAGTACATCTTGAATAATCAAGCATTCTCCATTAATCATAATAACATTATGCATCACTAGTATTCACCTAAATCAAGCAGCTTAACCTAAGTTAGGGTTTCTCTATAGTAGAAATCACGATACCACTACTGATGATTTCAGATTTAAGGAATTAGGTTTAATCAAATTAAGGTCATTCAGTAAAGGCAATTTTGATATATGAATGCAAAACCACATCTAACCTAAAAATCTGTTCCAAGATAAACGAAATTGAATTCAAAATCCACATAGATTTTCCTACTTCTCATCTCTAACAAAGAAATCAAAACATCTAAACATCAATTTTGAAGGCACAAGGAGCAAGCGTACCTTAAACCTTCTCTGTTTATCATCTTGAAGCTTCAAATTCTATAAACCGATAACAATTATCAGAAAGCAACTAGTCTTACGAGAAATACCGGCGAACAACTGGATCTGAGCAACACGGTGGTGATGATGCACGGAATTAGGTTTTCCAGCGGGAGAACCCTCCGGCATCCGACGATTCAATCTCCGAAGATCTGATCAGCAGGTGGCGATTAGTGCGTGGAGGTTTCGAACGGAAGTGGTGATGATGGCGATTGTGATGAAGCTGAACCAGTGGCGAGAATTTGGATGCTTTATGAAGTTGAACCAGTGTTGATTGTAAAAAAGCCCTAAATTGATTTTGAGCGTTGATTAGTGAGCGCAAGTTGGCTTTAATCCTCTTGAAATTTTAGCCTTTATTGCCACCGCCAAGACGGTTGCAAACTGAGCAGTCAGAATGCGGTCGCAATTCCCATGAAGTTGACCATATTTTAGAATTCTTTTGACTGTTTTTGCGACAGGAAATAATTGGTTGCAACATTTGCCACCGTTTTATGACTGTATCGTAGTCAATCGCTAATGTTGCTACCACTTAGAGATCAGTCGGAAAAAAGTCACTAATTTTGTAACCATTTTTCCGGTCGCAAATTTCGGTAGCAATTGCTTAGTTTTCTAGTAGTGTTGTCTACACTAATTTTCATTGGCTACACACATAAAAAGTTATCCTACACATTTCGAAAATTATCCTACACATGCTCAAATTTATCCTACATAACTCGTAATTTATCCTACACACCTAGTAATTTATCCTACACTCTAAATTATTTTTTTTTAACTTTTGAAAAAATATATATTTTTTGAAAATAAGTTACAAATTTAATGTAGTTAGCTATTAAAAAGGAAGACTAGATATTAATGATCTATGTAACTTTACAAATATGCCCTTACATTAAAATTAAATGAAAATATTAAATGAAGTAAAATGAAACATTCTTATTTGTTGAAACTTATTCTTTTATCTTCTTACAAAAAAAATTCTTCTCATTTGAACTTTCCCCTATATATATATATATATATATATATATAGGGGGAGGTTCATTTGAGAACAAAATTTAGTTGAGAAGAAAAAGAACAAAGGGTACAATTGTAAAATATTAAGTAGTTATTCTTTAATCTCATTTATTACAATTTTTAAGTAATTAATTACTCATAAAGACTATTATTCTCTACGCTAATTTTCATTGCCTACACACATAAAAAGTTATCCAACACATTTCGAAAATTATCCTACACATGCTCAAATTTATCCTACACAACTCGTAATTTATCCTACACACCTAGTAATTTATCCTACACTCTAAATTATTTTTTTTAACTTTTGAAAAAATATATATTTTTTGAAAATAAGTTACAAATTTAATGTAGTTAGCTATTAAAAAGGAAGACTAGATATTAATGATCTATGTAACTTTACAAATATGCCCTTACATTAAAATTAAATGAAAATATTAAATGAAGTAAAATGAAACATTCTTATTGGTTGAAACTTATTCTTTTTTCTTCTTACAAAAAAAATTCTTCTCATTTGAACCTTCCCCTATATATATATATATATATATATATGTAGGGGGAGGTTCATTTGAGAACAAAATTTAGTTGAGAAGAAAAAGAACAAAGGGTACAATTGTAAAATATTAAGTAGTTATTCTTTAATCTCATTTATTACAATCTTTAAGTAATTAATTACTCATAAAGACTATTATTGTCTACACTAATTTTCATTGCCTACACACATAAAAAGTTATCCTACACATTTCGAAAATTATCCTACACATGCTCAAATTTATCCTACACAACTCGTAATTTATCCTACACACCTAGTAATTTATCCTTGTAAGACCCTAATTCATTTAACCTTAACACAACGCAGCGGAAAATCGAGTTTGAAAATTTCTTTCATGACATACATCTTGACATTCTAATAATTCATTTTTAGAATATAAGAACATGCCTTATCAACACTAAATTACATATTTAAGCATTCCCGTACAATCTGTCTTGTGACTCGATCCTCGATCTCCAAACCTTGGTTATCCTCATGACTGGTACTACCTGCGCTCACCACATAAAATTCATACATTAGTACGTATCATAAGCATACAAGACTTGTTCACGTTTACTTTTCGTTTCATTAACTCTTTACATCCCGTCTTTCCTTCTGATCATAAGATCCGTAGTGAGACATCTTTGACATTCCTGCGTTACACTTCATCACCAGGCACGATGTTATTATCGTTAGTGCTCAATTTCATTGAATACATGCGTACGTACTTTCATACAACCTATACGTAAACTTACGGTCACACATAGCAACATACATCCCTGTGTACCTACATACATACGTTCGTGCATACCTAAACACATCCATTCATACATACATACATACATCCTTACATGCCTACATACATACATACATACCTACATACATACTTACATACAAACCTACATACATACTTGCATACCAACATACATACATAATTACATACATGCATACATACTTATTCCATACCTTCTCACAACTTACATACGTGCATACCTTCGTTCATACTCCCTTGACTACTTATACATACTATCTACTCCTACATCATTACATCCCCGTATATACTCATACATACATACATACTTGCTTATCCACATAAGGGCGATTGCCAATGAGAATTAAATTAATAATTCTTACCTGGACTATGGGATCCCACTTTAAGGTTCATAAATGGAACCTAAGGTGGGATTCTTACCTGGGCTATGGGATCCCGCTTTAAGGTTCATAAATGGAACCTAAGGTGGGATTCTTACCTGGGCTATGGGATCCCGCTTTAAGGTTCATAAATGGAACCTAAGGTGGGATTCTTACCTGGGCTATGGGATCCCAAGGGGAACCAACATACCTATATCGTCACGCACGATCATGTCATCCCACCTTTACACATTCACACATACGCTTACCCTAATGATCATAAAACATGAGTTAAACTAGTTATACGCGACTTAAAACGCGTTTAAACGAGTTCCTGATACAAAACGGAGCCAACAAACAACTTTCGACAACCAGCCACCCCGTCGCGTAGCGCGACGGGACGTCGCGTAGCGCGACGCCATCAAACAAACAGAATGTTTGTTGCTGCTGTGCTGCAGATTTCAGCACGTCCGCGTTTCACGGAAACGGTCATAACTTCTTCGTTATTGGTCCGTTTTACCCGATTCTTTTTCCTACACGTCCGTAATTTAATTCTCCATCTTTCGGAGTTAAGATCCGACATCCGGATTAACAAAGTTTCAGACTTTTATCTCTTCGGCTTATTCCCCTTTTTCCCAACCTTGACCCATTCATGCATTCATCAACGTAACTTGTTCGTTTTGCCATAACCCCTTATACACATAATGATATCAATGACGTCTGTCATAAATTACTAAACTCTTGGATGTCTTGCATTCTTTTATCACATCATCATTCATATGCTCATTTCGACCCGTTAAGGGTATTCACTCATTAGTTTGGTCTATGACTAACCAAACCATCATCCCCACTTTCATACTTGTCCAAAACATAACACTAATCGAATGACTTGTTTTTAATCTACTTTTAAGATCGTTTACCCCAAAATACCCATCAAGGGCATTTTGGTCATTCTTAACCCATCATTTACGACGAGAGACCTTAAACACATATTTGACCTCAAACATCATGTTTAATTCATTACAACACTTTATTACTTACTTGTACGACGAAGTGATTACAGAAATCACTTACCTTATGCGTCCGTGCTCGTATCGGATTCCTTGCCTCTTCTTGACCCGTTAACACCTCATGCGTGAGTCCGTCTCGACTTGATTCCTATACTTTCATTTCATCGAAATCACGCTCTTATTAGCATATACCTTTGTACATGTAACAATCATATCACTCGCATAATTCACACTTAACTTTCCTTAGTCATTTCTAACAAGCATTAAAATACATAATCAACTTCATATAATCATGTCCGTATACGTTAAACTCATGTAACTCATCATATCATTACATTTAACACGGATTGCTATAACATGTACCATACGACTTCCCATCAACCTACATTTACGACCACGAGTCAAGTCATGTTTCTTATACTTAGTTGACTTTCAAAAGTCAACTATTAACCATACTTAACTATCAACTTATCATCATATACCCGTAACATCATAATCGACTATACGGACGACACTAAATACATTTCATCATACACTTGATGTGAGTACTACCTTTTAAGCATAACGTACAACTATTTCATGCACAATTCTTCTAAACTCCTACATAACCCATCAAAACCATCTACTAATCATCATGTATCATTCCAAATGAACATTAAACATAACATCATCATATTCCTATACTTTCATCTAACAATAATTCATCATGCTCACATAATACATCAATCATTCAACAAGACTTGAACATAGGAGGTGATACTAGTCATCATCTTCACCCTAACTAACGGGTGTCACCTCTAAACATCAAATTAACGCAAACCATTCATAACCCATGTTCTACACGAAGATTCTAACCCTTGTACATGATCAATTTCATATTAACTCACGGATTAGAACATAACCCACTTCACCCATGATCACCAATCTTAGATTTAAAACATACCTTATGATCCTCTCGTGTTGGTGATCATTAATCCATGTTCGGTTATGGATTTGGGCCTTGATTCATCCTTCAAATTGAAGCTTTTGAAGAACTAGGGTTTTGGGGCTCTTGAGAGCCCCTGCTCGATCTTTCCAGAACACACACGTATGTGTGTGTTTGTGTGTGTCAAGTTATTTTATAACTTACTTTCATTTGTTCCACTTTAGCCCCTCGGGTTTACCTTTAAAACATAACTGACACTACCTTCATCATTTAATACTTTTGACCATACCCTTAACTAGGTTAAATAGCCTAGTTATTTATTTCATGACGTGTCACATAAGAACATACGACAATTATTAACATTCAGATTTTGGGGCGTTACAAGTCTACCACCCTTAAACAAGGTTTCGTCCCCGAAACCTTTCTCACTTTCATCAAACACACATTATCTTTTCTTCTAGTCCATCCATACGACTACTAGCCCATACTTTCCTGATCATTCTTTCTTATATCATTTTCATTTACTTGACCTGTCAATAACTGGTCAATACACATACTCTTCCGTCCTTTGATATTATCCTTTCTTAATGGATCTAATATCTCCACTTCACCCCTTAAAAATTTACATTCTCTACATACTCTGTATAACATTTAACTTTTGTTTTGTTATTACAACAAAACTCTTATTGCATGATCACTCCTACGTGCTTAATTCTAACGTTACCCTCATTCTACATTTTCTACAGTTACGTACACCTTGCATACCTTTATTTTATCTTTAAATCATTTCGTTCATTTCACATTACTATTGCTTTCACTTCATGCATTACTTAATTTACACAGGTACATGTGTCATACTATTTCATATCTATCAAATCATAAGTTAAATATTCTTACTAACCTCCTTTTCATTTCCCAAACCACGATCTGCAACCCAGATCGATTCATCTTTTCCTCGAGTACTAGCCATAATAGGCCAGATTTCATTCATCCGTGTCATGAGTTTCCACTCGTGCACATCCTTTCCCCAATACGATTGGTTTCATCACATCAATAATTCTGCTATAACTTACCGCACATTCTATTTCTTACATGCAATCTTTTCATTCAATTAATCATTTTGCCAACGGAAGTACACGCTCGTACTTCCTTCCATTCATGCTTACTTGCAAAGACCTTATTACATCGTTTCAATATTTCTTACTGAGCTTACCATTTCCGCCCATACTCAAGTTATTGTCCGGGTCACAGCCCGTCATCATTCCGACTTCTAAGAGTCAATTACTAACATATCTTACACGTAACTTATACAAAACTCCGTCTATCATACTATCACTTTTTACCTTATACTTACTTCTATGACCCGTTCGACTCAATCATGGTCAAACTGTCGATATCTTCTTAGGCGGATTAATTTCATCTTCTTATATTTTTGATTCCGTCTTACGGATTCAGACGCATCATTCATGCTTTTTCATTCATTGAATCCACCTTACGGATTCAAACATTACATTCATACCTTCCCTCCTTGAATCCATCTCACGGATTCAATCATTACATTCATACCTTTCCTCCTTGAATCCATCTCACGGATTCAAACCTTTCATTCATGCCTTTCATCTTTGAATCCGTCTCGCGGATTCAAACATTTCATTCATGCCTTTCATCCTTGAATCCGTCTCGCGGATTCAAACATTTCATTCATGCCTTTCATCCTTGAATCCGTCTCGCGGATTCAAACATTACATTCTTATCTTGTTGATCCGTACTTAATCACGGGTTCAACATTCTTCATTCTTATCAGGCATGTTTTTCATTCTTACATAGTACTCTCAATTTCCCGAGAGTCTTACTTCCCATTTCACCCACACGCCCGCCTGCTACCCAACTCTACCGGACATACCTGTAACAATTATCATGATCTCACGAACGTCATACGTTTCTCGTGTACTGGCCAGGTACACAATCCACATAGTAGTTTCGTGCCTTCATGTAATTGTCACCTTATGTCCGTAGACTTAGGCTTCGGCGCGTCTATTGCTTCCAATACTTCATTACTATACTATCATTGTCTTTCATCTTAAAAAAAAAAAATTTTCCCTTCCCTGAATAAACTTTTCCATTACATACCTCCACATATTACATTCACGTACCTGGGCTCATTTGCCTATTTGTCTTATTACCTCTTTGCCTGCCTTAGTATTTATCCTAGACTGCATTCACGGATCATCCTCTTTCAACACTTATGCTTACCTTGCACATACAAAACCGTCAGTTTCTTTATACGTATACATAAATACATACTTTCATCAACCTTTACCTTTGGATCTTGATCGAGTCCTAGATTGTACAGATTTCTTATCTCAAGAGCACACAAGTTTGAGTTCAAGTACTTACCTTCTCGTACTTGATTCCCTCAAACCAGGGCTCTGATACCAACTTGTAAGACCCTAATTCATTTAACCTTAACACAACGCAGTGGAAAATCGAGTTTGAAAATTTCTTTCATGACATACATCTTGACATTCTAATAATTCATTTTTAGAATATAAGAACATGCCTTATCAACACTAAATTACATATTTAAGCATTCCCGTACAATCTGTCTTGTGACTCGATCCTCGATCTCCAAACCTTGGTTATCCTCATGACTGGTACTACCTGCGCTCACCACATAAAATTCATACATTAGTACGTATCATAAGCATACAAGACTTGTTCACGTTTACTTTTCGTTTCATTAACTCTTTACATCCCGTCTTTCCTTCTGATCATAAGATCCGTAGTGAGACATCTTTGACATTCCTGCGTTACACTTCATCACCAGGCACGATGTTATTATCGTTAGTGCTCAATTTCATTGAATACATGCGTACGTACTTTCATACAACCTATACGTAAACTTACGGTCACACATAGCAACATACATCCCTGTGTACCTACATACATACGTTCGTGCATACCTAAACACATCCATTCATACATACATACATACATCCTTACATGCCTACATACATACATACATACCTACATACATACTTACATACAAACCTACATACATACTTGCATACCAACATACATACATAATTACATACATGCATACATACTTATTCCATACCTTCTCACAACTTACATACGTGCATACCTTCGTTCATACTCCCTTGACTACTTATACATACTATCTACTCCTACATCATTACATCCCTGTATATACTCATACATACATACATACTTGCTTATCCACATAAGGGCGATTGCCAATGAGAATTAAATTAATAATTCTTACCTGGACTATGGGATCCCACTTTAAGGTTCATAAATGGAACCTAAGGTGGGATTCTTACCTGGGCTATGGGATCCCGCTTTAAGGTTCATAAATGGAACCTAAGGTGGGATTCTTACCTGGGCTATGGGATCCCGCTTTAAGGTTCATAAATGGAACCTAAGGTGGGATTCTTACCTGGGCTATGGGATCCCGCTTTAAGGTTCATAAATGGAACCTAAGGTGGGATTCTTACCTGGGCTATGGGATCCCAAGGGGAACCAACATACCTATATCGTCACGCACGATCATGTCATCCCACCTTTACACATTCACACATACGCTTACCCTAATGATCATAAAACATGAGTTAAACTAGTTATACGCGACTTAAAACGCGTTTAAACGAGTTCCTGATACAAAACGGAGCCAACAAACAACTTTCGACAACCAGCCACCCCGTCGCGTAGCCATCAAACAAACAGAATGTTTGTTGCTGCTGTGCTGCAGATTTCAGCACGTCCGCGTTTCACGGAAACGGTCATAACTTCTTCGTTATTGGTCTGTTTTACCCGATTCTTTTTCCTACACGTCCGTAATTTAATTATCCATCTTTCGGAGTTAAGATCCGACATCCGGATTAACAAAGTTTCAGACTTTTATCTCTTCGGCTTATTCCCCTTTTTCCCAACCTTGACCCATTCATGCATTCATCAACGTAACTTGTTCGTTTTGCCATAACCCCTTATACACATAATGATATCAATGACGTCTGTCATAAATTACTAAACTCTTGGATGTCTTGCATTCTTTTATCACATCATCATTCATATGCTCATTTCGACCCGTTAAGGGTATTCACTCATTAGTTTGGTCTATGACTAACCAAACCATCATCCCCACTTTCATACTTATCCAAAACATAACACTAATCGAATGACTTGTTTTTAATCTACTTTTAAGATTGTTTACCCCAAAATACCCATCAAGGGCATTTTGGTCATTCTTAACCCATCATTTACGACGAGAGACCTTAAACACATATTTGACCTCAAACATCATGTTTAATTCATTACAACACTTTATTACTTACTTGTACGACGAAGTGATTACAGAAATCACTTACCTTATGCGTCCGTGCTCGTATCGGATTCCTTGCCTCTTCTTGACCCATTAACACCTCATGCGTGAGTCCGTCTCGACTTGATTCCTATACTTTCATTTCATCGAAATCACACTCTTATTAGCATATACCTTTGTACATGTAACAATCATATCACTCGCATAATTCACACTTAACTTTCCTTAGTCATTTCTAACAAGCATTAAAATACATAATCAACTTCATATAATCATGTCCGTATACGTTAAACTCATGTAACTCATCATATCATTACATTTAACACGGATTGCTATAACATGTACCATACGACTTCCCATCAACCTACATTTACGACCACGAGTCAAGTCATGTTTCTTATACTTAGTTGACTTTCAAAAGTCAACTATTAACCATACTTAACTATCAACTTATCATCATATACCCGTAACATCATAATCGACTATACGGACGACACTAAATACATTTCATCATACACTTGATGTGAGTACTACCTTTTAAGCATAACGTACAACTATTTCATGCACAATTCTTCTAAACTCCTACATAACCCATCAAAACCATCTACTAATCATCATGTATCATTCCAAATGAACATTAAACATAACATCATCATATTCCTATACTTTCATCTAACAATAATTCATCATGCTCACATAATACATCAATCATTCAACAAGACTTGAACATAGGAGGTGATACTAGTCATCATCTTCACCCTAACTAACGGGTGTCACCTCTAAACATCAAATTAACGCAAACCATTCATAACCCATGTTCTACACGAAGATTCTAACCCTTGTACATGATCAATTTCATATTAACTCACGGATTAGAACATAACCCACTTCACCCATGATCACCAATCTTAGATTTAAAACATACCTTATGATCCTCTCGTGTTGGTGATCATTAATCCATGTTCGGTTATGGATTTGGGCCTTGATTCATCCTTCAAATTGAAGCTTTTGAAGAACTAGGGTTTTGGGGCTCTTGAGAGCCCCTGCTCGATCTTTCCAGAACACACACGTATGTGTGTGTTTGTGTGTGTCAAGTTATTTTATAACTTACTTTCATTTGTTCCACTTTAGCCCCTCGGGTTTACCTTTAAAACATAACTGACACTACCTTCATCATTTAATACTTTTGACCATACCCTTAACTAGGTTAAATAGCCTAGTTATTTATTTCATGACGTGTCACATAAGAACATACGACAATTATTAACATTCAGATTTTGGGGCGTTACAATCGTACACTCTAAATTATTTTTTTTTACTTTTGAAAAAATATATATTTTTTGAAAATAAGTTACAAATTTAATGTAGTTAACTATTAAAAAGGAAGACTAGATGTTAATGATCTATGTAACTTTACAAATATACCCTTACATTAAAATTAAATGAAGTAAAATGAAACATTCTTATTGGTTGAAACTTATTCTTTTTTCTTCTTACAAAAAAATTCTTCTCATTTGAACATTCCCCTATATATATATACTTTTAACTATTTATGGATAAAATTTTTAAAAATTAGAATAATGTCACACATTAATTAGACTTTCTATGAGACCGATCTTTCATCACTTTGATTAGAGTGATGGTTACCTCAGATTGTATAAATTCTTAAACTTTAACCATATCTTATCCTTACCTTTTCAAAATCTAAAAAAATGCTTCACATTTGTTCCTTAAATCTCTATAATAATTTTTTTAAGGATTGTTGGCCCTTATTCATTGTGTTGTATTTTGAAGGCTAATCCACATAAACAAACAAAATTTGACTTTTCAATCTTGATTCTAATTCACGTAATAAATAAATCATCAGAAACTATATAACCAACTTACACAATGTTTCAATTTCAATTTTCAAAGGGCATTTTCGTGTAACAATACAGCCCTGTTGGTGTGCGGAATGTTGTCTTGTCTTCGTCCTGGATTGCCATCTGCACTTGATGGTATCCCTTGTAATAGTCGAGAAAACATTTCCATCGGAAATAAGCTAATGAATTGATCTTCTCATCAATCTCAGGTAAGGCGTAACAATCGTGCGGGCAAGCTTTGTTCAAATCTTTGTAGTCCACATACATTCTCCAGCCACCGTTTCCTTTTGGCACCATTACTGGGCTGGCTACCCAGGTTTGATACCGTATTTCTCTGATGATGCCAGCATTCAGCAGCTCTGTGATTTGTTCTTAGATGGCTTCGTGATTTACATCTTCAAATGACGCTTGGTGTGTACGACAGGCTTAGCTTTCTCTGCTACATTCAACATGTGCTCTACTATATGCCGTGGAACGCCGACCATATCTGCTGGCGTCCAGGCAAAGACATCCATATTTTTGAACAATAATTTCTTGAGCGATGCGCGCGTTATATCTGACATTGTTGGGCCCAAGGTGATTGGTTGCTCTGGATACTATCTGTTTAGAATCCATTTTTCTGATTCTGTGCGCGGAGTGGGTTTGCTTGACTTTGCAGGTCTAACTTCGCCGGTTACTAGAACCTCTTTGCTTGCATAGATTATGGCTATCCCTGTCTCTGTCGGGAACCCAAACGCCGAGTGTGGTCCTGAACAGATCATGCTGAAATCTCCTTGGGATTCCCTTCCCAAGAGAATATCGTGCCTCGAATTTGCTTGTAAAACCATGAACATGACTTTTTCCGTCCTTGAATTCTTCCCATCAGAAAGTAGCACCGGGAATGATATATGGCCAAGAGGAAAAACGGCGTCATTGCAGAAATCAGTGAGTGGGTAATCCACTGGCTCTAAGCGCGCTTTATCTTCTTGGTCCAGTTGGTTAAAACATTGCTCGTATATGATGTCCGCGGTGCTTCCTGGGTCTATACAAATGTAGTCAGTCTGGTAATGGCCAAATACACCAGGAATGACTATGGGTCTTCTCTCCCTTGGTCCGCCTCGTACTGACTGGGAAAACAACTTGCCTCTCGCGCCAGGAGTCGTCCTGGGCGCGCTTGTTGTAATTTTTCCTGGGTCTCCTCTGACCCCCTTGAATCATGTGTGTTTCCAGCTTTCGATGTTTCTTGTTATCTGGACCCTCTTCCCTTCTTTGGATTTGACGATTGTCCCTCCCCCCCCCCCCTTTGACCAAGTGGGTGAGCTTGCCACCTTTCAAAACTCGTTCTATCTCCTGCCTCAAGCTGATACAATCATCTGTTAAATGGCCGGTATCTTTGTGGAATTCACAAAAGAGATTCGGGTCTTGCCCTCTTTTGTTTCTCATTTGCAAAGGAGCTTTAAATTGATAGTTTTCGGTTGACAAGACTTCAGAAAGGGTTTTCGTCAAAGGTGTCCATTGTTTCTCTCTGTTTTATTTCTTGACTTCCTTGCGATAGCTGATTTGATTGATGGTTGCGTGCGCGTCTTCAGCTGGTGGACTTTTTTCTTTGTAGCCAGATGCCTTCCACGATTGACCTTTACCCTTCTTGTTGCGTATATCGTTGGCATGCTGACTATAGTTGTACTGACGGCTGTCATCGCCTGTCAGTTGTTTGTCCGTTCTTGCGATAGTTTTTGCTGCCTCGATGAAAGCATCCCAATCTTTGGGGCCCCCATCTCTTCCTTTGACTCTTTTTATTAGATCATCACATTTAACAGCTCTCATGAAATGTGTGTGCATCATCTTTTCTCCCACATCTCCGATCTCCAAACATTCTTTATTGTATCTAGTGATAAAGTCTTCGATGCTTTCGTGATCTTTTCTCCAGATGTTTAAGCAATCTGCTGGATCTCTAGTGTGCCTGTGCTATTGGGAAAAGTGTGCTAGAAACTTGTGCTGAAGTCCATCCAGGACTTGATCTTTCCTTCTGGTAAACTGTCAAACCATGCGTGCGCTGCGCCAATGAAGGTTTGCATAAACAGATGACACCAAGTGGGCAATGACCAACCAACCAGGCGCCAGTGAAGACTTGAAGGTGGTCATCAGGATCTGTTAGGCCATTGTACTTTCCCACGTTGTGTGGTAATTTAGTCTTGTCAAGCGGAGCTGTTGCAATTTCCCTGATAAACTTTGATTTCTCAGCTCTGCCTTCTGGGCGATAGCTTAAGGTGTAATCATACTCGGCGTCTGGGTTGTACCCCGAGCGTGCGAGGGGTCTGTAAGCTTCATGATTCGGTGGTAATCTGCTAAAGACCGTGCCTTCTTGCTTATAAGTTGTATCATCTTCTTCATTGTAACTTCCCCATTCATTGTTTGTGTTGTACGGGCCTAAACGACTGTGCAACGGTTTCTTTTGTTGGTAAGTGTGCTGCTCGTAGTTGCTTTCTGTTTCACCAAAGGTGTCGCGCGTTCCATGCACGCTTTGCCTCCTGATGGTGGATGATTTCTCATGTTGCTGGTTCCGCACGTGTCCATGCGCATATGTTTGTTGGGGAATCTGAGTACTTGGTGGTCTTTGAGGTGGAGTAACGAAAGCGGATGGAGCAGCCAGCGCCTGGAGCAATGCTTGTTGTGCGCTTAACTACGCATAGACCAAGTTTAAAGACGCCATTTGCTTGGCATACCAGGAGGCCAGGGTTTCTCCTTCAGGTAGCCCTAAGATTGCTGAGAAGTTCAACTGTGCCTGAGCTGATGATGCTGAAGGACCAGCACCATAGTTTGGCGTTTGGACTCCTGGAGTTGTCGGGTTGACGACTCCAGGAGGTGTTTAGTTGTTAGCTCCGTTTGTGGTTTGATTGATAACTCTGGAAGTGCTTCCAAAGAGATTTGGTATTTCATTGTTCATTTGTTCTTCTCTGACGGTTCCGTTCTTTTGGTGCCTTTGGACGTGAACGGTGTCCGTATGCAACTCAAAGGAAGAGCTTTCTCCGTCTACGTGAAGAGAAGGGTTTTGTTCAGCCATTCAAATAGTGTTTTTTTAAGAGAAAAGATATGAAAGTGGTTTGCAAAAAGATGCGGTGGGCGCCAATGATGAAACACTGGTTAACACTTAGACTAACCAGCTGGGTCGTCTCGTGTATGGGGTTCAATCTCTTTCTCCACTCACCGACTACTGGAATCCTGCAAAACAGAACACCTGTGACTCGCCACAAGGAGGAGAATAGAGGGGTTCTCCTTGTGACCACCCTCCGGCATGAGAATAAGTACTGTTCTGAGGAGAATAGTGTGTGTTGTAGGTGAAATAGAGAGAGAGAGAGCAGAATGTTCAACCTGAAGGAGGAGTGTCCTATTTATAGCCGAAGGATGAATGAGGGGGGAGTGGCCTTGCCAGCTGCTACCGGGTGCCAGCTGTCCGACCAAGAGGAATATCCTCTTGGTCTCCTCTGTTGTACACAGAGTAGCGGATGACGTGGCGCGCCGTTATTTGTCCAGATAGGAGAATTGTATCAGCAACTGTCGGCCTGTCCTAGGATCGTGCTGCAGGTCCAGGTGGCATCCTACCATTGGTGACACGTAGTGTCATTTTTGTCTGGAGGAGCATCTTCGGTGTTACGTGTGATTTCTTTCGAAGCTTCTGGATGCAGTTTGCTGATGTAGGCGTCATGTTGGATAAAAAGTGGTGTGGTCCCTGTCATGTGTGTATGACCATACCTCTTCAGTTTTCAATCCAAATTCTAATCGCATAAATAAAGAAAGTTTCAAACCATAAATTCTAAATTTCTAAATCTCCCTAAACATCAAATCAAACAACAAAAAATAATAATTAAATAAATAAAACAAGAGGGTGAAATAAATCATACCTTGATTTGAAAGGGGGTGATCCCCGGCGGGATTCTAGCCGGACGTGAGACGTTCGCTGGTCAGCAGGAGGCAACGAGCAGTGGGTAGTGGGTATGATTGGGTTTTCGTTAGGAGGTGAAAAACTAAAGTATTTTTAATTAAGTTTAAAAGAATGTGTAATTGGCTTGGGGTAAATTGTAATGTAATTGATTGTTGGTTCAGTTCTGTTTATACATGAGGGAAAACAATAAAAACATACCTGTTACAGCAGATAGTGCAGTGGAGAATCCAGTAATGGAGTTCGACATGCTTGTCATCTTGATCTGGTTCCTCCTTAGGGTGCAGACTGATGATGGTGACTTAGAAATCGAATAGGGGATTCGATTAGGAGAGGAGGTCGAATTATTGATGTTATGGCTAATGGGTTGTGTCTAATGTGTAACTGTGTAACCCTTTAACCTCCACATAATTCTCCTTATATAAGCACCCAGGAGGAAACCTAATTAGTTAATAAGGGTAATATGGTCCATCAACAATTACCAACTAATTATTTAATAGGTTATTATATATTTTGATCTTTATTATGTAAATGATTATAATGGCTATAGATTAAATATTAATACATAATATATTTAATCTTACATTCTCCCACTTAGCCGAGTAATCATTTACTATGAGTATTAGATAAGCCTGATCAGGAGTTAACACTCATTTTAGCCTTAAACAAGTACTATAGCAGAGAAATACAGCCGTTAAATCATTATGCGACTCAGGACCCCCATTAATCATACTATAGCCTTAGTTTAAAACCTAATCGTCATGATCAAAATATGCGTAAGCCCTTTGTTTGATTTGTAACTTTATTTGTCAATATGCCATTATACCAGTTGAACATATTCTAAGAGACATACAAAATCAAACTGAGGAAAATTTCATTAACATAAAACATAAGCTAGTACAATATGCTCAAATAAGGTCTTTACAAAATCCCATATTACGAACATGTTCTTCATAAACCTTAGGAGGGAGACCTTTAGTCATCGGATCCGCAAGCATATCCTTAGTACTAATATACTCGATACAAAGATTATTTTCCTCAACTTGTTCACGTACGAACAGATATTTTTTATCAAGATATAAACCAGCTCCATTCGAACTGTTATTGTTCGAGAAACTAACGGCAGCTGAATTATCACAATAAAGCTTCAATGGTCTAGAAATGGAATTAACGATTTTGAGTCCAGTGATCAGATTTTTAAGCAACATTCCATGACAGGTTGCGTTATAAACAGCAATGTAGTCTGCCATCATTGTGGAAGTTGTGGTCAACTGTTGTTTATGACTCTTCCATGAGATAGGGTCGCATGCTAACATAAAGATATAGCCCGAAGTGGATTTCTTGTCATCTTTGCATTTGGCAAAGTCAGAATCAGAATAGCCCACCACTTCTAAATGATCACTTCTTCTATAAGTCAGTTTATAGTCTTTCGTCCCTTGCAGATATCGAAGTACCTTCTTAGCTGCTTTCCAGTGATCTAGGCCAGGATTAGTCTGATAACGGCCTAACATTCCAGCAATATAAGCGATATCTGGGTGAGTACAGACTTGAGCATACATCAAGCTCCCTACTACTGACGCGTAAGGTATCTGGCTCATTTGCTCCTTCTCAACCTCTGTTGTTGGACACTGGAATGAACCGAAAACATCTCCCTTAACTACTGGAGCGACGGAGGGTTTGCACTGTTGCATGTTGTAACGCGTAAGGACACGATCTATGTAAGCCCTTTGGGACAATCCTAAGATCCCTTTGTGTCTATCTCGGTGAATTTCGATACCAATGACGTAAGAAGCATCTCCGAGATCCTTCATGTCAAAGTTATGCGAGAGTAACCGCTTCGACTCATGCAACATGTCTAAACTATTACTTGCCAATAGAATATCATCTACGTAAAGGACAAGTATAGTAAAGTTGCTCCCACTCATCTTGAGGTAGGTGCATTGATCCACTTGATTCTTCATGAAACCTTGTTTCTTCATGACTTCATCAAACTTGAGGTACCATTGACGTGATGCTTGTTTTAACCCGTAAATGGATTTCTTCAGCTTACAGACTAGATGCTCCTCACCTTCAGGTTTAAAGCCTTCAGGTTGTTTCATGTAAACATCTTCGTCCAAATCTCCGTTAAGGAAAGCAGTTTTAACGTCCATCTGATGCAGCTCGAAATCGAAATGAGCTACTAGGGCCATGACGATCCTTAATAAATCTTTACGAGAGACAGGTGAAAATGTCTCTTGATAATCAATTCCCTCTTTCTGAGTGTAGCCCTTTGCAACCAATCTCGCTTTGTAGCGTTCAACGTTACCATTCGGATCCAGTTTTGTTTTGAACACCCATTTACATCCCACGGGTTTGGCTCTGTTGGGTAATTCTACCAAATCCCAAACGTCATTTTTCTTCATGGATTCAAGCTCATCAATCATCGCTTTATTCCATTCAGAAGACCGATCACTGCTAATGGCTTCATTGTAAGAGATAGGATCATTGAGCTTTCCGGGATCCATTTCAGTCAGGTAGGTAACATAATCATCCCAATTAGTAGGCCTTCTTTGCCTAGATGACCTCTTGAGTGGATTATCGGGTTCAGCGTTGTAACAACCCGCACTTTTGTGCGTTGTTACTACTCGTTATACTCGTTACGCCTAGCACCAGAGATTCGGATCATAATGTAACTATATCGTATATATCGCTATTCGAAGGATAATCGCATATTTTCAAGCTACAATATCATTATACTACACTACTTTCACACTAACACTCACGGAGGCACTGAGTGAGGACCTATTCTACCCTCCTCAGTGGCCGTGATGTGTCGAACGTAAACAAACAACGCTAACAAGGACTCTCGGGTGAGTGCTGTAGCTCCAGTCGTCATGACGATGATGACAATACGAGTAAACGGTACCCCGTCAGTCTTTGTGGCACTACACGAAATAACGTTCACGATGACATCAAGAAAGGACCAACCCTACCCTCATTGATGGCCGTGCAACGTCGATATTAATCGCATACTCGAATCGGAAACCGATCGTTAATTATCGAAACTTTGGATTATGGATACGTAAATACGACCTCTAGTGATATATATATATTATAATATAATAATAACAATATAATAATAGTATAAATTAATTACGAAAGGAACGCACTTCGAAAACTATCAAAACGATCAAAATCGGGAAAATTCCAAGCGTCAGGATGTCTATCCGGACGGATGGACCATCCGGACGGATGGACATGCGCACGGATGGCCGTCCGCACGCATGGGCCATCCGCACGGATGGGCCGTCCGCACGGATGGGCTATCCGGGCCTGATCTCTCTTCTTCTCCTCTTTCGCCTATAAATAGCCTGTCACACCACTATTCAAGTGATGTGACAGCTCCTGTTCAACCACACGCGCACCAAGACCCTTTTCCCTCGATTTCCTCGCGATTCCGGTAAGACTTCAATCTAAAACTTGTGCTTCTGCAATCTACACTCGATTCTACATCATTCTATCTTTCAAAACTCTAATTCTAACCGTGAAATCTGCGGATTTGAGGCGTTTTGAGGTGATGTCACCAAGAGTTCTTATGAACTTCAAGTTGGGGTCTCACTTCACTATAAACGACTCAGATCCGGGTGATTTCCACCTGTTTTCATGACAAATCTCACCTAAATCTGTGCGATTTAGAGTTAACCATGAAGAACCACCATGAACGGCCAGATCTGATGGAACGGGGTGATTCCCGGCCGTTAGAATGAGTCGGAATTGACGGAACTTCAAGTGTTAGTACGAAATTACACTACTCTAAGTGAAAACGAACGTTTTCTTTCCGTTGGACACTCGAAAACAGTGCGAAACAGACATGACAACCCGCACGGGCAACAGGTCAGTCCGCATGGATGACACAAGTCCGCACGGATGGGATGCCATCCGCACGCACCAGCAGCCCGCACGGATCATGTCAGTCCGCACGGATCATGCCAGTCCGCACGGATCATGTCATCCGCACGGATCATGTCATCCGCACGGACCACTCACCCGTACGCACATGTCACCCGCACGGATGACATGTCACACGCACGCACGCTCATCCGCACGAACAACAATGTCACCTGCACGGATGACCACTATCCGCGCGTATGACCACTTATCCGTACGTATCACTCACTGTCCGCATGAACGACACATTGTCCGCACGAATGACACATCATCCGCACGGATCACATGTTGTCCGCACGGATAACATGTCATCCGGACGGATGACTTGTCATCCGGACGGATAACATGTCTGATCCGCACGGATGAGGGCAATTCAACCTAATGTGTAACTTTTCAAGCTAATCTCGCTTAACCATACTTCGTTTACTCTATATCTTCAAGGATCATTACAGGCGACTCGTAACCGACTCAATCAAGTTGTAATCTCGCTAAATACGCACTGTGAGTATACTTGACCCCTTTTTAATCGAATTTTGGGTGTAACATACGTTTCTAACAGATCGAACTTATCAAACGAACTATTCTATCAATCGAATTATCACTTGCGAATAACTGTTATGCATAGATATACGTGATGCTAGTTGCATATGTGCTAGGGCTTATACTCGCGACGTCCCACCACAACTAGTATAGTACTATTGCGCCCGACGGGGTCTAGTTATGCCATCGTACATTCGAGCATCGAGGACTTAGTTGGTAGTATCAGTTTTGTGAGTATATATGTCGTGTATTACGTTTATGCATGTGGAAATTCGCAGCACTTTTAATCTACTATGCTATACTTATCAAACCTGTATACTCGCCAATACTTTTGTATTGACAAATCTTTTAACGTATGTTGCAGGTTAGATCGCAGACTATATCAAATCAAGCTAGGAAGTCTAGAAACTCAACTAAAATCTAGGTTGTCGGATTTGCATTGTTCGAGAGGATAATAAATCTGTGATAACTTACGTGATTGTATTATTTGTTAGTATGGGATAACGAATGTATTAAATATTATCGCAATATAGTTGTTATGGATTCTCTTGAGCAATCTGATTCGCCTAGTGCCGCGCCCCGATGATTCCGCCATCGGTTGGGGTGTGACAGATTGGTATCAGAGCCATAACTATAGGGAATTAGGTCAGACTCGACCTAGTCCGGGTCGACGTCTTAGAAATTGACCTAGTCTATAGTCTAAGTACCAACAGGCCGACTCGTACGAACCCAGTGGGGTTTGTATTGGGCTTACTTGATACTCACGATCGAAACTGCTAAAAGCTACAACTTTGTGTGAACACCGCATACTACGACTTCACACGAAGGAGCCTTTCCTAAGGCTGAAATACTACTTAGCCTTTCCTAAGGCCGACACAATACACACGTTTTCGAAAATACTCGCATGACGAAACCGAGCGATCCAGTCGAGATTAGGTGTGAAAACCAAGAACTCTCGGTAGGATTGCTCACTCAGCGCATTTCTCTAGCACGAGAACCTTTCATCGAGTTAGGAGTGACATCCACATCTCGACAAAAGTCTCCATTCCTAAATCTAGTGGAACTCACGAATTTATTCGAGAGCTTAACCACAATTAGGAACGAAACTGTTAAGACAGGGGTGAAACCCGTACCTTAATAAGTCGTTCCACTCTTTAAACTGGTTTTCAAAAGCTCTCACCAAGGACTCGACTATCACGATAACTCGAGCCACGCGAGGACTAGGAAGACGAATGCCTTGAGCTGCATCCCAGTGGAAGCATAAAGTCCTCCAGGTCAACGCGCATGCTCGAACTTATTAGATATAGTTGGGTTACCTTGGGTAGTCGACGCCTAAACACCCAAGGCACTCTATCGTACGAGGAACCCAATTTTACAACTGGCTGGAACTTGTTTACGTTATGAAACTTCACGCTTTATCGAATTCTCGATGTAACGATTTTTCACTCCCTACTTTATGAACGCACAATTCGCACAACTGTCGCAATCTAAAACGAAACTCTAATGTTCGCAACAAAACTAATGCATAATCTATCGCATTCGCTCTCGTTTCTCACTTCAACACGACCTCGCTTATTCTAAATCGACCCGTATGTGTATGATTACAAATTACATCCATATAAATACATATATATATACGTATAAACAAACAAGTCATTGTGTGAGAACTTAGGAATTTCGTGTTTCCTACGTGGCTCCTATGTGGTTCTTATTACTATACTATCGCACCAAGTTTCGAACGCGCTCAACCGCAACGCAAAACTCGAAATTCATTATGATCGAATCTCACTCCAAGTCTCTTCCTGTCTAGATGACTTCCAACAACTCTACCTCGAGACGAGTAGCTAAGAGGAAAGCCAAACGAAGCGCCGAGAAGAGGATTGCTTCACTTATAGTCAAGGAAGTGAGTAAGCTTAGTCCTCAAATTGCCGCTCGAGTGCACTCTCGCAGCCACTCTCGAGTTTCGGAAGACGTTAAGACAGGAGAGCCGCAATCTACTTTTCTCTACAAGCACTTCAAAGCCTGTGACCCGATGGGATTCACGGGTGAAGAAGGTGCGACTCAACTACTCCAGTGGTTCGATTCTATCGAAGTGACCCTTCGTCAAAGCGGGTGTCCCGATAGTCTCCGCACTACTTGCGCCACCGGAGTATTTCAATCGCGAGCACTCGACTGGTGGACCGCCGAACGTAACAAACGTGGGATCTCCGAAGCTTACGCCCTCTCTTGGGATGAGCTGAAGGAACTCATGAAGAAAGAATACTGTCCTCCTCACGAAATCCAGAAGTTAGAAAACGAATTTTGGGAAATCAAGCAAACCGAAGGTGACAATACTGACTACACCGCAAGGTTCAAACAGCTTAGCATAATCTGCCCAAGTCAAGTCAACACTCCGGGGAAGGCCATTGCGAAGTACATTCGTGGCTTGCCTGAGTGTGTGGGTGATTTTGTCGAAGCTGCAAGGCCTGCTACCATCGAAGAAACCTACCGCTTAGCTGCAGAAATCAACAACAAACGATTCGTGGAAGGGTTATTCTCAAAGAACCCTGTCAAACAAGCTCATCAAGCAATCGCCAGTAATCCTTCAGAAGAACATGTTGACGAATCCTCTGATGAATCAACTGGCGAGTCTTCTGACAAACCTGTAAGCGATTCTTCTAACGGATCAGCTAACGATTCTTTGAACGGATCTGCTGCCGATTCTTCTGACAAATCTGCCGATGGATCTTCCGACAAATCAACCAAAGACTCTGCAAGTGAGTCTTCAGACGAATCCTCCAAAGACGACACTTCTTCGCAAGACACCGACAAACCCAGCCGCAAGCGAAAGACTTCAAGCCCGAGCTCATCAACAACCGAACTGCTGCAACCGAAACCCCTTCAAGCAGTTCCAGTGTTTCCAAAACGAGCTTACACTGGAGCTCATCCACAGTGTTACTCGTGTACCTATCATCATCCAGTTGGGGCTGACTGTCGCTATTGCAATAACTGCAACCGTTACGGTCACTTCACCCACAACTGTCGTATCGAACCGTGAACTTGAGTACAACAACAACAGCTCCAGCAAAAGTTTTCCAGCATCAGACATCTAGCAAGCGTAGGATGAAGTTGTAATGATACGATTTTCGACGTTAATCTCTATGTTTTGAACCTAATCTCTTACTCGATATTGCCTCTATGCGTAACGTTAACTCTCGTCTCCATTTTTCTCTCTCACTCTTTAATCGCCGCACTTAGGCTAGATTCACGCATACTATATACTATATCACGGAATACTGTGTTTTACCCTCACTACACTTCTAGAACGAGGTACGATAAACGTGCAAGGAACGATTAATCACGGGTGCACACGGGATTATTTGGGTCAGTGCACGGTGATCGTAGTGAATTCTAAAAGTGCCATAGCGTTTGACAAAAGGTGACACCAAAACACGGGATGAAAGTAGTAGGGGTCAGGCGAGGAATGTTTTACCATACTACCGAAGTTCCGTGAAGAAAGTGCCACGTGGAATTGAACGTTATTAGACCTATTATACTATTGAGATTATTTTCAACACACTACACTCAATCGCAAGGCGTAACAAACCGTATCATCGCAAGACTTGTCGTAAGTCTGCAAACGCAATGCAATCGCCTCATCGATGGACTCTAGGGAGTCTACCTCGCAGGCAGATTGCATCGACGCAAGACTGGTCGTAAGTCTGTTGCAACGAATCTCGATCAAGCAAGTAAACGCTCACGATATTGTTGAGTGAGGACCTATTCTACCCTCCTCGATAGCCGTGATGCGTCAAAACAAATCGTTAAGCTTATTTGAGACAAGAATCGAACTCGACTAATCGAAATCGCTTACCCTGTGTATCTCGCAACCTCTATCGCTTATCACGTGAGCCTATATCAATTGCTGTGTATCAATCTATCGCTATCGCCTACCGTTATCTGTGAAATTTGTGCTAAGTTGGAACGCATGACCTCGCCTCACGAGAGGAAGCTCATATGGTTAAAACAGGGTGTTTTAGCTATATCAGCGGCCGTTCGTGGAAACAGGTCATGTAGGGTCTGATGTTAGTTAAATTCTGTGGTGTAAATCAATCAAATCGAACCGCGTAAATCGAACCGTATATTTTCATCGCATGCACGCAACAACCGCCGCTTATCGTAATTCAAATTATCATCACCACCATGGCTAGTGTTGTGTTCATATCATTCGTTTAACCATCTAATCGCTTATCGCATATCGTCTAGTCTACCGTTTATCACTCGTGTGGTGTTCATTACAGTCTATGTGGTATTAGTACACATGACACCTTTTCACGAGGCAGAACTAACCTGGTTAAGCATGGTGTTTCACCAGGTTAGCACACCCTCGTGGAAACGTGCCATGTGGGTTTAATGTGTAATCTAATCGAAAACGCGTTATTCGCTTCTCCCTTATCAACTCGCTGGATTAATCTATTCGATCCTATCTTATGCTCGGTCCGACTTCCTATCGATTGGGCCGAGTAAACGCATTTCTATCCGAGTCATATCGGCACACCTGACACTGCCTCACGAAACGGAAGTAATATGGGCAAAACATGGTGGATACGCCGCTGGTAATTCCTATATATAAGTATTTTAAACATATTAAGGAACTTCCGTGGGAAGGTGCCAGGTGGGGCTTGATGCCAAATTACTCTCTTCAAAAGGTTAAAACTGATTTTTATAAAACTTTCATTAAAACCCTGGGACAAGTGAAATTTTCTCACGACGTGGAGCTAACATCGAATCAGCTTAACTCCATGTCCAAGAAAAGTTTCATAAAGCCCAGTTTTTCCCTAAACTTTTACAACGTCAAAATAAAATCCTTCTTAAGACATTGGTTCGACATCGAGTTCAGCTTGAACCCATGTCAGAGGGAAGTTTTCGTAACCCTTGTTTTCATCTTCGAATTCCTTAAAATGTTAGAAACTTAAACTTCCTTGCAACATCGGTTAACATCGACTCTGTTGACCTCACGTTAAAAGGAAAATTTTCAAAGATTCTCATCCTAAATTCCTTTTTAAATATCTAAAACGAACGCTTCTTGTAACGTTGGTTCACGATCGACTCAGTTAATTCTACGTCATGAGAAACCCTTTCAAGTCCTTTAAGTCTACAATCGCATCGAACTAACGAATTCTACACAAGACAAGGTACCTTGAAATGTCAACTCGTGTGATTTATACTTTCGTCTTTACGTCGCCTTCTCGCTATCGCCGTCGATCTCTCTTATTCGAAACATTCGCGCTGTCAACTTACGATTAAATCACTCGTTGTATCGCTACTCATACAAGAACAACTCTTAGAAGTCTACCTACTGGATTAATTTCGGGACGAAATTTCCTAAAGTTGGGGAGACTGTAACAACCCGCACTTTTGTGCGTTGTTACTACTCGTTATACTCGTTACGCCTAGCACCAGAGATTCGGATCATAATGTAACTATATCGTATATATCGCTATTCGAAGGATAATCGCATATTTTCAAGCTACAATATCATTATACTACACTACTTTCACACTAACACTCACGGAGGCACTGAGTGAGGACCTATTCTACCCTCCTCAGTGGCCGTGATGTGTCGAACGTAAACAAACAACGCTAACAAGGACTCTCGGGTGAGTGCTGTAGCTCCAGTCGTCATGACGATGATGACAATATGAGTAAACGGTACCCCGTCAGTCTTTGTGGCACTACACGAAATAACGTTCACGATGACATCAAGAAAGGACCAACCCTACCCTCATTGATGGCCGTGCAACGTCGATATTAATCGCATACTCGAATCGGAAACCGATCGTTAATTATCGAAACTTTGGATTATGGATACGTAAATACGACCTCTAGTGATATATATATATTATAATATAATAATAACAATATAATAATAGTATAAATTAATTACGAAAGGAACGCACTTCGAAAACTATCAAAACGATCAAAATCGGGAAAATTCCAAGCGTCAGGATGTCTATCCGGACGGATGGACCATCCGGACGGATGGACATGCGCACGGATGGCCGTCCGCACGCATGGGCCATCCGCACGGATGGGCCGTCCGCACGGATGGGCTATCCGGGCCTGATCTCTCTTCTTCTCCTCTTTCGCCTATAAATAGCCTGTCACACCACTATTCAAGTGATGTGACAGCTCCTGTTCAACCACACGCGCACCAAGACCCTTTTCCCTCGATTTCCTCGCGATTCCGGTAAGACTTCAATCTAAAACTTGTGCTTCTGCAATCTACACTCGATTCTACATCATTCTATCTTTCAAAACTCTAATTCTAACCGTGAAATCTGCGGATTTGAGGCGTTTTGAGGTGATGTCACCAAGAGTTCTTATGAACTTCAAGTTGGGGTCTCACTTCACTATAAACGACTCAGATCCGGGTGATTTCCACCTGTTTTCATGACAAATCTCACCTAAATCTGTGCGATTTAGAGTTAACCATGAAGAACCACCATGAACGGCCAGATCTGATGGAACGGGGTGATTCCCGGCCGTTAGAATGAGTCGGAATTGACGGAACTTCAAGTGTTAGTACGAAATTACACTACTCTAAGTGAAAACGAACGTTTTCTTTCCGTTGGACACTCGAAAACAGTGCGAAACAGACATGACAACCCGCACGGGCAACAGGTCAGTCCGCATGGATGACACAAGTCCGCACGGATGGGATGCCATCCGCACGCACCAGCAGCCCGCACGGATCATGTCAGTCCGCACGGATCATGCCAGTCCGCACGGATCATGTCATCCGCACGGATCATGTCATCCGCACGGACCACTCACCCGTACGCACATGTCACCCGCACGGATGACATGTCACACGCACGCACGCTCATCCGCACGAACAACAATGTCACCTGCACGGATGACCACTATCCGCGCGTATGACCACTTATCCGTACGTATCACTCACTGTCCGCATGAACGACACATTGTCCGCACGAATGACACATCATCCGCACGGATCACATGTTGTCCGCACGGATAACATGTCATCCGGACGGATGACTTGTCATCCGGACGGATAACATGTCTGATCCGCACGGATGAGGGCAATTCAACCTAATGTGTAACTTTTCAAGCTAATCTCGCTTAACCATACTTCGTTTACTCTATATCTTCAAGGATCATTACAGGCGACTCGTAACCGACTCAATCAAGTTGTAATCTCGCTAAATACGCACTGTGAGTATACTTGACCCCTTTTTAATCGAATTTTGGGTGTAACATACGTTTCTAACAGATCGAACTTATCAAACGAACTATTCTATCAATCGAATTATCACTTGCGAATAACTGTTATGCATAGATATACGTGATGCTAGTTGCATATGTGCTAGGGCTTATACTCGCGACGTCCCACCACAACTAGTATAGTACTATTGCGCCCGACGGGGTCTAGTTATGCCATCGTACATTCGAGCATCGAGGACTTAGTTGGTAGTATCAGTTTTGTGAGTATATATGTCGTGTATTACGTTTATGCATGTGGAAATTCGCAGCACTTTTAATCTACTATGCTATACTTATCAAACCTGTATACTCGCCAATACTTTTGTATTGACAAATCTTTTAACGTATGTTGCAGGTTAGATCGCAGACTATATCAAATCAAGCTAGGAAGTCTAGAAACTCAACTAAAATCTAGGTTGTCGGATTTGCATTGTTCGAGAGGATAATAAATCTGTGATAACTTACGTGATTGTATTATTTGTTAGTATGGGATAACGAATGTATTAAATATTATCGCAATATAGTTGTTATGGATTCTCTTGAGCAATCTGATTCGCCTAGTGCCGCGCCCCGATGATTCCGCCATCGGTTGGGGTGTGACAAGCGTTGTCTTGGTTTTGAGCGTTTAATGTGCCTTCGTCATGAGGTATAATGGGTTCTGATTGTAGAGGTGAATTTGGAGTTGGTGCAGTAGCTTCAGGTACAGTAGTTGCATTGGGTACAAGAGGAGTAATCGAAGTAATGGTAAGAGACGAGTCTCTCCCCCCCGCGTCTTGTACTTCTTGCAATTCTTCATAAGGGTTGGTACTGCTCCCACTGACCTTGAAATCCTCCAGGAACGCGGCACGCTTGGTTTCAACAATACGGGTGACATGGGAAGGACAATAGAAACGATAACCCTTAGAGTTCTCAGGATACCCGATAAAGAAACAGGTAACTGTTTTAGGGTCAAGTTTCCTTATGAAAGGATTATAAAGCTTTGCTTCAGCAATGCAGCCCCATACTTTCATATATTTAAGACTCGGTTTCCTTCCTGTCCAAAGTTCATAAGGAGTTTTAGGGACAGACTTAGAAGGAACTCTATTGAGTATATGAACAGCTGCTTTTAACGCTTCAGTCCAGAGGAATAATGGTAAATTAGTGTTGGCTAACATACTGCGCACCATGTTCATAAGGGTACGGTTTCTTCTTTTAGCGACACCGTTCTGCTGAGGTGTACCAGGCATGGTGTATTGGTTCACAATCCCCTGGCCCTTACAAAACTCATAAAATGGACCAGGAGCTTGACCCACATCAGTATGTCTTCCATAATATTCACCGCCTCTATCTGATCTCACAACTTTAATCTGACGATCTAATTGCTTTTCAACTTCAGCCTTATAATCTTTAAAAGTTGTTAGAGATTCAGATTTCTCCTTAATTAGATACAAGTACATGTAACGAGAATAATCATCAATGAAAGTGATAAATGAAGTATGTCCTGTTATGCCAGCGATTTGGTAGGGACCACTAATGTCAGTGTGAATGAGTTCTAATAAATTAGAGCTCCTAGTGGCACCTTTCTTATTCGCTAATGTCATTTTACCTTTAAGACATTTGGCACATGTTCCAAAATCAGAGAAATCGAGAGGAGGTAAGACTTCATCCTTTACGAGACGATTTAATCGTTCTCTTGAGATGTGGCCTAAACGCTGATGCCACAACATGGATGAAGTTTCTAAGTCTCGTTTCTCTTCCATCTTTGTGAGTGATTCATTAATGTTATATGACAACAAAGATTTGGAAAAGTTATCTTCTAGTTCTAATCTGTAGAGACCACCATCCAGAATACCAGTACCATAAAGAACAGAATCATAAAGGATAGAGAGTTTGCGATGACCATGGGAAACAATAAAACCGTCCATGTCTAACTTTGGTCCTGATACAAGGTTCCGAGTTACCTCAGGAACATATAAGGTATCATAAAGTTTAATACATAAACCAGTTTTCATAACTAATTGTAATGTTCCAATGGCCTTCACTTCTAATTCTCGATCATCCCCAACCTTAAGCGTTCTTTGGTTTCTTTCCAGCTTCCGGATTGAAAGGAATCCCTGAGTTGAATTGGTAACATGAACCATAGAACCAGAATCAAACCACCAAGAATTAGCAGGAACACTTAAATTATAGGACTCAAGTATCATAAAATAATCGTTACCTTTCTTAGCCAGCCACTCCTTAAAGTCAGGGCATTCCTTCTGCATGTGTCCTGTCTTCTTACAGAACTTGCAGCGGATACTGCCTAAGGAGTTCTTAGAGCTGGAAGGTGCACTTGTATTAGGATTAGGATTAGGCCTTTGGACTTTTGAAGCATCCTTCCTCTGATAATTTTTCTTCCTCTTCTTAGAGTTGGAGGTAGTGAAGTTTGCAACATCAGTATGGCGATCCATCCTCATACGCTCTTCCTCCTGTACGCACATGGCGACCAGCTCACTCATCGTCCATTTGTCCTTCTGAGTGTTGTAATTGATCTTGAATGCTTCAAAGGACGAAGGAAGCGAAGTAATGATGAAATGAACAAGGAAACCATCACTGATTTCCATTTCCAGCCCCTTCAACTTATTGGCCATGTCATTCATCATCATGATGTGCTCGCGAATGCCGCTCCTCCCATCATACTTAGTTGTCACCAGCTTGAGAATAAGAGTACTAGCGTGTGCTTTAGACGTCCCTTTGAATTGCGCCTCCACATGTTCCAAGTAGGTTTTAGCATCTTTAGAATCAGGAATGGCTCCCTGATCGGTACATCTTAGGTACACTCTAATTTATTTTAATAATAATAAAAATGTATCGATATGGTTATAAAATACATTGTTTAATAATGCATTTGTATATTACGGGTTAAAATGAGAACGAGATAAAATGGTTATTTGATTAAATAAAAGTGATGATATACTAATTATAAGAAATCATGTCTCGTTCTATTTAATATGATATTGATGTGCATTTTAGTTAACCATTATTATTGTCATGAGATTTGAATTAATTAATGGTCATCCATTATTTTAATATATGATTTGATCTTTTGCAGCTCATGAAAAGGCCCAAAACAAATCACAATTAGGTGGGCATGTGGGGAATTAAATGGAAAACGAGAGCAACAAATATAGGTTTTTTTTTTGGCAATAAAAGAAAAAAGAAACGCATAGGAAGTTGGAGGGGACTTGACGTCAGACAAGGAAAAAGGATGGACGAATTGTGGATATTATTTTTCTAATATCATCAACATCTTCGACGGCAGAGGGGGAAGCCACATCTCAATATCATCGACCATCACTCATCAGCCGCACAACAAACCAAATCGATCATGCCATCAATCTCATCTCAAGCCGGTGATCGCATCCACCCAACCATGAACGGCTAGTCTCTTCGGTTTCACCCTGGTGTAGGTAGTTGTATTTTTTCTAGGGTTTATGCATTTGTTCTTTGATTCGACTTTGTGACAACTTGTATTGATTTTTGAAACCATTGACAATAGTTTACATTTGTTTCGTATTCGTAAATTGTCGAACGATGTTAAAAGTTATGACTTTGCGAAATGGTTATGTGTAGTTATGCGTTGTCGTGGTTAGGATTTACTTGTGTTGATTACAAAGTGCATTCTTGTCCGTTCTTCGGGACGTTGATAGTTATTGGCACCTAAGTCACGGTACACTAAATCCGCTAATCGTATGCAATTGAGTTGAATTAAAACATGTAGGAACCCTAGGACTTACAATTACCGAAACCGGGTGTGATCCGTATTCCTAATTCTTGTTTTCAATTAAGTAGTTTAGTTTTGAAAGTTTCGTTAACAAATCATCGTTTTAGATAATATCAATTTGTCGGTTCACTCCGATATCCTTTTAAACTAATTTAATAAATAAAATTAGCAAACTTCATAATCACTTTGTACATTATTTGTAAATAGTCTAACTAATCGAACAGGTCGTGCGATACTGACCACATGCTCTTCGTGGATACGATACCCGACTTACCCTAGCTACCTAGGTTTAATTGGGTTTTTGACTGATTGGAACGACACGGTCACGTCAAAATGGCGCCGCTGCCGGGGAGCTAGTGCGCTTAGTATTTCATTGCTTGTTCGATTTTAGTTTAGTTTTTCTTTTTTGTATTTTTTTTATTTTACTTTGGGTGGTCGAGCTTGTTTGTGCAGGTACATGTTTTGCAGGTACCATCTTTCAATATGAATTGGGTAGATGATGATCCGTGTGAGTGTTGCGGAAGCGGAGAGCACTATTTAGAGGATTGCTCTGTTTTCTACGAAAAAGTTCAAGCCAACAAGGAACGGGAAGACTACCTCAGTGGATTGTTTGATTATAGGAGGGCGGATTATGAAGATTTCAATGGTCCATCCTCACCTTATCCATACACTAGACCACCTCCACCACCGGAGCAAGAAAAGTCATGCCCTTGTTGTGGAAAAGTTCACATACATGAAGATTGTCCAGTGTTTTGGAAAGATCCAGTGTTTTGGAAAGGAAAAATAAAGTCCGGTTACAAGCCACCACCACATTATCAAGACTATTACTATGAACCCAAATCACCATATTTCTCAAGTTACCGGGAGGAGGAGTATGATGATTATTATAATGAATACCCTCAACCGGTATACGAGAACCCACAAGATTCGATGCATTCTAAGCTTGATGCTCTCATGGACATGATGAAAGAATATCACCAGGATATCAAAGATATGAAGAAAGCGAATGAAGTGAGAGATAAAGCCCATGAAGCATTGGTGGTGCAAGTGGGTCAATTAGCGGAGGAATTAGTCCAACTTAAACGAGACCAAGAGGTTTGGGCCAATGGTACAATAGTAGATGGTGATGTGGTGGAAGAGGTTATCGATCTTCCCGAGCAAGAAAATGAATGTTTGAACCGAGCGGAAGACATCACACCGCGGGACGAGTCGGACCCGAAAGATGCCCACGTTCATATCCATCCTTCTCCCATACTTATCACTCCAACCAACAAAGTTGGGGATGCGGGTTCGGGTATAAGGATTCGAAGGGTGGCGTTGCAAGACATAGGCCAGTTTAGTAAGAAGCGACCCCAAAGTTGTACAATATGCATGCCGGGCAAAATAAAAAGAGAATGGATCCGGCATGCCAAACACCGAGCGTATGTTGGAAACTCGGTAGGCAAATGTGCACTTCGACCGCCATGAGAGGTAAGTCAGGTATAATTGTTGTAGAGTTTGTATTATTTTCGTCTTATTTTTATTTTCTTAGATAAATGAACGTTGTGGGTGTGTTCCCTATATAACCCTCACGAGACCTCTCGTCCTCCCAAGCTATTGGGGGGTTTAAAAGGGCTTGTTGCATAAGCTAAATGCAACCGTGATTCCTACGAAAGTGAGTTAGGCTTGTTATTGTTGTAAATTATTTTTCCACATAAATCAAAGTAAATTAATGTATGACTTGGTAATATTTTCATAAAAGTGGTAGAAATAGGTAGCTAATAAATTTTAATGGTTGTGAGAAGCATGCTTCTACACAAGGGTTAAGATTTGTAGATACATTATGTTCGTGAGACGACCGCTTTGTTGAAGAGATGAAGAGCACACGAGGAATGGACTAAAAAAATCAGGTGCATACGTTTCTTTTTACTTTTGATTTTTAGTTAGCAAATAAGTGGATTGTAAATTGTATTCTATTTCCGGGGTGAAATTTTGGGGAGGTTAGCCGTGTCACATCCCTTGTGCGATTTAAAAACTCTAGTTCTCACACATTGAGGACAATGTTTGCCTCAAGTGTGGGGATGGGGGAGTAGTAAAAGTTTTTCAATTTTGACCCGTTCATTTAAATACTACACATTGAGGACAATGTTTACCTCAAGTGTGGGGATGGGGGAAAATTTCAAAAATTTTTCAAAAGTGTCTTGCTTCGAAAGCGATCTTAAAGCACAAGTAACTAAGTCAACGAGGGATGGCACAACCCATTTGGTCTTTTATCATGGTCAAGTTCAAATTAATAGCATGACGGGTATTTAGCGGGTGGTTATTTGGGAGTAATTTGCCTAAGAAACTAGCACATCATGCATGTCACATACCATACCTTTTATACATGTGAGGTTTTGAGCCACTTTTACATCATAGAATCACATGCTTATGTTTCTTTGTTTGAGTGGACCATTAGTCATGTATTGTAGAACTTGCAACTTTTGATACGTTTGAGACCATAGACCGAGTACAAGCACGAGAATGATTAAGGCATTAGGTGAACCTTTTCCTTTAAAACCAATTATTTATCCTTACCCAAACAAATCCCCTAGTCGCCCACTTTGAGCCTAAACCTTTCGTTTGACAACCCGTTTAGCCCATAACCGTTAAACCTTTTCTTTTAAACTCGTGTGATGAAAATTCGATTGTAGGATTATTTGTTTGTATAGTTGTGTTTGCAAAAAAAAAAAAAAAAAAAACCAATCAGAAAATGTTATGAAAAAAAAAGAGAAAAAAGCGTTGAGAAAAACACAAAAATATGAGTTATTAGTTGTTGAATAAAGGGGCGAAAAAAAATCGTTGCCTCGTAGTTGATGTCTATAGTTAGTTTTGTAGAGTAGTTGCTTTGTAATAAAAATCGATTTTTCATCACCTTAGCCACTTAAAAAAAATAATAAATAAAAATTAAAAAATCCTATTTCATACCCTTAACCTAGCCCCGTTACAACCCTTACAAAGACCTTTTGACTTGTGCTTAGTATTCGTGTTCGGTGGTGGAGAATGATTGAGTTGCAAGTCTATGCGGGTACGTGTTCTAATCGATTTTGAGCGATTACTTTTTAAAGTGCTAATACATCATGAAAATTAGCCAACTTGTAAACCGAGGGGAGTGAACATTGTGAGGGATATGCATGAAATGTGAGTTTCACGGGCGGGTTAATCTTGGATAACCACTTTTACATGATTAATTATTTATTGCTAAATATGTGAAAATTGTAAAACTCATGAACCGGGTATGACATTAGACCTTAACTTATGTCTCGAGAATGGGAAGTGTGTTCTTCGTTCGACCCACGTGAAAGTGAAAAACAGATTTGCTTGAGGGCAAGCAAAAGATAAGTGTGGGGATGTGATCGGTACATCTTAGGTACACTCTAATTTATTTTAATAATAATAAAAATGTATCGATATGGTTATAAAATACATTGTTTAATAATGCATTTGTATATTACGGGTTAAAATGAGAACGAGATAAAATGGTTATTTGATTAAATAAAAGAGATGATATACTAATTATAAGAAATCATGTCTCGTTCTATTTTATATGATATTGATGTGCATTTTAGTTAACCATTATTATTGTCATGAGATTTGAATTAATTAATGGTCATCCATTATTTTAATATATGATTTGATCTTTTGCAGCTCATGAAAAGGCCCAAAACAAATCACAATTAGGTGGGCATGTGGGGAATTAAATGGAAAACGAGAGCAACAAATATAGGTTTTTTTTGGCAATAAAAGAAAAAAGAAACGCATAGGAAGTTGGAGGGGACTTGACGTCAGACAAGGAAAAAGGATGGACGAATTGTGGATATTATTTTTCTAATATCATCAACATCTTCGACGGCAGAGGGGGAAGCCACATCTCAATATCATCGACCATCACTCATCAGCCGCACAACAAACCAAATCGATCATGCCATCAATCTCATCTCAAGCCGGTGATCGCGTCCACCCAACCATGAACGGCTTGTCTCTTCGGTTTCACCCCGGTGTAGGTAGTTGTATTTTTTCTAGGGTTTATGCATTTGTTCTTTGATTCGACTTTGTGACAACTTGTATTGATTTTTGAAACCATTGACAATCGTTTACATTTGTTTAGTATTCGTAAATTGTCGAACGATGTTAAAAGTTATGACTTTGCGAAATGGTTATGTGTAGTTATGCGTTGTCGTGGTTAGGATTTACTTGTGTTGATTACAAAGTGCATTCTTGTCCGTTCTTCGGGACGTTGATAGTTATTGGCACCTAAGTCACGGTACACTAAATCCGCTAATCGTATGCAATTGAGTTGAATTAAAACATGTAGGAACCTTAGGACTTACAATTACCGAAACCGGGTGTGATCCGTATTCCTAATTCTTGTTTTCAATTAAGTAGTTTAGTTTTGAAAGTTTCGTTAACAAATCATCGTTTTAGATAATATCAATTTGTCGGTTCACTCCGATATCCTTTTAAACTAATTTAATAAATAAAATTAGCAAACTTCATAATCACTTTGTACATTATTTGTAAATAGTCTAACTAATCGAACAGGTCGTGCGATACTGACCACATGCTCTTCGTGGATACGATACCCGACTTACCCTAGCTACCTAGGTTTAATTGGGTTTTTGACCGATCGGAACAACACGGTCACGTCACTCCCCTGATTGCATTGCTTATGGACTGCTTCATAAACATGAGAGACATGCGGTTACACCTAGTCCACTTATCATGAGTTAACTGCTGAGCAGCAGTACTTTGTGGAGTAAGGTCCGCTGGCTTATCCTCTCTTAGAGCATAATCGAAATCCAGCAGCCCGAGAGTAAGCATGAGAGCATCCTTCCATGCAGCAAAGTTATCACCAGTCAAAGGTGGAATCCCGCAATTGGGTGCTGATAGTGGAAATAAGATGAGCAAGTTATGATACTAAGGAAGAAGTCCTAATGTGATCTAAGGGCACGTTAAACTAAGGCAGGCATAAATAATGACCATTTTACATTATGAAGTTGTGATATTGTCTATTACTAACATCAAAATAATAGACTTAGCTAGAAATTCTACTTAAACGAAGACAAAACAGCTTTGGCCAGAAGTGTAATCATTTAAGCATATGTGCAAAGTGGTTGTAACAAATCAGCTTTGGCCAGAAATTGAAACAATCACTTTAGTTATGCACTTGTTGAGTATGTCATCTATGAATGAATTAAATCAGCTTTGGCCAGAAATTAAGACATTCATGCTTATGATGCACACACAACATAGCTTTCGTAATACTTGAACGATAAGTAGATGTGTCAAGTCAGCTTTGGCCAGAAATGATACATCAAAAACTCATTCAAGTTAAGCTATTTTGGTTTTGCAAAACATTATCTGATTCTGATTAATTAACTAAGTAAATTACAAAACCATTTATTTAATAGCAAACCACCCGTTAGCGCGGATCGAAACTTGTGCGATCCATTATGCCCAAAACTTGTGCGATCCATAAGGCCCAAGTAAACTTGTGCGATCAATAAGGCCTTGTGTGATCCGTTATGCGTTGTGCGATCCGTTATGCCTTGTGCGATCCATAAGTTTTGTGCGATTATCTTATGCGATCAGATCATCTCTTATGTGATCTGATCTTGTGCGATTATCTTATGCGATCAGATCATCTCTTATGTGATCTTATCTTGTGCGATCCAGTTGTTGTTTATGGTTATAACAACTGAAAATTCGAAATTTATGAATTGTGATAGAGTTTCCTATTATAATATTGATCTATTTTTTCATAAAATTTCGAAATAATGATCTGTTTATCCTTTTAACAGATTTCGAAAAATCCTTATTAGAAAAAAATAGATCAAAATCAGGAAAAACATATAACAATTCAAATCATACTCCAAAACATAAAGGATATTTCGAATTTTAACTAAGAACATGATGAACCCTAAATAATTAAAACATGAATTCTGGAACCCGAAACCTAAATTTTAAGGTTTTTCTAAAACAGATTTCGGTCATAAAAACATAACCCATTAGATTTTGAGTAAACATATGATTAATATTTTCCGAAAACAGGGATTTCGAACATATACCCACTCGAAACCGGCTGTTAATTCATAAGATTTCAAAAAAAATCCGTTTTCCAAGTTTCAATCCAGATTTACGGATACAAAACAGAACCGACTGATCAACATATGCTCTGATACCACATGTTGGTTCAGTTCTGTTTATACATGAGGGCAAACAATAAAAACATACCTGTTACAGCAGATAGTGCAGTGGAGAATCCAGTAATGGAGTTCGACATGCTTGTCATCTTGATCTGGTTCCTCCGTAGGGTGCAGACTGATGATGGTGACTTAGAAATCGAATAGGGGATTCGATTAGGAGAGGAGGTCGAATTATTGATGTTATGGCTAATGGGTTGTGTCTAATGTGTAACTGTGTAACCCTTTAACCTCCACATAGTTCTCCTTATATAAGCACCCAGGAGGAAACCTAATTAGTTAATAAGGGTAATATGGTCCATCAACAATTACCAACTAATTATTTAATAGGTTATTATATATTTTGATCTTTATTATGTAAATGATTATAATGGCTATAGATTAAATATTAATACATAATATATTTAATCTTACATTGATGACTCTACGTCTTGCACACAAGACCCCCATTATGATATACAAAGGGGACTGGCATACATTTGAAAGAACATGAGCTCGGGCTCGGGCTTGTTTATTAAACGAGCTTGTTTGTAGGTGCGTGCTCAGACTCGAGCTCGTTTAAGCTTGGCTCGTTTTAAGATTTTTTTCGAGCCAAGTTCGCCTTGTTTGCACCCCTAATTATTTTTTTACTAAAGTTTATTGAGATATAATCATTTTTAATTTTCCTTTAAAGTTCAGTTTTATGTTCCACCACAGGAACATCAGGTCTTTTTCATGATGTCATGAATGAAAAACTTTATTATAAAGGTTGAAGTATGCCCAAGTATGTTGACTATAGACATTTTAACTTCTTTAAACTTACCAGTTATAACTTAACACGTGATGTGCATCCAGGCTAACAACGATGTTTATTCAGGCTATTTCAATATTCTTCAATTTGGTTTAATTTGATTATAAACTAGGTTAACTGTTTTTCAATTTGGTTTAATTTGATTATAAACTAGGTTAACTGTATATTAAACTTGAATAAAACAACTTCATACTTTTGTTAATTAGTTTAGTTTTTGTTTAGGACCTATGGTACTTTTAATTTAGATTAAAGGTCTCACATAGATACTACTTACATACTTATGGAAAGCAAACTGTTTTATCTTGAATATAGCATTCAAGGATGTGTTGTCTAATCATGACAAAAACGAACGGATCCGAGACAACTAGAGAAGAAAATTTAGAGCTTTCACAAAGACTTGGTAAGTAATACATTTGATTCATCCATTGAGTTACACAAGTCTCTTTATTAGTAACCATCTTGATCAGAGCCAAGATAATAAATTTTCTTTTATTTTTGTTTGTGGATATTTTAAATTTGCCACAGCACTAGTAAAAGAGTTTTTCGCCTTCATGATCAGGTATGTACAACTTTTCTCCTTGATGCTACAATTATACATATAAATTGCAGCTAATGATGAACATGTTTTTAAATTAATACATGAAATTACAATATAGCAAAGCACTTATCTACATAACTTATCAATTATTTAATCAAACCAAATATAAAGTCTTAAATGTTACCTTCCATTATTTACCCCAAATAAATGATAGTGTCTTTTGCTTTTCGTTTAGAGATGTCTATTTTCTTATTCATGTTTGGGTAAATGTTTGTTCAAAATCGAACGGGTTAAATATAAGTGATTATTTTGTTCCTTGATGAACTGAAAATGATACGGAGTTGTATTCAAAATAAAGTGTTTTTTAATCATAAGTGATAGCGAGTGCTGCTCTTCCAATGTTGTGGCAAGCCGAACCGGTTTCACGTGAACAACCTTGCGATCGATCAAATATGTGTAGACATCCTTTGGACATATCAAGACTTTGGTTTTTAGTTTTTTGTTGCTATACCAAGTATGGTAACGTACCGATATCGTAATGAACTGAATCAGTATATCTGTAACAACTAAATTCCCATAGCAACGCGCGGAAGAATTACACTAGTTATACATATTAATTCTAAGTCTTCATAAACAGTAACATAAATTTTAATTTTCTTATATTATACCATCATTATAGAAAGCAATAATTTATTCCTAATAAAAATGTGATTTTGGTTTGCAATTGTAAGCCTTCAAAAAGGTTTGAGTTAAGTTCTTTTTGAGTCCCTGTGGTTTGTGCAGTTTAACTGTTTGAGTCCAAAAACCAAACTTGTCTTGATTTGAGTCCCTGTGATTTGTATTTTTAACCATTTGAATCCAAAATGCAAAAACTTTTCTTGATTTGAGTCCCTGTGGTTTGTATTTTTAACCATTTGAATCCAAATGGTTTTTGGATGAGGTTTGCATTTTGGATTCAAATGGTTAAAAATACAAAACCACAGGGACTCAAATCAAAACAAGTTTGATTTTTGGACTCAAACAGTTAAACTACACAAACCACAGGGACTCAAAAAGAACTTAACTCAAAAGGTTTTATACATCCTCATTAACTTAATTAGGTAATTAATTAACTACTTTTTTATTAATTATAATTATATTATTGTTCTTATTATTATTTTATTATTATAATTAATTTTAAACATATTTTATTTTTCTTTAATAACTCTTAAGATAAAATACGATGTTTTATAAATTGACGTCGTTTACCCTTTTTCGTTATTCTAATAATATAATATAATGCTTTATACATTTCGTTATTCTAATAATATAGTACAATGTTATATTAAACTTTGAATATACGTTGTAACATACGCGTTTTAATAAAAGTTTTGTTCAAAATTGAACGAGTCAATTATATTTTTTTGTTCTTTTCCACGACAAACCAAACCGATACAGTTCGAACACATTCGGTAGCAGTATAGAGTATCTTTTATATCATAAGCTGTAGCGAGTATATCGGTGATAAACAAAACGGATACCATCCAAACAACATCGGTGCCATGTCAATTTACTTTTAAAACCTTTATCGATATTCATTCTTATAGTTTTTTTTACCAATGTAAAACATGTGTCAATATCATTTTGAGCATATCATGACTTTATTTATTTGGGTTTATCTTTTGATCGCTATACAAAGTGCCAATTACGGTACCGATACTTTATTGAATCGAATGATGATACCAACCGACTTCCCGCCGCAACGCGTGGGGGAAGTCTACTAGTTTACTATAATTATGATCTCTAAATATGTTTGTGGGTTCCTTCATTGATTTAATTAATCTGGTTTTACTTGTTTGATTTAGTTTAACACGAGTATCATTTTACTCGCATGAAGATGAAGATTGTAAAAGAGGTTCATGATGAAGGCAATGAAGTTTCGAGTTTTTGTTCAAAGAATTTTTAGTTGTATTTTATATGTTAGATATTTAGATTGAATCAGATAATTATTAAATTTGTTTACAAACATTTGTAATATGTTTGGAAGACAACTGAAATTTTAGTTCAAGTGATCATCTTATGATTTTTATGTTGTGAAGTTTCATTTTCATTTTTTTTAAATAGATAATGATTTAATTTGTCAAATTAATATAACTAGCAATAACACCCGCGCACGTTGCGGTGCGGGTACATCGCAGACATCAAATGGATTAGTCCAAACATTATGTGATGTGTTAACCATATGAAAACGTGCATTTCGACATATTATAGAAAATGTAACGGGTATAACGGAAAAGATGACATGTATAATCAAAAGAGATTAATTAGAACTTTTGAAAAAATGGAAAAAAATAACAATTTGACTCCACTCAGTTCGAAACAAAATTAACAAAACACTCATAAAATAAGCATGGAAACATATTATATTTAACATCACTCATTTCTCAAAAAAAATTACATTTAAACATACACCAACTCGAATTTAAACCGAAACGTACATAAAAGTATGCACGTAAAAAATAGTTTTTTTTAACAAAAACGTATTATATTTGATCTGACTCATTTCCAGAAAAAAAGTTTTCGTCGAATAGAACAAATCGAATTCATACCGACACGCGCATAAAAATATGCACGTCAAAATAGTTTTTTTTTAAGTAAAGGCGGTATAGGGGTAAACTTGAAACAAATTATGTTTAGTAAAAATTTTAATAGGCTAAACACGTTTGTAAAATCGTGTCAAGTAGCCCCAATGCCACACCACCAACAACAAAAGACCTCGTAATATAAAATAAATAAAAAAAGAAAAAATAGTATTGAACGAAAAACAGACGTAAAATCGTTGAATCACGCACACCCGTTGCGGCGTAAAAATGCGAAGAAATTAGACCGAAACGTAATACGTAGAAAGAAAAAATTAAGTCGAGCTAGGACCCACGCATTGGAAACGAACTTGTCAAACGGAGAATAATAAACGCGTTGGACGATCCTTTCAAACGGGAAAAACAGACGAAAAAACGTTGAACCACATACACACACGTTGCGGTGTGTCGACTCGCAAAATTTTGAAAGAAACGTAAAACGAAAAACTTGCGAAAGATGAAAAGTATAGGGGACCAAAGTTGAAAATAAAAAAAATGTTGGGGTTAAATTGCAAAACATGAAACTCTTTGGGTTAAAATAATAAAATCAATGAGGTTAAAATGAAAAGATAAAAAACTTTGGATGAAAAATGAAAAATAAATTTTTTTAGAGACTCCCAATACATATGGTACAACAACATAATGCAACAAAATGTTGCTTATTTATATTATGAAAATAAGCGTCTAAAGTGGCATTAATTTGATATAATTTGTGGCATAAATTATGTGGCAATAAAAGTAGCATGGATATTTTACTAGAAATGGTATTTAGCGACACAAAATTTGTACTACTAAAACATTTTTTTGATATTGTGGCAAAAACAAAAAGTGACACTAAGGCGGTGTTTGTTTTTTTTGTGAAAAGCACTTCATAACCTCTTATGTCTGCCTCACGCAGACCATGCGCAAACGTTTGAGTCTGCAACGTGTTTGTTTTTTAGAAGTGATTTCATTAAAAAAAACCTATTCTATACTTCTTCCTCGCGCAGACCTATCCTCACAACTTCAAGGCTTTCAAAACCCTAGCATCCTTCTTCTCTAGCCGACACCTCCATCTTCTCCAGCCGACACCTCCACCTCCGTTGACACCACACAACCAACACCGTCGCTGGATCTCTGCCTCCCAGCCGACGTTGCTTCTCTGCCTCCCAGCCGACACCACACATGGCATCTTCTTGCTTTTGTTGTTCTTCGTAATTCTCAGGTACTAATTGTTTTGTTCCGCTTTACAATATGCCTTTGTTTCATTTCATGTGTTTATGAAGATTGTAACTTATATACATATTTAAATATTGGGGGTGTCATTCTCCCGATCCTATGCAACACAAATAGCTCTCAGATATTTAGGATGCATTCTAATTTGGTCTGATGGTGTTGATATTAGGGCTATTTTTTTGACCTATAATTTAGGTTCATAAGTTTGTTAAACTATGAGAATTGTTCGGAAATTGATCAGGTTTGGTGGCAACTTCATGGTAAAATGATTTGAAAATTGCTTTCACAAAATGGTTCTTGATGCAGAGTTTATCGAATTCGAACCGTTAAGTTGATTTTTTTACTCATAACTAAAAGCTGGGTTGAGAAACTCAAATTTGAGGTGAGGCGTTATAATTTTCTTGCTAATGTTTTCAGCAGATCTTTACTTTGTTAAGTTAAAAAACAAACAGTCTTCTTCTTGTAGACTGCAGAGGTTTGGTCCACCTCTTCAGCTGTAGATGTCTACAGATGTGGTCCGCAGACTGCAGACGTTTTACCTCTGAAAAAACAAACAGCACCTAAAAGCCTAAAAATTTATATTGGCACACTGAAAAGTGCCACTAAAAGTATTGGGTATTGGCCGATGTCATCCCCAACTATCACTTTGACGCCCATCACCCCCAATTAACACTTAGTGTGTTCTGACGCCACATCGTTAACTGATCACTAACTTTAGATCCTATTACTATACTTTTGGTGTGTCATAGGGATCTTAGGACACCCCAAATGTATAGTAACATGATCAAAAGTTAGTGATCAGTTAACGACATGGTGACAGAAGACACTAAGTGTTAAGTTGGGGATGGCGGGCATCAAAATATTAGTTGAAGATGGCAGTGGCCAATAGCCAATAGTTAGAGGTGATAAAATCCAATAACCCAAAAGTATTTAGCGTGCTTCTAGTGGCACTTTTTTGTGTGCCGCTCATTCCTTAAGAGGTCTTTAGTGACACTTTTTGGGTTTTTGTGGCATCTTTCATATGCCACTGAATGGCTTTTCTTTGTAGTCAACACAGATTTTGAGGCTCAGAATAAAAGAAGCTTTACAACCTTTAAAGATTACGTAACAGTTTGGTAATGATTACGGCGTACTCATTGTCGCGTCTGAAGTCTCAACACCGATTCAACGAATCATCCATGCCATCTAATTTCTGACAAAACACTTTAGGGTTGTAAAATAGTGCTATTAAACGTACGACTTTTTTTTGAATAGTGACTTTCTTTTTTAGTGACCCAATGTTATACCGCCTAAACGGCGGCCCTAGCCAAGATCTGCCCAGACTACGTTGTCTTAACCGGACCCGCGCTGTGTTGATTAGACTTGGTTACGGCGTTCCCCCGGAAACCGTACTGCCTCCACACGAGATGCCTCGCTGAAGTAATAACCGGACGAAAAACGGGGTGCAGCTCAGGATCGAACCCCCCTCGGTGGGTTTGTCACCATCATTGTCCAATATCCACCCCAATATGACACAAGTGGGAATTGAACTTGAGTCTCCGTTGGAAAACCCAAGTCTCCTACCCTTAGGCCACAAGTGGGGGGATTAAACGTACGACTAATTAACGTATAAATAAATGTTATACATCGTTGGTTTTATACTCACTAGGTTCGTCGTCACCTTTACCCCCGGACGGCGGTCCTCCACTATTGGGTGGGGATTCTCCACTACCGGACGGCTGTGGATGACTAGTGTGATAGTCACCAAACCCAAAATTGTTTGGATTACACCAACATGATTACCCTGATAAGCATCCAAACCCCACGGATTCTGACTGGCATCAGACGCAAGATTTAGATCGAGTGGAAGATATAAATCAAACAACCCTGGATTGTTATTTTGATTTAAATCCCATGTCGTCTGATTCGACTCGCTAGCCGAGTCGCTGCCGAAAAAATAATTGTTGCCCCAAAACGATATTAATAGCGTAATATAACTTGAATACAAAGAGAATATAGAAGAAAACAAATAAAAGTTAACTGAAAATGAAAAAGAATTTAGTCGTCTATATAGCAACTTTTTACGGAATATTACGTCTTGTCAACTTATTAACACGCGAATCAAGGGATATTACGTTGGATCAAATAACTCGCACGTGAATCGAGGAATCTAACGTCGAATCAAGGAATCTTGCGTAGTGTTGCACACGTATCGAAGAATATTACGCCGTATCAAGGAATCTTACGTCGAGTCGCACACGTATCGAGGAATATTACGTCAAATCAACAAATTAAAAAAATGGAAAATTGGATGTATACGGCCCGTGTAATTTGATCGTAAACAATGTATATGACACCCCAAAATCTTAATTTCACACCCTGTATACAGGCTGTATACCGACCGTTTCTCGTATATATGGTGTAAAATTAAGATTTTAGGGTTTGAGATTATTAGGTGATAAAATACAAAATAGGACATAGTCAAGTAGCTCGTCATTGTTATCAAAATGCTTTATTCTTCTACCGTTCTAGAAACTAGGAGAAGATGAAACATACTGTAAATTTAATAATTGACTTGATATAAGTCATTATAGGGTAAGGGTTTATCATTTCACGTTTATCTTTGAAAAAAATTGGCAATTGACATTTTGGTATCAACTTATCTTTCAAACTTATATTACATTTATATTACATAACAACCTTGTTCTAATATAATGGGAAAACAAAAATTGGATTAGGAATTGCCTGCACAACGATCCTAATTTTTTGATGACAAAATCGTCAAATTTGATGTTGAAGTTCATGAAAACCTTTTTTTTGTTTTATCATTCACCTCATTACGAGTCAAATTTGTATGTTCTGCGCTAGAAGTTGTAGAACATTTGATGTCCAGCCTGACCCAAACTCATCCTAACCAAAACCCATCATGACCCAAACTCATTCGGAATTTTTTTTAATTGGCCCATCCTGACCCAAACCCATACAAACCAAACAACCAACCCAACCCAACCTGTCCATTTTGCCACCTCTAATCCTAAGTATTTTTTTAACTGTTTTATAATTAACATCACCAAAAAGTAACTTAGTTTTAATAAAATTATTTATGATATCAATCGGTTTTACGAGGAGATAAACATCATACTATTAGACCACTAGGTCATGGATTAATTATTTATGCGTCACACACACCTCTCCTCTTTTCTGATCATACCCTCAAGTGAAAAGAATGTGTTTTTAAATGGTGGATTCCAACCCTATGTTTATGAGAATGGTACATCTAGTAACACCCATATTTTAAACACCGAACATGGAAATTCTATTAAGAGGCTATTTTTTTTTAAACAAACTAACATAATTCTAAATATTTCCATACATGCACCTTATCGTCATACAATGTCTCTTATAAACTATTTTTTTTAAATAGTAATTTAAACTATAACTCTATATTGTATTTTTTTTTAGGCTATACGGTATAGGCGTTTTTGCCATGGCACCTCAACCAAATTTCGTAAATAGCCCCCTCCACCCCAAAAATTTAAGCCTTGCCATTGCAATAGCAATAGATCACGAGCATGTGTGTTGACCATGTGATATGTTGACTGTTGTTTGAAGAAGAAAAGAAAATGTTGGTTTTGTTTAGTTGCAGGTTAACGAAGAAAATGGAGTTTTTAGGGTTTTAAGAGGCGCACAGAATAACCGGTTAATTAACCATAACCGGTTATTAACCGAAACCGTAACCGGTTAATAACCGATTTAGGAATAACCGGTTAGTGGTTATTTTACACCGTAGGTTAGTAACCGGTTATAAGTATTTAGTATAGTAACCATTATTAACCGGTTTTTTTAACCGGTTTTTTAACCGATAGACCGGTTAACCGAAAAATTCAAAAAAAGGGCAAAAAAAAAACCGGTTAATAACCGAAAATAACCGGTTAAAGTAATTAACCGGACCAGTTAAAAAAATAACTGGTTAAGGTAATAACCGGTTAAAGCATTAACCGGTTAAATTTAAAAATTCAAATTAACCGGTATAACCGGTTAACCGAACCGGTTATTAAAATTAACCGTTTTATGCACCTCTTTTAAAGTTGGGTTTGGTTTAAAAAAATGAGTTTTTATAGTTGGGCTTGCTTTAAAGATGGGCTTATGTAAAGATAAAAAAAATGAGTTTTTATAGTTGGGCTTGCTTTAAAGATGGGCTTATGTAAAGATAGACTAACTATATATTATTTTACTTGGTTAAATTATTTATGCTTATGTAATTATATGTTTTTCATGTTGATTAACTTAAATTTGTAAATTTTTAAATAAACGAATGGATTAAATTTTAATTGAACCTAAATTAAAGAAATAGTTGTGTAATGATTGAGGGCTCCATTCCATACCGTAAACTTTATTCGAAAAAGACAATGGAGCCCCTTGTTCTACATGACGCCTATGTGTCGATGAAGTGACGCAATAAAGTCCCTAGAAGCTCTATTCCATACCCTCGAGCGTTAGAATAAAACATGTTACCTCCCCATCAAAACGATGCTCCTAAAGCGCTGTTGGGAGACTATCTGAACAGTTGGATGTAAGAGGCGGGAGCACCATGTGTTGGATCGACTCTAACCGAACCTTAAACGAACCTAAAACGTGACACCGGGCGCTGTGGCCAAGGTCGACTACTCGACCACCGCCAGCCCCTTGGCTCTCCCAGATGCGCGGAAACCCGACCTCCACCCGCCCGAAAACACAACAGTGGAATAATCGGTAAAACCTCTCCTCTCATCCAAGACGAACCTAGATCACAAGAAACACCAAGTATTTAACCAACCACTCGTTGGCGGCAAAGGACATGTATATTTAATTGTTTATGCGAAATTAAGATTTTCAAAGTCATCAAATTTAAGAAAAAAAGTAGACGTGGAAAAATGAAAGGAACAAGATGGCAGTGTAGCAAGTGCATCGAATAGTAAATTAACACGTGTATGCCCCACGACCTTGATGGGTTTTTGACACGTGGTATTACGCAGATAAAAGTCGCTGTCTTTTGCAAAGTGCAACTTGCATGGCTTGCCTGAAAAGCCCTTTGGCATTTTCTCGGGACACACGTCATCAAAAAACCAAAAGAGTTATTACAATATTGTTTTGCTTTTTAATTTAATAACATGGAATTTTTTTTATATATAGTTTTATTTTACTTTTATTTTTTTAATATACTTTTTTTGTAGATGTAGTTTTAGTTGATATTATACATTTTCAGTCTGAATATGTAGTTTAACTTTTTATTACAGAAAAAAGTATGAAATACTTTTTCAAACAATGTAATATGTATATAAATAAAAGTATGTTTTATCAAATATCACAATGTAAATTGTTTTATAACACCAAATGGTGTGGCTCAGCGCCCCCTTATCAAATCACTAATTTTGACCTCACTTCTTAGGCGATAAGGGGGCGGGGGCACCATTGTTCTCTTTGCCAAACCCTTAACGAGTATCATTTGTTGTTTTCGAGGTTTTGGTCAAATAAGACCGTTCATTAGCAGTCGAATTCCAAAAAAAAAAAAACTTAAAACTTTAGTGTATATATATAATATACATAGGGTGGGGTTCTAGAGTCAACACTAGTGTATTTGTGAACTGAATGAACAAATCATGACCATTGATTTACATAATCAAATCGTAAAATACACTAGTGTATTTTCATCATCAAATATTGGCCATTGATTTACACTTGTGTATTGATAATGAAGGGCTATGATTAGTTTACTAGTGTTCACAATCAAGAGTGTTATATACATATATTTTACACACCCCAATCACAAACTAACTCACAAAAACAAACAAACTCTCTCCAATTGTTTCTATAAAAAAATGTCATCCCACTCTTCATCCGATTCGTCAAGCTCTTCATCTGATGGATTGATTGAGGATATGCTTATCGTAGTGACTCATGAGGCGATTCAGTATTTACGAGAAAAAGCTATCCTAGCGAGGATACTTGACCGGGACACACACCTTAACCTGCGAGCACCTATGATTTGATCGTGAACAGAGAGACGACGGCAAGTGAAGATTTGGTTTCAAGTTTAAATTTGAAGTATTTTTATTTTTTAGGTTTGTATTTTTTTAAGTGACATTGTACTTTTTTTATTTAAATTATGTTTTTTATATTTATTCATGTTATTTAAATTTAAATTAATATATTTAAATTAAATAATGTTTTAAATTAATATATTTAAATTAAATAATATTTTAATTTAAATAAAAATAATAATTAGGTAATAATGATGTGTGCTTTAAACCATTACAAGAATGTAAAAGGCAAGGGCTTTAAAGCCCCGATAGGAGGTGACGCTTAGATGACGCTGAGTTGGCATAATAAAGCCCCAATGGGCTTTATACCACACCATGTAATACAAGTGTTCAACATTGTTGTATATTTTATCCTTCATGTATATATCAAATTTCAGACGGTTTTCTTTGTCTTTAAAATTGATTAGTTTTGTACTTAATGTTTGTTTTGTCCTTTGTTCCTAACTACATGTTTTGTCCTCTGTTCCTAACCTAGTTAATTTTTTTGATTAAATCAGATCATGTGCTTTGCACAAAAGGGTATTTTTGTAATTTTACTTGGGACTAATGTGGCAATATCTTAAGTACCTAACCAGTTTTAAATAATAAAAATACTCTCTCTCATCCTCTCTCTATATCTCTTTCTCAACCCTCTCTCTCTCTCTCTCTCTCACACTTACCACCACCATTCAACCCACACCACCTGCTATCACTGCCACTTTCCATCACCATTCAAATTGTTCTAAGTAAATTCTAACCGTTGGGTCTACTAATCCAGCCTCCTAATTTATAATAATGTATGAAAATTATTTTTATTGGTAAATAAAAAAGAAAAGGAAGTGTGTAGAAAGAAAAAGTAGGCTGGTGGTGTTTGCATACTGATAAACAAAATATGATCATTGAAGCATCAGTGAAAACAAATCGAACCCTTTGTTTTGTAGTTACACTCCCATCTACCTAGTAAATCTCAAGATCTTTAAGAAAACTTACAACTATTTTTTATTTAAGTTAAAAGCACATCAACATACTGGATCCATATACTTGAAGTCATCAACAAGATAGTTTTTATAATCATATGCAATATTTCAACTCAAAACCAAAAATACTAAATCATTTGAACAACCAAAAAATTCCCAAATCGCCCAAATCAACCCAACAACCAAAAAATTCTCAAATCCCCCAAATCAACTCAATGACCAAAAAATTCCAAAATTTTCCATCTCTCTTCCAGTTCTCGTATGGTGAAAAGTGAAAATGATTCCGGCCACCACCACCACTGTGACGGTGGTATATCTAGGGTTTCTAGAGAGAGACGGCGGCTAATAGTAGATGGTTAGGTGGTTTCGGATATCTAGGTTTTAACCATGAACTGATGGAAGGTGGGAGAAGATGTTATTGTTGTTATCTATTTTTTATCTACCGGTGAGGCGAGTAGATTGGGGATTGGATCAGAAAAATTACTAGTATTTGAATCGATTTCAGTTCATATGGGTTAGATCATTAGGATTACGTGAGGGTTAGGGGAGATAGAGATGGAGATGGAGATGGGGTGGCGATGGTGGCGGTTGTGGTTGTGGTTGGGGAAGGAGAAATCAGATTGTGGCGTCGTTGATAGTGGTTGTGGGGCGGTGTAGTGTAGAGGAGGTTGTGGTGATGGTGATAGTGATGGAAGGAGGCAGCGATGGTGGTGGTAGTGGAAGGAGGTTGAGGTGATGGTTAGAGAGATGGAATAGAAAGTAGGGCTGGCATAACGGGTCAACCCGATCTGTTAAGACACGAACACGATAAGACGCGAACCCGAAACACGTAAACACGAACACGACATAAAATCTTATCGTGTCAGATTTTCGAAACACGAACACAAACCTTTTAATAAACAGGTTACACAAAACGACCTGTTAAGACACGAAAAAATTACCAACGTATCATACGATCCATTTAAGACACGAATACGATCTGTTTAAGACACGAACATAACCAAATTAGGAATGGCGGTGTTTGTGAGAGAGATTTAAAAATTAGGATTTGGATTGTGGAAAAGGAACCGCGTGTGTTTGTGTATAATTCAACCCAGGCCCCACGACTGATAACCTCATGTCCACACCCACATATAATATTTTTAAATTTTTAATTATTAACATGTACTTAACGGGTATTAATAGGTTAACGGGTTTTAACCTGTTTAGACACGAAACATGTTAAGGTCTTATCGTGTCGACCTGTTTTAGACGCGAAACCTGTTAAGGTCAAACATGAAACATGATAACTTCGTGTAGGTTCGTATCGTATTATCGTATTCGTGTCAGAATTGCGAGCCCTGATATATATATATATATATATATATATATATATATATATATATATATATATATATATATATATGTGTGTGTGTGTGTGTGTGTGTGTATGTGTGTGTGTGTGTAGGGTTATTGGATTTTTAATAATCCTAAGTTTCACCAGTTGGCCGATAATAATCCCAACTTTAAAAATTTCCTCCAATAATCTCAACTTGTAAAAGTTTGGCCGCCATTGATCATTTTCAAACATACAAGAATTTGGTCTCCTCAATATATTCAATTACACCTAGATACTCCTTAATTGATTTAAGTACACCTATGTTAAAAATGTTAGAAAAGGATCAATGGCGGCCAAACTTTTACAAGTTGGGATTATTGGAGGGAATTTTTAAAGTTGCGATTATTAACGGCCAACTGGTGAAACTTAGGATTATTAAAATCCAATAACTCATATATATATATAGGTAGAGGATCCTATATATATTACTATAATAACACCATATATAACACCGTATAACAATATGTAACACCATATAATACCATATAACACTATGTATATTACTATAATAACACCATATAAACACCGTATAACAATATGTAACACCATATAATACCATATAACACTATGTAACACTATATATCATTATATAACAAATATAACACTATAGGTTGTCTGATAACATGTCTATGATAGATGTATAGTGTTATATTTGTTATATAATGATATATAGTGTTACATAGCGTTATATGGTATTATATGGTGTTACATATTGTTATACGGTGTTTATATGGTGTTATATAGTATTATATATAGTGTTATAATACACTTCTCACACTTTAGGCCCTTTTTACACTATCCTTACCCTATATATCTATACTACTTTAATAAGCATATAGGAAGGACATAAATGGTCATTTGCCACTTTACAACCATTTGAAGCCCATTGTACAACCTTTTAAACACAAAGGTGTTGAAAACTCCTTCAACACACGCGGAGCAGCTCATACAAACTAACCGGATCTCTTTGACCCGTTTTACCCAAATGGATCCAATATATACCTTCTTTCACTAAATCTAAACCCTAATTCATTTCATTCACATCCGCCCCCATCCTTCTTCTTCTCTCTCTCTCACCAGACGCGGATCTAGGGTTTCAAAACCAGGCGCTCCAAGATCAAGATCTAGGGTTTCTCTGTGATGAATCTCTTTACATCCGACACCAGATCGACTTCCTCATTATCATCACCACCATTTCTAGGGTTTCTTTACCAGTCGCTTCAAGATATACGCTTCCTCAGCGATGAATCTCTCTAGATCCAACACCAGATCGACTGGTTTGACCGCTCGGTATCTTTCTTTTTACAGTATCTTTTTTTTTGGTTATTTGAATCGGATATGTGTAACATTTCAGAGATGCCACCATTTCTAGGGTTTCTTTACCAGTCGCTTCAAGATATACGCTTCCTCAGCGATGAATCTCTCTAGATCCAACACCAGATCGACTGGTTTGACCGCTCGGTATCTTTCTTTTTACAGTATCTTTTTTTTGGTTATTTGAATCGGATATGTGTAACATTTCAGAGATACCGTTGATTTGTTCTTGTTAGGGTGCACCGAAATAACCAGATGTGGTATGTGTTCTGTAGTTTAGTTTTTTTTTTCTTTAAAAAAGTTTGTATTTTTAATTTGAAGTTGATTATTGATTATTGTGTTTATCTTGCAAGGTATTGTTTGAGCCGTAGCTTTTTTATTCTGCGAAATGTTTGTTTGTTTACTACTGGATAACCAGATGTGGTATGTGTTCTTTACTTTAGGTTTTTTTGAAGCCCACTGTACAACCTTTAAAGCACAAAGGTGTTGAAAAATCCTTCAACAACACGCGGACCAGCTCATATAAACTAACCGGATGCATTTGACCCGTTTTAATCAAATGGATGCAATATATACTTTCTTTCACTAAATCTAAACCCTAATTTCATTTCATTCACATCCGCCCCCATGCTCATATAAACTAACTGGTATGTTTGTAGCTGATTATGTTTGTTACAAATCTGGTATGTTTGTAGCTGATTTACATGCTTAGGTTACTGATTATGTTTGTTACAGATCTGGTATGTTTGTAGCTGATTATGTTTGTTATAGATCTAATGTTACTGATAAGATTCAGTTTTGCTTTTACAGTTGCCAGAGGGTGGTAAAGGAGTTGTGTACTCCGGATTTTGTGTTCTTAATCTGTCTGAACTGAAAGTGTTTGAGGTTGTGATGCACAAGCTGAGCTTATGTTCTTAATCTGTCTGAACTGAAAGTGTTTGAGGCTGTGATGCAGTGATGCAAAAGCTGAGCTTGTGTTCTTAATCTGTCTGAGCTAAAAGTGTTTGAGGCTGTGATGCAAAAGCTGAGCTTGTGTTCTTAATCTGTGTGAACTGAAAGTAACAATTGTTTTAAAGTAATGAATCAGGTTAAAACTTTAAACAACTTTACACTTGCATCAAATTATAACTCTTTTTAGTAAACTTTTTGAATTTAAAGTGTTTGAGGCTGTGATGCAAAAGCTGAGCTTGTATTCGTAATCTGTCTGAACTGAAAGTGTTTAAGGCTGTGATGCAAAAGCTGAGCTTGTGTTCTTAATCTGTCTGAACTGAAAGTGTTTGAGGCTATGATGCAAAAGCTGAGCTTGTGTTCTTAATCTGTCTGAATTGAAAGTGTTTGAGGCTGTGATGCAAAAGCTAAGCTTGTGTTCTTAATCTGTGTGAACTGAAAGTATCAATTGTTTTAAAGTAATGAATCAGGTTAAAACTTTAAACAGCTTTGCACTTGCATCAAATTATAACTCTTTTTAGTAAACTTTTTGAATTTAAAGTGTTTGAGGCTGTGATGCAAAAGCTGAGCTTGTATTCTTAATCTGTCTGAACTGAAAGTGTTTGAGGTTGTGATGCAAAAGCTGAGCTTGTGTTCTTAATCTGTCTGAACTGAAAGTGTTTGAGGCTGTGATGCAAAAGTTGAGCTTGTGTTCTTAATCTGTCTGAACTAAAAGTGTTGAGGCTATGATGCATAAGCTGAGCCTGTGAGGTTACATATGTGTTGAAAACACTTGTACATCATGCTTTAAAGGTTGTTTAAGTTTAGTGGCAAATTACTCTTGTACATCATGCTTTAAAGCGAGGTTACATAACACAATAGACTGTGATGATGATTGTATTTTGAGGGTACATAGAAGATCCGAGTAGCATCATGGCGGGGCAATATCCAGGTTGCATAGTTCTCACTCTGCAACCGTGTGTTGCAGCCATGGCTTTAACCGTAGTTGTGTTCATCTCTCAATTACATGTCTGAGTCTTCCAGATGTTTTGAAAGAAAGTATATATTGGATCCATTTGGGTAAAACGGGTCAAATGCATCCGATTAGTTTTTATGAGCTGGTCCGCGTGTTTTGAAGGATTTTTCAACACCTTTGTGCTTAAAAGGTTGTACAATGGGCTTCAAATGGTTGTAAAGTGGCAAATGACCATTTCTGTCCTTGCTATATGCTTATTAAAGTAGTATAGTATGCTTATTAAAGTAGTATAGTATGTTTATGAGAATGGTACATCTAGTAACACCCATATTTTAAACACCGAACATGGAAATTCAATTAAGAGGCTATTTTTTTTTAAAACAAACTAACATAATGCTAAATATTTCCATACATGCACCTTATCATCATACAATGGGTATGTTTGGCATGGAGCTTTTAGGAGCTTCTAGTTTTAAGCTTTTAAGAAAAAGCTCATACTCAATAAAAAGCCTTGTTTGGTTGAAGGAGCTTTAAGCTTTTAGGTTAGGAGCTGGAAGCTTTTGGTTGAACGCTACTACTAGTAGCGTTTAGAAGGAGCTACAAGCTTTTAGGGAAAAATGACTATTTTAACCACTAAAAATAAGGAAAATTTTAATGCACCAACTTTCTAAATTTTTAGTTATGTCCATTTTGGTCATTTTATACATTTTATTAAAAGCAACAACTACTCTACAAAACACCAGATATATCTAAAAAGCTACACCAATGTCTCTTATAAACTATTTTTTTAAATAGTAATTTAAACTATAACTCTATATTGTATTTTTTTTAGGCTACACGGTATAGGCGTTTTTGCCATGGCACCTCAGCCAAATTTCGTAAATAGTCCCCTCCACCCCAAAACATCCCACGAGTGCTATTGGTTGGTGTGTGTGTGTGTGGGGGGGGGGGGGGGGGGGGGGGGGTTATATTTAAGCCTTGCCATTGCAATAGCAATAGATCACGAGCATGTGTGTTGACCATGTGATATGTTGATGTTGTTGACTGTTGTTTGAAGAAGAAAAGAAAATGTGGGTTTTGTTTAGTTGCAGGTTAACGAAGAAAATGGAGTTTTTAGGGTTTTAAAGTTGTGTTTGGTTTTAAAAAAATGAGTTTTTATAGTTGGGCTTGCTTTAAAGATGGGCTTATGTAAAGATAGACTAACTATATATTATTTTACTTGGTTAAATTATTTATGCTTATGTAATTATATGTTTTTCATGTTTCTAAATTTTAATGTTGATTAACTTAAATTTGTAAATTTTTAAATAAACGAATGGATTAAATTTTAATTGAACCTAAATTAAAGAAATAGTTGTGTAATGATTGAGGGCTCCATTCCATACCGTAAACTTTATTCGAAAAAGACAATAGAGCCCCTTGTTCTACATGACGCCTATGTGTCGATGAAGTGACACAAAAAAGTCCCTAGAAGCTCTATTCCATACCCTCGAGCGTTAGAATAAAACATGTTACCTCCCCATCAAAACGATGCTCCTAAAGCACTGTTGGGAGACTATCTGAACAGTTGGATGTAAGAGGCGGGAGCACCATGTGTTGGATCGACTCTCACCGAACCTTAAACGAACCTAAAACGTGACATCGGGCGTTGTGGCCAAGGTCGACTACTCGACCACCGCCATCCCCTTGGTTCTCCCAGATGCGCGGAAACCCGACCTCCATCCGCCCGAAAACACAACAGTGGAATAATCGGTAAAACCTCGCCTCCCATCCAAGACGAACTAGCGTCACCCATATTCGACTTCACCTGGATGTCACAGAAAATAATGGAGAGAGTGAGTCGAACCTGGATCACAAGAAACAACAAGTATTTCACAACAGCTCCACCATTACCTCGTTGGCGGCAAGGACATCTATATTTAATTGTTTATGCGAAATTAAGATTTTCAAAGATATCACATTTAAGAAAAAAAGTAGACGTGGAAAAATGAAAGGAACAAGTTGGCAGTGTAGCAGGTGAATCGAATAGTAAATTAACACGTGTATGCCCCACGGCCTTGATGGGTTTTTGACACGTGGTATTACGCAGATAAAAGTCGCTGTCTTTTGCAAAGTGCAACTTGCATGGCTTGCCTGAAAAGCCCTTTGGCATTTTCTCGGGACACACGTCATCAAAAAACCAAAAGAGTTATTACAATATTGTTTTGCTTTTTAATTTAATAACATGGAATTTTTTTTATATATAGTTTTATTTTACTTTTATTTTTTTAATATACTTTTTTTGTAGATGTAGTTTTAGTTGATATTATACATTTTCAGTCTGAATATGTAGTTTAACTTTTTATTACAGAAAAAAGTATGAAATACTTTTTCAAACAATGTAATATGTATATATAAATAAAAGTATGTTTTATCAATTATCACAATGTAAATTGTTTTCTAACACCAAATGGTGTGGCTCAGCGCCCCCTGTCAAATCACTCATTTTGACGCCCTATAGCGCCCCACCCTCACTTCTTAGGCGATAAGGGGGCGGGGGCACCATTGTTCTCTTTGCCAAACCCTTAACGAGTATCGTTTGTTGTTTTCGAGGTTTTGGTCAAATAAGACCGTTCATCAGCGGTCGAATTCTAAAAAAAAAAAACTTAAAACTTTAGTGTATATATATAATATACATAGGGTGGGGTTCTAGAGTCAACACTAGTGTATTTTCATCATCAAATATTGGTCATTGATTTACACTTGTGTATTGATAATGAAGGGCTATGATTAGTTTACTAGTGTTCACAATCAAGAGTGTTATATACATATATTTTACACACCCCAATCACAAACTAACTCACAAAAACAAACAAACTCTCTCCAATTGTTTCTATAAAAAAAATGTCATCCCACTCTTCATCCGATTCGTCAAGCTCTTCATCTGATGGATTGATTGAGGATATGCTTATCGTAGTGACTCATGAGGCGATTCAGTATTTACGAGAAAAAGCTATCCTAGCGAGGATACGTGACCGGGACACACACCTTAACCTGCGAGCACCTATGATTTGATCGTGAACAGAGAGACGAAGGCAAGTGAAGATTTGGTTTCAAGTTTAAATTTGAAGTATTTTTATTTTTTAGGTTTGTATTTTTTTAAGTGACATTGTACTTTTTTTATTTAAATTATGTTTTTTATATTTATTCATGTTATTTAAATTTAAATTAATATATTTAAATTAAATAATGTTTTAAATTAATATATTTAAATTAAATAATATTTTAATTTAAATAAAAATAATAATTAGGTAATAATGATGTGTGCTTTAAACCATTACAAGAATGTAAAAGGCAAGGGCTTTAAAGCCCCGATAGGAGGTGACGCTTAGATGTCGCTGATTTGGCATAATAAAGCCCCAATGGGCTTTATACCACACCATGTAGTACAAGTGTTCAACATTGTTGTATATTTTATCCTTCATGTATATATCAAATTTCAGACGGTTTCCATTGTCTTTAAAATTGATTAGTTTTGTACTTAATGTTTTAAAATGCTACATGTTTTGTCCTTTGTTCCTAACTACATGTTTTGTCCTTTGTTCCTAACCTAGTTAATTTTTTTGATTAAATCAGATCATGTGCTTTGCACAAAAGGGTATTTTTGTAATTTTACTTGGGACTAATGTGTCAATATCTTAAGTACCTAACCAGTTTTAAATAATAAAAATACTCTCTCTCCCTCTCTCTCATCCTCTCTCTATATCTCTTTCTCAACTCTCTCTCTCACACACTTACCACCACCATTCAACCCACACCACCTGCTATCACTGCCACTTTCCATCACCATTCAAATTGTTCTAAGTAAATTCTAACCGTTGGGTCTACTAATCCAGCCTCCTAATTTATAATAATGTATGAAAATTATTTTTATTGGTAAATAAAAAAGAAAAGGAAGTGTGTATAAAGAAAAAAGTAGGCCGGTGGTGTTTGCATACTGATAAATAAAATATGATCATTGAAGCATCTGTGAAAACAAATCGAACCCTTTGTTTTGTAGTTACACTCCCATCTACCTAGTAAATCTCAAGATCTTTAAGAAAACTTACAACTATTTTTTATTTAAGTTAAAAGCACATCAACTTACTGGATCCATATACTTGAAGTCATCAACAAGATAGTTTTTATAATCATATGCAATATTTCAACTCAAAACCAAAAATCCTAAATCATTTGAACAACCAAAAAATTCCCCAACAACCAAAAAATTCTCAAATCCCCCAAATCAACTCAATGACCAAAAAATTCCAAAATTTTCCATCTCTCTTCCAGTTCTCGTATGGTGAAAAGTGAAAATGATTCCGGCCACCACCACCACCACTGTGACGGTGGTATATCTAGGGTTTCTAGAGAGAGACGGCGGCTAATAGTTGATGGTTAGGTGGTTTCGGATATCTAGGTTTTAACCATGAACTGATGGAAGGTGGGAGAAGATGTTATTGTTGTTATCTATTTTTTATCTACCGGTGAGGCGAGTAGATTGGGGTTTGGATCAGAAAAATTACTAGTATTTGAATTGATTTCAGTTCATATGGGTTAGATCATTAGGATTACGTGAGGGTTAGGGGAGATAGAGATGGAGATGGAGATGGGGTGGCGATGGTGGAGGTTGTGGTTGGGGAAGGAGAAATCAGATTGTGGCGTCGTTGATAGTGGTTGTGGGGCGGTGTAGTGTAGAGGAGGTTGTGGTGATGGTGATAGTGATGGAAGGAGGCAGCGATGGTGGTGGTAGTGGGAGGAGGTTGAGGTGATGGTTAGAGAGATGGAATAGAAAGTAGGGCTGGCATAACGGGTCAACCCGATCTGTTAAGACACGAACACGATAAGACGCGAACCCGAAACACGTAAACACGAACACGACATGAAATCTTATCGTGTCAGATTTTTGAAACACGAACACAAACCTTTTAATAAACAGGTTACACAAAACGACCTGTTAAGACACGAAAAAATTACCAACGTATCATACGACCCGTTTAAGACACGAATACGATCTGTTTAAGACACGAACATAACCAAATTAGGAATGGCGGTGTTTGTGAGAGAGATTTAAAAATTAGGATTTGGATTGTGGAAAAGGAACCGCGTGTGTTTGTGTATAATTCAACCCAGGCCCCACGACTGATGACCTCATGTCCACACCCACATATAATATTTTAAAACTTTTAATTATTAACATGTACTTAACGGGTATTAATAGGTTAACGGGTTTTAACCTGTTTAGACACGAAACATGTTAAGGTCTTATCGTGTCGACCTGTTTTAGACGCGAAACCTGTTAAGGTCAAACATGAAACATGATAACTTCGTGTAGGTTCGTATCGTATTATCGTGTTCGTGTCAGAATTGCGAGCCCTGATATATATATATATATATATATATATATATATATATATATATATATATATATATATATATATATATATATATATGTGTGTGTGTGTGTGTATAGGGTTATTGGATTTTAATAATCCTAAGTTTCACCAGTTGGCCGATAATAATCCCAACTTTAAAAATTTCCTCCAATAATCCCAACTTGTAAAAGTTTGGCCGCCATTGATCATTTTCAAACATACAAGAATTTGGTCTCCTCAATATATTCCATTACACCTAGATACTCCTTAATTGATTTAAGTACACATATGTTAAAAATGTTAGAAAAGGATCAATGGCGGCCAAACTTTTACAAGTTGGGATTATTGGAGGAAATTTTTAAAGTTGTGATTATTAACGGCCAACTAGTGAAACTTAGGATTATTAAAATCCAATAACTCATATATATATATATATATATATATATATATATATATATATATATATATATATATAGGTAGAGGATCCTGTAAAAAGTGCTGCAAGTGTGAGAAGTGTATTATAACACTATATATAATACTATATAACACCATATAAACACCATATAATACCATATAACACTATGTAACACTATATATCATTATATAACAAATATAACACTATAGGTTGTCTGATAACATGTCTATGATAGATGTATAGTGTTATATTTGTTATATAATGATATATAGTGTTACATAGTGTTATATGGTATTATATGGTGTTACATATTGTTATACGGTGTTTATATGGTGTTATATAGTATTATATATAGTGTTATAATACACTTCTCACACTTTAGGCCATTTTACACTATCCTTACCCTATATATCTATACTACTTTAATAAGCATATAGGAAGGACAGAAATGGTCATTTGCCACTTTACAACCATTTGAAGCCCATTGTACAACCTTTTAAGTACAAAGGTGTTGAAAAATCCTTCAACACACGCGGAGTAGCTCATACAAACTAACCGGATCTCTTTGACCCGTTTTACCCAAATGGATCCAATATATACCTTCTTTCACTAAATCTAAACCCTAATTCATTTCATTCACATCCGCCCCCATCCTTCTTCTTCTCCCTCTCTCTCTCACCAGACGCGGATCTAGGGTTTCAAAACCAGGCGCTCCAAGATCAAGATCTAGGGTTTCTCTGTGATGAATCTCTTTACATCCGACACCAGATCGACTTCCTCATTATCATCACCACCATTTCTAGGGTTTCTTTACCAGTCACTTCAAGATATACGCTTCCTCAGCGATGAATCTCTCTAGATCCAACACCAGATCGACTGGTTTGACCGCTCGGTATCTTTCTTTTTACAGTATCTTTTTTTTTTGGTTATTTGAATCGGATATGTGTAACATTTCAGAGATGCCACCATTTCTAGGGTTTCTTTACCAGTCGCTTCAAGATATACACTTCCTCAGCGATGAATCTCTCTAGATCCAACACCAGATCGACTGGTTTGACCGCTCGGTATCTTTCTTTTTACAGTATCTTTTTTTTTGGTTATTTGAATCGGATATGTGTAACATTTCAGAGATGCCGTTGATTTGTTCGTGTTAGGGTGCACCGGAATAACCAGATGTGGTATGTGTTCTGTAGTTTAGTTTTTTTTTTCTTTAAAAAAGTTTGTATTTTTAATTTGAAGTTGATTATTGATTATTGTGTTTATCTTGCAAGGTATTGTTTGAGCCGTAGCTTTTTTATTCTGCGAAATGTTTGTTTGTTTACTACTGGATAACCAGATGTGGTATGTGTTCTTTACTTTAGGTTTTTTTGAAGCCCATTGTACAACCTTTAAAGCACAAAGGTGTTGAAAAATCCTTCAACAACACGCGGACCAGCTCATATAAACTAACCGGATGCATTTGACCCGTTTTAATCAAATGGATGCAATATATACTTTCTTTCACTAAATCTAAACCCTAATTTCATTTCATTCACATCCGCCCCCATGCTCATATAAACTAACTGGTATGTTTGTAGCTGATTTACATGCTTATGTTACTGATTATGTTTGTTACAGATCTGGTATGTTTGTAGCTGATTATGTTTGTAGCTTATTATGTTTGTTATAGATCTAATGTTACTGATAAGATTCAGTTTTGCTTTTACAGTTGCCAGAGGGTGGTAAAGGAGTTGTGTACTCCGGATTTTGTGTTCTTAATCTGTCTGAACTGAAAGTGTTTGAGGCTGTGATGCACAAGCTGAGCTTATGTTCTTAATCTGTCTGAACTGAAAGTGTTTGAGGCTGTGATGCAAAAGCTGAGCTTGTGTTCTTAATCTGTGTGAACTGAAAGTAACAATTGTTTTAAAGTAATGAATCAGGTTAAAACTTTAAACAACTTTACACTTGCATCAAATTATAACTCTTTTTAGTAAACTTTTTGAATTTAAAGTGTTTGAGGCTGTGATGCAAAAGCTGAGCTTGTATTCGTAATCTGTCTGAACTGAAAGTGTTTAAGGCTGTGATGCAAAAGCTGAGCTTGTGTTCTTAATCTGTCTGAACTGAAAGTGTTTGAGGCTATGATGCAAAAGCTGAGCTTGTGTTCTTAATCTGTCTGAACTGAAAGTGTTTGAGGCTGTGATGCAAAAGCTAAGCTTGTGTTCTTAATCTGTGTGAACTGAAAGTAACAATTGTTTTAAAGTAATGAATCAGGTTAAAACTTTAAACAGCTTTGCACTTGCATCAAATTATAACTCTTTTTAGTAAACTTTTTGAATTTAAAGTGTTTGAGGCTGTGATGCAAAAGCCGAGCTTGTATTCTTAAGAGTTAAATGCTTGGTTGGTCCCTGTGGTTTGCAAAAATTGCAGACTTGGTCCCAATGGTTTACTAATTACACGCGTGGTCCCTGTGGTTTTCAAAAATGCACTCGGTTGGTCCCTAGCTCTAACATCAGTTAAATTTCTTAGTTAACTATGTGTGAAATGACTATATTACCCCTGAACAATTAAAAAAATAAAACCCACCATCTTCTTCATCCCATCCCCTGTTCTTCCACCTTCAATCCACCATCTCCACCTTCAATCCATCACCACCACCTTCACCATCACCTTCAACCCAGCCAACCCCCACCCTTCAATTAACAATCGCACTCCAACCCAGCCCACCCCAAGCCACCATCGCGAATTTGACTATTTGAACGACAAATCGACAACAGATTATAACTTATCCATGCTCATTTATAAACTACACAAATGAATTGTCAGTATGCACATGGAATGTTGGTGAACCGGAAAGATGTGTTATCAGATCTGATCAACAAATCCCAAATTTATAACTTATCCATGCTCATTTCCTCTCACCACGTTCCACGATCACATCCTCACATACTCCGTCTGAAGAAAAATGGAGCAAAAATCATGGGTTTGTACGGTTACAATTCAACTCGCTCTCTGTTTTGCTCTGTACTGCGGTATCAACATAGGCCAGCCTCAAACACCCAATCATCGTCTACCTAATCAGATTTACTTCATATCTGTTGTTGGTGGATTAAGACCTCTTAAACAGCAAACCCCTCTTCTTAAACAGGTATTTTTTTATTGATATTCTTCTTGGACTTTACAGTGAATTTAGATGGGTTTTCATTTATGATTTGGGCATAGCATTTTGAATTTGACTTCTTTTGTGATAAAGATTGAGAACGAATGTAATCCGACATCAACCGGATCAAATTAGTTTCACGCAAATCCTTAATCTGTTGTCGATTTGTCGTTCAAATAGTCAAATTCGCGATGGTGGCCTGGGGTGGGCTGGGTTGGAGTGCGATTGTTAATTGAAGGGTGGGGGTTGGCTGGGTTGAAGGTGATGGTGGAGGTGGTGGTGATGGATTGAAGGTGGAGATGGTGGATTGAAGGTGGAAGAACAGGGGATGGGATGAAGAAGATGGTGGGTTTTATTTTTTTAATTGTTCAGGGGTAATATAGTCATTTCACACATAGTTAACTAAGAAATTTAACTGATGTTAGGGCTAGGGACCAACCGAGTGCATTTTTGAAAACCACAGGGACCACGCGTGTAATTAGTAAACCATTGGGACCAAGTCTGCAATTTTTGCAAACCACAGGGACCAACCAAGCATTTAACTCTATTCTTAATTTGTCTGAACTGAAAGTGTTTGAGGTTGTGATGCAAAAGCTGAGCTTGTGTTCTTAATCTGTCTGAACTGAAAGTGTTTGAGGCTGTGATGCAAAAGCTGAGCTTGTGTTCTTAATTTGTCTGAACTGAAAGTGTTGAGGCTATGATGCATAAGCTGAGCCTGTGAGGTTACATATGTGTTGAAAACACTTGTACATCATGCTTTAAAGGTTGTTTAAGTTTAGTGGCAAATTACTCTTGTACATCATGCTTTAAAGCGAGGTTACATAACACAATAGACTGTGATGATGATTGTATTTTGAGGGTACATAGAAGATCCGAGTAGCATCTTGGCGGGGCAATATCCAGGTTGCATAGTTCTCACTCTGCAACCGTGTGTTGCAGCCATGGCTTTAACCGTAGTTGTGTTCATCTCTCAATTACATGTCTGAGTCTTCCAGATGTTTTGAAAGAAAGTATATATTGGATCCATTTGGGTACAACGGGTCAAATGCATCCGGTTAGTTTGTATGAGCTGGTCCGCGTGTGTTGAAGGATTTTTCAACACCTTTGTGCTTAAAAGGTTGTACAATGGGCTTCAAATGGTTGTAAAGTGGCAAATGACCATTTCTGTCCTTGCTATATGCTTATTAAAGTAGTATAGTATGCTTATTAAAGTAGTATAGATATAGATAGAAGTATAGATATAGAGTATAAAGTATAGATATAGATATAGATAGATAGATAATGTGCTTAAAATGATTTTAGCCTTTATGTTTGTTACAGATCTGGTATGTTTGTAGCTGATTTACATGCTTATGTTACTGAAGGTTTTAGTATCTAAGTTGAATGCTTGTAGAGTTGTGATGAATGTAGTTGGATTTATAGACTTCCAAGCATGCTTCCTTTCTGAAAAATCCGAACAGTGTTTGCTTTTACAGCTGTATTTGAACAGTCATCGTCAGTAAAAGAATTCAAAAAGGATGGAAGTAAAATATTTTGGATTCTGAAAGGCTGTCAACTGTTTGAAGACTTTTTGTGAAAAGTCTTTGATAGGTTGTCAACTGTTAAACTGTTCAACTGTAAAATCAAGAGTTAGGTTTCTGAAAAAGGTTTCGAAAGTCTTTCTGACAGGTTACTGTTCAATTTTTTGGTCATAAAAAATTACTAAATCAATTTTTACTTTAAATTCAAAAAGTTTATTAAAAAGAGTTATAAATTGATTCAAGTGCAAAGCTGTTTAGAGTTTTAACCCGATTCATTACTTTAAATCAATTGTTACATTAAATTGCAAAAGTTGAGCTTGTGTTCTTAATCTGTCTGAACTGAAAGCATGATGTACTATGATGCAAAAGCTGAGCTTGTGTTCTTAATCTGTTTGAACTGAAAGTGTTGAGGCTATAATGCATAAGCTGAGCCTGTGAGGTTACATATGTGTTTAAAACACTTGTACATCATGCTTTAAAGGTTGTTTAAGTTTAGTGGCAAATTACTCTTGTACATCATGCTTTAAAGCGAGGTTACATAACACAATAGACTGTGATGATGATTGTATTTTGAGGGTACATAGAAGATCCGAGTAGCATCTTGGCGGGGCAATATCCAGGTTGCATAGTTCTCACTCTGCAACCGTGTGTTGCAGCCATGGCTTTAACCGTAGTTGTGTTCATCTCTCAATTTCATGTCTGAGTCTTCTAGATGTTTTGATAAGCAAATGAGCAGGTTATGATGCATAATATGTCTGAACTGAAAGTGTTGAGGCTATGATGCATAAGTTGAGCCTGTGAGGTTATGATGCATAATATGTCTGAACTGAAAGTGTTGAGGCTATGATGCATAAGCTGAGCCTGTGAGGTTACATATGTGTTTCTTGTGCTTAAAACACTGGTATGTTTGTAGCTGATTTTCATGCTTATGTTACTGATTTGAATCCCATTGTACAAGCATTTAAGCATGAATGTGTTGAAACTTTCTTCAACACGCGGAGCAGCTCATGGATCCTAAACGGATCTCTTTGACCCGTTTTATTCAAATGGATCCAATATAAACTTTCTTTCACTAAATCTAAACCCTAAATTCATAAGCTGAGCTGAAAGTTTTGAGGCTATGATGTTCAGGCTATGACGCATAAGCTGAGCCTGTGAGGTTATGATGCATAAGCTGAGCCTGGCGGGGCAATATCAAGGTTGCATAGTTCTCACTCTGCAACCGTGTGCTTGCAGCCATGGCTTGGAAGAAGGTGGGAGTTGTGGCTTGGAAGTCAAGTTGGGTCCAAGGCTTGGAAGAAGGTGGGAGTTGTGGCTTTCGCTACGATATGGAGACTTTGGACGAGTAGAAACGAGAAAGAATTTAATGGCAACAACATTCCGATCGCTAAAGTGTACCAGTTTTGTTTTGATAGTCATTATGTATGATTTCAGAAGCTTTGACCATGTTGATATGTGTATTTCAATTTGTTGTATTTATGAACACAAATTATATTAAGAAAAAAAGAAAGTTATTTTTGTATTGTGTAATCATCATCTTCTTAGAGTTTTGGCGTGGTTTGATTTCATTCTTTGATGCGCAATGGAAAGAATCTTACTTTCACTTATACTTGTAGCATTCATACACGAAAACTGAAAACTGACAGGTGTCGCCTTTAGACAAAATGTATATTTTTAAAGCAAAACAAACATGAAGAACCCTCTGTTTTTTCACAAGCAAAACAAACATTAAGAACCCAAAATACCCAAATACCCAAATAACATGATGAAACCCTCTGTTTTTTCATCGAATCAAACCATAAATCAAAACGAGGAACACATCCAAACCATCTATTTTTTCATCGAATCAAACCAAAAATCAATGAGGAACACATCAATCCGAAACTGATCCGATCAGTTCTTTTTAAACAGTTCTCAAACAACCAGGGTTAAGACCGTCTTTTGGCATGAGTGAAATATCAACTTGAGCCCCTAAATTCATTTTTTAGCTTTTTTCTTATGAAATCTAAATCAAAATGAGGAATAGGGATGAGATTTTTTATCGAAATACCGGTACCGTACCGGTACCATACCGGTACCGTACCGATCATAAACGGTACCGGTATCGGTAGTAGATTTTTCGAAATTCGGTATCGGTAAAAAACGGTATCGGTACCGGTATTTTTCGGTAAATACCGGTATTAATACCGAATTTAATAATAACTTTATGTGTTTTGCTATTATCTTAGATCCTACTATGAAGTTATATTTTTTTGAACATTGTTTTACAAAAACCAATATCAAATTTCTTTTGTTTGGTTATTTTTAATCAATGATGATGATTTTTTAGACATGTTGGAATTTAGATGTTAAAAGTCGAACCCGTGGATGTTTACCTTTTGATTTTTTGACTACTTAATATGTTTACATTCCTTTATGTATTACTCTAGTTCAGTTAATAATGGATAGATGGGTTGCACATGAAATATTTTTTAGGTAAAACAATGGATAACACCAAAGCGGTACCAATGTGGTAAAGTACCGAAATACCGGTACCGATACCGGTACCGTACCAGTACCGAATCTATAAATACGGTACGGTAATCGGTATCCATATTTCCTCAATTTCGGTAACGGTATTTACGGTATCGGTACCGGTACGGTACCGGTATCGTACCGATCTCATCCCTAATGAGGAACACATCCAAACCATCTTTTTTCTTATGAAATATAATCATTCAAATTAATTCTTTTATTTTTAAATGTATAACAAATTATTAAAGCCTAAACTGTATATTAAATGTAAACTTTTAATACATACAATACAGAGACAAAACGTCATACCAACTTCGTAGACTTGACGGAACTTACAGACTCGATAACAAAAGACCGTAACATACAATACAGAGACAAAACGTCAAAGATCCACAAGCAATTGTGGATCTTTACTGACGGGTGCACTTCGGAATGACGCAGATATGAATGAATATAACCTCAGTGTAGGTAATTACATATCTACCACTGGGATGAATGAATATAACCCCAGTGGTAGATATGTAATTAGCGAGCTCTTGAATTTCAAGGAAAATCGAAGAGCTACACTGGGGTTATATTCGTTCATATTAATCACTTCCTTATGTGCACCGCGCCATCTTCTAAGAGGTTGTCAAGTGTTCTCGCCTTCGTAGTTGGTGTTTTGCGTATCTTTACATCCGCAGCCATTCTGTACAACAAAACACATTCAAATGAGGAACACATTCGAATCAAACCAAAAATCAATATGAGGAACACATCAATCCGAAACTGATCCGATTAGTTCTTAATATGAGGAACCCAAATCATGCAATCAAACCAAAAATCAATATGATGAACACACAAGAATCAAAACCAAAACACATTGAAAACCACTGATCCGATTAGTTCTTAATATGAGGAACCCAAATCATGCAATCAAACCAAAAATCAATATGATGAACACACAAGAATCAAAACCAAAACACATTGAAAACCACTGATCCGATCAGTTCTTTATATGAGGAACCCAAACCATGGAATCAAACCAAAAATCAATATGATGAACACACAAGAATCAAAACCAAAACACATTGAAAACCACTTATCCGATCAGTTCTTAATATGAGGAACCCAAATCATGGAATCAAACCAAAAATCAATATGATGAACACACAAGAATCAAAACCAAAACATATTGAAAACCTCTGTTTTGATACCCTAAACCCACAAGAATCAAAACCAAAACACATTGAAAACCTCTGTTTTGATGCATTTTGAACAATATACTCAGTTAATACATCAACCCTCTGTTTTTTCAAAATCAACCCTCTGTTTTTTCAAAATCAACCCAAAATCATCGAATGGATACCAAAATCAACCCTCTGTTTTTTCAAAATCAACCCAAAATAATCGAATAGAACCCAAAATCAAACCAAAAATCATCGAATGGAACCCAAAATCAACCCTCTGTTTTATCAAAATCAACCCAAAATCATCTAATGGAACCCAAAATCAAACCCAAAATCATCGAATGGAACCCAAAATCAAACGAATGGAACCCAAAATCAACCCTCTGTTTTTTCAAAATCAACCCAAAATCATCGAATGGAACCCAAAATCATCGAATGGAACCCAAAATCAAACCCAGAATCAACAATCTGTTTTTTCACAATATAAACACATTCAAATCATCGAATCAAATCAAAAATCAATATGAGGATGAAGATGAACCTGATCTGTTCGATGACGAAGATGTTCGATTGTTGGGATTGAACCCTATCAGAGGAACAGATAATTAAAGCCAAAACTGGATCAGAGCAGTGGATCCAGAATAAGCAGATGTTTACATACAAATCTCTCCCCTTGAAAGTGGTTTCATATCTACTGACCTCCTATCTGCTGATCTTACTAAGCGCTGACCTACAACTGCTGCCTTGCATCTACTGCCAAATGTCAAAGACTGATGGAAGACCAAAGATCTGCTGACTCAATCTACTGCCTTGAGTCTAGTACTGCTGATCCGGACAAGGTCTGCTGGGTTCACAGCAGTGGAAGGATACAGCAGCTGTTTAAGTGTCTTTTATGTAATAAAATGTAATAGCAGTAGTTAGAACATCAGTATTTGTATAGATCAGAGGTTAGAGTTTGTTAGGAGGTTAGATGTCACTTTCATGGTGATGTCAGCTTAGATGCTCAGTGGTTTGCTAGTGCCTATAAATAGTTCAGTACTTTGTACTGTTCTATTAGCTCTTGCAATACCGTCTTCTTTGCACGAACAAACGCTGAGCTCTGGCTGAGGGGGAGTTTGTATTCAAGCATAACTTGTAATCGTTGTTGAAACTTAATTCAATCATTCGGTTTCTTGTGGAAAATGTCTTGATCAAAGCAATACTCTCGTTTGATTGTATGCAAAGTTTGTTTTCATATTAATTCCGCTGCACAACTCTTTCATTTCCATCTTAATCTCAAACGTAAAATACAATCAGAAACAAACTCAGATCCAACAATTGGTATCAGAGCTTGGACAGTCAAATTTGATTTAACAATCATTTTGACGTAAATAGTTCGGCTCACAACAGTTGATACTGATCGTTTGTTCGTCCGTTGAAAAACAGAGCAAGGATTAATCACCATTAAAGTTGATTTCTCAGTGTCTGTAAAACAACAAGAATGACGTCACAATCTCAGGATGATAAAAACAACATCGGCTCACTTTTTAAACCACCTATGCTAAAAAGAAATGAGTACAACATCTGGCAGAGAAGGATGGGTCACATCCTTGCTCAACAAAGCACAGGTTGTTGGAGGTCTGTCATTTATGGTCCCCATGTTCCTTCAGTGCCAAGCGCTGAAGATGCTAAAAAGTTCGTTCCAAAACCAGTTGAAAATTATACCGAAACTGACTTTCAAAAGATCGAACTAGATGCTAAAGCGTTTAGCATAGCATCAGCGCTGCCCAATGAGATATATGCTGGACTGTTACATTGTAACAGTGCCAAAGAGTTATGGGACGCACTTAAGGAACATCTTGGGGGAACCGAAGAAGTCATAGAAAACAATAGGGAAATCCTGAACCAACAGTATGAAACATTTTGTTATGTTAACGGTGAATCACTAACGCAACAATTTGAGCGTTTCAGCTGTCTCATCAGTGAACTGAGGCTTGTTAACACCACTTTTACAAACTCAACTCAAAATAGCAGGTTCCTCAGGTCACTGCCAGAAAAATGGGACACCATAGCTTTTGTCACTCGAAACTCACCTGAATTCAAGGATCTGACCTTGACTCAACTCCATGGTCGACTCCTGACCTATGAAAGGGAGTTGAACCAGAAAAGGAGGTTGCAAGAATCAGGAAAAGTTACTGATGATTACACTTTCGGTAACACTGCTCTTCTGGGTCAAGAAGAATCTGGGAGCAGTGGTAAGGATCAGGGTTATGATCACTTCATTGACATAACTGCTGGTGCAAATTTTAACAACCCTGATCCTCACTCTGCTAGTTATGCATTCACTGCAAACGAAAACCAGATGTCAGACAATTTAAGCTTTGAATTAAATGATTTGCAACATTTTGATCCCACTGACTTAGAGGAAATGGACATCCTGCATCAACTGGCTTTGCTAAGTGTTAGAACTAGCAAATTTTACAAAAGAACAGGGCAAAAATTCCCAGGTTTGCATGGGAATCTAAGGGTTGGGTTGGATAAATCGAAAATCAAGTGCTACAAGTGTAATAGGTTGGGACATTTTGCTAGGGAATGTAGGAGTCAAACTACTGGTCCCATAATTACTCATCCTAGCTCAAATCCTAGACCTCAAAACCAAAGCACTGTGCACTATGCCCAGTATGCCCCAGCAGCTCAAGTGAACACTGCTCACTATGCTGCTGCCCCTGTGCCAGTGCACTATGTCCAAACTACTGTTCCACAGATCCAATATGTTCAAACCCCTGCTCCACAGGTACAAGTGCAACCTGTTGCACCTCAAACCACTGCTCCAGCAGCAGTACAACCAGATCAACAAAGTTTTTTCACTCAAGGGTTTGTTGACTGGAGCAGTATGCCTGAAGACCTTAGTGATGAGAATTTTGCTCTCTATGCTTCTAATGATTCCTCTCATAATGAGTTTTGTTTGATGGCATTAGAGTCAATACAGGAGGGGGTTGAAACTGAGGAGGAACAGCTAAGTAGTGAAATAGTGGATGAGGTGACTGAAGTAGTGGTTACTGCTGTGGCTGGTGAACTACTGTTGGGAGAAAGTTCAGGTACCCTGATTGAACCAATGACAGATCCATGGTCCGAAGAGGACAAAGAAGAAGAGAAAGAAGAAAAGGCTGGTGAAAAGAAGATGAAAGCTGATGATGAAGAAGATCATCAATGTGATTGTGCAATGATGGCAGCTGCCAAGGTATCTCCTCAAGTTCTTGAAAAACTGTGTTCAGACAATTGCATAATTGCTTTTGCTAACATCAAAGAGGTGAATGAAAACCTTCGGGATAAAATCTTGACTGATGAGGTTAAATTTGAAAAGTCTTTAAAAGAACTTAAAAACAAATTGACTGAAAAAGAAAAAGAGATCAGCTGTCTAAAAGAAGAGCAAAGCATAACCAAAACCCAACTTCAAACTATGGTAGAAAAATACCAAGTTTGCAAAAAGGAGTTGGAATCCACCCAAATTACTTGTGAAAGATGGGTGGAATCCTGCAGAGGATATGAGGTGATGCTTGCTAAACAGATTGAAAGTAATGTGAAATTTGGGGTTGGGTATAGAAAATATGATGATGAATGCATTACTTGTGAAAAATCTGTTCAAAACACTGTTGAAAACACTGATGTAACCACTGAGTTCATCCCCACAAATAAGAATGGCCAAGAAGTGAAAATCACTGATAAACTTGGTAACAAAATCACACTTGGCAGAACAAGGAGTTCCTCTACTTTTGAAGAACTTGAAAAATATCAGTTTAAACCCACTTGGTCTGACGAGTGTGATATTCTTGAAAATTTCAAGCCAATGGACTTTACATCAACTGATGGTGTTACAGCTCCAAAAGCTAAAGTCATACCTCTCAAGGACATCCCAGCAGTGGTTAAAACCTCTGCTGCAAAGGAGTCTGAAAAGAGAAAGAAGAAAGAAAAAATTGATAACTTGTTTTGTGAATTTTGTGAGAAAAGGAATCATCTAACAAAAGACTGTTTCCACTTGAAAGCCTATGATTTAAACAAAACAAGTGTCATTGTTTCTGCAGAAAGTTGCATTGTTTGTGGTAAAACAAACCACAAAACTCAAGCATGTGTGTATCTCAAAAACTTTGATGTGAAAAAGAATGAGTACATGGCTAAAACATCCTTGAGTCAATCATCATCCTCATCATCTGTCAAGTTCACCAAGAAACAACCACTGTTTGTGCCAGTTCAAACCGCTGTCACAAAACAGCTGAACCAAACATCTGTTAAAAGAGATGTTCAGGTTACTGATGCACCCCCAGCTAATCAATTTAGAAAAGGCAAGGAAAAACAGTCTTACCAAAGGATCCCACACGTTTATGAGGCCTACAAAAGGCCTTCTAAACCCAGAGTGAACATGCATCCTTTTGGTTACCAGCAGGTGATTGGTCAAGACCCACAACAGTGGTTAGAGAAACACTGTCCTAAAACAGTCCAAACCCCTGACCTAACCACTGTCCATCATTCTGCATCCATCCCAGACACTGTTGAGACCCCATCCAAAGCCTTGTTGGCTTTGGAGACCTTAATGAACTAATCCTTTTACTTCATGTGCAGGGAGCTTCTGCATGCTTTGATAGTCTTTGGTATGTAGATAGTAGAGGCTCCAGGCACATGACAGGATGTAAAGCCCTCCTCAAAGACTTTAAAATCCATGGTGGGGGGGGGGTGATATATCCTTTGGGAATAATAGTAAAGGGAAAGTTCTGGGGTCTGGTACAGTGCAATCTGGAAATGTAAAATTTGAAAATGTCAATCTAATAGACAATCTAAAATTCAACCTTCCGAGTGTATCACAAATGAGTGACAAAGGGTTTGGGTCATTCTTCACAAAAGACTGTTGTAGGATTGTTGGACCAGAAATGGTCAAAAAGATTGAAGCAATAATCAAAACTGGTCAAACTAAACTTGTTGCTCAAAGAAGTGGCAATGTTTATGTTGTTGACATGTCAAAAGAGTGTCCCAGAGCTGAAGCCTGTCTGTTCTCAGCTGCCTCTAACAAAGAGACAGAACTTTGGCACAGAAGGCTGGGGCACACAAATCTTAAGACAATCACAGAAATTTCAAAAAATGGTTTGGTGAGAGGCCTACCACAAAAATTGTTTTCATGTCCTGAACATTGCATTTCCTGTTTAAAAGGAAAACATCATAAAAGTTCTTTTAAGTCCATTGAAGAGTCCAAAACAACTCAGTGTTTGCAGATGCTACACATGGATTTGTTTGGCCCAGTTCAAGTCATGAGCCTCAAAAGGAAAAGATATTGTTTGGTTATTGTTGACGACTTTTCTAGGTTTACATGGACTTTCTTTTTACACTCAAAAGATGAGACTGCAGGCATTTTGCAAGACTTTGTAACACAGGTTGAAAAGCAATTTGACCTTCCAGTGAAAAGCTTTAGGAGTTACAATGGCACAGAATTTAAAAATAAGGAGTTGGATGCCTTCTGTGTGAAGAAAGGGATTGTAAGGCAGTACAACATCCCTAGAACACCATAGCAGAATGGGGTAGTGGAAAGGAAGAACAGAACTCTGATTGAGGCTGCCAGAACCATGCTTGCAAATTCAGGTTTGCCACTAACTTTCTAGGCAGAGGCAGTAAACACTGCTTGCTATGTCCAGAACAGAGTTTTAGTAAACCCTAGGCACAAAAAGACTGCTTATGAAATTCTGTATAAAATCAAACCACTGATCTCATATTTCAAGGTGTTTGGCTGCCCATGCTTTATTCTGAACTTAAAAGATTCTACTTCAAAATTTGCAGCCAAAATTGATTGTGGTTATCATCTGGGATACTCAACCACTGCCAAGGCCTACAAAGTGTTCAATACACGGACCAAGGCAGTGGAGGAGACTTTGAATGTAAAGTTCAATGAACTTTCATCAATGAAAATCCCAGCAAACCCTGCAGATCTGTTTGATCTTGAAAAATTTACTTTTGAAAATACTGCTGTCAAGACTAACAGTGCAGGTCCATCAGAGGATACAACACCAGACTATGGGTATGAAATCATCATCCCTCAAAGGTCTGCCACAAAGGGAAAAGCACCAGCTGTTCAAAATAGTTGTCAAAGCTCAACCACTGCTACCTCAACAGTTGTTGACCAAAGTAGCCCATCAACCACTGCTTCCACATCCTCAAACAGTGGATAAAAGTCAGCAGTTGTCCACTTCATTACCTCCTATTCCACCACCTTTTGAAGCCACTGCTGGATCATCAAAGTCCCCAGCAGTGGTTAGCTCAGATGATACACATCTGCAGCCTTCACCAACAAATGCCATCATACCATACCAAGGAGATTTAATCTTCTTGAGATCTCATCCACCTGATCAAATCATTGGCAACATAAATGAAGGGGTGCTCACAAGAAGCCAAACCCAAAACATTTGTCTTTTTGCTGGTTTTCTATCACTCCATCAGCCAGTCAAGTACCAAGAGGCACTGAAAGACAACAGCTGGGTAGAAGCCATGCAAGAGGAGCTCCAACAGTTTAAAAGACAACAAGTATGGGAGCTTGTACCACTGCCAGAAGAGGTTAGTCCCATTGGCACAAAGTGGGTCTTCAAGAACAAAACTGATGAAAGGGGTATTGTTGTCAAGAATAAAGCCAGGCTTGTGGTTCAAGGTTACAGATAGGAAGAGGGGATTGATTATGATGAAACATTTGCCCCTGTTGCAAGATTGGAAGCCATTAGACTGTTCCTGGCCTTTGCTGTCAACCACAATATGAAGGTGTTTCAAATGGATATCAAAAGTGCTTTCCTCTATGGTACAATTCAAGAAGAGGTGTATGTTTGTCAACCTCCAGGTTTTGAGGATCCATTTTATCCAGATCATGTCTACAGGCTAAACAAAGCCTTGTATGGCCTGAAACAAGCACCAAGGGCCTGGTATGAAACTCTTTCCAACTTCCTACTCTCAAATGGTTTCAAAAGAGGTACCATTGATAAAACACTGTTTTTAAAATGGAGAGGGAAGGATTTAATGATTGTCCAGATTTATGTGGATGACATTATTTTTGGAAGCACATGTAACTCAATGTGTGAAGAGTTTAGAGAACTCATGACAGCTGAGTTTGAAATGAGTGCAATGGGTGAGCTGCAATGCTTTCTTGGTCTCCAAGTACAGCAAATGCAAAATGGAACCTTCATTCATCAAAGCAAATATGCTAAAGAACTTTTAACCAAATTTGATATGAATGATTGTAAACCATGCAACACACCCATGGCAACAAATAAGCTGGTCATGTCTGATGAAAAAGATGAGCTGATTGACCAAACACTCTATAGAAGCATGATTGGGTCTTTATTGTACCTAACTGCATCTAGACCAGACATCATGTTTGCAACATGTGTCTGTGCAAGAAGTCAATCAGCTCCCAGAAAATCAAATCTCATTGCTGTAAAAAGGATCTTCAGATACATAAAAGGTGCTCCCACACTTGGTATCTGGTATCCAGCTAATGGGAACATCAAGCTTTCAGGTTTTTCAGACAGTGACTTTGCTGGATGTCACACCACAAGGAAGTCCACATCAGGAGGGTGCCAGTTTCTAGGTGATTGCTTAGTTTCATGGCAAAGCAAAAAGCAAGCAGCTGTTTCAACATCCACTGCTGAAGCTGAATACATTGCTGCTGCAAGCTGTACAGCCCAACTCCTGTGGCTTCAAAATCAGTTGCTGGATTTTGGTATCACTGCCTTAAAGACACCACTCATGTTGGACAGCCAGGCAGCAGAAAATATCATCAAAAATCCAGTTTCCCATTCAACCACCAAACACATCGACATCAGACATCACTTTGTGAGGGATTGCTATGAAAAAGGTTTGATTTCTCTGCATCATGTCCCAACTAAAGACCAGCTGGCTGATGTGCTCACAAAAGCACTTGATACAGCCACTTTTGAAAGCTTGGTCTCTAGGATTGGGATGCTAAACATGGAATAACAAGCAACATCTTGTTTTTCTATGAATAAAAGCAACTAAATGTTTTCCGAAAATCAAAAATCCATCCTTAAAAATAGCCAACAAAGAAATTTTCATTAAAATCCTTAAAAGTCTGCCATTAACCACTGATTGTTCAAAAGTCTGCTATACTTCAAAAGTCTGTCCACTGCTGAAAGTCAACCCCTGTTCTCTCATTCCATTTGATAAACTCTGTTGTTCAAAAGCAGTGTCTTATCCACTGATATGCTATCCACTGATAGTGAAAATCATCCACTGCTTTCATACCACTGCCTTCATCAGTCCCTTTCACAAAAGTACTGTCCTTCACTTTCACCAGGGGTTGTCACGTGGGCAGTACATATTGGTCAGACTTTTTGTAACGGCTGCCACCTCAGCATTCACTTTCTTCCCTATAAAATCCCCCACTCACCACCAAAACAGGGTTTTTCCTGTCGAATTGAATTCCTAAAAATTCTCTTCTCAAAGCAGTTTTTCATCTCATTCTTCCGCAAATTTCTTCGATCATCATCTTTAAAATGACAAAATCGAAGTCATCTTCAAAACCCTCATCCAAATCTTCATCGAAAACAGCCTCTCAAAAGGAAATTTCCACAGAAATCCCACATAAACCATCTCACAATCTCCTGGGTCTTCTTACAAAACCAGGGACCATCAATGTTTTCGATTCCATCATTGACACCATGGCAAAATCAAAGTACAAAACTTTGTTCACCGTCGATGCACCAATCTATTTGGCGACCCAAAGGGATTTTTGGAAGAATGCAACCCTTGAAAAACAAGGAGACATTACAACCATCATACACTCTTCTATAAAGGGTAAAGCTGTCAAAATCACGCCACAATCCATTTCAGAGGTCTTTCAACTCGATGATCAAGAAGGTAAAATTTCTTTCACTAAAAACGAGTTGCAAACTGACTTCATTAAAAGAGGGTATGAAGCCACAATGATGAAGAAAATTACCTTAGAAAAAGGTTATTTTCCTTCTGCAACCAGGTTTTTATTTCATACCCTCCTACTTTGTGTTTCTAACAAAACCACTTCTTTCAATGAAATCCCTTTAAAGATTCAAAATCTAGGATATGCAATTCTTCAAGGAGAAAATTTTAACTATTCTCGGGAAATTTTTAAAGATTTGGTTAATAATGTTGAAACAAAATCATTCTTACTGTTTCCAAGGTTTTTAAGTTACTATTTTGCAAAGAAATTCAGTAAGGATGATTTAGCTGTAATAAACCAAGGTGATTCTACTCAAATAAACAGTTTAACAACTGAAACTTTTTCTAGAATGTTAGCACCTTGCAAAACACAAGCAGAGGTGCCTGAGCAGATTTTAGCAGTTACAACTACTCCTCAGGTATCTGCTGCTGAGCTCACTGCTCAAGGTGATCAAAGCAGCAGCACAACTGCTTTGAAACCCACACCCAAAATCTCCAAAAAGCCAAAAAGAAAAACTCAAAAACCCCCAAAATCCATCAAAATGGCAACTCTGGAGGATAAGATACCAGAGCCCCTGCCTGTGACAACACAAATGTCACAAGAAACCACTGCTGCTACTTCCTCACAGCAGTTGGTACAAATATCTCAACCCATAACCAAAACTCCTCCTGCTTCTTCACAAAAAGAACAGGTTGTACAAATAGGGTCTCCACATCATGATGCTCTGGAAACACGTGTTTCTATCATCCACAGCTCAATACCTGGGGCAAATCCACTTTCTACACCACCCTTCACATCCACAATTCCCACACCAACTAAACTGCTGTTGGATGCAATTGATTTGAACCAGGCATTAACCAGTCCTTCTCAATCACCTATCAATGAGAATATACCTCAACACCTTACTGGGTCTGATGTATCAATCTTTGCTAACCCACCAACATAACCTGAGGAGGTTACACCCCTTGAGTTACAAGTAACTCTTGGTGGTAGTCCGAGTGAAGCAGCCACTACAACTGTTGAACCCACTAGTTTACAGTTGGACAGTGGTTACATTAATAAGACTTCCTTGGAGGCAATTCCTTATATAGCACCTCTGCCAACCGCCAGTGGATTTATATATCCTACTGGCAACATCAAAAGGTTGTCAAGTGTTGAAGGAAGAAGACCCCAGTACCAAGAAAAAGGGGCATCAGTGGTTAATGTTTGGAGTATACTCCCTACATCAACTACTGATAAAACCACTGTTAGTGGGAAATCAAATGATCCCATTAAATTGGGTGATGATTTAAAGTACCAGAAATTGATGGATCGTATTGAAAATCTTGATAACTCTGTTGCAGAACTCAAAGATATGCTACAACGGGTGTTACAAGTACAAAAGGTACAATCAACTGCTGTTCCATCTCAAGCACCTGCTCCACAAAGGGCACCTGCTACAAATGAGCTCTGGAACTTGTTTCAACCTTTTCTCCATCAACAAGGACAATTAGCAGATCAGCAAAAACATGTCCAACAGCTGAGAAATGCAATGGAGTCAAGGTTCAAAAACACTCAGGCTGATTTAAAGGCTCTCAAAACTCAGATCCTGCACACCACTGGCACTGCTCCTCCAACAGTACTTTTCATTGATTAACTCCCAGACGATAATGCCAAAAAGGGGGAGAAAATTCAGGAGTGGAAGAAGAAAGGAATAGATGATGGTCTCTACATTGAACCTGAAAAGGATGCTATGACCAGAAAAATTCCTGTGCCAGATGGTAGTAAAAAGGTTGATGCTACTCAAGAAGCACTTGATGAAGGAGTAGCAAGTGTAAAAAGAGATAGAATGGCAAAGGATGTTTCAAGGTGGAATGAGGAGAAAAGAGCTTTCATGGAGCTGTATGAGCAGGGTTGTTCTGGTTCAAAGGATACTAAAAATCCTAAGATAAAAAGGAAACCTAAATCCATCCCATCCAGATTTCCAAAGCCTCCAAAACCACCCTCCAAAAGTCATCAGCATCAAACCTCCATCCAAACAGCTGTTGTAACTCCTGCTGTATCAACTACTGCTGGTACCTCAGTGCTTTCAACATCTCTTCTCTCTTCAACACACACCACCTCAACACACACCACAACTACTATTTTACCACCACTGTCACCATCAAAAACCATTTCACCACCACTTTCACCTGCTGACAAAAAGCAGAAGACAACATATGTTATAACATCTGTTGTAATGACAACAGTGGTTGAAACACCAGTTGTTTCAACAACTGTTAGTCAATCACAAACCACTGCCATACAATCTACCACCACTGATCCACCCAAAACATCATATGCTTCTTCTAAAACAAAAAGGAGAAGGGTTTATATATCAGATGATGATTCACCTTCACCACCACCAACATCTTCAAATTCCCTATCACTTGTCACTATTCCAAAACCCATACCTCTCTCTTCAGCTCAAATTTTAAAACCACTACCTCCTGCTGGTGTCTCATTCCCTCTAGAACTCATTGCAGTTAGGGAAGAAATAAAATCCTTTTATTATGAGGATGACCCAGCCAAAAGGAGTTTGCCATCAATTGCAGGATATCCCAGGCCTAACAACATTGAAGAATACTTGAAACTCAAGGCCAAACAAGCAGAGGATATTGCAATTAAAAACAGAAGAGGGAAATCTGATAGAGAATTTCAACAAAACTATCAGTTTTTACTCTCACAGGTCAATGCTATGGAGCGTTTTGCTAAAAATGTATGTCAGCAAATTTCAGAAAGGGCAGATGAGTCCTTGAGGAAAGACTACATTGAGAATATCATGACCTACAAGAAATACAAGGGGGAGAAACACATGTACAAGAACTGGACCATTCCTGAGCTTGAAAAAGAAGCAGCCAGGATTCAAGACATGATAAAAAATAAGGTCAAGCAGACTTCTCCTGAAAAATTCAAACAATTTGAAGCTGAGAAGACGTTAGAGTTGAGGAGAATGAAAGAGGAGCTGATTGCAGCTGATTATGGGTCAAAGAACTCTGTGACAAAGTGGGGAGAAGATAGAGTCAGGGCAACCTATAAAAGCTTAGAGGAACTTAGAAAGAAAGATCCAAGAGTTCCACAAAAGCCTGACTATTCCAAAGCAGAGGTCTCAAAAAGACCACCAAAGCTGCAAGCTAAAAGAACCACTGCTCCAGCTGGTGCTGCCATCTACAAAAGAAGGAGCAAAAACCAGCTGAGTATGGAAACAATTCAAGATCTATTAGCTGGAGATGCTATTGTAAAAGTAGGCACAAAAGTAATGATAAAAGAAGATCTTGAATTGGAACAATCTGCAAGTGCTGCTCAGCCAGATATGAATAGGCCAGCCTCACCAAATACTTCTGCAAATAAACATCTCCCAAGAAACCCACCAGGCTCAAAAATACAAAAGTGGGAAACTGACAAACAGACCTGCGTATTGACTTTGCTCAGGTCTGGTGGAGAAGTGGAGAAAATATCAAGGGAACAAGCTCTTGGCCTGAGTCTTGAAGATTTGCAGGATCTCCTTGATCTTCCACTTAGCAGGGATGATGAAAATACAGATTCCCTAGACTTTGAATTACAATTTAAAGGCTAGATAAGGGAACTGTTGATGAGGCAATAAAGATTTCCACAATAATGAAGAGTTTTGGCATTATGTCTTCCAGGGGGAGATTGTTGGGATTGAACCCTATCAGAGGAACGGATAATTAAAGCCAAAACTGGATCAGAGCAGTGGATCCAGAATAAGCAGATGTTTACATACAAATCTCTCCCCTTGAAAGTGGTTTCATATCTACTGACCTCCTATCTACTGATCTTACTAAGCGCTGACCTACAACTGCTGCCTTGCATCTACTGCCAAATGTCAAAGACTGATGGAAGACCAAAGATCTGCTGACTCAATCTACTGCCTTGAGTCTAGTACTGCTGATCCGGACAAGGTCTGCTGGGTTCACAGCAGTGGAAGGATACAGCAGCTGTTTAAGTGTCTTTTATGTAATAAAATGTAATAGCAGTAGTTAGAACATCAGTATTTGTATAGATCAGAGGTTAGAGTTTGTTAGGAGGTTAGATGTCACTTTCATGGTGATGTCAGCTTAGATGCTCAGTGGTTTGCTAGTGCCTATAAATAGTTCAGTACTTTGTACTGTTCTATTAGCTCTTGCAATACCGTCTTCTTTGCACGAACAAACGCTGAGCTCTGGCTGAGGGGGAGTTTGTATTCAAGCATAACTTGTAATCGTTGTTGAAACTTAATTCAATCATTCGGTTTCTTGTGGAAAATGTCTTGATCAAAGCAATACTCTCGTTTGATTGTATGCAAAGTTTGTTTTCATATTAATTCCGCTGCACAACTCTTTCATTTCCATCTTAATCTCAAACGTAAAATACAATCAGAAACAAACTCAGATCCAACAATTGGTATCAGAGCTTGGACAGTCAAATTTGATTTAACAATCATTTTGACGTAAATAGTTCGGCTCACAACAGTCAAATTTGTTGCAACTTATGTTGACGTTCTTGAACACCCTCAAGTCGACGCTTTGAATGTCAAATATAGATAAGAAATTATAGGCGGATTGGTTTGAATAGTTTTGAGCTTATGGTTGTGCTTTTGTTGGCTTGGCGCAGTTCGATTTGTTTACATCCTCGTAAAACTCTTTAAATCCCCATCACCAGTTTTGAAGTACCTTAACTGAAAATTTAGATTTTAGTTATGACCCATCTGAACTGAACCTTCTCATGCACACCCTTAGAATTACTAAGAAGTGATTTGTTTTCCTTTTCATCGCGAATTTGGTTTTGGTTATGGCTCAAAACCGAACTGCCCTAAGATAGCTCTAAACTCACTAACCTAAGTGATATGTTTCCCGCCGCATCGCGCGGGTAATAAACTAGTATATATATATATATATATATATATATAAAGAGAGAGAGAGTATTTAGTAGTTTATTTAGATAGAGAAAAAGATGAGTGTGTATATACAATATGGGTCGGGATTTAGAGAAAACGGTAGAAAGTGTGAGAACGCTTATGGATCGTTCGATTAAAACAATCTATGGACTAGATTGGCGCGGTGGCGTTTTCGTAAATAACATCAATTTTATTACGTGGACGCACCTCATTAAGGGTAAAAACGTCTTTACACTTATATATCAAAACGCCATACTAATGAATAAAACGCCATTACGGACCAAAACACATCCCTATATAAACAAAAACATCCCAGACATAAAAAAACACACCCCAGAACCTGAAACGCCATATTTTCTACTATATACCATTCATCTTACAAATACCAAAATCCCCAAAACATCAAACACACCTACTCAAAAAACATCATTTTTTCGACTATATACCATTCATCTTAGAAAACGCCAAATCACTCAAACATTAAAGATTCCAAAAAAATCGACGGTTCTTTCAGACACACTATTTCCTCAGTAAAAAGCCAAAAATGGCAAATATCGTTTCTTGTATATTCAAATATTGTTCTACGCCAAAGTTTCGGAGAATGCATTCTTCCCTGAGGTGCTGTGACTCAAATAACATGTTGCTGCATGAGATGGACAAATCATAAACAAAAAGATGCTGGTGTCAGACTTATGTCATTTTTTTGTGTTTTGTTATTGATGAATATTATAATGGCATGAAAAGACGAATGACACTGATGAGTTGTTTGAATATACATATTCAAAGAAAAAACTTATGTCATTTTGTCTTTCCAAACGGCCACAAAAACACAAGCATGGCTAAGCCAAACCGCCAGCGAACATGATTCAAAGAAGAAAGAGACTGATGACAGTGAAGATTTGAAAGATGAATTGTTTCTATTCTTATTTTTTAATTTTCTTTATCTGTTGTTTGTTATGTATTTTTCAACTTAGAATAAAAAAATACATTATATTAATAAAACGCCAAACAATCATAATGCATGTGAAACGTCATAATGCAGTAAAAACACTAAAAAACTCCCAAACTATAATGAAAGTAGTTTGCAGAAGTATTAATAAAAGCTAAAAATGAAAAAAAAAGCGGCCAAAAACTACTTAAAGCCATTAAAAACGCCAAACTTGGGAGATGGAAAGTCTATGACCCTAAAAACTCATAAAAAACCGAAAAAAAAACAGTAAAAATACATAGTAACTGAAAAGATGGCTACTTTATTAATATCATTTATTATAAATAAAATCCCGCCTAAACTACGCGCCAAAAACATCCTATAAGAGAGACGTCTCTGCACAATCAACTGATGTTGGGATTGAACCCTACCAGAGGAACATATAATGAAAGCCAAAACCGGTTCACAACAGTGGATTCACAATAAACAACTGTTTACATTAGGCTTTCCCCTTGAAAGTGATTATAACATCTGATAGTCTTCTATCCACTGCTCGTATACAACTGCTGTTGTTCTTCATAACTACTGACGAAGCCCAAAAGACTGCTGAGAACTAAGCACTGCTGGTACAATCTGCTGGTGACAAAGCACTGCCCAATCAAGGACTGATCAACCTTGAGGAAAGCACCGATGAATAGAGAGAGCAGTAGTTTAGTATATCATCTGTTTTATGTATAGTCAGTGGTTAGGTTTAGCAGTGTTTGTATGAGAACAGTAGATACAGTTTGTTAGGCTGTTAGACGTCGCTTTCATGGTGACGTCAGCTGTGATGCCTCAGTGGTTTGGCTTGTCTATAAATGGAACAGTACTCTGTACTGTTACATTTGATCGTTTTGAGTGAGTTCTTCTCCTCAATTCAATCCTTTCATCTTGTGCAACCAACCTTGGGGTATCAGGCTGAGGGGGAGTTTAATTTGTAAGCTTGAATTGTAATCTTTTGCTTTGATTGTAATCTTCCGACTCTATGAAAAGCAATTGTTTATCAAACTATATTCTCCTTTGATTGTGTTTACAAAGTTTGTTATTCATTTCCGCTGCACTTAAACTCTGTAAATTTCTACTTGATTTGTTCAATTATATAAACAAGCACAATCACTAGAGCCTCCGATCCTAACAATTGGTATCAGAGCTTGGACAGTCAAATTTGATTTAACAATCAATTTGACATAACAGTTCAGCTCAAAATTCATTGATACTAAGGTTAGGTGTATTTAGTTGAAAAACAGAGTAACGAGTAAACCATGATCAAAATGGTTATTCAAAAACTCTGTAAATCAACCAAGATGTCATATGACACACAAATCTCACACAACAAGTGATATCATGCACAAGTCACTCATAGTTTTCAGATCTGAAAACATGTCTGTTAAACTATGGTATTATTTCTTCTCTTTAAAATTGATTTCAACTGTTGTTAAGGAATTTGTGATGTTTTTATTAAATGCTAAAGTATGAACCACATATTAACAAAAACCTATGTTCATAAAACATTAGTGTTTTTGATAACATAAAAGGAGGGAAATTAAAACTTTAGTCATTCAGATCTTATGTGTTGAAAACAGGTTGAGATCCTCAAAAGGACAAAATCAACTATGTTAAAATACATTCAGAAAATCAGGGATCAACATAGTCCATATCATATGTAGTGTGAGATTGGTTGAAAAATCTGTGCAAACATGACCAATTCTCTCAAAACATTACTGCAAAATGATATTGGATTAAGGTTTCTCTCAACAAAGACCTCCCAGTAAGAAATTCATTACTTATAAATGGGAAGGGTAAAAAGGGAAGAAGAAAATTCACAAAAACTCAAAAGTGTGTTTATCTCAAAACTTTTGAAGTCAAAAGAAAAGAGTATAAACATAAAGCACTTATGAGTCAAAGTTTAGGGTAATAATGGTCATTAAGCAACTATGTGCATTCATCTGTTCAGGAAAAGGTTCAGGTAAAAATGGTAATTCTGGTGAATGAACTTCAAGAGGAATAGACAAATCTTCAAAATCATCACATGGTAACGAGATCTATAACGTGATCTTCAAAACTCATGTGTCCATGTGTCCTCATGTTTGCTATCAACTGACAAGAAAATGGTACCAAACAGTGGTCAAAATGTATTCAAAATTTCCTACCACTGCTGTCAAACCACTGACCATTTTCATAAACTTGAGAATGATATGATTACGTATTTTATTGAAAATATACCAGATCCTTTTGATGCTGTTCTCAGAAAAGCCTTTAACCATTTTTATACAAAGGATTTTCTCAAATAACCAGGATATATTATTCGTTTTTTTAGAATAATATATTTTGAACTTTTGCTTGTTTTTGTTGGCATTAGTTTCAGTTACCTGTCAGGATATAGTACCTTATTTTTGTTGGTGTTATTGTCCTCTTAAATGGGTCAAAAGGAAATGGTACATATGTCAAGGTCATGTCATACTCAGGTTTGTTTTAAACACTAATCAAAGGTTGATTGCTAAACAGTGCTTAAACTACAGGGGCACTCATGTTTTAATTTGGATATTAAACAAAAATGAGTTGCCTTAGCAAAAAGTTCTCACCATCTGGGGTACTAAACCACTGTCAGAAATTCATAATTTTTTTTTGAAATGTGAAAATGACATGTGGCAAAACCTTGAATGAAAATTTCTTTAAAAGTTGCTGACATAATGGGCTTTCAAATCGTTATCATTATCTCACCCCTAAACACTGCTTTGTTCAAACAATCTGTTCTCTAAACTACTGTCCACCGCTGAAAGTCAACCACTGTTCTTCTATCTTCATTGTAAGCACTGATATTCAAAATCTGCGTTACAACCACTGATATGCTATCCACTGATAGTAAAAATCACCCACTGTCCTCATTTTGACCGTTGTAACCACTGATACTTGCTTCATCAATGGTTTCCAAAACAACTGTCCTCCATAATTCATCTCTTCATCATCTGTTGACACGTGGTCAATTTTTAGCCTTCAGATCATAATAACTGTTTTGGTCAAAAATCACACAAGGATAATGCAACCAAATCTGATTTTGTGAGGTATGATGCTTGGTTAATTGTATGAACGACAAGTATATGAAATCAACGATGAACACCGAGATTTATACAAGGAAAAAGCCCTTGATCTTTAGAAGATCTCCGGCATAAAAAACCTCGGGTGATGGAAACTACCGATCACCAAATATATTGTTGAAACAATAGTGGTCCTTGTACAACTTCGGAAGAAAACAAGCTCAATACATTGAATTGCTAGTGTAAGTGTGTGTTTTTGCTAAGTGTTTGCAGAGAATTTGAGTGTTGTGTGTTGTTTGTGTGGTGTGTACGACTTATGCCTCTAATGAGCTGTTTTCCCCTTAAAAGATAGCAAAATATCAAGAAACCAACTTTCCTAAAAAGGTGGAAATGGCCCATGTTCTCCAAAAAACGGTTATATTTCATCAAGCATGTGCCATATGAACGAATATTCCCCGAAATTCCAGCTAAGAATGAGTCCACTACGTCCATTACCTGCATTTAAACATTAAAAACGTGACAATTGTTAGAAAACATAAGTTCTGTTAAGGATCCTGGATCCTCAGACTCGTGATACTCAGACTCTGGATCCTCAGACTCTGGATCCTCAGACTCCCTGCATCATCCATTAAGGATCCGTGGTCCATGCCCAGTCTCAGGATAGATGATCCTTAGCATAAAATCCATGCCCTAACAATTGCCCCCAATATGGCAGTTGTGATAAGGATTAACAGCTGTCATATTTTCGTTAGAAGCGGACTAGCCGTTGCTACCGGTAACTAGTCGCTACACTGCCTGTCATCACTGATAAGACCTGCTATAATCATCATTGCAAAATATAGTGTTAGAGATAACTCCTCAAATGCCTTTACAGACAAGAAGACCCTTCTGTTTGTGGAGAATGAATCCTTCTACACCGTTCGCTATTAACCTTCCTGCACTTTAATATTTGCATAGACACTTTAACTGTTAGATAGCCATGTCCGGCCTGGGTGGATGGTCCACGGTTTTGCTGGTGAAATCCAGGCCAGATGATTTGATACATAATGAATGGGTGATAACATTAAACTTTTTTAGCTACAACTGTTGTTGTTTCTTTCCTCTTTATTTTTCATGTATGCTTTCTATTTTCAAAGATATCATCGCCAAACAATTGGAAAGTTATTGGAAATCTGATGATAATGTTAAACTTTTAACAGAAAACTTGAAGTGTTCATATAAATGTGGATCAATGATCCTTAACCAAAAAGGATAACAGACAACTTGCAGCTTAGAAAAAGTTAGAATATAACATACCAGAGAATCCAAGTTAGGATTCTATATCCTTGTAAACTAATACTGAATAAAATGTGTGAAAAGTAAAGTTTCCAGGATCCTTATTGTCAGAACTTGTATAACTTTAGAGCTCCAAGATCCTGCAAGAAAAACAAACTTGGGACCAAGCCAAATAATTTGGAATGAACCCATAATAACTGGGAACAAGCCCAAATAAACTGGGGACAAGCCCAACAAACTGGGGACAAGCCCAAATAAACTGGGGACAAGCCCAAATAAACTGGGGACAAGCCCAACAAACTGGGGACAAGCCCAAATAAACTGGGGACAAGCCCAAATAAACGGATGTAAACTGGGGTCAAGCCCAAATAAACTTGTGTAAACTGGAGTATGGCCCTCACTGGCGACTATCCAAACTTGAGCGACATGAAAATGCCGAAACCTTAGCTAACGTGAAAACGTTAGAAACCTTAGGAACGGATGTATGGTACGTCTACCATTATACGTAGGATCCCGGATACAGCCAGTACAATGAAATTGTCAGCCCTTAAAGCGAGTACTGGTCCCATTGCCATGAACTGTACCAGGATCATCGTGCGCTACTGGCGAAACTAGGGACAGGCCCAAACTGGGGACAAGCCCAAAACTGGGGACAAGCCCAAATAACTGGGACAAGCCCAAATAACGGGGGACAAGCCCAAATAACTGGGGACAAGCCCAAATAAACTTTGGAGAGTTGGCCAACCACTTTGATCTTCTGTAAAATGATAATAACTCTGCAAAAGCTTAAACTTTATGAAAATAGATGTTAAATGTTTAACATCTTTGCCTTATGATAAGTAATAAGTATAAAATGAATGAAAATGAAAGTAATGTGTTACCAAATGTAGAATCATATATCCTTTGAGGATCCTGGATCCTTAATCAGAATACTGGTATCGATGAGGATCCCCGATCCTTCTTACTTAAAGTATTTCTTTAGATGAACAGCATTCCAAGCTCTTGGTAAGAGGTCACCATCTATTGTTAACAAATGATATGCCCCCTTTCCTGCTTCAGCTTCAATTAAGTAGGGACCTTGAAATCTTCTGAACCTGACATTCTTGTTGTATGCTCCAGCCCTTCTTTGTTGATAACTGGCCATCAAATCTGGTAATAATAGGATGAAGGAGCTCCGCTGGTTGATGAAGGATAATGCTATGTCTTTGACAAGCATTACATTTCTTTGTGTATTCCACAACATACTTCTTCCTCATAGGCCAATAACATCCTGTTCTGAGGATCCTTAAGAATAGTACTCTGCCCCCAGTGTGGTTTCCACAATCTCCTTCGTGAAAATCCTTTAAGACTTCTTGAATTTATGGATCCTCAATGCACCTTAGATATGGACCTGCAAGAGATCGTTATATAACATGTTATTTAGTATTGTAAATTGAGATACCTTGACTTTGAAAGCTCTAGGATTTTCTCCAGTAGGAATCTCTCCATGTTGTATATATCTCATGACTGGAAGGGTCCATGATCCTGAATAAGATTGTGTATCATCACTAGGGATGATTGCAGAATCTTCCACTATCTTCATGGCTACGTAATCCTCAATTGCAGGAGTTAAAACACGGATGATGAGTATTTTCACATCTTCTGGAATCTTCAGTGATGATCCAAGATTAGCTAGAGCATCAGCTTCTGCATTTCCTTCCCTGGGTACCTGTGATAGACTGAAAAAAGCAAAAGAATCTGCCAGTTTCCTGACTATTTCTAAGTACTTGATTAGCTTTTCACCTTTGACAGTGTAAGAACCATTATAATTGTTAGGGGAGGATTTTCTAACAATTAGTGATCCTTATTTGTTATCCTAATTAATGATCCTTACTTCTGTGACAGATAGTGATCCTCAGAAGAGCTTCAGGATCAGGATCATGGATCAGTTTAAGGATCCTCGTACTGACGATTGTTTATCTGTGTTTTGTATTACTTCGCAGGAGTAACAAGCTTGACTTGGTCTTGGCAACGGTACTAAGGAATATTCCACGGGCATTTCGTACACGATTGACCAAAAATGGACGTTGTGGAGAACGTGGGAGCTTGGCACAAAAGTCGGATAGTTAGTTATTGTAGTTAACTTCTATTTTTAAAGGGATAACGAGCTAGAATTAGAACACTTAGCCATTTTCAGCTACACACACTCTCATATACTCGCACTCTTGAAGCTCTCGACGAACACTTATTAGTTTCCACTCACTTTAACACATTTCACGATAGTGATCCTTGTACCTAGCTCGTTACTATCCGAAATTGTAAACGTTTTTTGATTTATTTGAGCTTGGTGATCGGTAGTTTCCATCACCCGGGGTTTTTTGTGCCGGAGATCAACTCTTGATCAAGGGCTTTTTCCCCGTATAAATCCTTGTGTCATTTGTGCAATTTACATTGAAGTGATCCTTGTCATTGTTCCACATTATAAGCATCATACCCCGTAACAGAGAGTTTGGTTGCATTATCCTCATCAGATTTTTTGACCAAAACAGTTTGGCACCCACCGTGGGGCAATTGGTGCTTCATCCTTAGAAAAATTCGCATTTCTGTGCTCATTTCAGTTCACTACAACCAAGCAAATGGCTTCCTCAGCGAAGAATGCTTCAAATTTGATGCCTTCATTCACTTCTTCACAAGGCGTTCCCCCTTTGCCTCCACCACCTTCTGGATCCCAGAAGAATGCTGCGAAGAAACCAACTCCCATTTTCTCAAAACCTCCAACTTCTTCTGCTTCCTACACTCCTACTACTAGTGACATGTTTACTTTGATTTTGCAGATGAAGGATCATATACAGCAACAGGATAAGACCAATGAAAGGATTCTCAAAGAAATCGGAGACCTCAAGAAACAAAAGAAAACGACAGAGGATCATTCCCCACTGGTGCCGAAATCTTTAAATTTTGATACTCCGGTGATTACTTCTCAGCCATCAGTGGTTCCAGATGTTCAATATGTGGGTGGACCAAAAGGAGTGCACTACGGAACAACAACAGTGACTCAGGCATCGGGTTCCTATTTCCAGCCAGCAGGATCCTATCCTTAGTATATAGGATCCTTCATGAATGCAGGAGGTTATTCAGGAGCGCAGCAGATTCAAGGATCTTCCTTCGTTCCAGGATCATTCCAGGTTCAAGGATCCTCCTTTGTTCCAGGATCATCCCAGGTTCAAGGATCCTCCCTTGTTCCAGGATCATCCCAGGTTCAAGGATCCTCCCTTGTTCCAGGATCATCCCAGGTTCAAGGATCCTCCTTTGTTCCAGGATCATCCCAGGTTCAAGGATCCTCCCTTGTTCCAGGATCATCCCATGTTCAAGGATCCTTCTTTGTTCCGGGATCGTCCCAGTTTCAAGGATCCTTCCAGATGCCAGGATCCATGAGGAACTTGCAAACAGGAAGTTCAGATGTCCATCAGGGAGATTTTATTCCAATGCAGACCAATGCTTCTACTGGTCCCTCGATCATTCCAGAGCCCCAACAATATGGATTGACATCCAATCTTCCTAATCTGAATCCAATGGGAGGTAACACTTTTAATAATTCTTATACTACTAACCATGGTCTTATGCATGATCCAGGTATCAATCATGACATGGCCAGAGAATTGCAAAAGCTAAAGGATATGATATCAAGTGTTCCAGGAGTGGTCAAACCTATCCCAGAGATCGCAGACGAGAGCCACAAGATATCTCGTTTTGCACCACCAATCTGTGATGCCGAGATACCCAAGAGGTTCCACGTGCCAACAATGAAGCTGTATGATGGTTTGACGGATCCTGAAGAACACATAGCACAATACAGGGAGAGGATGGAGATCAATCCAATCCCAGAAAGGTTAAAGGAAGCGTGCCTGTGCAAGGGATTCGGATCCACTCTTACTGGATCAGCTCTCCAATGGCTGCTAAGTCTTCCCCCTACTTTATTACCTCATTTACTAATCTAGTTAACCTGTTTAATAATCAGTTTTCTTGTAGTAGAAAATTTGAACGATTAACTAGTGATCTATATAGGATAACCCAGGGTCATAATGAATCATTAAGGGATTACATTACCAAATTCAGTAAAGAATCCTTAGACATTCCCAACTTAGATATAGCCACGGCTGTTGAGGCCTTTAAAATGGGATTGCTTAGGGATTCGTCGTTCTATGATGATCTTGTTATGACACCATGCAGGAACTTAGATGAGGTAAGAACCCGGGCACTTAGGTTCATCCGGCTAGAGGATGACAAGAGGATCCAGGAGAGGTTAGCAGGATCCTCAAAGCAAGATAAGCAAGGATCCTCATTCAGGAACAACAAGTTCAGATCCTACAACAGATCTGATAACCAGAACGTGCATTCTATTGATCAAGAAGAGGATGATGAGGATTATCCTCCAATTTCTGAATATTGTTTTTCTGTTGATAACAATGAACTAATCCTTGCGATGCAGAATCTAGGTGATAAAGCTAGATGGCCCAGAAAAAATGATAGGCCAGCTGCAACTAAGGATAAATCAAAGTGGTGTGCATACCATGAAGATTTTGGGCATCTCACAGAAGAATGCATTGCCCTAAGAAAGGAAATTGGATACTTGTTGAGCAAGGGGCATCTAAAAGAATTGTTGGGAAGAAAAAAGTCAAGGACTCAGGATCCTGAAAGGATCCCCGAGAAGGCTCCAGCCCCTCCAGCAGATGCACAAGTAATAAACTTTATTTCTGGAGGATCAGACATTTGTGGCACATCCTTCTCAGCAGCTAAAAGGCATGCAAAGGAAACTAAAATGGATAATGGAGAAAGACCCGTTCGAACATCAAGTGTCTCCGAAGGAAAAGTCATAACCTTTGATGAGGATGATCGTGTTGATATCCAGGATCCTCATCACGATGGTTTAGTTATTACTCTTTTCATTTCTAACCATTTTGTCCGCAGGATCCTTATAGACGGAGGAAGCTCAGTGAACATTATCCAGCTTGATGTTCTAAAGAAGATGGGTATTCCTGAATCGGACATCATACCAAGATCCTCCGTGCTTGTGGGATTTAGTGGCGAAACTAAGAATACCCTGGGGGACATTAAACTCCCAATATACATCGAAGGCCTACACTCTTATCAAAAATTTTGTGTTATTGACTGTTTATCTTGTTGTAATGTTATCCTTGGCAGGCCCTGGATACACGATATGAAGGCAGTCCCATCTACCTACCATCAATGTGTGAAGCTCCCTAGTCCTTGGGGAATAGTGAAGATTGATAGTGATCAGCAAGAGGCTAAGAATTGCTATACTTCATCGATGAAACCAGCCTCGAAGTCAAGGGAACAATAGCAATCAAAGTATCCTCCAAGGGATGTCTTGGAGGCAAGAGAGCAGGATGTGGTAGAAGTCCTCATGGATCCTGATGATCCTGAATCCAAAATCTATATCGGACCAGGGATCCTTGGCGATATGAAGGAAGACCACATATCCTTCCTCAAAAGGAGAAAAACTACCTTTGCATGGAAACACGAAGACATGACTGGTATATCTAAAGATGTAATCACTCACAAACTTGGCATTGACAGGTCCTTCAAACCAATCCATCAAAGGAGAAGAAAGTTTGCACCAGAAAGGAATGCCATTATCCAAGAAGAGGTATAGAAGTTGCTCCGGGCAGGTATGATTAGAGAGGTCAAGTATCCAAGATGGTTGGCCAATGTGGTGGTTGTTCAAAAGAAAAACGGAAAGTGGAGGGTATGTGTCGATTTTACCGATTTAAATAAGGCATGTCCCAAGGATCCTTTCCCATTACCCCACATTGACTCCATGGTGGATGCAACTGCGGGTCATGAACTGTTAACTTTTATGGATGCTTCATCAGGATTCCAACAAATCCAAATGGAACCATCCGACCAAGAGGATACAGCCTTCATGACTCCAACTGGTATATACTGCTATATTGCTATGCCGTTCGAACTAAGAAATGCAGGTGCAACATATCAAAGGTTGGTGAATATGATGTTCAAGGATCAGATTGGACAAACTATGGAGGTTTACATAGATGATATGGTGGTAAAATCCATAAAAGCTGAGGATCACCTAAGGGACTTGGAGGAAGCATTCGATATCCTTGACAAATATAACATGAAACTTAACCCTTCAAAATGTCACTTTGGTGTTAAAGCAGGTAAATTCTTAGGATACATGGTAACCAAGAGAGGCATTGAAGCTAGCCCGGAACAAATCAAAGCAATAGTGAACATCAAATCTCCGGCCAATGCTAAGGATGTTCAAAGGCTAACAGGCAGGATAGCAGCGTTGAACATATTTATATCCAAATCCTCATAGAAGTGCAAAGAATTCTATGATATCCTAAGGAAGAACAAGAAATTTGAGTGGACTGAGAAGCATGAAAATGCTTTAAGAGCCCTCAAAGATTATCTGTCCTCAGCCCCGGCCTTGATGAAACCAGAAAAAGGCGATGTGCTATCCTTATATCTTGCAGTATCCTCAAAAGCAGTAAGTGCGGTCCTTGTTAAGGATCATGAAGGTACACAACATCCTGTCTATTATGTAAGTAAAAGTTTACTTGCTGCCGAATCCATGTATTCACACCTTGAAAAGCTTATTCTTGCATTGATTATGGCATCTACTAAGTTGAGACATTATTTTGAAACTCATGTTATTGTTGTTAAAACTAATTTTCCAATTACGAATGTCCTCAGGAAACCAGAGATGTCAAGAAGGATGGCTAAGTGGGCAGTGAAGCTAAGTGCATATGATATAAGATATGAGCCTAGGACAACCATCAAATCCCAAGCATTAGCTGACTTTGTGGCTGATTTCAGTAGTGATTTACAAAAAGAAGCTGAGTTAGAAGTCCAGCAGCTAGAGGAGACCAAGGATCCTTGGATACTCTACACTGATGGATCCTCAAATGTCAAAGGCACAGGGCTTGGAATACTACTAAAATCGCCACAGGGGGACATAATACCCCACTCTATAGCTTGTGAGTTCCAAACCACTAATAATGAGGCTGAATATGAAGCCTTAATTGCTGGTTTGCAAATTGCAAAGCATATGGGGATCAGGTATCTTGAGGTAGATGTAGATTCATTATTAATTACAAACCACTTTAATGGATCCTATGCTGTTAAAGGTGAAAAGCTAACCAAATATTTAGAGATAGTCAAAAGTTTGGCACTCTCTTTTGTTTCCTTTAGTTTAACGCAGGTACCAAGGGAAGAAAATACAGAGGCAGATACATTGGCTAACTTAGGATCATCCTTGAAGATCCCGGAGGATATTCAGATCCCTATTATCCATATCCTGACCCCGGCTATCGAGGATCATGTGGCTATGGAGATAGGAAATGATTCTGCAATTATCCCTAGTGAGGATACTCGATCCCATTCAGGATCAGGATCATGGATCTCACCAATTATGAGATACTTACAACATGGAGAGATTCCTACAGGAGAAAACCCTAGGGCTTTCAAATCTAAGGTATCTCAATTTACTATTTTAAATAATATGTTGTATAGACGATCTCTTGCAGGACCATACTTGAGATGCATTGAGGATCCTGAAATCCAAGAAGTTTTAAAAGACTTCCATGAAGGAGATTGTGGAAACCACACTGGGGGCAGGGCATTATTCTCAAGAATCCTGAGGGCAGGATACTACTGGCCAACCATGAAGAGAGATGCTGTGGAGTATGCTAAGAGATGTGATCCTTGTCAGAGACACAGCAATATCCTTCATCAACCAGCTGAATTATTGCATCCTATATCCTCCTCTTGGCCATTTATGAGATGGGGTATGGATATAGTTGGTAAGCTCCCTAAGGCACCTGGTGGAAAAGTATTCATGCTTGCTATGACTGATTACTTCTCCAAGTAGATAGAGGCTGAAGCTTTTGCCCAAGTCAGAGAAAAGGAAGTTATATCCTTCATTAAAAGAAATATTATAACTAGATTTGGAATTCCTTCTGAGATTATATGTGATAATGGTTCCCAATTTATTGGGGGCAGAACCACTAACTTTTGTGACAGTTGGGGGATTAAGATGATAACATCAACACCAGTCCACCCACAAGCTAATGGTCAAGCAGAATCATCCAACAAGATCATCATCAATAATTTGAAGAAGAAGCTTGGATCCAAGAAAGGGAAATGGGCAGAAGAACTACCCTATGTGCTTTGGGCTGATAGGACAACCCCTAAGAATGCTACTGGTCAAACACCATTCTCTTTGGTATTTGGGGCAGAGTCAGTGATCCCAACAGAAATGGTGGTTCCAACTGCTAGAACAAGTACCCGTGATCCTGAGGAGAATGATGAGAACTTGGCTCAAGACCTAGATACTATTGAAGAAATCAGGGATATGGCTAGGATAAGGATGGCCTGTTATCAACAGAGAATGGCTGGTGCCTACAACAAAAGTGTCAGGATCAGGAAGTTTCAAGTTGGAGATATGGTATTGAGGAAAGCATTTCAGAATACCACCTATCCTGCTGATGGAAAATTAGCTCCAAAATGGGAAGGCCCTTATTTGATTGAAGCTGAAGCAGGAAAGGGGGCATATAGATTGCTAACCATGGAATGTGATTTGCTACCAAGAGCTTGGAATGCTGTCCACTTGAAGAAATATTTCATGTGAGCAGGATCCTCATGGCACAGATGATCCTCACGATAGGGATATCCTTATAGGATCCTCAAAGTATCGGTGATCCTTACTTTGGTAATATCCTAATTTTAAACCATTTCATTTCTTTATTTTTCATATAAGGATAAGGATCATGTATCCTTTATCCACTTCTCACGTGATTTTAAGTTTTGAAAGTTTAGGTATCCTTAGCATAACATCGGTTATCTGCAGAAGCAATCTGTTCCTTGGGTTTAACCCCAGTTATTAGGGCTTGACCCCAGTTCCGCCTGTAGCGCATGATGATCCTGGTATAGTTCAAGGCAGTGGGACCAGTACTCGCTTTAGGGGCTGATAATTCCATTGTACTAGCTATGCCTAGGATCCTACGTATAATGGTAGACGTACCATACATCCATTCCTAAGGCTTCTAACGTTTACACGTTAGCTAAGGTTTTGGCATTTTCATGTCACTAAGTTTGGATAGTCGCCAGTTAGGGCCATACTCCAGTTTACATACGATCCTTGGGCTTGTCCCCAGTTATCCTTGGGCTTGTCCCCAGTTATACTTGGGCTTGTCCCCAGTTGCTAACTCTTTTTCTCACATTGGCTTAGTCCCAAGTTATGCTCTATTTCAGGTCCTTGAAGTTAGGCAACTAGGGATCCTTGATCCTTACTTCTCTCTAAGGTTTGTCTTATAGTTATTCTTATTATGGTTAGGATCCTAACTTGGATCCTCAGGTATGATCCTTATTTTTTTCTATTCATTGTTTATTTGAATAACCCTTAGAATTTGACAACTAGACTCGTGATCCTTAAAACATATTGTTTTTTGGGATTCTTTAACTATAGGATATTTGATCATGGATTATGTCCAAAATGTTTTCAATATGACTTATTCAAAATTGTTTATTCAATAAATATGCATCAAAACAAAGGAAAATTAAAGAAACAAAAGGATAACAATACAAGATAAGCGACAAAAGGTTAAGATTTTATTTATTAACAAAGGATTAACCCTTAAAAGGTTGTCAAAATTACCTACCCCAAGCATCTACCAGCAAAACGTGGCCCGTCCGCTGGGGTAGGTAAAGGGTGTCCATGATAATAAGTTCAAAAGTAGTGCAGGAATATAAAGGCAGCAGGATCACAATGGCTTCATCCCCTAAACAGAGGATCCCTCCACCAATTGCAATCCTGCCTATTGTCCAAAGGATCATACATGATCCTTAATCCTAGAAACTATTGTTCATTACAACCCATTAAATTGTTCAACATCACAACCACAAAAAACTACTACCAAATTTAAAAATTGGGCTCCGGCTGCGTCTAGGAATGTCCATCATCGCCCAATTGTGCAGCCTACACCTTTGCTGCATCCTCTTCTCCTCCAGCTATGGTATCCTTCATCAGATCCTTTCCACTGCCACTTGCCTCGATCGCCAAGACCTCAGTAGCCTCCTCTTCATCATCCTCAAGATCGGCCAACCTTGCTTTCCAGCCCTCAACATCCCAGCTGCTTTTGTCAAAGTTAGGATCTTGAGCTTCCTGGGCCATCTTCAATTTAGTCTGATACATTGTGATGGCAGCAGAGACCTTAGCATTTTCTATGAGATCATGCTTCTCATAGTCAAGGTCAATCAGAAGCTTAGCCGTCTTAGTCTTGGCATCTTGGAGTTCCTTCTGAAGATCAGCAATTGCAAGGTCCTTGAGCACTGCAACCTGTTGGAGGTCAGCAATCTTCTTGTCCTGCTCCTCGACGTTCCCCACATAATCTTCAATCTCAGCAAATTTCTGCAAAGAAAAGGATAAAGCAGTTCAAGATCAGGTGATCCTCATACGAGTAGGATACCTAGGCAGAATTGGGGATCCTTACATCATTAAAGTATTCAAGGAACTGGTGGCGGATCAGTGGTAGGCCTTGAAGATCCTCGGTGTCAGAAGTTATCCTCTTCTTGCCACCTTTCCCTTTAGTGGGTGCCTTGGGAATGGAGATGCTGGGACTGGTAGTGGACCTCTTCTTCCTGGATTGAAAAACCTCAAGGTCAGCCGTGTTGAATTGGGATACAGGCTTGGCAGATTTTCCGGCACCTACACATTCAAAGCAAGATAAGTATCCTTATCCTATTTCAATTTACTTATTTATTTTAATATTCCAACTATGCAAAAGGCAGGATACTTACTTGACATGGTAATGGAACCTGAGGATACTTCCTGTGAGTCTTGGGTGTCTATCTTGAATGTCCTTGTTTCAGGATCAAGCTTCCAAAAAGCAGCAAGCCTATCCTTGGTTGCAGGTGATGTGATGATGTGTGAGACGGAAATAGCTGCATAACACAAGACAAAAGGGGTTAGTAATCCTTATACAAAAACAAGACTACCTGGTGATCCTTCTCAGGATCCTCTGGCCTACCATGGGTGGACCAGGTCTTTGGTAGATCCTTTCCGTTTGGAATGGTATCCCTCCTGACAAAGAAGAAGCGACGTTTCCAATTTGTGTCATTCTTGGTGACTTTAAGAAGGGGGTGTTCTCCGCCGGGTTTTCGTTTGAACAAATAACTATGGGAACCAAAGGTAGTAAGATCATACAATTGTGTCAGCTCTGACATGCCTAAATCAATGCCTTCCTGTTCGATGATCCTCTCCAGGGTGTACAAAACCCTCCAAATCATCGGCATGGCTTGGATGTAAGAGATGCCGGTAAGGGAAAAAAAGGATTGTGTAAGTTCTGGGAAATGATAGGTGTATCCTATGACAAATGGAGTAACTGGAAAGGCAACCCATGTTTCTGAAACATAGTCGCTCAGAATAGTAGGATCGAAGGGTTTGAAAAAGGCACTCGCCGGAAAGCAATGACGAATCTTGTCTATTTGAGCATCATTAAAGCAACACCTCTCATTTGTGGAGTCTTTGATGATCTTTTGACTCTTCAAGGGGCTATCCTTCTGGTGATCCTTGGCGGGAGAGGACTGGAGCATCATTCTTGAAGAGATGATGGTAAAGTAAGAAAAACAGAGTAAGAGAAGGAAGAAGATGAAGAGAGAATACCTGTCTATCTTCGGAATGCAGTTATAAAGGGAGTCTTTCTAAAATTTTAAATGCATTTGATCCTATCTCTATCTCCTATTTATAATCATGATCGTGCAGGGTTGTCACTTCTGTGACGTCATGGTTGCAACGGCTAGTTCAACAATAACGGCTATATTTGCGATAGTTAGTTGCGGATAAGATCAGGAAAACATAACTCGCTCATTTTACATTTCACTCCTTATGTTTTGGGGGCAATTGTTAGGGGAGGATTTTCTAACAATTAGTGATCCTTATTTGTTATCCTAATTAATGATCCTTACTTCTGTGACAGATAGTGATCCTCAGAAGAGCTTCAGGATCAGGATCATGGATCACTTTAAGGTCCTCGTACTGACGATTGTTTATCTGTGTTTTGTATTACTTTGCAGGAGTAACAAGCTTGACTTGGTCTTGGCAACGGTACTAAGGAATATTCCACGGGCATTTCGCACACGATTGACCAAAAATGGACGTTGTGGAGAACGTGGGAGCTTGGCACAAAAGTCGGATAGTTTGTTATTGTAGTTAACTTCTATTTTTAAAGGGGTAACGAGCTAGAATTAGAACACTTAGCCATTTTCAGCTACACACACTCTCATATACTCGCACTCTTGAAGCTCTCGACGAACACTTATTAGTTTCCACTCACTTTAACACATTTCACGATAGTGATCCTTGTACCTAGCTCGTTACTATCCGAAATTGTAAACGTTTATTGATTTATTTGAGCTTGGTGATCGGTAGTTTCCATCACCCGGGGTTTTTTGTGCCGGAGATCAACTCTTGATCAAGGGCTTTTTCCCCGTATAAATCCTTGTGTCATTTGTGCAATTTACATTGAAGTGATCCTTGTCATTGTTCCACATTATAAGCATCATACCCCGTAACAGAGAGTTTGGTTGCATTATCCTCATCAGATTTTTTGACCAAAACAATAATGATTAGTAATTAATAGGGAATCTATGAATACTTGAAGATACCTGATCCTCATATTCTTATCTAATTGCAAACCTGCTATCAAGGTCTCATATTCAGCCTCATTATTAGTGGTTTGGAATTCACATGCAATGTATTGGGGTATAATGTCCCCCTGTGGCGATTTTAGTAGTGTGCTTTGTCCATTTCCTTTAACATTTGAAGCTCCATCCGTGAAGAGTGTCCAAGGATCCTTGGTCTTCTCAAGTTGTTGAACTTCTAATTCAGCTTTCCTTTGTAGATCACTACTGAAATCAGTCACAAAGTCAGCTAAGGCCTGGGACTTGATGGCAGTCCTGGGTTCATACTCAATGCTTGACTATCCACTTTGCCATTCTACCTGCCATTTCAGTTTTCCGGGGAACATTCTTAATAGGAAAGTTAGCTTTCACAATAATAGTGTGAGTTTCTAAATAATGTCTATGTTTAGCAAAAGCCATAATTAAATCAAGAGTTAATTTCTCTAAATGAGAATACCTGGCCTCAGCATCAAGTAGAATTTTACTTACATAGTATACCGGATGTTGAGAGCCTTCATGATCCTTAACTAGGATCACACTTACTGCTTTAGCTGAAATAGCTAAGTATAAGGATAACGATTCTCCATTTTCTAGTTTCATCAGGGCTGGTGCTGAGGATAGATAATCCTTAAGAACCTTGAGTTCAGCTTCATGCTTATCAGTCCACTCAAACTTGCCTTGAGCAATTTGTCTACCTCTTCTTGGATAATGGCATTCCTTTCAAGTGCAAACTTTCTCCTTTTTTGGTGTATTGGCTTGAAAGACCTGTCAATACCAAGTTTGTGAGTAATAGCATTCTTAGATATACCTGTCATATCTTCATGTTTCCAAGCAAAGGTAGATTTTCTTCTTTCCAAGAAGGATACTAAATCCTGCTCAATACTGTCTAGTATCCCGGATCCTATAATAATTTGGATTCAGGATCCTCTGGGTTCAACAGAATATCCTTGACGTCTTGCTCTCTTGCCTCCATGACGTCTTGCTCCTTGGAGGCTGGCTTCATTGAAGAAGTGTAACAGTTCTTTGCCTCCTGCTGATCACTTTCTATCTTCACCATATCTCATAGAGTTGGGAGCTTGACACATTGATGATATGTTGAGGGGGATTGCCTTCATATCATGTATCCATGGCCTGCCAAAGATAACATTACAGCAAGATAAGCAATCAATAACATAGATTTTTTTTAACATAATTCACTCCGTCTATATAGATTCAAGGACAGATGATCTTGGGACAATATTAGATTCAAGGATGTTCATTCTTTTGAAGACATCCAACTGGATTACGTTCACTGAGCTTCTCCCATCAATGAGAATCCTGCGAACAAAATGGTTAGATATAAATAGTGTAATAACTAAACCGTCGTGATGAGGATCCTGAATATCCACACGGTTATCCTCATCAAAGGATATCACTTTTTCCTGGATAAGAATGGAAGTTCGAACAGGTCTGTCCCCATTCTCCATCTTTGTTTCCTTTGCATGTCTTTTAGCTACTGAGAACCTCCGGAGATGAAATGGATGATTTGAGCATCAGCTGGTGGAGGAGGAGCTTTTCCAGGAACTTTCTCAGAATCCTTGATCCTTGACTTCTTACTTCCAAGCAATTCCTTCAACTATCCTTTGCTCAAAAGATAACCTATCTCCGTCCTTGACGCTATTCACTCATCTGTGAGATGACCAGAATCCTCATGGTAAGCACACCATTTCGATTTGTCTTTGGTAGTAGGCGGTTTGTCGTCCTTCCTTGGCCATCTAACCTTGTCACGTAAACTCTGCATAGAAAGGATTAGTTCATTATTATCAGCAGAAAAACAATATTCAGAAATAGGAGGATAATCCTTATCATCTTCCTCTTGTTCCATAGCATGCACATTCTGGTTGTCATGCTTGGAGTATTGCTTGGATCAGTTATCCTTGAGATAGGATCCTTATTTGTCTTGCTTTGAGGATCCTGACAATCTCTCGTGGATCCTTTTGTCATCCTCTAAACAGATGAACCTAAGGGCCCTATTCCTTTCCTCATCTAAGTTCCTGCAAGGGGTCATGACAAGATCATCATAGAACATTGAATCCCTAAGTAAACCCATTTTAAAGGCTTCTACATGTTAGGGGAGGATTTTCTAACAATTAGTGATCCTTATTCGTTATCCTAACTAGTGATCCTTACTTCTGTGACAGGTGGTGATCCTCAGAAGAGCTTCCGGATCAGGATCATGGATCACTTTAAGGATCCTCGTACTGACGATTGTTTACTTATGTTTTGTAGCATTTCGCAGATATATTGAGCTTGACCAAGTCTAAGCGACATTCCTGGAGAATATTCCTGAACTATTCTGCACGTGCCTGACCGAAAGTAGACGTTATGGAGAACGTGGAGGCTTGGCACGAAAGTCGGATAGTTAGTTTAGGTGGTTTTTTCTATTTTAAAAATGGGGTAACGAGCTAGTAGAACACACTTAGCCATTTTTCAGTTACACACACTCGTACAAACGCTCATACAAGCTCTCGTTCAATCACTTAGCAATTTCATACACTTTTTACACATTTCACCGTAGTGATCCTTGTACCTAGCTCGTTACTATCCGAAGTTGTAAACATTTAACCATTTATTTTAGCTTGGTGATCGGTAGTTTCCATCACCCGGGGTTTTTTGTGCCGGAGATCAACTCTTGATCAAGGGCTTTTTCCCCGTATAAATCCTTGTGTTGTTTGTGCATTTTACATTGAAGTGATCCTCATCGCTGTTACATATTTAAAGCATCATTCCCCTAAACAAAGAGTTTGGTTGCAATATCCTCATCAGATTTTCTGACCAAAACAGTTTGGCGCCCACCGTGGGGCAATTGGTGCTTCAATTCTGAGAAATTTTGTTCATTTCATTCATTTCGGTTCATTACCTTCAACCGCATGGCTTCTCAGGGAAAACTACTCCAAGTTCTATGTCAGCGGTCACTTTTTCACAGGGCATTCCGCCTTTGGATCATCTCCCCCTTGCATTCTAGAAGAATGCTGAGAATTCTCCGAAGAAGACAACCCCCGTTTCCACAAAACCAACTGTTGTTTCTTCCTCTACACTTACTAACAGTGATTTTTATGCTTTGATTGTGTAGATGAAGGATCACATGCAGCAGCAGGTCAAGACTAATGGCAGGATCCTTCGCGAAATTGATAAAATCAGCAGAGGATCACTCCCCTTTGATGTCTAGGTCGCTGAATTTCGACACTCCTGCCATAACTTCCCAGCACTTTGCAGCTCCACATGTCCAATACCAGGGTGGATCAACAGGAATACGTTCTGGATCATCGGCAATGTCTCAGGCTCAAGGATCCTCTTTCCAGCCTTCAGGATCCTCATTTCAGCATCAGGGATTCTTCACCAGTTTAGGAGAATGCATGGGGACGCAGCCAATTCAAGGATCCTCTCAGGTTCAAGGATCCTCGCAGGTTCAAGGATCCTCGCAGGTTCAAGGATCCTCGCAGGTTTAAGGATCGTCTCAGGTTCAAGGATCCTCACAGGTTCAAGGATCCTCCCAGGTTCAAGGATCCTCTCAGGTTCAAGGATCCTCCCAGGTTCAAGGATCCTCTCAGGTTCAAGGATCCTCTCAGGTTCAAGGATCCTCCTTCCAGGTTCAAGGATCCTCATCTCAGGTTTCCGGATCCATGGATTATCCTCCAAGACCTACATTCACAGCACTTCAAGGATCCAACATCTTCCAGGATCAAAGATACTTAAGGAGTGTGCAACCCAGAAGTTCAGATGTTTATCTAGGAGACTTCATACCAATGCAGACCATTGCTTCCTCTGGTCCCTCAGTTATGCCAGAATCCCGCCAACATGGATTCACATCTGGAATTCCAAATTTGAATCATTCAGGAGGTAACACTTTGAATAATTTTTGCAATGCTAACCATGGCTTTGTGCAGGATACAGGTATCAACCAAGCTATGGCTAAGGAATTGCAGAAACATAGGGATATAATATCCAACGTTCCAGGAGTGGTTAAGCCCATTCCTGAAATTCCTGATGAAAGCCACAAGATATCTCGTTTTGCACCACCTATTTGTGATGCAGAGATACCGAAGAGGTTTCAGACACCAAATCTGGTTGCTTGTGCAAGGGCTTTGGATCCACACTTACCGGATCATCGTTAAAATGGCTGCTAAGTCTTCCTCCTTACTCTATTACTTCATTTGCTAATCTAGTTAATTTGTTTAATAGCCAATTCTCATGCAGTAGGAGATTTGAACGATTAACTAGTGACTTATATAGGATCACCCAAGGTCATAATGAATCATTAAGGGAATACATAACTAAATTTAGTAGAGAATCCTTAGAAATCCCTAACTTAGATATTGCTACTGCTATTGAAGCTTTTAAACTGGGTTTACTTAAGGATTCTCAGTTCTATGATGATCTTGTTATGACACCTTGCAGGAACTTAGATGAGGAAAGAAACAGGGCCCTTAGGTTCATCCATTTAGAGGATGACAAAAGGATCCACGAGAGATTGTCAGGATCCTCAAAGCAAGACAAATAAGGATCCTATCTCAAGGATAACTGATCCAAGCAATACTCCAAGCATGACAACCAGAGTGTGCATGATGTGGAACAAGAGGAAGATGATCAGGATTATCCTCCTATTTCTGAATATTGTTTTTCTGCTGATAATAATGAACTAATCCCTTCTATGCAGAGTTTAGGTGACAAGGTTAGGTGGCCAAGGAAGAATGACAAACCGCCTACCACCAAAGACGAATCGAAATGGCGTGCTTACCATGGGGATTCTGGTCATCTCACAGATGAGTGCATAACATTAAGGAAGGAGATAGGTTATCTTTTGAGCAAAGGATACTTGAAGGAATTGCTCGGAAGGAAAAAGTCAAGGATCAAGTATCCTGAGAAAGTTCCTGAAAAAGCTCCTCCTCCACCATCCGATGCTCAAATCATCCATTTCATCTCCGGAGGTTCTCAGCAACTAAGAGAAGTGCAAAGGAAACAAAGATGGAGAATGGGGGCAAACCTGTTCGGACCTCCATCCTTACCCAACAGAAAGTAATATCATATGATGAGGATAACTGTGCGGACATTCAGGATCCTCATCACGACGGTGTAGCCATGGATACACGATATGAAGGCAGTCCCCCTCAACATATCATCAATGTGTCAAGGTCCCAACTCTATGAGATATGGTAAAGATAGAAAGTGATCAGCAGGAGGCAAAGAACTGTTACACTTCTTTAACGAAGCCAGCCTCCAAGGAGCAAGACATCATGGAGGCAAGAGAGCAAGACGTCAAGGATATTATGTTGAACCCAGAGGATCCTGAATCCAAAATTTTTATAGGATCCGGGATCCTAGACAGTATTGAGCAGGATTTAGTATCCTTCTTGGAAAGAAGAAAATCTACCTTCCCTTGGAAACATGAAGATATGACAGGAGAAAGTTTGCACTTGAAAGGAATGCCATTATCCAAGAAGAGGTAGACAAATTGCTCAAGGCAAGTTTGAGTGGACTGATAAGCATGAAGCTGCACTTAAGGTTCTTAAGGATTATCTATCCTCAGCACCAGCCCTGATGAAACCAGAAAATGGAGAATCGTTATCCTTATACTTAGCTATTTTAGCTAAAGCAGTAAGTGTGATCCTAGTTAAGGATCATGAAGGCTCTCAACATCCGGTATACTATGTAAGTAAAATTCTACTTGATGCTGAGGCCAGGTATTCTCATTTAGAGAAATTAATTCTTGATTTAATTATGGCTTCTGCTAAACATAGACATTATTTCGAAACTCACACCATTATTGTGAAAACTAACATTCCTATCAAGAATGTTCTCAGGAAACTTCAAGTGTCAGGTAGAATAGCAAAGTGGATAGTCAAGCTTATTGCATATGACATTAAGTATGAACCCAGGACTGCCATCAAATCCCAAGCTTTAGCTGACTTTGTGGCTGATTCCAGTAGTGATCTACAAAGGGAAGCTGAACTAGAAGTTCAACAACTTGAGAAGACCAAGGATCCTTAGACACTCTTCACGGATGGAGCTTCAGATGTTAAAGGAACTAGACAAAGCACACTACTAAAATCGCCACAGGGGGACATTATACCCCAATACATTGCATGCGAATTCCAAACCACTAATCATGAGGTTGAGTATGAGGCCTTAATAGAAGGTTTGCAATTAGCTAATAATATGAGGATCAGGTATCTTCAAGTATATGTAGATTCTCTATCAATTACTAATCATTACAACAGTTCTTACACTGTCAAATGTGAAAAGCTAATCAAGTACTTAGAAATAGTCAGGAAACTGGCAGATTCTTTTGCTTTTTTCAGTCTACCACAGGTACCCAGGGAAGAAAATGCAGAAGCTGACGCTTTAACTAACCTTGGATCATTCCTAAAGATGCAAGAAGATGTGAAAAATACTCATCACCCATGTTTTAACTCCTGCAATTGAGGATCACATTGACTCCATGGTGGATGCAACTGCGGGTCATGAACTGTTAACTTTTATGGATGCTTCATCTGGATTTCAAGAAATCCAAATGGAACCATCCGACCAAGAGGATACAGCCTTCATGACTCCAACTGGTATATATTGCTATATTGCTATGCCGTTCGGATTGAGAAATGCAGGTGCAACGTACCAAAGGCTGGTGAATATGATGTTCAAGGATCAGATCGGACAAACTATGGAGGTTTATATAGATGATATGGTGGTAAAATCCATAAGAGCTGAGGATCACCTAAAGGATTTGGAGGAAGCATTTGATATCCTTGACAAATATAATATAAAGCTTAATCCTTCAAAATGTCATTTTGGTGTTAAAGCAGGTAAATTCTTAGGATACATGGTGACTAAGAGAGGCATTGAAGCTAGCCCGGAACAAATCAAAGCAATAGTAAACATCAAATCTCCGGCCAATGCTAAGGATGTTCAAAGGCTAACAGGCAGGATAGCAGCTTTGAACAGATTTATATCCAAATCCTCAGAGAAGTGCAAAGAATTCTATGATATCCTAAGGAAGAACAAGAAATTTGAGTGGACCGAGAAGCATGAAAATGCTTTGAGAGCCCTCAAAGATTACTTATCCTCAGCCCCATCCTTGATGAAACCAGAGAAAGGCGATGTGTTATCCTTGTATCTTGCAGTATCCTCAAAAGCAGTAAGTGCGGTCCTTGTTAAGGATCATGGAGGTACACAACATCCTGTCTATTATGTAAGTAAAAGTTTACTTGATGCCAAATCCAGGTATTCACACCTTGAAAAACTTATTCTTGCATTAATTATGGCATCTACAAAGTTAAGACATTATTTTGAAACTCATATTATCATTGTTAAAACTAATTTCCCAATTAAGAATGTCCTCAGGAAACCAGAGATGTCAGGAAGGATGGCTAAGTGGGCAGTGAAGCTGAGTGCATATGATATAAGATATGAGCCTAGGACAGCCATCAAATCCCAAGCATTAGCTGACTTTGTGGCTGATTTCAGTAGTGATTTACAAGAAGAAGCTGAGTTAGAAGTCCAGCAGCTAGAAGAGACCAAGGATCCTTGGATACTTCATACTGATGGACACTCAAATGTCAAAGGCACAGGGCTTGGAATACTACTAAAAGCGCCACAGGGGGACGTAATACCCCATTCTATAGCTTGTGAGTTCCAAACCACTAACAATGAGGCTGAATATGAAGCCCTAATTGCTGGTTTGCAAATCGCTAAGCATATGGGAATCAGGTATCTTGAGGTACATGTAGATTCTTTGTTAATTACAAACCACTTTAATGGATCCTATGCTGTCAAAGGTGAAACGCTAACCAAATATTTGGAGATAGTCAAAAGTTTGGCACTCTCTTTTGTTTCCTTTAGTTTGTCACAGGTACCAAGGGAAGAAAATACAGAAGCTGATGCATTGGCTAACTTAGGATCATCTTTGAAGATCCCAGAGGATATTAGGATTCCTATTATCCATATCCTGACCCCGGCTATCGAGGATCACCAGACTATGGAGATAGGAAATGATTCTGCAGTTATCCCCAGTGAGGATACTCAATCCTACTCAGAATCAGGATCATGGATTTCACCAATTATGAGATACTTACAACATGGAGAGATTCCTACAGGAGAAAACCCTAGGGCTTTCAAATCTAAGGTATCTCAATTCACAATTATGAATAATATGTTGTATAAACGATCTCTTGCAGGACCATACTTGAGATGCATTGAGGATCCTGAAGTTCAAGAAGTTTTAAAAGACTTCCATGAAGGAGATTGTGGAAACCACACTGGGGGCAGGGCTTTATTTTCAAGGATCCTGAGGACAGGATACTACTGGCCAACCATGAAGAAAGATGCTATGGAGTTTGCCAGAAGATGTGATCCTTGCCAGAGACACAGCAATATCCTTCATCAACCAGCTGAATTATTGCATCCTATATCCTCCTCTTGGCCATTTATGAGATGGGGTATGGATATAGTTGGAAAGCTCCCTAAGGCACCTGGTGGGAAAGTATTCATGTTAGCTATGACTGATTACTTCTCCAAGTGGATAGAGGCTGAAGCTTTTGCCCAAGTCAGAGAAAAGGAAGTTATATCCTTCATTAAAAGAAATATTATAACTAGATTTGGAATTCCTTCCGAGATTATATGTGATAATGGTTCCCAATTTATTGGGGGCAGAACCACTAACTTTTGTGACAGCTGGGGGATTAAGATGATAACTTCAACACCAGTCCACCCACAAGCTAATGGCCAGGCAGAATCATCCAATAAGATCATCATCAACAATTTGAAGAAAAAGCTTGGATCCAAGAAAGGGAAATGGGCAGAAGAACTACCCTATGTGCTCTGGGCTGACAGGACAACCCCTAAGAATGCTACTGGTCAAACACCTTTCTCTTTGGTGTTTGGGGCAGAATCGGTGATCCCAACAGAAATGGTGGTTCCTACTGCTAGAACAAGTACCCGTGATCCTGAGGAAAATGATGAAAACTTGGCTCAAGACCTGGATACTATTGAAGAAATCAGGGATATGGCTAGGGTAAGGATGGCCAGTTATCAACAAAGAATGGCTGGTGCTTACAACAAAAACGTCAGGATCAGGAGGTTTCAAGTTGGAGATATGGTGTTAAGGAAAGTATTTCAGAATACCACCAATCCTGCTGATGGAAAATTGGCTCCTAAATGGGAAGGCCCTTATTTGATTGAAGCGGAAGCAGGAAAGGGGGCATATAGATTGCTAACCATGGAAGGTGAATTGCTACCAAGAGCTTGGAATGCTGTCCACTTGAAGAAATATTTCATGTAAGCAGGATCCTTATGGCATAGGTGATCCTCACGATAGGGATATCCTTAAAGGATCCTCAGAGGATCGGTGATCCTTACTTAGGTAATATCCTAAACTTAAGCTATTTCATTTTTATTATTTTCTCTTATAAGGATAAGGATCATGTATCCTTTATCCATCTCTCACGTGAGCTCAAGTTTTGAAAGTTCAGGTATCTTTAGCACAACGTTGGTTATCCACAGAAGCAATCCGTCTTTTGGGTTAAACCCCAGTTATATGGGCTTGTCCCCAGATTCCGCTTGTAGCGCACGATGATCCTGGTATAGTTCAAGGCTTTGGGACCAGTACTCGTTCTAGGGGCTGATAATTCCATTGTTCTGGCTATGCTTAGGATCCTACGTATAATGGTAGACGTACCATACATCCGTTCATAAGGTTTCTAACGTTTTCACGTTAGCTAAGGTTTCTAACGTTTTCACGTTAGCTAAGGTTTTGGCATCTTCATGTCACTAAGTTTGGATAGACGCCAGTTAGGGCCATACTCCAGTTTACACACGATCCTTGGGCTTGTCCCCAGTCATCCTTGGGCTTGTCCCCAGTTATCCTTGGGCTTGTCCCCAGTTATCCTTGGGCTTGTCCCCAGTTGCTAATTCTTTTCTTATATTGGCTTAGTCCCAAGTTATGCTCTATTTCAGGTCCTTGAAGATAGGCAGTTAGGGATCCTTGATCCTTATTTCACTCTAAGGTTTATTTTATAGTTATCCTTATTAAGGTTAGGATTCTAACTTGGATCCTCAGGTATGATCCTTAACTCTTTTGATTTTATTTATTATTCTTCTAAATAACCCTTATACTTGACAACTGAACTTGTATTTCTTAAATCATATCACTTTTTAAAACCTATCGGTTATGGGATATGTGATCCTTGTTCATTTCTTAAATTTTTTGGATATCTTTTCTAATTTTTCAAGGCTTGATAAGTATAAACAGAATGAATATTACAACAGTTGGAAAGTAACATACTAAAAAGGATAGCAACACAAGATAAGCGACAAAAGGTTAAGTTTTTATTTATTAACATAAGGCTAACCCTTTAAAGGTTGTCAAAATTACCTACCCGAGCTTCTACCAGCAAAACGTGGCCCGTCCGCTGGGGTAGGTAAAGGGTGTCCATGATAACGAGTTCAAAAGTAGTGCAGGAATATAAAGGCGGCAGGATCACAATGGCTTCATCCCCCAAACAGAGGATCCCTCCACCAATTGCAATCCTGCCTATTGTCCAAAGGATCATACATGATCCTTAATCCTAAAACCTATTGTTCAAAGTACAAACCATGAAATTGTTTTAAACATCACAACCATCAAACTAAAAAAATTGGGCTCCGGCCTTGGCACATATATCCATCATCGCCCAATTGTGCAGCCTACACCTTTGCTGCATCCTCTTCTCCTCCAGCTGCGGTATCCTTCACCTGATCCTTCCCACTGCCACTTGCTTCAATCGCCAAGACTTCAGTAGCCTCCTCTTCCTCATCCTCAAGATCAGCCAACCTTTCCTTCCAACCCTCAACATCCCAGCTGTTTTTATCAAAGCTAGGATCTTGAGCTTCCTGGGCCATCTTCAATTTTGTCTGGTACATCGTAATGGCGGCAGAGACCTTAGCATTTTCCATAAGTTCATGCTTTTCATAGTCAAGGTGGATCAGAAGTTTGGCTGTCTTGGTCTTCTCATCTAGGAGTTCCTTCCGAGCATCAGCAAGTGCAAGATCCTTGAGCACAGCAACCTGTTGGAGATCGGCAATCTTTTTATCTTGATCCTCAACGTGGCCCACATAATCCTCAATCTCAGCAAATTTCTGCAAAAGAAAAGGATAAAAGCAGTTCAAGACCATGTGATCCTCATGCGAGTAGGATACATAGGCAGAATAAAGGATCCTTACTTCATTGAAGTATTCAAGGAACTGGTGGCGGATCAGTGGTAGACCCTGAAGATCCTCAGCATCAGAAGTTTTCCTCTTCTTGACACCCTTTCCTTTAGTGGGTGCCTTTGGAATGGAAATGCTGGGACTGCTGGTGGATCTCTTCCTTCTGGGTCGTACGACATCAAGGTCAACAGTGTTGAATTGGGATACAGGCTTGGCAGATTTTCCAGCACCTACACAATTAAAGCAAGATAAGTATCTTTTCCTAGTTCATATCTCACTATATATTTAAATCTTAAACAAGGATACTTACTTGACATTGTGACAGAGCCTGAGGAGACCTCCTGTGAATCTTGGGTTGTTGTCTTGAAAGTTCTTGTCTCAGGATCAAGTCTCTTGAAAGCGAGGAGTCTTTCCCTAGCAGCAGGGGACAGTTTGAGGTGTGAAACGGTGATAGCTGCATAAGAAGAAAGCAAAAATATCAGTTATCCTTACATCAAAAGGAAGTTCCTGGTGATCCTTCTCAGGATCCTCCATCCTACCATGGGTAGCCCATTTTTTAGGAAGATCCTTTCCATCCTGGATGGAATCTCTCTTGATAAAAAAGAAGCGCCGTTTCCAATTAGCATCATTCTTGGTGGCTTTGAAGATCGGGTGTTCTTCACCAGGTTTACGTTTGAACAAATAACGGTGAGAGCCAAAGGTGGTAAGATCATACAGTTCTCCCAGCTCTGCCATTCCTAGATCTATCCCCTCTTGATCGATGATCCTTTCAAGGGTGTGCAAAACCCTCCAAATCATCGGCATGGCTTGGATATAAGAGATGCCGGTTAGGGAAAAGAAAGATTGGGTGAAGGCTGGAAAAGGATATGTATAGCCTATGGTGAAAGGAGTGACGGGGAAAGCAACCCACTTATCGGAGATATGATCGCTCAAGGCATTGGGGTCAAAAGGCCTGAATTCGGTGTTCGCCGGAAAACAATAGCGAATCCTATCTATCTGAGCATCATTGAAGCAGCAGCGTTCTTTAATGGAATCTTCAATGATCCCCTGGCTTTTCGGAGGACTGTTCTTTGGGTGATCCTTGCCCGGTGAACTTCGAAGCAACATTTTCGTACTGACGAAGATAAAGGTAGAGAAACAGAGTAAGAAGGGAGAAAGAGGAGAAAGAATTACCTGGTAGCTCGTCGACTGAGAATTTAAAGGGAGTCTCTTTCGAATTTGAATGCATGATGATCCTATCTATATCTCTATTTATAATTATGATTCTGCAGGATTGTCACTTCCGTGACATCATCATCGCAACGGCTAGTTCTATTTTAACGGCTATATATCCGTTAGTTTGTTACGGATAAGATCAAGAAAACATAACTCGCTAATTTTACAATTTCACTCCTTATATTTTGGGGGCAATTGTTAGGGGAGGATTTTCTAACAATTAGTGATCCTTATTCGTTATCCTAACTAGTGATCCTTACTTCTGTGACAGGTGGTGATCCTCAGAAGAGCTTCAGGATCTGGATCATGGATCACTTTAAGGATCCTCGTACTGACGATTGTTTACTTATGTTTTGTAGCATTTCGCAGATATATTGAGCTTGACCAAGTCTAAGCGACATTCCTGGAGAATATTCCTGAACTATTCTGCACGTGCCTGACCGAAAGTAGACGTTATGGAGAACGTGGAGGCTTGGCACGAAAGTCGGATAGTTAGTTTAGGTGGTTTTTTCTATTTTAAAAATGGGGTAACGAGCTAGTAGAACACACTTAGCCATTTTTCAGTTACACACACTCGTACAAACGCTCATACAAGCTCTCGTTCAATCACTTAGCAATTTCATACACTTTTTACACATTTCACCGTAGTGATCCTTGTACCTAGCTCGTTACTATCCGAAGTTGTAAACATTTAACCATTTATTTTAGCTTGGTGATCGGTAGTTTCCATCACCCGGGGTTTTTTGTGCCGGAGATCAACTCTTGATCAAGGGCTTTTTCCCCGTATAAATCCTTGTGTTGTTTGTGCATTTTACATTGAAGTGATCCTCATCGCTGTTACATATTTAAAGCATCATTCCCCTAAACAAAGAGTTTGGTTGCAATATCCTCATCAGATTTTCTGACCAAAACACTACAGCCGTTGCTATATCCAGGTTAGGGATATCTAAGGATTCTTTACTAAACTTAGTGATGTAATCTCTAAGTGATTCATTTTGACCTTGTGTTACCCTATATAGATCACTAGTTAATCGTTCAAATTTTCTACTACATGAAAATTGACTATTAAACAGATTAACTAGATTAGCAAATGGAGTAATAGAGTAAGGGGGAAGACTTAGCAGCCATTTAAGAGCAGATCCTGTGAGTGTAGATCCAAAACCCTTGCATAGACATGCTTCTTTTAACCTCTCAGGAATGGGATTGATCTCCATTCTTTCCCTTGTGACTCTCATCTGGAATTTCAGGAATGGGCTTAACCACTCCTGGAACGCTGGATATCATATCTTCGAGTTTCTGCAATTCCTTAGCCATAGCTTGGTTGATTCCTGTTCCTGCACGAAGCCATGGTTAGCATTATAAGAAGTATTCAAAGTGTTACCTCCTAATGGATTCAAGGTTGGAATTCCAGATGTGAATTCATATTGACGGGATTCTGGTATAACTGAGGGACCAGAAGAAGCAATAGTCCGCATCGGTATGAAGTCTCCTGGATGAACATCTGAACTTCCGGGTTGCACACTCCTTAAGTATCCTTGATCCTGGAAGATGTTGGATCCTTGATGTGCTGTGAATGAAGGTCTTGGAGGATAACCCATGGATCCGAAAACCTGAGATGAGGATCCTTGAACCTGGAAGGAGGATCCTTGAACCTGAGAGGATCCTTGAACCTGAGAGGATCCTTGAACCTGAGAGGATCCTTGAACCTGAGAGGATCCTTGAACCTGAGAGGATCCTTGAACCTGAGAGGATCCTTGAATCTGAGAGGATCCTTGAATTGGCTGCGTCCCCATGCATCCTCCTAAACTGGTGACGAATCCCTGATGCTGAAATGAGGATCCTGATGACTGGAAATAGGATCCTTGAGCCTGAGACATTGCCGATGATCCAGAACGCATTCCTGTTGATCCACCCTGGTATTGGACATCTGGAGCTGCAAAGTGCTGGGAAGTTATGACCGGAGTGTCGAAATTCAGCGACCTCGGCAGCAAAGGGGGATGATCCTCTACTGATTTTATCAATTTCGCGAAGGATCCTGCCATTAGTTTCGTCTTGTTGTTGCATGTATCCTCTCATCTGCAAAATCAAAGCATAAAGATCACTGTTAGTAAGTGTAGAGGAAGAAACAACAGTTGGTTTTGTGAAAACGGGGGTTGTCTTCTTCGGAGCATTCTTCTGGAATGCAGGGGGAAGATGATGCAATGGTGAAATGCCATGTGATGAGGAAACCGCCGACATGGAACTTGAAGTAGTTTTTCCCTGAGAAGCCATGTGGTTGAAGGTAATGAACCGAAATGAATGAAATGAACAAAATTTCTCAGAATTGAAGCACCAATTGCCCCACGGTGGGCGCCAAACTGTTTTGGTCAAAAATCACACAAGGATAATGCAACCAAATCTGATTTTGTGAGGTATGATGCTTGGTTAATTGTATGAACGACAAGTATATGAAGTCAACGATGAACACCGAGATTTATGCGAGGAAAAAGCCCTTGATCTTTAGAAGATCTCCGGCATAAAAAACCTCGGGTGATGGAAACTACCGATCACCAAATATATTGTTGAAACAATAGTGATCCTTGTACAACTTCGGAAGAAAACAAGCTCAATACATTGAATTGCTAGTGTAAGTGTGTGTTTTTGCTAAGTGTTTGCAGAGAATTTGAGTGTTGTGTGTTGTTTGTGTGGTGTGTACGACTTATGCCTCTAATGAGCTATTTTCCCCTTAAAAGATAGCAAAATATCAAGAAACCAACTTTCCTAAAAAGGTGGAAATGGCCCATGTTCTCCAAAAAACGGTTATATTTCATCAAGCATGTGCCATATGAACGAATATTCCCCGAAATTCCAGCTAAGAATGAGTCCACTACGTCCATTACCTGCATTTAAACATTAAAAACGTGACAATTGTTAGAAAACATAAGTTCTGTTAAGGATCCTGGATCCTCAGACTCGTGATCCTCAGACTCTGGATCCTCAGACTCCCTGCATCATCCATTAAGGATCCGTGATCCATGCCCAGTCTCAGGATAGATGATCCTTAGCATAAAATCCATGCCCTAACAATAACCGCTGCCACATCAGCGATCATTTTTCCCTTAATAAAACCCTGATCAAAACCCCCAAACAGGGTTTTTACACTGTCGAATTGAATTCCAAAATTCTCTTCTCAAAGCAGTTTCCAACTTTCCATCCCAAATCACTCTTCGTTCTTCTTCGCAAAAATGATAAAATCAAAATCAAAGTCAAAATCATCTTCATCTTCATCGCCCAAAGAAGCCACACAAATGGCCGCTAAAACTACTGAAATACCATACAAATCTCCTCATAACTATGTGGGTTTACTCACAAAACACACAAACAACCACACCTTCGATTCCATCATTGACACCTTATCTGAATCAAAGTACAAAACTTTGATAACAGCAGACGCTCCCATTTACTTGCAAACCCAGAGAGAGTTTTGGAAAAAGGCGACGCTTGAAAAACAAGACGATAAAGTCATAGCCATTAACTCCTCGATACAGTGTAAAGTGATTCAAATCACTCCACAATCAATCTCAGAAGTCTTTAAACTCGATGATCAGAAAGGTAAAACTTCTTTTGATAAAACCGAGTTGAAAAATGAGTTTCTGAAAAGAGGGTATGCAGAACAATCAAAGGTAGATACCTTACAAAAAGGTTACTTTCCGTCTACACCTAGGTTTTTATTTCACACACTTTTGATGTGTGTTTCAAATAAAACAACAGCGTTTAACGAAATATCATTGAAGATTCAATGTCTGGGTTATGCCATTTTAAAGAATGAAAATTACAACTATTCCCAGGAAATTTTTAATGACTTGGTAAAAAATGTTGATAGCAAATCATTTTTACTTTTTCCAAGATTTTTAAGCTACTATTTTAAACAAAAATTTGAAAAAGAAAATGAAAATTTGCTCAAACAGGGTGCCTATTTTCAAATAAAAGGGTTAACAACTGAAACATTTTCTAGAATGATGGCACCAATAAAAACAAAAGCAGAGGTGCCTGAGCAGATTTTAGCAGTTACCACTGCTCCTCAGACATCTGCTGCTGAGCCCACTACTCCAGGTGATCATAGCAGCACAACCACTGCTTTGAAACCCACACCTGACATCACCAAAAAGACCAAAAGAAAATCTTACAAAAAGCCCACCAAACCCAAGAAAAAGGCAACTCTGGAAGATGGGATCCCAGTGCAACTGCCTGTGACAACACAAATGTCACCACAAACCACTGCTGCTACTTCCTCACAGCAGTTGGTAGAAAGATCTCCACCATTGCCTCAAACTCCTCTTGCATCCTCACAAAAGGATCAGGTTGTAATCACAGGGACACCAAATTATGAAGCTCTGAATCCACTCGGATCCATCTTCCACAGTCCTGATCCCAAGGACATATCTCTTTCCACACCTTTACCCTCACCAATCATAATGCCACAATCAATAATACCCTTGTTGCATGCAGTTGCTATAGCTCAGACACAAACCAGTTCCTCTCTATCACCTATCACTGAGAGTATACTCCAACAAGTGACTGGGTCTGATGCTACTACACCTGCTATCCCAGCAATAATTGAGGAGGTTACACCCCCTGAGTTACAAGTAACTCTCGGTGGTAGTTCAAGTGGAGCAACAACTACAACTGATGGATCAACAAATCTTCAGTTGGACAGTTGTTTCATTAATAAGACTCCCTTGAAGGCAATTTCTTCTATAGCACCATCGATAACCACCGGTGAGTTGGTTCTAACCACTGATACCATCAAAGGTTTATCAAGTGCTGAAGAAAGAAGTCCCGAGTTGCAAGAACAAGGGGCATCAATGGGTGATTTTTGGAACTCAGTTCCTAAGTCACACATTGATACAACCACTGCTGGTGGGGATTCAGGTGATCCCGTTAATTTAGGTGATGATTCAAAATATCAGGAATTGACGGGCAGAGTTGAAAAACTTGAAACATCCGTTGCTGAAATAAAGGATATGGTGCAACAGCTGTTAAAGGCTCAGAAAGCACAATCCACTGTTGTTCCGGCTCAAGCACCTGCACAACATGCACTTGCTGCAAATGAGCTATGGAATATTTTCCAACCCATGCTTGAAAAACATAAACAAATGGCTGATCAGCAGCATGCTATACATGTACAAATGCTGACAAACATGGTGGAATCAAGGTACAAGGATACTCAAGCAGATATCAAGGCTATAAAGGCCAGCATTCAAAGCACCTCTGGCAAAGTTCCTTCCAATCTACTATTTCTTGATATCCCACTTCTAGATAATGCCAAAAAGGGGGAGAATATCAAGCAGTTGAGACAGATGAATATGATGGGAATAGAACATGGCCTATATGTTGAACCAGAAAAAGAAAAGCAGGTTTCAAAAACTGCTAGTCAAACAGTTGCCATCTCTTCAACACACACCACTACAACACACACAACTACAACCACTGCCCCACCTAAAATATCATCAGCACCATCACCAGCACCTCAACCAACCCCTGCTCAAAAGCAGAAGACATCTGCTGATACATCAGTAGTTGTAATGACAACAGAGGTTGGAACACCAGTTGTTTCAAGAGCTGTTAGTCAGTCATACACCACTGCTCTCATCAACATTACATCACCATCATCACCTCCTGCGAAAAAGCAGAAGACAACAGAAGTTACAACATCTGTTGTAAGGACAACAGTAGTTGAAACACTAGTTGTTACAACTACTGTTGGTCTAAATACCCTCACTACATCTCAAGCCATATTTGCTTCAATCAATAAACCATCTAAAAGCACCCCTCCACCAGAAAAGATTTACACTCAAAAAAGAAAAACAACTCAGCCAACAGATGACATATATGACCCTGAGGCTGCAAAACATCCACTGGAGCTTGAAGCTGTAAAAAATGCGATGAAACAATTTTACACCGAAGATGATCCTTCAAAAAGGAGATTTCCTTCTCTCATAGGCTTCATAGTCCCAGACAATATGGATGAATATCTTGAGCTCAAAGCAAGACAGGCTAAGATAAGAGCCAAAGTTGAATGCAAGGATCAAGGTGATGAAGCCATTTTGGAAAGAAGGGAATTCCTGCTCACCAAAGTCAAACAAATGGAAGAATATGCAAGTGATCTGAACGAAGAAATGTCAAGCCTATCTCCTGAAGCAGATCAACGAAAAGAATTGAGAAAAGAATACCTTGCATACATAATGAAAGAAAAGTTCTATCCTGCTGAAGAAACACAATTCAAAGAATGGCCAATAGTTGCATTAAAGCATGAGGCTAACAGAATTGAAAGGATTAAAAATGATCCAAGAAAGAAGAAGACAGCTCCAAATTGGAACAAATACAAGAAGCTCATAGCTGATCTTACTTCTGAATATAAAAGAAAGAAACAGGAGCTAGTGGATGCAAGGGTGGACACTGCAAATGCCATAGCAAAATGGACTAAGCAGCAAACAGATGAAGCTTATGAAAGGCTTAAGAAAAGGAGGGTGATAGTCTCTGACACTCCTAAAAAGTCTGACTACAAAAAGCTAAAGGAGCAGATCAAGACTTTTGAAACACTAATCAACGCAACAGAAACCTCTGTCACAATGTTGAGAAAAGAAAAGAGGGAACAACTGACTATTGGAGAAGAAAAAGAAAAAGAAACTGATTATTTTGAAGAAGCCATCAAGAAAATGGATTTAGATAAAGAAAAATCAGCAAAGCTACAAGACCTTGCCCAAAAGGTTTTGAGCCAATCATCATCAGCAGATATCACAGACAGTGAGCTTGATCAACAACAGAGACAAGAGCTGATTGACAAAGAAGTTGCAGTAGACATAGCTGCAGCAAATGAAGTCATAGAAAAGGCTTTCAAACAAATGTTTGATGTTCAAGATACTACTTTACAATTTTTCTCAAGGCCAAAATCTCCAAGCTCATCAGTAAATAAATCTCTCCCAATCTGATCAAAAGACCCATGTATTGACTCTTATCAGAACCAATGGAGAAGTGAAGCATATATCAAGGAATCAAGCACTAGGCCTGGGTGTTGAAGATCTACAAGATCTCCTTGAGCTTACATTGTGCCGGGATGAAGATGATACAAGTTCTCAGGATTTTGAGCTGAAATTTAAAGAACAAGTCAAAGAACTTCTGATAAGAAATAAAGATCCAGAATAATGAAGGGTTTTGGCATTATCTGTTCCAGGGGGAGATTGTTGGGATTGAACCCTACCAGAGGAACATATAATGAAAGCCAAAACCGGTTCACGACAGTGGATTCACAATAAACAACTGTTTACATTAGGCTTTCCCCTTGAAAGTGATTATAACATCTGATAGTCTTCTATCCACTGCCCGTTTACAACTGCTGCTGTTCTTCATAACTACTGACGAAGCCCAAAAGACTGCTGAGAACTAAGCACTGCTGGTACAATCTGCTGGTGACAAAGCACTGCCCAATCAAGGACTGATCAACCTTGAGGAAAGCACTGATGAATAGAGAGAGCAATAGTTTACTATATCATATGTTTTATGTATAGTCAGTGGTTAGGTTTAGCAGTGTTTGTATGAGAACAGTAGATACAGTTTGTTAGGCTGTTAGACGTCACTTTCATGGAGACGTCAGTTGTGATGCCTCAGTGGTTTGGCTTGTCTATAAATTGAACAGTACTCTGTACTGTTACACTTGATCGTTTTGAGTGAGTTTTTCTCCTCAATTCAATCCTTTCATCTTGTGCAACCAACCTTGGGGTATCAGGCTGAGGGGGAGTTTAGTTTATAAGCTTGCATTGTAATCTTTTGCTTTGATTGTAATCTTCCGACTCTATGAAAAGCAATTGTTTATCAAACTATATTCTCCTTTGATTGTGTTTACAAAGTTTGTTATTCATTTCCGCTGCACTTAAACTCTGTAAATTTCTACTTGATTTGTTCAATTATATAAACAAGCACAATCACTAGAGCCTCCGATCCTAACAACTGATCACAAACCAAAAACAAACGTCATATTTCCTAGAAACCATTCACTTTAAAACGCCAAAAATAATAGTTAAAAAATCCACAGATGCAGAACCTCGATTCTTCTATATTGAGTATTTATCTGAATGAAGTTTCACTTGTCACACCCCAACCGATGGCGGAAGCATCGGGGCGTGGCACTGAGCGAAATAGATTGTCCAGAAGTTTCCATAACAACTATAATTACCAAGTATTTAAAGCAACACGTCCCATACCATGTCATAAATGATAATACAATTATTACAGAAAAGATCTAGTCAATTTTTTCTGTTCAGACAACTCAGATTCTTATTACAGACAATTGTTTATTGGTTTCTAGACTTGCCCTAGCCTCAATTTCATCACCGCAAAATAAGGCATCCTAGCAACTTAAGCACCTGTCACATACGTTAAAGTAAAAGTCAATACACATAGTGTAAAGGTAAGCATACAAGTTTGATAATAGCATATAGGGTTCGAAATCGTTACGCATAACCAGCACGTACACAGTGTAAAATGAGGCATGTTAGTTATCGACATGAACCTATCGATACCAATGACTGCGGGTTGACTGCCCAAGGTAGTTCGCGATACATACTCACCACTGTGAGCCATGTAGGTAATTGTCCTTAACAACCCCTGAGTGAACAGGTGCTGAGTCCAAACTAATAGTACTATCGTTGCTAAGGCAGGTAGACAGCATTCCATGTGTAAACATAACAAACAAGCATTCATTAAGTCATGTATAACATGCGGTAACGGTTAGCGTTAAAGTATTGCGTAGTGTGTTCGATGTGATTTATTATAAGTAACGTATGTAACACCCAAAAGTGCGTAAAGCAAAAAGGGGTCGAGTATACTCACAACGATTGATGGATTGAAGGGAGCGCTAGAGAGTAAGGTTAGCCTGAACAGATTGATAGCATAACGATAAACGAAGCGTAAAATGAGACAGAGTGCAAGTGGGTAGGGCAGCAGTTTGATCGGATGGTAGTCCGATCGGACAGCCGATCGTTCGAGTGACAGTCCGTTCGGACGGTCGTCCGGTCGGATGACCGTTTGAGTGGATTGTTACTTCCCTTAGGAAGGATGTGTTTGTGTATGATGGCTTGACTTTTGAAGTTTTCGTTGTAGCATTTTGAAAAACATAGAAGTATCTCTACCTTTCAGGTCGATCAATCGAACGACCGTTCGATCGGGTGACAGTCCGATAGGTTGGGCACTTCAGCGAGAACAAGTTCGCAGCAAGTTGTCACTCGATCGGACGGTTGTTCGATCGGGTGGCATCCCTTGTGCATTGAACATGTTGAAAATTGTTTAAGTATTGAAGTTTCGAAACATCACAAAGTCGGATGATCGGTCGATCGAGTGGTAACTCGATCGGACGGCAATCCGTTCGGTGTTCCCAAAACTCTTGACGGTTGATTTAAAAACTAAGATGGGACCATGGTTCAAGTCATTCGGATTGGCCGGTCATTCGGGTGGCTGTCCGATCGGACAGCAGTTCGATCGGACGGCACTCCGTCCTGGTCGACCTGTTCGTCTTACACTTGGTTGCTTTGATTGTTTGTCGTTTTATCGAGACGTTTTGATACCGTATTAAGCAATAGAAACCTCGTCAATACTTGGTACTCCTGATCGGACAGGAATCACCCATATCCGACCAGTTTAACCTGAAATCGGTAGTCTCGTGGATAGAATCCAGATCTTGAACCAACACAGCCACAAGAATGAGTAGTAAGTCGGCACAAGCTCCGATTCTATCGGTTTGAATGCATTGAGTGTAAAAGAGTTGAAAGAAAGTTGGAAAACCATCTTTCAATCCTTTTCATAGTGAATATGTTTAGATCTATGAAAGATCTTCGTTTGTTTATGTGGAAATCGGTTAGATCTAAGTTGTTCTCGTTGGATTGAGGCCAAAACATGAAGTTCTCAAGAACACCATGATGACATCATCCTAGAACACCTCAAATCGAGTGATTTCATGGTTAAAAGTTAAGATTTAAAAGGTAGAAAGGTGTAGAATCAAGTGTAGATTAAAGAAGTACAAGATCTAGGTTGAAATCTTACCGGGATCGTTAGAAATCGAAGGAAAAATGAGATTGGAGCGCTGGTCGGATAGAGAGTGCCAAAAGTAGTAAGTTTGATGGTGACAGGGGGTATTTATAGGGTTTCCCAAAGTGGAAAGGGATGGGCTGGTCGATCGGTTAGGCAGTCCGATCGAACAGCTGGCCGATCGAGCAGTAGCTCGATTGAACAGCTGGTCGATCGACTGTTCGCCTGGTCGAGCAGTCACCTTGTTTGAGTGTTCGGTGCGACGAGTTTTGCTGTTTCGATTGCGATAGAATTTCCTGGTCAAATTACTTTTAATCCCAACTACTATATCAACATACAATCATCCTTATTTCATATTCGTTTAGCGTTTGCGATTCGATTGCGATTGAGTTCGATTGCGTTTCGATTGATCACCACAATATAACATAAATAATCATGCACAAGTAACACATAAGGCACACACACACGTATAACAATAACCAAAATGCGTAATTCGAGTTGCGAGTGCGATTGCGATAGCGGTAAATCGATTAATCATGCGATAAATAGCGATTACTATATGATTATTAATAGATACTCCACATAATACAACTAAAGCGATAAAGAAATAAGCTAAATACAAGTCAAAGAAGTCAAAACAGGAATTGAGCAAGGAGAGACAGAACGCATTTAGCAATCTTTTCTTCCTTTGACTTCAATCTTGACTTTGACTTCTGAAACACGGGGTGTTACAGCCTCCCCTAGTTGAAGGAATTTCGTCCCGAAATTAGGCTGAAGCCGTAACAAACAACTGCGGGTACTTCGCATTCATGTCGCTTTCGAGTTCCCAAGTGAACTCTGTGCCTCGTTTGCCTTCCCCTCGGACTTTCACAATAGGAATGCGCAAGCGTCTGAGCTGCTTGGTTTGGCGATCCATGATTTCGACAGGCTTCTCCATGAAGTGTAGTGTTTCGTTTACTTGGAGGTCATCGAGAGGTACAATTAAATCATGCTCAGCTAGGCACTTTCGGAGGTTTGGCACATGGAAAGTCGGGTGGACGTTACTAAGTTCCTCCGGTAGTTCGAGTCTGTAGGCGACTTTTCCGATCCTTTCTAGGATCTTAAAAGGTCCAACATATCGAGGCACTAGTTTCCCTTTCTTGCCGAATCTGACCACACCCTTCCAAGGTGATACCTTTAGGAGTACGTAGTCGTCAACGTCAAATTCAAGGGGCTTGCATCGTCTATCGACGTAACTTTTATGTCGACTTCGAGCTTTCAATAAGTTATCTCGAATTTGGAGGACTTTGTCAGTCGTTTCTTGGAATAGCTCAGGACCGGTTAATTGCGAGTGACCGATCTCGTGCCATACAATTGGCGATCGACATTTTCTTCCGTATAAAGCCTCGAATGGTGCCATTTGTATGCTGGTATGATAGCTGTTGTTATACGAGAATTCGACCAATGGCAGGTAAGCATCCCAATTACCAGCGAAATCTATGACACACGAACGGATCATGTCTTCAAGAGTACGGATCGTTCTCTTAGTCTGACCATCGGTTTGAGGGTGGAATGCGGTACTTAGGTTAAGCGTAGTACCGAGAGTTGCTTGAAACGTTTCCCACAGTCGCGAGGTAAACCGAGCATCACAGTCAGAGATAATGTCGCGAGGCATCCCATGTCGATAAATGATCTCGTTGGTGTAGATTCGGGCTAATCGCTCTACCTTGTAGTCTTCCCGTATTGGCAAATAGTGAGTTGATTTGGTCAAACGGTCAAAAACAACCCAGATGCTGTCGTGACCTGATGGCGTGCGCGGAAGTTTCGTTATAAAATCCATAGCTATACTTTTCCACTTCCACATAGGGATCGGGGGTTGTTCGAGCAAGCCAGAGGGTCTTTGGTGTTCAGTCTTAACCTTCGAGCAAGTCAGGCACTTTCCAACGTAGAGAGCAATATCCCTTTCCATGCTCGGCCACCAGTCTTTGTAGCGAAGGTCCTGGTACATTTTATCGGCACCGGGATGAATAGAATATCGGGATTTGTGGGCTTCATCCATCAATATCTGTCGCAAATTGGTACGTTTAGGGATCCAAATTCGGTCCAGAAAGTGGAATATCCCATTCGACTTATTCACAAGCTGGGCTCCGTCGTGATAGATTATTTCCTTCTTCAAGGTGCTTTCAATAAATCAAGCATGCTGGGCTTCGCGGATGAGGGTTTCGAGATCGTATTGGGCTTGGGTATTACGATTGCTGAGCAAATAGCTCCATCTGCTGAGAGCGTCGGCAACGACATTTGCTTTCCCAGGATGATAGCGAATCTCACAGTCAGAGTCGTTGAGAAGTTCTACCCATCGGCGTTGACGCAAATTAAGTTCCTTCTGTTCAAAGATATGTTGTAGGCACCTATGATCGGTGAAGATCGTACACTTGGTACCATACAGGTAGTGTCGCCAAATCTTTAACGCAAAAACAACTGCGCCTAGCTCGAGATCATGGGTTGTATAGTTCTTCTCGTGGATTTTAAGCTGACGAGATGCATAAGCAATGACCTTGTCCCTTTGCATGAGAACGCAACCAAGACCAAGGTTCGAGGCATCACACTAGACAATAAAGTCGTCGTTTCCGTCGGGCAACGTGAGAACAGGAGAATTGTAAAGCATGCGCTTGAGGGTTTGGAAAGCAGACTCTTGTTCGGTTCCCCAAACAAAAGGCTTGTCATTATGGGTAAGAGCGGTATGCGGCACAACGATCTTTGATAATCCTTCGATAAATCATCGATAATAGCCCGCTAGTCTGAGAAAAGAACGGACTTCAGACGGGTTCTTAGGTGTAATCCAACTCTTAACGGCTTCAATCTTCGCGGGATCGACATGAATACCTTGACTATTGACAATGTGTCCGAGGAATTGAACCTCCTCCAGCCAAAATTCGCACTTGGAGAACTTGGCATAGAGTCGATTCCCTTGGAGTAACTTGAGAACCAAACGTAGATGTTGCGAGTGTTCATCCTTCTACTTGGAATAGATCAAGACATCGTCGATGAACACGATGACGAAACAGTCGAGATATGGTTTACACACACGGTTCATCAGATCCATGAAAACCGCGGGTGTGTTGGTTAAACCGAAAGGCATAACAACGAATTCATAATGGCCAAAACGAGTTCGAAAAGCGGTTTTGGGTATATCTTCCTCTTGAATTCGTAGCTGGTGATTGCCTGAACGTAGATCGATCTTCAAGAAGCACGTAGCACCTTGTAGTTGATCAAACAAATCATCAATGCGAGGCAGGGGATAGCGGTTCTTGATAGTCAACTTATTCAGTTCCCGATAGTCGATGCACATCCTGAACGACCCATCCTTCTTTTTAACGAAAAGTACTGGCGCTCCCCAAGGAGAGGTGCTCGGGCGAATGAAGCCTTTATCAAGTAATTCCTTGAGTTGACTCGAGACTTCACGCATTTCGGAGGGAGTGAGTCGGTAAGGAGCTTTGGCAATAGGGTTGGCACCAGGAATGAGGTCGATACGAAAGTTGATATCACGACTTGGCGGTAAGCCTGGAAGATCATCAGGGAACACATTAGGAAATTCACAAACCACAGGAACGTCTTTCACTTCTGCCTTTCCTTTCTTTTCCTTCTCCGCTACTACAATGTTAGCCAAGAAAGCTCTGTATTCCTTGCGGAGGTACTTGCTAGCTTGGACACACGACATGAGCTTGAGACCTTTCGAAGCAGTTTCACAATACACACACAATAAATCACCATTCGCGAGCGAGAATCGAATCATCTTGTCGAAGCACACAACTTCAGCATGGTTCCTACTATGATGTCAAAACTTCCGAGTTGCATCGGAATAAGGTCAATTGGGAAGATGTGATTGTTGAGCGCAAGAGTACAATCACGGAGAACAGAATTTACGGAGACGGTTCGTCCGGTAGCGACTTCGACATCGAACGTCGAGGGGAGATGGGAGCTGACGTCTAAGAAGCTTCTCGAATTCAAACGACACAAAGCAGTTATCGGCTCCAGTATCAAATAAACATGAAGCATAAATACCATTCACAAGGAACGTACCATTGACCATGTTGTTGTCAGTCTTGGCTTGGCGCATATTGATGTTGAAGGTTCTGACGCGTGCGGCTTGTTGCTTTTGCTGAGGCTGCTGCTGCTGGTGTTGCTGAGGCTCTTGCTTCACAACCCTGTTCGGGCACATGTTCGCGAAGTGGTTGGGATCACCACACGCGAAGCAGACTCTAGCGTTGATCGCGGGTTCCTGGGCCGCTTGTTGGCCTTGTGGGGCTGGGAGCAGAGCTTGATGAGCAGTGGCTTGAATCGGTGCTTGGCGGGGATCAGTACGGCAATTGGCGGTAAAGTGGCCGTACATGTTGCAATGCGCGCAAAAACGGCAAGCTAGACCCACCGGGTGATGATAAGAACATGTTGGGCAGGCAGGGTGAGGGCCTGTGTATGCACGCTTTGCAGGCGGTGCATAGGTAACTGGTGCTGGACGGTGTTGAGATTGCTGCTGAGCCGGTACGGCTTGAAGTGGAGCAGCAGTGGTAGTGACAGCACAGTTCTTGTTGCTGGAGCTGCTGTTGTTGTTCTTCTTCTTACGGCGTGAGGAATTTGACGATTGAGCGGTGACGGTTTCGGCAGCTGGTGCGGCGGTGACTTGGTGCAGGTTCTTTGATGTTTTATCCCAAAAACCAGCTTTTACTCCCTTGTCATTGATTTCAGCGGCAAGCAAGTAAGTTTCTTCGATCGTCGCTGTCTTTGCGGCATGCACAAAATCTGCAACACAGTCGAGTAGAGCTCGAATGTACTTTTTGATTGCCATGTCTGGCATCTTCACTTGATCGGGACAGATGATGCTGAGCTGCTTAAAACGAGCAGTCAGGGCAGCGTTGTCACCTTCTTTCTGCTGAATGTGCCAGAACTCGTCCTCCAGCTTCTGGCGCTCATGGGGAGGGCAGAAATCTTCGAGCATAGCGTTCTTCAACTCGTCCCATGACAGACCATAGGCTGCATCATTTCCGCGCTTGTTCCTTTCGGCCGTCCACCAGTCTAGAGCGCGGGACTGGAAGACGCCGGTCGCGTTCAGTGTGCGGAGATTATCAGGACATCCGCTCTGTCGCAGGGTGACTTCGATTGAGTCAAACCATTGAAACAAAGCTTTAGGGCCTTCTTCGCCGGTGAACTCTTTCGGTCCACATGCCTTGAACTGTTTGAAGCTAAAAGCAGCTTTGGGAGTTTCAGTTCTGGATTCCTCAGACGATTTGCTCATGTTTTCGTACAGTTCACTGACGACTTGGGGTACAACCTTTGCCATTTTCTTAGTGATCATGGCAGCGAGGCATTTGTCTGCTTGTTTTCGGCGGCGTCTCGGGTAGCGCGAGATCCAGATGACGACATTGTCTGCAACAGACATCGCCACAGGACTCAACACAATACAATTCAATCTTACCTCACACGCCTAATACTACTAAAGCTCAGAAATACTTATAATTATGTAAGCACATAGGCACAAAATCACAGATTCACATAAGCACAGAAGCACATAAGGCACAGAATCACAGAAGCACGTAAGCACATAATCTCGTATTTCACCTAGAAGCACGTGGGAGCATATAGAGACACGTAGAGCATTCTGACTGCCCCAGAATACAGGATCGTTTCATTCAAAATCGACGCTCGCATGCTTTTTGTTGCGAGGGTGGGCGTACAGCGATTATCATAGCGTATAGTATAGTATAATCGATTAACTTAGCAAACATTAGGGCGTAAGGTCGTTCCACATAGTAGTAGTGATTTGTCAGCGTTTGTGCAGTGCGTTGTGTGTTTATCGAAAGCAACAAGGCGTTAGATCAAAACCAGTAGTACCTCAAAATGCTAACAAATAAGCATAAACCACATAAAACACGTAAAATTCACATAAAATGTCGAAATATCATAGTCGGCAGTAGGGAGCTTAGAATCAAAACACATAAAAATCGAGAGCAGATTGTCTGCGGCTATTTAGACATCGACTAACCAAAGTGTTCCGACTATTCTCAAGGACCTTCTGCGCACACTTTGACCTTCGAGGCTGTGCTTTCGCCTCGATTCTTGGGTGAATGCCACGTATCCTTTCAGTTTTGGTGTGGTGTCAAGTCGGTGGAGTCCATCGAGATTTTGGCGAGAGTTTTGTAAAACAAAATGCGGCGGAATAAGTCGTCAAGGTTCGGGTTTCACCCCTAACTTAACAACCTTGTTCCGGTTTTTATTTGGTAAAATAAAGGGAAATTATTCGTCAAAGTGTGGATTTCACTCCTGATTTGGCATCACAATTCTCCCCGTTTGTAGATAAAATGTGGGTCGAACAAGCAATTTAGTCGTGAGTTTTTGGTTTTCACACCTAATCTCGACCCAATTGTTTGTTCATTTTCGAAAACTAGAGTGCAGTGATAGTGTAGTGTAGGCGAGAGGTAATTATGAGCTCAACATAACCTCTACCGGATATGCACAAGTTGGTCTGTTGGTTCCTAACTATAGACTAGGTCATTTCTAAGACATCGACCCGGACTAGGTCGAGTCTTGCCTAATTCCCTATAGTTATGGCTCTGATACCAATCTGTCACACCCCAACCGATGGCGGAAACATCGGGGCATGGCATTGAGCGAAACAGATTGTCCAGAAGTTTCCATAACAACTATAATTACCAAGTATTTAAAGCAACACCTCCCATACCATGTCATAATGTATAATACAATTATTTCAGAAAAGATCTAGTCAATTTGTTCTGTTCCGACAACTCAGATTCTTATTACAGACAATTGTTTATTGGTTTCTAGACTTGCCCTAGCCTCAATTTCATCACCGCAAAATAAGGCATCCTAGCAATTTAAGCACCTATCACATAAGTTAAAGTAAAAGTCAATACACATAGTGTAAAGGTGAGCATACAAGTTTGATAATAGCATATAGGGTTTGAAATCGTTACACATAACCAGCACGTACACAGTGTAAAATGAGGCATGTTAGTTATCGACGTGAACCTATCGATACCAATGACTGCGGGTTGACTGCCCAAGGCAGTTCGCGATACATACTCATCACTGTGAGCCATGTAGGTAATTGTCCTTAACAACCCCTGAGTGAACAGATGTTGAGTCCAAACTAATAGTACTATCGTTGCTAAGGCAGGTAGACATCATTCCATGTGTAAACATAACAAACAAACATTCATTAAGTCACGTATAACATGCGGTAATGGTTAGCGTTAAAGTAGTGTATAGTGTGTTCGATGTGATTTAGTATAAGTAACGTATGTAACACCTAAAATTGCGTAAAGCAAAAAGGGGTCGAGTATACTCACAGCGATTGATGGATTGAAGGGAGCGCTAGAAAGTAGGGTTAGCCTGAACAGATTGATAGCATAACGATAAACGAAACGTAAAACGAGACAGAGTACAAGTGGGTAGGGCACCAGTTCAATCGGATGGTAGTCCGATCGGACAGCCGATAGGTTCGAGTGACAGTCCGTTCGGACGGTCGTCCGGTCGGATGACCGTTCGAGTGGATTGTTACTTCCCTTGGGAAGGATGTGTTTGTGTATGATGGCTTGAATTTTGAAGTTTTTGTTGTAGCATTTTGAAAACATAGAAGTATCTCTACCTTTCAGGTCGATCGATCGAACGACCGTTCGATCGGGTGACAGTCCGATAGGTTGGACACTTCAGTGAGAACAAGTTCGCAGTAGGTTGTCACTCGATCGGACGGTTGTTCGATCGGGTGGCATCCCTTGTGCATTGAACATGTTGAAAATTGTTTAAGTGTTGAAGTTTCGAAACATCACATAGTCGGATGATCGGTCGATCGAGTGGTATCTCGATCGGATGGCAATCCGTTCGGTGTTCCCAAAACTCTTGAGGGTTGATTTGAAAACTAAGGTGGGACCAAGGTGCAAGTCGTTCGGATTGGCCGGTCGTTCGTGTGGCTGTCCGATCGGACAGCAGTTCGACCGGACGGCACTCCGTCCTGGTCGACCTGTTCGTCTTACACTTGGTTGTTTTGATTGTTTGTCGTTTTATCGAGACGTTTTGATACCGTATTAAGAAATAGAAACCTCGTCAATACTTGGTACTCCTGATTAGACAGGAATCACCCATATCCGACCAGTTAACTGTTAGAGACGGCGTTCCATGTTTAACCCGAAATCAGTAGTGTCGTGGATAGAATCCAGATCTTGAACCAACACAGCCACAAGAATGAGTAGTAAGTCGGCACAAGCTCCGATTCTATCGGTTTGAATGCATTAAGTGTAAAAGAGTTGAAAGAAAGTTGGAAAACCATCTTTCAATCCTTTTCATAGTGAATATGTTTAGATCTATGAAAGATCTTCGTTTGTTTATGTGGAAATCGGTTACATCTAAGTTGTTCTCGGTGGATTGAGGCCAAAACATGAAATTCTCAAGAACACCATGATGACATCATCCTAGAACACCTCAAATCCAGTTATTTCATGGTTAAAAGTTACGATTTAAAAGGTAGAAATGTGTAGAATCAAGTGTAGATTAAAGAAGTACAAGATCTAGGTTGAAATCTTACCAGGATCGCGAGAAATCGAAGGAAAAATGAGATTGGAGCGCTGGTCGGACAGAGAGTGCCAAAAGTAGTAAGTTTGATGGTGACAGGGGGTATTTATTGGGTTTCCCAAAGTGGAAAGGGATAGGCTGGTCGATCGGTTAGGAAGTCCGATCGAACAACTGGTTTGGATTGAAAGGACACCGCCTGCAAAAGGGTTTCCCAGAGAAATGGACTCACCAGAGAAATTCCAGCGTCAATCGGTGAAATCTACCGGATCGCGAATCTAGATCTGTCAACAAACATGAGTTCTGGAACAAATCGGTTCAATGTCGATGTTGACATATTCTGATTTAAACAGAGTGAATTTAAGAGAGTTTAGAGGGTGTTGTGGATTTATGTAGCTCTGCTTTTGTAGTAATCTGAATAGTTGGATACGGAAAGCATTATATAGATGGATTTTAAAGTAATTGGAAAAAAGACTAAATTGTCCTTGAGTGATCAGATTTAACAGAAAAAATTAACTGAGTTTGGCTCAAAGGACAAAACGTGTAGGATTTTAAAATATAAAGTACAAAACTCATCAATTTTAAAGATAAAAGACACCGCCTGGAAAAGGGTATAAAGATAAAGGACAAAATTTGCAACTCACTCTATCAATAACGAAGAATGGTCACCATTTTTGTACAAATATGAGTACGAGATGCTGTGTATACATCCAAAATTTTGTAGATTTTTTTTTATTAATTTGGCCTACTTTATACAAGTACATTAAGGTTGGGAATTGATTTGGATCTAAAAAAATCATGTGCTTTTGTGGATTTTTTTAAATTAATTTGGCCTAGTTTAAGTTTAATAAAAGGGAAAATAACCAAAATGTCATTTGACCAAGTGGTTTTACCAAAATGTCATCCTCAAGCGTCCTTGGACGGACCCTTCACCATGGGAGGCGTCCGTGTGTCACTTTCAAGCGTCCATCAATGGGGTGTTGACACGTGTCAAGAATCATGGATTGAGTCGACGACTGACTCCTCCAATGCGTCGGGCTGACTCTTCTGATGCGTCGGGCTGACTCCTCCGATGCGTCGGGCTGACTCCTCCGATGCGTCGGGCTGACTCTTCCTAGTGGCTTGGCTGACTCCTCGTCTTGGCTCCGCTGACCTCTCTTTTTGGCTAGGCTGACTGCTCAATTTTTTTTCCTTCCAAATTTCTTTTTAATTTTATTTAATTTAGATATTATATTATCCTTCCAAATTTCTTTTTAATTTTATTTAATTTAGATATCCTATTATTTTGTCGAGTCTATAAATACGCAACGTTATTGTTTGGTTCTTAAAAGAACGGTTTTCCAATGATGGCTTAAGATGCATTAGCTTATTTTTATTAATTTTTTAAAGCTAATCACAAAGTTAAAAAGTTAATATCAAATGTAGTCGTTTTCTTCAAACATGAACGAAAAAATAGACGTTTTGTTTTTCAACGTAAATGAAAAACCATTTATACTTCTTAACACAAAATGTCTATTTTTTCGTTTATGTTTGAAGAAAACGACTACTTTTGATATTAACTTTTTAATTTTGTGATTAGCTTTAAAAACAATTAATAAAAATAAGCTGATACATCTCAAGCCATCATTGGAAAGTCGTTTTTTAAAGAACCAAACAACAAGGTTGCGTCTTTATAGTCTCGACAAAATAATAAAATATCTAAATTAAATAAATTTAGAAAGAAATGTGGAAAAGAAAATAAAATTTGAGGAGTCATCCAAGCCAAAACGAGAGATCGGCGGAGGCAAAACGAGGAGTCAGCCAAGCCACTAGGAGGAGTCAGCCATGCCACTAGGAGGAGTTAGCCCGACGCATCGGAAGAGTCAACCCGACGCATTGGAAGAGTCAGCCCGACGCATTGGAGGAGTCAGCCATCGACACAATCCATGATTCTTGACAAGTGTCAACACTCTATTGATGGACGCTTGAAAGTGACACACGGACGCTGATGTGTGCAAAATGCAACATATAAATTACATCAATTGTGGCATAAAACTAACCCTTTTTAGTACTAATGTTGGAAAAAGTGTGCTTTTGTCTTCCTTTTGTATTTTCAGGATTAAATGAGCTCAAATTAACAAAAGAAGCGAAAAGGCAGCTAAATCTAGCATAAATACAAGAAAAGGAACAAACGTGACATGCCCGACCCCACGACATCATTTTCCCAAGCAAAACAAGAAGACAGAAGACTGAACACGCCCCGTTATCAGTGAGCACGGGGGCGTGCCCAAGTGTCAGCAGAAAAGACAAAGTTGTAGAAGCTTCCATCGCCCACCACGGGGTCGTGCCCAACGGACACGGGGCCGTGGTCAACTATAAGATTCACAGAATCCAGGCAAATCTTGATAGTACAGATATGCTTCTGCACACGGGGTCGTGCCCAGCGGACACGGGGTCGTGGTCAACTAATACAAACAAGAGCAATTAATGAAGACATAGAAGGATGTGGACACGGGGCCGTGCCCACTAGACACGGGGCCGTGCCCGAGCTTCTGTTCAACCTATAAATAGGAGTGTTTGGCTCAAGCTCAAGCCATCCCTTGGCACACCACCACTCTCACACTTCACCCACCACCCACCACCACCATAACACCATCATCCACCACCATCATCCATTGTCCATCATAGAGTGTGCGAGTCATCTCGGAATCCAAGATTGATCGTAAGAGTTCTTGACAATCAAGGCCATGTTTGCCTAAGTATCTTACATCACTTGGTGAAGACAAAGTGTCTAGTGTAATACTTTTTATTTTTAATCTTTTCGCACTTTTTACTTGGTTATGTATTAATGACTTTAATAACTAGTTTCTTATGTTGAAGGTGATTTTTCCTTATCGTTTGTCCGTGGTGTCTTGGCATTATTTTACTGTCTATATAAAATAAAAGATTTTCACCATTCATATCTCCACGGTCTATATGGAGGTATGTTGACTACCTGGTCGGGGGTTAAGGGAACGGTTTGGTAAGAGTCTTGCCTTGTTCAGTGTATAGATCCTGTAAGGACCTGGGTCAAATTTAGTAGGACCTCCTTCAATACTTAACGGTATTGGATGGCGGGGGTCCAAACTCTTTGATCCCCTCATATGTAAGCTACTATTAATACTTTAACCCGGCTACTTAGGACTGTATCCCTGCTGACTCAGACTACTTAGCCGAGGGTAACGTCACCTTCAAAAGAGGGGTCTACCATAATATGCATTAATAACTTAATTAATTATCTTTCAATAATCCGACCCTTTAGGATTGTATCCTTGCTGACTCAAACTACTGGGTTGAGGGTAACGTCGCCTTCAAAAGAGGGGCCACTACAATAACTAAGATAATCTCTTAAAAAGTGCAAAAGTGCGGAAATAATCAAAGGTTACTCTATACACGAGTCGGAACCAAGTGAATCAACTTGTCTATATGTTTTTACTTTTATTTTTATTTTCAGCATTTTAGTTAGTTTTTATTTTTCTAGTTTAAAACCTTTTTCTAACTTTTTGATTTGATTAGACGTTGAGGATAAACCGGTACTAAAAGTTCTTGTGTCCTTGGATGACCTTGGTATCTTACCAACACTATACTACGCTCACGATGGGTGCACTTGCCCATATGTGTGTTTAGTGTTAGTAAATATCGTGTTTTATAAATTTAAAACTTGGCTAAAAAAGGTGTAAAAGGGCTTAAAATATACTTAAACTTATATATACACTTCACACGCATCAAGTTTTTGGCGCCGTTGCCGGGGACACAGGGATTTTAAGAAAGTTAGGAATCAACGGCCTAATCATTTTTCTTATTTTTCTATTTTTTTTAGGATTTTTCTTAGTTTTTCAGTTTCTGCAGAGCTCAGCACGGACCGTGCCTGGTCGGACATGGGCCGTGCCCAGCATTATCACTGTCAATTTTTATTTTCCGAGTTACAGAGAGCTGAGCACGGGGCCGTGTCGGTGCAACACGGGGCCGTGTCCAACTCCCAGTAACAGGGATCCGGAAAACAATTGATGTACCTCTGACCACGGGTCGTGTTCACTGAGCACGGGGCCGTGGTGAAGCTTCTGACCAACGTTCTTTTCTGTTTTTATGCAGGACTTGGAATCCAGGCGCCACATTTGAACTTCCTACGTAGTGTATGAGCTCCAGTTCTAGTAGAGACATAAAGGAACCTTTAGAAGAACCCGAACGCTTTCTCAGAAAAAGACTTAAAGCTAAAAACCAAGAGAAAGTTTCGGGGGACCCACTTCCAATGGCGGACCAACGTACCCTCATGGATTACCTACGGCCCACTGTAGGTAATCTAGGCGCCGCTATCAATGCACCGAATGTCGAAGCCAATAACTTCGAACTTCGACCACATTTGATACAAATGCTTCAAAACTCCGCAACCTTTCATGGGCTTGCGGACGAGGAACCCCATCTACATATTACTAATTTCTTAGAAATATGTGATACCTTTCGGATCAATGGACCATCAAATGACGCCATCCGCCTTCGAATGTTTCCATTTTCACTAAAATACCGAGCTAAGGCTTGGCTTAACACCCTCCCAGTTGGCTCGGTAAACACCTGGGATGAACTAGCCCAAAAGTTTCTATATAAGTATTTCCTTCCTGCTAAAACGGCTAAATTAATGACTGAAATTAATACTTATTCACAAGAGGATGGGGAATCCTTATATGAAACTTGGGAAAGGTTTAAGGAGCTACTAAGAAAGTGTCCTCATCACGGTCTTGCGGTATGGCAACAAATATCCACTTTCTACAATGGGTTGTTGCCACACACAAGACAAACACTTGATTCTAGCTCCGGGTGACTTTTAGGTAATCGTCGCCCAAATGAAATATATAATCAAATTGAGGAAATTGCTTAAACCAATTTTCAATGGCACACTCCCGGCAATAGTAGTAACCAACAAAACCAACGAACTAACTTTCAACAACCACAAAACTTTTCTCAACAACAAGGTGGACGAGAAAGGCTTGAGGATACTGTATCTCGCCTCATCTCCGACACCGAAAAGAAAAACTCGGATCGATTTCAGCAATTGGAATCGAATTTTAGAAATCAACAAGCTAGCATTCAAAACATTGAAAAACAATTAAATCAAGTAGCTCAAAATTTCTCCGAGAGACCACAAGGCGCGTTACCAAGCAATACCGAAACCAACCCAAAAGCGCAAGTACATCTCATCACATTGAGAAACCGAACCGTGGGTCCCGAGGAGGCTCCATTACCGCCGGCTGAAAGTAGCCAATCTAGCCAAACCACGACTTCACCCGCACCACAACCAGAAAAGGCTTCTCTACCAAATCAAGAGCCCACCAAGACTCCTCTGGTTCCATACCCCGGTCGGTTAAATCGTCAAAAGACCGATGAGCAATTCGCAAAGTTCGAAAATTTACTAAAACAATTGCATGTTAATATTCCTTTTATCGAGGTCCTAACCCAAATGCCTAAATATGCAAAATTTATGAGGGACTTCCTCACTCACAAAAGGAAAATTGAATCATTGCAATTAGTTAACTTAGGCGAAGAATGCTCCGCCTTAGTACTCAACAAACTCCCACAAAAGAAAATTGATCCCGGAAGCTTCACGATTCCTTGCTTGATTGGGGAATCCCCCATTCGTAATGCACTAGCCGATCTTGGGGCTAGCATTAACTTCATGCCCACATCAATATTCAAACGACTCGGCCTAAGAACAACGAGCCCTTCAAAGATGAGCATACAACTCGCCGACAGATCCGTCAAATTTCCACAAGGTGTCGCTGAAAATCTATTGGTCAAAGTTGACAATTTCGTTTTCCCGGCCGACTTTGTCATCCTAGACATGGAGGAAGACGTCGATGTCCCTCTCATCCTCGGGAGGCCATTTCTAGCAACCGCCCAAGCGGTGGTGGATATGAATGACGGAACACTAACATTGAAGTTTGGGGACGAGGAAGTGAAGTTTGGAGTTGGAAAGAGAGTAGAAGACGAAGACGAAGACCCGGTCAACTACATAAAGGTCATAGACTCAAGCTTGGATGACGTTCTCCGACGGTGTAGCATGGGATGCAAAACATCCCACTTAAGTAACATATGGCCAGGCTTTGGGTCTAGCCAAGGACCCTTATAAACGTGGCGCACCACGGAGGCATTCCGCGGAACTATCCTTAATTTAGTTTAGATTAATCTTTATATTTTCTAGTTAGTTTTAATTTTCAGGAATAAAACACACTCTGGATGGCAAAGGATGAGAAGGGAAACTTGAACCAGCACCCCATGCAGAACAACGGGGCCATCCGACAAAATTTCTTCATTACAGTAAGTTCAACACGGGCCGTGTCCGCCCAACACGGCCCCGTGCTGCACAGTCTGCAGAAATTGCCCAGTTCAAGTAAACTGGACACGGGCCGTGTTCACCCAACAAGCCCCCGTGTCCAGGCTTCTGTTTCTCTTTTTCAATTTTGTTACTGGCACTTGAACACGGGGCCGTGCCCGGACACCACGGGGCCGTGTCCAGCGCCCAGTAACACAATTTTTTTGCTTTTTCACACCTTTTACACATTCAATCAACCTAAAAACTTTTTTTTGGGACACATTGAGGACAATGTGTAATTTAAGTGTGGGGGGATGCTAAAACCTTGAATCTTGCAAGTCCTAAATACAAGCCTTACAAAAAACTCTATTGGAACCGCTAATCACCCCAAAGTTTTTTCAAAAATTTTCAGTTTTTTTTCTTGTCTATGTTTAACTTGTGAATTTCAAATTCTAAAAATGTTATATTTTTACAAATTTACAACCGATAGCGTCGTCTTAAAAAGAACCAACATAAGAAAATTATGAAAAGACATGGCAAGCTTAGTTAAAATTTGATTATATATACTTGATCACATAAAAACCCATTCCCACAAAAGTGAGTTTTGAGCCTTTATTGAGCAAATAAATATCATTAAACTAAATGCTCATTTTTCGTTTCTTGTGTGAATAGCCGCTTGGTTCTTACAACTCTAGAACTTGCCACGACGATACATTCCCGGTCCTTACCAACTTAAACCCGAGTAAGTAAATGAAGGAGGCATTAGGACTAACCCTTTTTATTTCTACACCACTATTTTTGTTTTTTTTTTACCATCTACCCAAAATCCCCCTAGTTAGCCCCTTTGAGCCTAAACCTTTTCATTTCATAACCCAAACCAAAAACCCTTTCACCCACCAAAACTTTTTTTTTTTATTTTTAACCCTTTGTTTTAGTAACAAGCTCGGTTTTTCGTATGACTTTTCAAAAAAAAATATATATATTTTTTGTTGATGACGAAGCAAAAGAGAAATAAACAAACAAATTTATCAAAAATAACTTTGTTTGAATAAAAGCTTCATCAAAAATAAAAGTCGCAAAAAAAAAAATTAAAAAGTCCTACGAAAACCGACGCTTATTACGCTTTTCGCCCTTTCACTAACCACTAACCCAACCACCTACCTTTAACCCAAGCCTAACCCTTCACCCAAAAGTCCTCTTGATATTTGCAAAGGTATATAGTTAAAAAGGAGGAGGATTGATTGCTTGGCAAGCTTATGGTAGGAGTAAGTTCCATGCCGCTCTCGAGTGATTCACTCAAATACATTTTCGGCCGAGTGTTGAGTGATCCCCGTGAGGTATTTGAACTTGTATATAAATGGAATTTTAAAAAGGCATGTTATGCCCTAATATGTAATTTATCTTATGCAAAGTTTTAAATAAATCATGACGAATAGGATTGTAAATAAATAAAAATAAAACTAAGTAAAGAATCTTGGAAATCTCGACACTCTATGACAAGCCAAAAAACCTTCTCTTCTACCCATTCCATTTGGGAGTATAAAGCCACATTATAAAGAGTTTTGCTTGAGAACAAGCAAAGATTCAAGTGTGGGGGTATTTGATGTGTGCAAAATGCAACATATAAATTACATCAATTGTGGCATAAAACTAACCCTTTTTTAGTACTAATGTTGGAAAAAGTGTACTTTTGTCTTCCTTTTGTATTTTCAGGATTAAATGAGCTCAAATTAACAAAAGAAGCAAAAACCCAGCTAAATCTAGCATAAATACAAGAAAAGGAACAAACGTGACATGCCCGACCCACGACAGCATCTTTCCAAGCAAAACAAGAGGACAGAAGACTGAACACGCCCCGTGCTCAGTGAGCACGGGGGCGTGCCCAAGTGTCAGCAGAAAAGACAAAGTTGTAGAAGCTTCCATCGCCCACCACGGGGTCGTGCCCAGCGGACACGGGGCCGTGGTCAACTATTAGATTCACAGAATCCAGGCAAATCTTGATAGTACAGATATGCTTCTGCACACGGGGTCGTGCCCAGCGGACACGGGGTCGTGGTCAACTAATACAGACAATAGCAATTAATGAAGACAGAGAAGGATGTGGACACGGGGCCGTGCCAGAGCTTCTGTTCAGCCTAAAAATAGGAGTGCTTGGCTCAAGCTCAAACCATCCCTTGGTAGACCACCTCTCTCACACTTCACCCACCACCCTCCACCACCATAACACCATCATCCACCACCATCATCCATTGTCAATCATAGAGTGTTTGAGTCATCTCAGGATCCAAGATTGATCATAAGAGTTCTTGACAATGAAGGCCATGTTTGCCTAAGTCTCTTACATCACTTGGTGAAGACAAAGTGTCTAGTGTAATACTTTTTATTTTTAATCTTTTCGCACTTTTTACTTGGTTATGTATTAATGACTTTAATAACTAGTTTCTTATGTTGTAGGTGATTTTTCCTTATCGTTTGTCCGTGGTGTCTTGGCATTATTTTACTGTCTATATAAAATAAAAGATTTTCACCATTCATATCTCCACGGTCTATATGGAGGTATGTTGACTACCTGGTCGGGGGTTAAGGGAACGGTTTGGTAAGAGACTTGCCTTGTTCAGTGTATAGATCCTGCAAGGACCTGGGTCAAATTTAGTAGGACCTCCTTCAATACTTAACGGTATTGGATGGCGGGGGTCCAAACTCTTTGATCCCCTCATATGTAAGCTACTATTAATACTTTAACCCGGCTACTTAGGACTGTATCCCTGCTGACTCAGACTACTTAGCCGAGGGTAACGTCACCTTCAGAAGAGGGGCCTACCATAATATTCATTAATAACTTAATTAATTATCTTTCAATAATCCGACCCTTTAGGATTATATCCTTGCTGACTCAAACTACTGGGTTGATGGTAACGTCGCCTTCAAAAGAGGGGCCTACTACAATAACTAAGATAATCTCTTAAAAAGTGAAAAACTGCGGAAATAATCAAAGGTTACACTATACACGAGTCGGAACCAAGTGATTCATCTTGTCTATCTGTTTTTGCTTTTATTTTTATTTTCAGCATTTTAGTTAGTTTTTATTTTTCTAGTTTAAAACCTTTTTCTAACTTTTTGATTTGATTAGACGTTGAGGATAAACCGGTACTAAAAGCTCTTGTGTCCTTGGACGACCTCGGTATCTTACCAACACTATACTACGCTCACGATGGGTGCACTTGCCCATATGTGTGTTTAGTGTTAGTAAATATCGTGTTTTATAAATTTAAAACTTGGCTAAAAAAAGTGTAAAAGGGCTTAAAATATACTTAAACTTATATATACACTTCACACGCATCAGACGCCTCCCATGGTGAAGGGTCTGTCCAAGGACGCTTGAGAGTGACATTTTGGTAAAACCATTTGGTCAAATTACATTTTGGTAATTTTCCCTTAATAAAAACTACTGTTTGTTATTTGACCAATGCTGTTTTTGAAGTTTTGACTAAAAACAAGTGAATTTTGTTATAAATATGTTGGAACTAGATTATTTGAATCTTGTTTGGTTTTTGATTTTAAAATCCTTGGAACGACTGAGAATGAGATGGGATGATTATGGTTTTTAGATCCTTGTAAATGAGATGAGATGATTATGGTGAAATGGGGTTTTAAAATGGTTAAAATATGTTTATATAAAGAATGGATCAAAATGGCAACTGAAAAGATTTATAAAGTTAATCTCCATAATACCCCTGGTTAAAAATGGGGATTTTGGACGGAGTTAGGGTATGTGATTAAAATGGCTACAAAAGAGAAAAGTCAGGGACCCAGAGAAAAAAAAAAACTATTTGGACTAAAATGACAAATTTGCACAAACCTCAGGGACTAAAATGGCAATTTACTCTATAGATAATAATAATATAACATTAATTGAAAGTGTGTTCAGAAATAGTACATGTTTTAAGTGGTTAACTAAGAGATTTAAAAAGAAATTATAAGGGTGGATGGTATCTAGGGCTGTAAACGAACCGAACGTTCAGCGAACTGCTTGTAAACCATTTGGCGAGATGTTCGTTCGATTAGTTTAACAAACGAACACGAACAAAAAAATTCGTTCAGTTACCTTAGCGAACGAACACGAACACAGGTCTCGTCCGTTCGACTGCGTTCGTGAACGTTCGGTAATATGTTCGTTTGATTATATTAAAAAATAATAAATAATAAACCTTTTATCTAAACATATTGAAAACTTGAAACCCTATTTTTTCTAAGTTAGTTAAAATTTGGACATTTTAAGACATTTTTGGGGATAATTATGTCTAAGTTAAACTTTATTCATCGTTTGGTGGTGTGGTAGACTTCTTGTGTTTTAATTTATCATTTGGTGGTTGTATTTAAGTACTTATATCCAATGTTTAAGGATAACAATGTTTTCATTTTTTTTATTTTCAACTTAAATGTTCGTTTGCGTTCATTTTTATTTGCTTGCGTTCGTTTGTGTTCGAGACCAGTGTTCACAAATTATTCGTAAACAATTGAATTTCCTAAACAAACGAACACGAACATAAACTTATGTTCGGTATACTTTCGTGAACAGTTCACGAACATGTTAATTTCCTTAACCAACAAACACGAACATGACCTTGTTTGTATTCGTTCGGTTCGTTTACAGCCCGAATGGTATCATTCAATCACTTTAGGGTGTTTGAGTTACCATCTAGTCAATAATATCATGCCATGTCAAGTCCCCATTTTGCACTCAATCACTGACAGTGATTCAAACACCTGAGAGCGGTAAAAAATGTAAAAAAAATTATGATTGGTTGAAAGGACCCACCATTCACCCTCTCTCTCCCACCTCTCATCTTCTTCACCGAATCGGTGAATACTCACCGAAAAAGGCATTCACCGAACACCTTTTTGGGGCCGGCGCCAATTCACCTAGCGGTGAAAAGAACTCACCGATGGAGTCCCCGATATTACTCCGACCATCCTAAGTGATGACGGGGGTAGCCCAAGATCAAATAAAATGACTTAAGTACATACACGCTCGAAAGGTTAAATGGTTCGAAGGTTAAAAAGCTGGGAGGTGGGAAAAAGCAATACGGAAACAGTAAGTAGTCACATCTCTGGATTGCTTCACCAACCCACCAGCCGCAAAAGCAATGCAGGTCCACAGAGCACACTCTATTACTCAGGGGTCAAAAGGCTTCAACCCCCGAAAGGGTAAGCCCCTCACTGCAAGCATGGTCACTAGTCAAATGTATTCCTCTTTGAGAAATGTCTTCTCCTATATATTGGACACTTCATTTACTTCAGAGGACATTCCTGGCCAGCCCTGATTCCTGAAATCTCTGGTCATTCACTTTGAGTACTTGCTTCATGTGAGTTACTCCCTTTCACATCCAACACACACATTCTGTTTGCTCCTTCATCCGAATCTGAACACACTTCAGAGGAGGATCCTTATCAAACAACAAAAATAAACTAGTGAACCTCCTTCCACGTCTTGCAAACGTGGGGGGACCCCACGACCTGCGTTAGGCAAAGTTGAACCCTTCAACCCTTTTGCCTAACCAGCCCCGCTACTATCCTTGGTCTATTATTTGTTGCATCAACAAGTTGGCGCCCACCGTGGGGCTACGCCGCTATTTCTCCTCAAAAAGACCTAGTAGTGTAGCTCTTTTCTCTTGAAACTACCATGTTGGAAAGTGGATCCCCTGGAGAAGTGAATCAGATTCCAAACACCTCAACCCCGGGTACTAGCCAAGCTCATGTTGCTATACCAACTTCTTTCTCAACTCCGGGGAGCACTCCCGAGTTTCTCACTTTCAACACTCCAACTCCGTCCAGATCCGGAGTCCCTTCCCCCAATGTTGGTGTCTCTGACACCCCAGCACGTGTTGAACTTACCCCGGAGGGGGTTGCCAACATTTTCCTTGAGTTGAGGTCTCTCCTCAACCAATATGTGAGTAGGGAAAGGGACAAGGGAGTGAGGATTCATCTAGACTATGATGAGCGAGAACCAACGCTGTCTCCTGGACCTCCCATCCCACCTTTTACAACTAGGAATGAGGCTGGTCCCAGTAATCCTCCTAACCCCAATCCATATTTGTCCGCGATGGCAAATCCTACTACACACCCTCTCTTCTCGTCTCAACCAGCTACAAGTGGTGCTCCTCTGGGCCATGAGCTGACCCTAGATCAGCTCCTACAGTCCCCAGTGACAAGCCTTACAGCCTCTACAACAACTTCGTGGGAACAAACTCTGTCCGTGCTCCCCTTGGCACGAAGTGCTGTTATGAGCACCCCTTTTGGAGTTAGCTGCTCAGTTGCACCCGGAAGTCTTCAAGGCTTCAACCCCATGCCCCAGATGATGGCCCAAATGATGGCCAACTTCCCGTGGCAACACTTTATTAATCAAGTGCTGGCCACTCAAGGGAACAACAACAATGGCAACAACACGGGTGCAAGGGCTGAAGAGGACTTGGCCAAACCTTATAAGCCAAGTAATCTCTCATGCTTTTCACAGCAAATAGCCGATTGTGATTTTCAAGCAAAAATCAAGATTCCGTCCCACATCAAAACATACGATGGGACTGAAGACCCTGAGGACCATCTTCAAATCTTCACCGGTGCAGCAAGGATTGAGAAGTGGTCAAACTCTGAATGTTGTCTAATGTTCATGCAAACTCTTGTTGGATCAGTCAGGATTTGGTTCAATGATTTACCTGCTTGGAGCATTCGAAGCTTCGATGACCTCAGCAAGGGTTTTCTGGCCAACTTCTCTCAACAAAGGTGATATGTCAAAGATGCAATCGTAATCTTTCAGTTAAAATAACGTGACGATGAAAGTCTTAGAGAGTTCATTGAATGATACAAGAAGGAAGGTCTCACAAAAGTAAGGGCAGATGAAAAAATGATGGTAGCTGGCTTTATGAATGCTATCACCTCAAAATATCTCACAAGAGATTTCAACAAGTCCCTGCCCAAGACCTTGGAAGAAGCTCTCGAAAGGGCAGAAGCCCATATCCGGGGAGAGGAGGCAGTAGATATTAAAGAACAAAGGAAAAGAGGATCCAGTTGGCGAAGCAACAGCCCGGCCAGAAAAAGAGGGAACTTTAACTCCTATGATAGACGTCAAAAGGGTTCAGACCATCGAAGGCCTGAAAGCTGGAACCCTTCAACCAGGGAGAAAGTCATAAGTTTCACACCCTTCACAAAGACTCCTCAAGAAATCCTTGCAACGGAAGAAGTCAAACAGAACTTTCGGCCTCCTAGGCCTCTCCCCAAAAGCAGGAAGAATGAAAACTCCACACAATATTGTGAATTTCATGAAGAAAAGGGGCACCAAACCAATGATTGCTTCCAACTCAAAAAGAGGATCGAAGAAGCCGTCAAGTCTGGGGAACTTGCTCACTTAGTGAAGGGAGTAAGGGACAAAATGGCTGAAGGAAAAGGAAAGGAAGTCAATATGGTAGATTTCAATGGAGGGGTTCCACACAAAAGACAGCGGTTGGAAGTTTGGGAGCTTCAGTGTGTTTGCTTCCCCCCAACAGAAAAAGACCCTCTTTCAAGCCCTCTTGTGGTTAAGGCTACTGTGGGAACGTTACAGACAAGTAAAGCTTACATAGACACATGTGCTGCCACTGAAATCATCTTTGAGAAGTTCTTCAACCGTCTGAGCAATGAAGAGCGTTCAAGGCTTCAACCCTCCGGAACCTCCATAAAAGGTATTGCTGATATACCCCTCAAACCTCTAGGACAACTGACACTTGACGTTCGTTTCAGTGAAGGACAGAAGGAAAGAATCCAACCTCTCACCTTTGTGGTTATCAATATTCCCTCAAATTATGACGTGATCATCGGGAGGCCAAAACAGTGTGCATTTTACATGGTTGTGTCTGTTGGCCATGGCACTGTCAAGTTTCCCACTGAAAGAGGAATAGCAACCCTTCAACCTTCCCAGGAAGCCTACATGGTTGAAGGTAAGAGCTCCAAAAGTGAAGAAGACAGGCAAAGGCTTATTATAAATCCCAAGTACCCCGAGTAGAAGATAAGAGTCAATCCTAGCCTTTCACATGAAACCTTGTCATACCTTGAGAAGCTATTGAAACATTACAGTGATGTCTTCGCTTGGTGCCCAGAAGACATGACAGGCATCCCTCGAAGCATTGCTGAGCACGAGTTGAAAATACCATCTCATGTCAAGCCCGTGGTCCAAAAGAAACAAAGTCTGGCACCCGAAAGAAGCTCGGCTGCATGCCAAGAAGTTGAAAAGCTTATGTCAGCCGGCATTCTCCGCGAAGTCAAATATCAATCTTGGGTTGCAAACTCGGTGATGGTCCGAAAGCAAGACAATTCGTGGAGAATGTGCATAGATTTCAAGGATCTTAACAAGGCTTGTCCTAAAGACTGCTACCCGTTACCGGAAATTGATCTCAAAGTAGACACCCTCACCGGTTACCCGTTCAAATGCTTTCTTGATGCATATAAAGGTTATTATCAAATCCTCATGAAGGAAGAGGATGAGGAAAAGACAGCCTTTCATACGGACAAAAGGATATTCTGTTACCAAAAGATGCTTTTTGGCCTCAAGAACGCGGGAGCAACCTATCAACGCCTAGTTGATAAGGCCTTTGCAAGACAAATCGGCAAAAACATGGAGGCATATGTAGACGACTTGGTGATCAAAAGCAAGACGGAGTATCAGATGCTCGATGACATTCAGGAAACCTTCAAGAACTTAAGGAAGGTGAATATGAAACTCAACCCGGAAAAATGTTCCTTTGGATTTGAAGAAGGAAAATTTCTTGCACATATTTTGGGAAAACAAAGCATCAAAGCTAATCCAAACAAGGTAAAAGCAGTTTTAGAAACCAAACCACCAAGAAGCAAGAAAGAGGTGGAAAGCTTAAACGGGAAGCTTGCAGCCTTGAAGCGTTTTACCTCCAAGCTGGCTGAAAGATCTTTGCCCTTCTACAAAACGCTCAAGAACTACTCTGATAAGAAAGACTTCAAATGGACTGAGGAGGCTGAAGAAGCCTTCAACCAGATGAAACAACATCTTGCCTCCTTACCCAACATTGCAGCTCCAGAAACTGGGGAATTAATCTCGGTGTACCTTTCAGTCGCTGAAGAAGCCATAAGCGCGGTCCTCACCATCGAGCGAGAAAAGGCCTAGGTACCTGTTTATTTCTTCAATGAAGAAGGAAAATTTCTTGCACATATTGTGGGAAAACAAAGCATCAAAGCTAATCCAAACAAGGTAAAAGCAGTTTTAGAAACCAAACCACCAAGAAGCAAGAAATAGGTGGAGAGCTTAAACGGGAAGCTTGCAGCCTTGAAGCGTTTTCCCTCCAAGCTGGCTGAAAGATCTTTTCCCTTCTACAAAACGCTCAAGAACTGCTCTGATAAGAAAGACTTCAAATGGACTGAGGAGGCTGAAGAAGCCTTCAACCAGATGAAACAACATCGTGCCTCCTTACCCAACATTGCAGCTCCAGAAACGGGGGAATTAATCTCGGTGTACCTTTCAGTCGCTGAAGAAGCCATAAGCGTGGTCCTCACCATCGAGCGAGAAAAGGCCTAGGTACCTGTTTATTTCTTTAACAAAACTCTAAAATTGGCTGAAACCAAATATCCTCCTCTTGAAAAACTTGCCCTAGCCCTAGTTCAAACAGCTAGAAGGCTTCGAAGGTATTTTCAAGCACACCTTATACAAGTGGTCACAGACCAACCTATTAAGAATGTGCTTGTAAAACCAGAAAACTCGGGAAGGTTGCCCAAATGGGCAGTGGAACTAGGTGAACATAACATCACCTACGTCCCAAGAAAAGCTATCAAAGCTCAAGTCTTGGCTGATTTCATTATAGAAGTCCCAAACCAAGCAATCACTGAAGTGAACACTGCCACCACTGAACCCTCCAACCCTGAAGCCTGGAAGCTTTTCACCGACAGGGCTTCAACCGTTGAAGGGTCAGGGGCTGGACTCATTTTAATCAACCCAGAAGGGTTGGAATTCACGTATGCTCTCCGTTTTGATTTTCAGACCACCAATAACGAGGCTGAATACGAGGCGCAAATTGCCGGTTTAAGGCTGGCCAAAGAGATGAAGGTCCAAAAGCTTGAAGTGTTCATAGATTCATTGCTGGTCTCAAGCTAAGTAAACGATAGCTATGTTGCCAAAGAGCCCAACATGAGAAGATACAAAGAAAAATCCAAGGAGCTAATGAATACCTTTCAAACGTGCAACATCAAACAAATTCCTAGATCACAAAACAAAAAGGCTGATGCCTTAAGTAAGCTGGCATCTCTCACTTTTGCCCACCTCACCAAGAAGGTGTTGGTAGAAGTGTTAAAGACTCCATCAATCGATGAATTGGAAGTTCAAGACGTAATCACCAAGGAAGATCCAAACTGGATGACTCCTATCAAAAAGTTCCTAAAAATGGTGAACTACCCAATGATCAAGTAGAAGCTGAAAGGGTTAAAATCAAGGCAAGGCAGTACGTACTACAAGGAGAAACCCTTTACAAAAAGGGTTACCTTGCCCCCTTGCTAAGATGTGTTGGTCCTGAGCAAAGTAAGTATTTGATCAAAGAGATTCACGAAGGCATATGCGGAGCTCATTTTGGAGCTAGGTCGGTGGTTGCAAAACTCATGAACCTTGGGTATTTATGTCCCTCAATGCATCATGATACCGCTGAGCAATTAAGGAAATGTGATGCTTTCCAAATTCATGCACCAGTCCCAAAAAGTCCCAAGCCTGATCTGGTCCCAATAACCTCTGCATGGCCGTTCTATAAATGGGGAATGGACATAGTTGGTCCGTTCCCCCCAAACAAAGGTTGGGTAAAGTTCTTGTTGGTAGCAATAGATTATTTCACCAAGTGGCCAGAGGTTAAACCACTCGCAAAGATCACAGGCAAACAAGTCATTGACTTTGTCTGGGAAAACATCATTTGTCGTTATGGACTGCCGGGGGTACTTGTCACTGACAATGGAAAACAATTTGCTGAAAAGCCTTTCAGCGTTTGGTGCAAAGAATACAGAATCAACCAGGTTTTCAGCTCAGTGGCTTATCCTCAATCAAATGGCCAGGTCGAAAGAACAAATCGAAGCATAGTGGAAGGTATCAAAACAAGACTGGGAAGGTACGAAAACAACTGGCTTGAAGAACTGCCTAGTTTTCTATGGGCCATAAGAACGACCGAAAAAACAAGCCATAATAGAACACCCTATAGCTTGGTATTTGGATCCAAGGATGTGATCCCTGCTGAGATAGGAGTTGTAACACAACGAATTGTCAACATGGATCCCGAAACAAACCAAAAAGAGACCATGTTGAACTTACAACTCCTAGAGGAAGCACGAGACCAAGCTGCAATTCAAGAAGCCAAATACAAGCAACAAATGGAAACCTACTACAACAAGAGAGTTAAGAATGAACGCTTCAAGCCAGGGGATTTGGTCCTTAGAAACAATGAAGCTAGCAAAAAAGAGAATCAAGGAAAGCTTAGCCCAAAATGGGAAGGCCCGTATACCATCCTTGAAGCACATAAGGGTGGATCTTACAAGCTAGCAGACGCAGAGGGTAAAAGGCTTCCAAGTCATTGGAATGGAAAAACCTTGAAAAGGTTCCATGTCTAGACAGGAAAAATTGGTTTGTATTCCACAAGTTGTATTTTGAGAATGACACTACAAAAAACTTTTGTAAGAACAAGTATCCATTGAATGAATGAAGTTGTTTTATCAAACTTGTCTTTCTATCCTAAGATCAGGTTGAGAACCTAGCAAAAAACTCCATGGCAAGGGCCATGTAAGGGGATGAGCCCCTAGGCCAAATCGCTCAATAGGTTCAAGGGTTGAATGAACCTATATAAGAGGTGAGTTCCTAAATCAATACAACTCCATGAGACTTATTATTAAAAACAAAATTGTCTCATAGACGGGTTTGAACAGCCCACACCAAATGTTCCGTAAGCGTTAGAAGAATAATCAAACAGGCTTACAAAATGAAACAAAAAAGAGAAAATAAATAGGATAGGTGCTATGTCTTCTTGTTAAAAATACCAAGGCTAAGTGACTGCAGCACTGAACCCTTCAAGGTATAAAACACATAAAGACAACACAAATTCGAAAAAGACAAAGTTACAAGAAAAAGACATAACTCGAAGGGTAGTGCAACAACTTGAACAAAGAGTTATAAAAACTTAAGCTACAAACCAAGTCAAGTCAAAAAACTAAGAAGCCTTTCAAGGCTTCAAGCCACCTAGGTGACAACTCGAAACCTCAAAGGCTTCAACTTACCTGCGGATAGCCAAAAGGCTTAAAGGGTTGAAGCCAACCAGGCTGCCTTAACAAAATAGCTAAAGTATAAAAACACAACACAAAGAAAATGGATAAACATAATATCATACCAAAGAAAGCCCTGAAAGACTTTCAATCACAAGTTAAAACAAGTCCTAGTAACTTGCAAGTTTAGATATTGTTCAAACGGCCATACAGGCCTAAAACATAACCAACAGAAACCTTAAGGGTTCCTGGAAACCTAATATTGTTCGAAGTTAACATTACAAACCACAAATTGTTTTTGAGTGCTAAGAAAGCTACGAATTAAGCATCAGCAGAGGACTTGGAAACCTCGGAACCTTCACCCTTGACCTTCTTTGCTTTCTTGGACTTCTTAGCTTTTGCGCCTCCATCATCACCTACCGCTGAAGCCTCCAAGCTTGCATCCTTCGGAGCACCCTGTTCACCTGAAAAGGTGTCATCAATATCTCCCGAGTAGGATCTCTTCCTTGAAAGAGAACCCAAGATTTCAGCACAGACTTTTTCATTAAGGCCCTCCGGTTTTAAGTCCTGCAACACAGCAAGAGGCTTACCAAAACAAGCAGAAACTTGATGGATATAAGGGTAGGTCAGCCTCTCCATTTGTTCAACGGAGCCTTTGAAAATATCGGAAGCCTCGGGATGAAACAGGGGAGACTTCTCCAAAGGATGACTGGATTCATGAAGCGTATAACCCGCTATGAGGCCTTGGTGATTCCCCAGGTTGAGCAACTTAGTATAAACTTCACCAAATGCAGAGTTAAACTCCTTGGAGTGAAGAAGGTAAGTAACAACCCGGTGAAAACCCTGCTCAATTAACCACTGATTGTCAATGGTGGATCGAGCAACCGAAGCTTTCAACCCTTCCTTTTCCTCATCAAAAGCCCGCTGCTGAACAAATAAAGCTTCCCTGTCAGCTTTAAGCTTCAACCGATCAGCCTCAAAGCTCTTCTTCAAATCACTCATCTCAATGTCATGCATCCTAGTCAGCTCACTAACCTTTTTGTCCCACGCCTCTTCTTTCTCAGCAAACCCAGCTATCTCCTTCTTCATCGCAGCCATTGAAGATTTCATCTTATCTTTCTTCTTAGAAAATTCTTCATATTCCTGCATCCTCTTTGGAAAACGAGCAATCCCTTGAGGAAGCATAACAGCAAGGTTGCAGGTGCTCAAAATCATGCGGGATAACATCAAGTCATCATCCATATCAGTAATGGTATTGTGAACTGAAGGAGGAGCAATGTGACTCAGAGCATCTTCACAAACAGCAGCATCCTTAAAGCTGTCATCATTTTTCACCGACCAACTAGGCACATAAACTTCATCCGGATCCAACCCTTCAACATCCCTGCTTGAAGAACCCTGAACAGGGGTAGCAATAACCTTCTTGGCTGAAGCCTTCTTACCGTGAACAACCAGTTTTTTCTCCTTTTCAGCACCCGCTTCAACACCTTGATCTTCAGAAGCTTCAATATCATCACTCAACTCCACTGGTTCAGTAGAAGTGGATAGAGGAGCAACCTTCAACAAATGGCGGGTAGATCGACGGGTTGAAGACTTGGGAGCATGAGACTTAGAAAAACCTTTGACATTGGAAGTACTAATATAACCCGAGCCCTCGAACCTTTGCTCAGCGGTTCTAACTACAACATTTTCACCAGGAACATATGGGACATCCTCAAACACAACATCCGAAGTGTCGTCACTCTTAATGAAATCCAGGGCAGACATAACTGCAAACAACAAAAAACAAAAACACATAAGGCATAAGTCAAGAAAAATGCAAAGAGGACAAAAAAGGAAAACACATACCCGTGCCACTCCTCATTAGAACCGGATCCCGATCAGCATTTTCTCACAATTTACTAACCCCTAATAGAACTAGCAAATGTTCAGGGAAGGGATGAACCCTCGAAGGGCACTCCCGGATGGCTTTGAGAAAATCATCATTTAACTCAGATTCAGAGGGCTCCGGTTCATTGAGAACGGCATCCGGGTGCCTCCACACCATTTTGAATAGGACAATAGAATCAGAAACCTAGAAAAAGCAATCCTTCCAAGTACCAAGTGTTGTAACCATAGACGAAATAAGACAGGAATCAACCTTGGATGTTTCAAAGGTGAACCAATCACCATTTTTGGCCAAACGAAAAAACCGGCGAAAGAGCAACAAGGAAGGATCATATCCAAGGGCACGGCACAAAACCTCAAAGTGCAAAACCCTAGCCATGCCCTTCGGATGAACTTGCCCAAAGGAAACTCGATAATATTGCAACAGATTCAAAACAAAGAGAGAAAAGGGATAACGAAGGTTTGAAAACTCAAAATGACGACAATAAAGAGCAATCGAACCAGGGGTTGGTTTATCAATACCATATTCCACACAAAATAATTCTACTTCTTCTTGGGTTAATCGGGAAAAGGATTTTGCTAAATCCTTACGAGCACCCATTTTGCAAGAAAATATGAAGAATGTAAGGAAATACAAAGGAAACCAGAACTAACCTTGAAGAAGAGGATAGGAATCGCAGAGAAAAAACTTGATAAGATAATAAGGAAAGTGAATGAGAAATTCAAATATAAAAAGAAAATAAAACTCAAAATAGGGGTGATAATTGCGAACAGTTACTTCTGCAAAACCGCCACCCTATGAACTGCCGCACATCAATCAAATCAATTGTCAGTTATTTAAAATTCAAAAATTAACTGACTCCAACCCTTTAAGCCTTCAAGCATCGAACCCTTGAAACCTTCAGGCAATAAAATACATGTATAAAAGTCAAAAGTCTTTGAGCTCATTCCCCAAAAACCTCTGACTTGGGGGGCTGATGACGGGGGTAGCCCAAGATCATATAAAATGACTTAAGTACATACACGCTCGAAAGGTTAAATGGTTCGAAGGTTAAAAACTTGGGAGGTGGGAAAAAGCAATACGGAAACAGTAAGTAGTCACATCTCTGGATTGCTTCACCAACCCACCAGCCGCAAAAGCAATGCAGGTCCACAGAGCACACTCTATTACCCAGGGGTCAAAAGGCTTCAACCCCCGAAAGGGTAAGCCCCTCACTGCAAGCATGGTCACTAGTCAAATGTATTCCTCTTTGAGAAATGGCTTCTCCTATATATTGGACATTTCATTTACTTCAGAGGACATTCCTGGCCAGCCCTGATTCCTGAAATCTTTGGTCATTCACTTTGAGTACTTGCTTCATGTGAGTTACACTTCAGAGGAGGATCCTTAGCAAACAACAAAAATAAACTAGTGAACCTCCTTCCACGTCTTGCAAACGTGGGGGGACCCCACGACCTGCGTTAGGCAAAGTTAAACCCTTCAACCCTTTTGCCTAACCAGCCCCGCTACTATCCTTGGTCTATTATTTGTTGCATCCTTAGTGTTGAGTAATCGTGTAACTATTAAAGTGGTTAACTGAGACATTTAAAAAATATATAGTAATTTTTACTTGAATTAACCCGAACTCATAAAGGCTAAAGTAGTGAAGGCATAATATTGATAAAGTGTTGATTTATAGGTGGACCAGGATGTTACGAAGGGAAAGCAAGAATGTGAAACCTTCATATGGGGTATGTGTCAAAATTATTGGGTTCTGTTCTGTTCAAACATGAAAGAAAACATGAAAACATACCTGTTACAGCATTCAATGCAGTAGAGAATCCAGTCAGAGAAGATGACATCAAGTTCGACATAATTGTCAGTGTGATCCGGTTCCTCCTTAGGGTGCCAACTGATGATGGGGACTAAGAAAACCGAAAAGGGGATCGGCTTAGGAGAGGAGGTCGATGGTGATGATGTTATGCTTATGGGTTTTTGTGTCTAAATTGTGTAACCCTTCAACCTCTACATAAGACTCCTTTATATAGGCACCCAGGAGGAAACCTAATTAGTTAATAAGGGTAATATGGTCCATCAACAATTACCAACTAATTATTTATTAGGTTATTATATATTTTGATCTATATTATGTAAATGATTATAATGGCTACTAGATTAAATATTAAACATAATATATTTAATCTTACATTCTCCCATTTAGCCGAGTAATCATTTACTATGAGTATTAGATAAGCCTGATCAGGAGTTAACACTCATTTTTGCTTTAAACAAGTACTATAGCAGAGAAATACAGCCGTTGAATCATTATGCGACTCAGGACCCCCATTAATCATACTATAGCCTTAATTTAAAACCTAATCGTCATGATCAAAATACGCGTAAGCCCTTTGTTTGATTTGTAACTTTATTTGTCTATATGCCATTATATCGGTTGAACATATTCTAAGAGAAATACAAAATCAAACTGAGGAAATTTCATTAATCATAAAACATAAGCTAGTACAATATGCTCAAATAAGGTCTTTACTAAATCCCATATTCCGAACATGTTCTTCATAAACCTTAGGAGGGAGACCTTTAGTCATCGGATCCGCAAGCATATCTTTAGTACTAATATACTCAATACAAAGATTATTTTCCTCAACTCGTTCACGTACGAACATATATTTTCTATCGAGATATAAACCAGCTCCAGTCGAACTGTTACTGTTCGAGAAACTAACGGCAGCTGAATTATCACAATATAGCTTCAATGGTCTAGAAATGGAATTAACGATTTTGAGCCCAGTGATCAGATTTCTAAGCAACATTCCATGACAGGTTGCGTTATAAACAACAATGTACTCTGCCATCATTGTGGAAGTTGTGGTCAACTGTTGTTTATGACTCTTCCATGAGATAGGGCCGCCTGCTAACATAAAGATATAGCCCGAAGTGGATTTCTTGTCATCTTTGCATTTGGCAAAGACAGAATCAGAATAGCCCACCACTTCTAAATGATCACTTCTTCTATAAGTCAGTTTATAGTCTTTCGTCCCTTGCAGATATCGAAGTACCTTCTTAGCTGCTTTCCAGTGATCTAGGCCAGGGTTAGTCTGATAACGGCCTAGCATTCCAGCAATATAAGCGATATCTGGGCGAGTACAGACTTGAGCATACATCAGGATCCCGACTACTGACGCGTAAGGTATCTGGCTCATTTGCTCCTTCTCAACCCCTGTTGTCGGACACTGGAATGAACCGAAAACATCTCCCTTAACTACTGGAGCGACGGAGGGTTTGCACTGTTGCATGTTATATCGTGTAAGAACACGATCTATGTAGGCCCTTTGGGACAATCCTAAGATCCCTTTGTGTCTATCTCGGTGAATTTCGATGCCAATGACGTAAGAAGCATCTCCAAGATCCTTCATGTCGAAGTTATGCGAGAGTAACCGCTTCGACTCATGCAACATGTCTAAACTATTACTTGCCAATAGAATATCATCTACATAAAGGACAAGAATAGTAAAGTTGCTCCCACTCATCTTGAGGTAGGTGCATTGATCCACTTGATTCTTCATAAAACCTTGTTTCTTCATGACTTCATCAAACTTGAGGTACCATTGACGTGATGCTTGTTTTAACCCGTAAATGGATTTCTTCAACTTACAGACTAGATGCTCCTCACCTTCAGGTTTAAAGCCTTCAGGCTGCTTCATGTAAACATCTTCGTCCAAATCTCCGTTAAGGAAAGCGGTTTTAACGTCCATCTGATGCAGCTCCAAATCGAAATGAGCTACTAGGGCCATGACGATCCTTAATGAATCTTTACGAGAGACAGGTGAAAACGTCTCTTGATAATCAATTCCCTCTTTCTGAGTGTAGCCCTTTGCAACCAATCTCGCTTTGTAGCGTTCAACGTTCCCATTCGGATCCAGTTTTGTTTTGAATACCCATTTACATCCTACGGGTTTGGCTCCGTTGGGTAATTCTACCATATCCCAAATGTCATTTTTCTTCATGGATTCAAGCTCATCAATCATCGCTTTATTCCATTCAGAAGACTGATCGCTGCTAATGGCTTCATTGTAAGAGATAGGATCATTGAGCTTTCCAGGATCCATTTCAGTCAGGTAGGTAACATAATCATCCCAATTAGTAGGCCTTCTTTGCCTAGATGATCTCCTGAGTGGATTATCGGGTTCAGCGTTGTCTTGGTTTTGAGCGTTTGATGTGCCTTCGTCATGAGGTATAATAGGTTCTGATTGTAGAGGTGAATTTGCAGTTGGTGCAGTAGCTTTAGGTACAGTAGTTGCATTGGGTACAAGAGGAGTAATCGGAGTAATGGTAAGCGACGAGTCTCTCCCCCCTGCGTCTTGTACTTCTTGCAATTCTTCGTAAGGGTTGGTACTGCTCCCACTGACCTTGAAATCCTCCAGGAACGCGGCACACTTGGTTTCAACAATACGGGTGACATGGGAAGGACAATAGAAACGATAACCCTTAGAGTTCTCAGGATACCCGATAAAGAAACAGGTAAATGTTTTAGGGTCAAGTTTCCTTAGGAAAGGATTGTAAAGTTTTGCTTCAGCAATGCAGCCCCATACTTTCATATATTTAAGACTCGGTTTCCTTCCTGTCCAAAGTTCATAAGGAGTTTTAGGGACAGACTTAGAAGGAACTCTGTTGAGTATATGAACAGCTGCTTTTAACGCTTCAGTCCAGAGGAATAATGGTAAATTAGTGTTGGCTAACATACTGCGCACCATGTTCATAAGGGTACGGTTTCTTATTTCAGCTACACCGTTCTGCTGAGGTGTACCAGGCATGGTGTATTGGTTTACAATCCCCTGGCCCTTACAAAACTCATAAAATGGACCAGGAGCTTGACCCACATCAGTATGTCTTCCATAATATTCACCGCCTCTATCTGATCTCACAACTTTAATCTGACGATCTAATTTCTTTTCAACTTCAGCCTTATAATCTTTAAAAGTTGTAAGAGATTCAGACTTCTCCTTAATAAGATACAAGTACATGTAACGAGAATAATCATCAATAAAAGTGATAAATGAAGTATGTCCTGTTATGCCAGCGATTTGGTAGGGACCACTAATGTCGGTGTGAATGAGTTCTAATAAATTAGAGCTCCTAGTAGCACCTTTCTTATTTGCTAATGTCATTTTACCTTTAATACATTTGACACATGTTCCAAAATCAGAGAAATCGAGAGGAGGTAAGACTTCATCCTTTACGAGACGATTTAATCGTTCTCTTGAGATGTGGCCTAAACGCTGATGCCACAACATGGATGAAGTTTCTAAGTCTCGTTTCTCTTCCATCTTTGTGAGTGATTCATTAATGTTATATGACAACAAAGATTTGGAAAAGTTATCTTCTAGTTCTAATCTATAGAGACCACCATCCAGAACACCAGTACCATAAAGAACAGAACCATAGAGGATAGAGAGTTTGCGATGACCATGGGAAACAATAAAACCGTCCATGTCTAACTTTGGTCCTGATACAAGGTTCCGAGTTACCTCAGGAACATATAAGGTATCATAAAGTTTAATACATAAACTAGTTTTCATAACTAATTGTAATGTTCCAATGGCCTTCACTTCTAATTCTCGATCATCCCCAACGTTAAGCGTTCTTTGGTTTCTTTCCAGCTTCCGGATTGTAAGGAATCCCTGAGTTGAATTGGTAACATGAACCATAGAACCAAAATCAAACCACCAAGAATTAGCAGGAACACGTAAATTATAGGACTCAAGTATCATAAAATAATCGTTACCTTTCTTAGCCAGCCACTCCTTAAAGTCAGGGCATTCCTTCTGCATGTGTCCTGTCTTTTTACAAAACTTGCAGCGGATACTGCCTAAGGAGTTCTTAGAGCTGGAAGTTGCACTTGTATTAGGATTAGGCCTTTGGACTTTTGAAGCATCCTTCCTCTGACAGCGTGTCCCCGCCCGGGGTTCGGGGCGGTAGCCCCGAAAAAAAATTTTAGTCACATTAAACACCCATGATTTCGGATGAATCATGTCTTGGATTCATCCGAAATGACTAATTTCGAATCCATTTCGGATAGTCCGAAATGCCTGATTTCGAATCTTTTCGGATGTGTCCAAAACGTGTAAGACGAATCATTTCGGATGCATTTCGGATGATTTCGAATGATGCTTAGTCCGAGATTGATCCGAAATGGTGATACTTATCCGAAATGATCCGTAATGGTGATGCTTAGTCCGAAATCAATAACTTATGATGAACCCTAAGTAAGAAAGTTCAAACATCCATTCGAAATTCATAGGTAATGATTTGAAATCATCCGTAATGATCAGAGATGATCCGTAATGATGTAGCTCCAGATCCGAAATCATCCGTAATGACCAGTGATGATCCATAATGATGAAACTTAGATCCGAAATCGTCCGTAATGATCAGTGATGATCCGTAATGATGAAACTCCACATCCGAAATGATCCGTAATGATGAAACTTTGATCCGTGATCATCCGAAATCATCCGTAATGAGGATTTCGGATGGCAAAACGTAATCTGATATGAGTTTTCGATTCTGTTTTCCAGATTTTCAGATATAAAATAGAACCGACTAATCAACATATGCTCTGATACCACATGTTGGGTTCGGTTCTGTTCAAACATGAAAGAAAACATGAAAACATACCTGTTACAGCATTCAATGCAGTAGAGAATCCAGTCAGAGAAGATGACATCGAGTTCGACATAATTGTCAGTGTGATCCGGTTCCTCCTTAGGGTGCTAACTGATGATGGGGACTAAGAAAACCGAAAAGGGGATCGGCTTAGGAGAGGAGGTCGATGGTGATGATGTTATGCTTATGGGTTTTTGTGTCTAAATTGTGTAACCCTTCAACCTCTACATAAGACTCCTTTATATAGGCACCCAGGAGGAAACCTAATTAGTTAATAAGGGTAATATGGTCCATCAACAATTACCAACTAATTATTTATTAGGTTATTATATATTTTGATCTATATTATGTAAATGATTATAATGGCTACTAGATTAAATATTAAACATAATATATTTAATCTTACAAAAATTTTCTAATTGCAGGTGTCGAATTACCATATTTACTATAATTAAGCTGTTTACTTATTTTATACCAATTGTTGATTGCTAAAACGTGTTAGGAAAAGTCTTTTTGTTTTTCGAAAACACATGTGTGAGGCATGTTGTGTAAAAAATAGTAGCAAATGTATATGTTTGAAATTTTGTTAATTTACATTCACACACAATCTTTGATTCCAGCAAGTTGAATTTGTAAACTTAGATTCACACCTGTCGGATTATGTGAAAAAAGATTCAACAAAGTATGAATTTCTGAACTTAGATTCATAAGTTAAATTTGTGAACTCTTGGATTTACTTAATTTTGACAAATTATAATAAATAATGCCTTTGATCTACGCTAACTACCCTCTTATGTATACTAATTTACACTCCATTTTATGCATTTATCTAATCCTAGCTTAAATGAAGAATCCATATTGCCGATATTTGACAATAACACATGTTTTATACGATCATTACGATGCATGTAATTTTGTTGAACTTTCAAAAGAAACACATTGGTAAAATTTGTGAAAAAGGAAATATCTGTTGGATCAGTTTTGTTTAAACATAATGGAAAACATGAAAACATACCTGTTACCGCAGACAGTGCAGTGGAGAATCCAGTCAGAGAAGAAGCCATAGAGTTCGACATCTTTGTCAAGGTGATCTGGTTCCTCCTTAGGGTGCAAACTGGTGATGGTGATGGTGATGATGAAACCAAATAAGGGAGTTCGGCTATGGAGAGGAGGTCGATATTGATGTTATGATTATTAGGTTATGTGTCTAGCCTTAGAACCTCTACATAAGTCTCTTTATATAAGCACCCAAGAGGAAACCTAATTAGTTAATAAGAGTAATATGGTCCATCAACAATTACCAACTAATTATTTAATAGGTTATTATATATTTTGATCTATATAATGTAAATGATTATAATGACTACTAGATTAAATATTAAAGCATAATATATTTAATCTTACATTCTCCCACTTAGCCGACTAATCATTTACTATAAGTATTAGATAAGCCTGATCAGGAGTTAACACTCATTCTAGCCTTAAACAAGAAGTATAGCAGAGAAATACAGCTGTTGAATCATTATGCGACTCAGGAACCCCATTAGTCATACTATAGCCTTAATTTAAAACCTAATCGTTATGATCAAAATACGCATAAGCCCTTTGTTTGATTTATAACTTTATTTGTCTATATGCCATTATACCGGTTGAACATATTCTAAGAGACATACAAAATCAAACTGAGGAAATTTCATTAATCATAAAACATAAGCTAGTACAATATGCTTAAATAAGGTCTTTACTAAATCCCATATTCCGAACATGTTCTTCGTAAACCTTAAGAGGGAGACCTTTAGTCATCAGATCCGCAAGCATATCTTTAGTACTAATATACTCGATACAAAGATTATTTTCCTCAACTCGTTCACGTACGAACAGATATTTTGTATCGAGATATAAACCAGCTCCAGTCGAACTGTTACTATTCGAGAAACTAACGGCAACTGAACTATCACAGTAAAGCTTCAATGGTCTAGAAATGGAATTAACGATTTTGAGTCCAATGATTAGATTTCTAAGCAACATTTGACAGGTTGCATTATAAACAGCAATGTACTCTGCCATCATTGTGGAAGTTGTGGTCAACTGTTGTTTATGACTCTTCCATGAGATAGGTCCGCCTACTAACATAAAGATATAGTCCGAAGTGGATTTCTTGTCATCTTTGCATTTCGAAAAGTCAAAATCAGAATAGCCTACCAGTTCTAAATGATCACTTCTTCTATAAGTCAGTTTATAGTATTTCGTCTCTTGCAGATATCGAAGTACCTTTTTAGCTGCTTTCCAGCGATCTAGGCCAGGATTAGTCTGATAACGGCCAAGCATTCCAGCAATATAAGCGATATCTGGGCGAGCACAGACTTGAGCATACATCATGCTCCCGACTACTGACGCGTAAGGTATCTGGCTCATTTGCTCCTTCTCAACCTCTGTTGTCGGACACTGGAATGAACCGAAAACATCTCCCTTAACTACTGGAGCGATGGAGGTTTTGCACTGTTGCATGTTATAACATGTAAGGACATGATCTATGTAAGCCTTTTGAGACAATCCTAAGATCCCTTTGTGTCTATCTCGGTGAATTTCGATGCCGATGACGTAAGAAACATCTCCGATATCCTTCATGTCGAAGTTATGCGAGAGTAACCGCTTCGACTCATGCAACATGTCTAAACTATTACTTGCCAATAGAATATTATCTACGTAAAGGACAAGTATAGTAAAGTTGCTCCCACTCATTTTGAGGTAGGTGCATTGATCCACTTGATTCTTCATAAAACCTTGTTTCTTCATGACTTCATCATACTTGAGGTACCATTAACGTGACGCTTGTTTTAACCGTAAATGGATTTCTTCAACTTATAGACTAGATGCTCCTGACCTTCAGGTTTAAAGCCTTGAGGTTGTTTCATGTAAACATCTTCGTCTAAGTCTCCGTTAAGGAAAGCGGTTTTAACGTCCATCTGATGCAACTCCAAATCAAAATGAGCTACTAGGGCCATGACGATATTTAATGAATCTTTACGAGAGACAGGTGAAAACGTCTCTTGATAATCAATTCCCTCTTTCTGAGTGTAGCCCTTTGCAACCAATCTCGCTTTGTAGCGTTCAACGTTCCCATTCGGATCCAGTTTTGTTTTGAACACCCATTTACATCCTACGGGTTTGACACCGTTGGGTAATTCTACCAAATCCCTGACGTTATTTTTCTTCATGGATTCAAGCTCATCAATCATCGCTTTGTTCCATTCAGAAGACTGATCACTGCTAATGGCTTCATTGTAAGAGATAAGATCATTGAGCTTTCCGGGATCCATTTCAGTCAGGTAGGTAACATAATCATCCCAATTAGTAGGCCTTCTTTGCCTAGATGACCTCCTGAGTTGATTATCGGGTTCAGCGTTGTCTTGGTTTTGAGCGTTTGATGTGCCTTCGTCATAAGGTATAATAGGTTCTGATTGTGGAGGTAAATTTGGAGTTGGAGTTGGTGCAGTAGCTTCAGGGACAGTAGTTGCATTGGGTACAAGAGGAGTAATCGGAGTAATGGTAAACGACGAGTCCCCCCCCCCCCCCCGCGTCTTGTACTTCTTGCAATTCTTCGTAAGGGTTGGTACTGCTCCCACTGACCTTGAAATCTTCTAGGAACGCAACACGCTTGGTTTCAACAATACGAGTGACATGGGAAGGACAATAGAAACGATAACCCTTTGAATTATCAGGATACCCGATAAAGAAACAGGTAACTGTTTTAGGGTCAAGTTTCCTTAGGAAATTATTGTAAAGTTTTGATTCAGCAATGCAGCCCCATACTTTCATATATTTAAGACTCGGTTTCCTTCCTATCCAAAGTTCATAAGTAGTTTTAGGGACAGACTTAGAAGTAACTCTGTTGAGTATATGAACAGCTGCTTTTAACGCTTCAGTCCAGAGGAATAATGGTAAATTAGTGTTGGCTAACATGCTGCGCACCATGTTCATAAGGGTACGGTTTCTTCTTTCAGCGACACCGTTCGGCTGAGGTGTACCAGGCATGGTGTATTGGTTCACAATCCCCTGGCCCTTACAAAACTCATAAAATGGACCAGGAGCTTGACCCATATCAGTATGTCTTCCATAATATTCACTGTTTCTAGCTGATCTCACAACTTTAATCTGACGATCTAATTGCTTTTCAACTTCAGCCTTATAATCTTTAAAAGTTGTAAGAGATTCAGACTTTTCCTTAATTAGATACAAGTACATGTAACGAGAATAATCATCAATGAAAGTGATAAATGAAGTATGTCCTGTTATGCCAGCGATTTGGTAGGGACCACTAATGTCAGTGTGAATGAGTTCTAATAAATTAGAGCTCCTAGTGGCACCTTTCTTATTCGCTAATGTCATTTTACCTTTAAGACATTTGACACATTTTCCAAAATCAGAGAAATCTAGAGGAGGTAAGACTTCATCCTTTACGAGCCGATTTAATCGTTCTCTTGAGATGTGGCCTAAACTTTGATGCCACAACATGGACGAAGTCTCTAAGTCTCGTTTCTCTTTCATCTTTGTGAGTGATTCATTAATGTTATATGACAACAAAGATTTGGAAAAAATATCATCTAGTTCTAATCTATAGAGACCACCATCCAGAATACCAGTACCATAAAGAACAGAATCATAGAGGATAGAGAGTTTGCGATGACCATGGGAAACAATAAAACCATCTATGTCTAACTTTGGTCCTGATACAAGGTTCCGAGTTACCTCCGGAACATATAAGGTATCATAAAGTTTAATACATAAACCAGTTTTCATAAATAATTGTAATGTTCCAATGGTTTCTTTCCAGCTTCTGGATTGTAAGGAATCCCTGAGTTGAATTGGTAACATGAACCATAGAACCAGAATCAAACCACCAAGAATTAGCAGGAACATTTAAATTATAGGACTCGAGTATCATAAAATAGTCGTTACCTTTCTTAGCCAACCACTCCTTAAAGTCAGGGCATTCCTTCTGCATATGTCATGCCTTTTTACAGAACTTGCAGTGGATTCTGCCTAAGGAGTTCTTAGAGCTGGAAGCTGCACTTGTATTAGGATTGGGCCTTTGGACTTTAGAAGCATCCTTCCTTTGATGTTTGTTCTTCCTTTGCTTATAGTTGGAGGTGGCGAAGTTAGCAACATCAGTAGTGCGATCCATCCTCATACGCTCTTCCTCCTGTACGCACATAGCGACCAACTCACTCATCGTCCATTTGTCCTTCTAAGTGTTGTAATTGATCTTGAATGCTTCAAAGGACGAAGGAAGCGAAGTAATGATGAAATGAACGAGAAAACCATCACTGATTTCCATTTCCAGCCCCTTCAGCTTATTGGCCATGTCATTCATCATCATGATGTGCTCGCGAATATCGCTTCTCCCATCATACTTAGTTGTCACCAACTTGAGAATAAGGGTACTAGCATGTGCTTTAGACGTCCCCTTGAATTGCGCCTCCACAGAAGCCAAGTAGGTTTTAGCATCTTCATAATCAGGAATGGCTCCTCTGATTGCATTGCTTATGGATTGCTTCATGAACATGAGAGACATGCGGTTACACCTAGTCCATTTTTCATGAGTTAACTGCTCAGCAGCAGTACTTTGAGGAGTAAGGTCTGCTGGCTTATTCTCTCTTAGAGCATAGTCAAAGTCCAGCAATCCAAGTGTAGGCATGAGAACATCCTTCCATGCAGCAAAGTTATCACCAGCCAAAGGTGGAATCCCGCAATTGGGCGCTGATAGTGGAAATAAGATGAGCAAGTTATGATACTAGGGAAGAAGTCCTAATGTGATCTAAGGGAATGTTAAACTAAGGCAGGTATAAATAATGACCATTTTACATTATGAAGCTATGATATTGTCTATTACTAACATCAAAATAATAGACTTAGTTAAAATTCTACTTAAACGAAGACAAATCAGCTTTGGCCAGAAGTGTAATCATTTAAGCATATGTGCAAAATGATTGTAACAAATCAGCTTTGGCCAGAAATGAGACAATCACTTTAGTTATGCACTTGTTAAGTATGCTATACATGAAAGAATTAAATCAGCTTTGGCCAGATATTAAGACATTCATGTTAGTAATGCATACTTAACATAGCTTTCGTAATACTTGAACGATAAGTAGATGTATCAAATCAGCTTTGGCCAGAAATGATACATCAAAAGCTCATTCAAGTTAAGTCATTTTGGTTTAGTAAAACATTATCTGATTCTGATTAATTAACTAAGTATTTACAAAACCCAATTATTTAATAGCAAACCACCTGTTAGCGGGAATCGAACTCCGCGGTGAGTTCGCTGGGGGTTGCAGGGGGACAGCGTGCCCCCACACGGGGTTCGGGGCGGAGGCCCGAGCTATATTTTAGTTCACATTAAACAACCTAAAATAATGAGGTTTCGAGTGAGATCTTGACTCAGTTATGAGATCTCGAGTGAGATCTTGAGTCAAGTCTCGACTCATCTTGCAACATTATGAGGTCTCGACTCATTATGGTCTCGAGTCGCAACCTCAGTGTCTCGAGTCGTAATCATGGTCTCGACTACTGTGTTTTATAAGATCTCGACTCCTTGATGAGGTCTCGAGTCGCAACCACGGTCTCGAGTTGTGAAGATTGAAGCCCTTTGTCGAAACCTCCGTGGTCTCGAGTCGAAACCTTATGGTCTCGAGTCGAAATCCTTGTCTCGAGTTTTAAAGATTTGAGAACACTTATGATTTCGAGTCATGACCTTGTGGTCTCGAGTTGAGATCTTGGTCTCGGGTCGTTAAAAGTGATCTCGAAACTCCTGTTAACAGCTGTTGTTGTGAAAGCATAACTGAAAATTTGAATTCTTAGGGATTTTGAGATATGGTTTCCTGTTTTATTGATGATCTAATTTTATCAAATATTTCGAAAATTTTATCTATTTACCTAATAACAGTTTTTGAAAATATTTAGAGGACAAAATCAGATCAAAACAGGAAAAACACTCAATAATCCGAATCATATTCCAAAACATAAGGAATTTTTCGAATTTTCCTAAGAACACATGATGAACCCTAAAAAATAAAACATAATTCTGGAACCCGAAACCTAAAACTTTTTAATGTTTCTAAACAGATTTCGGTCATAAAACATAACCCATTTGATTTCGAGTGAACATATAATTAATCCTTTTCCGAAAACAGTGATCTCGACATATATGACTCGAAAACCATCCGTGAATTTTATTGAGTTTTCTAAACTTCTGTTTTCCAGATTCCAATCCCAGAATAATGGATACGAAAACAGAACCGACTAATCAACATATGCTCTGATACCACATGTTAGATCAGTTCTGTTCAAACATAATGGAAAACATGAAAACATACATGTTACCACAGATAGTGCAGTGGAGAATCCAACCAAAGAAGAAGCCATAGAGTTCGACATCTTTGTCAAGGTGATCTGGTTCCTCCTTAGGGTGCAAACTGATGATGGTGATGATGAAACCGAATAAGGGAGTTCGGCTATGGAGAGGAGGTCGATATTGATGTTATGATTATTAGGTTATGTGTCTAACCTTAGAACCTCTACATAAGTCTCCTTATATAAGCACCCAAGAGGAAACCTAATTAGTTAATAAGGATAATATGGTCCATCAACAATTAACAACTAATTATTTAATAGGTTATTATATATTTTGATCTATATAATGTAAATGATTATAATGGCTACTAGATTAAATATTAAAACATAATATATTTAATCTTACAATATCTTAATATATTTTTAAGGCTATTCAACGCTTTCACTACAGTGGAGCCATCGTAGGCCAAGGGTGGAAGCATAGCATATATGGCGACTTTGTGGTGTTGTGTTGGTTTTTATGTTGTTCTACGACACATGTATTATGTTTTTTGCTATTTTTGGGAACCATAGCTTTACAATGAGGGGTCATAGGTCTATTGTGGTCTCCAAGTTGGCTTTTTTTTAAACCTTCTTCAAATGTTTGTTGAGGTTTGATTGAAAACCCTCTATGTTTTCATTTAACTCTAACTAATACATAAGCGGTTTATACTTTGTGGAAGTCAAATTAAAGATATAGAGAGTGATCAAGCTCACCTATAGATTATTGTATCTCGAACTACTTAGATCACATGCTTCTAGACTTACACTCTAGTCTTTGGTTTTTCTTGTTATGTTTATAGTCGGTGAAATAAATTATATAAAGGAAAGTGTTTTTATTACTTCCCAATGCTTTTTTTTTTTGAAAAATAATCAAATAAAAACATGATTTAATAAGGTAAAATTTTAAAATGAACAAATAAAAGGGTAAAAAAATGTGAGTTTTCTTTTGAACGACGAAATATTGTTAAAAAAGCCAAACATCTAGCAAGTAACTAGAGGAGGCAAAAGAAAAACAAAATTACATAATGGGGTTTCTAATCCACTTGATCCAACTAGAAGCACATTTTTTATTCCCGACCGAGTACCAAAAATAAAAAGAAAATGAAGAAGCTCTTTAAATAAAAAAGTGGACCGATTATGATCACCATTGAAAAGCCGCTGGTTTCGATATTGCCAAATAACCCACCAAATGACAAACACAATTATCCTAGATTTGATTTTCTTATCGGCTCGAGGGGGGAGGCGAAAACCCAATCCATAGTACTCAGAGGGGACCGATTGGATGGCCAGTCTAGATCCAACGATGATGCAATAACTTCCAAAATTGGTTAGATATAGAACATGAACCAAACAAGTGATGATCAAGTCTCTGGAGAGTCCTTGCAAAGGGGGCATAGGATATCTAGAATGTCCAACCATTTGGCATCAAGATTGACCCTAGTTGGAAGACAGTTTAGAAGTATTCTCCAAACACGTATATTGACCTTTCTTAGGAGATATTTATACCAAGTGGTTTTCATCGGACCATTAGGGAGGGTGTTATCTTTAATAATCTTTCGTGTATCCTTCACAGAGAATTCGCAAGATCCATTTAGGTTACCAATCCACTTATCCGGACAACTTGAAAGAGAGAGAGAATTGAGTCAAAACGTTTTGTAGGTCCATGAATTGATATCTTCAACCCCACTTCGAATTTGTCTTCTCCAATTCCAAGAGTTATTGACCCTAGAAGCCATCGAACAATTTTTATCAACTTCCAAGCAATAAAGACGAGGGAAACGATACCTGAGAGGACAATCACCAACGCATAACTCTTCCCAAAAAAAAAACATAGACATGCCATCACCAATAAACTTCGAAATGATGGAGAACGGAACAATGTTGGAGGAGTGTAGATCCTGAAAAGGCTTACACAACCTAGCCCAATTCGAAGTGCCTTTACTAATACGAATCATCGATTACATATTTAACTTTGAACCATATAGAACATGAACAAGACGAACCGAAAGGGAATTTGGTTCTTTATAGAATCTCCACCTCCATTTGTAAATTAAAGCTTTATTGAAGCCTTCAAGAGAACCAGTTCTTAACCCACCTTTATCTATAGAGGACATAACTTGTTTCCAAGATACCCATACCAAGCGCTTTTCTTCCTGTTGAACACCCCCCCCCCCAAAAAAAAACTTTGATCTCAATGATTTTAATTCATTTAAAACTGACGTAGGAGCCGAAAATAGTAAAAATAATAGATACTCAAAGAAACAAGCAACGAGTTAACAAGGAGTGACCGAGCATTAGAAACCAAGTATTGTATAAGGATACACTTATACTATACACACAATGGGTAGAGAACCCATCGCGTATAGTATAGCTTAGATAAGTGTTAGGATCGGAGGCTCTCAGATTGTGTTTGTTTGTATAATTTAATCAAATCAGTAAAGATGAACAGAGTTTAAGTGCAGCGGAAATGAACAACAGACTTTGTAAACACAATCATAAAGAGAAATAGATTTGATAAACACATGAATTGCATCAGTCGAAAGATTACAAAGTAAATCAAAATATTACAAAGCATGCTTACAAACAAAAACTCCCCCTCAGCCTGATGCTCTAAGGTTGATTGCACACAAGATGAAAGCATTGGACTAGAGGAGAAGAACTCGCTCAGTCAATCAAATGTAACAGTACAGAGTACTGCTCCATTTATAGGCAAACCAAAACCACTAAGGCATCTCAGCTGACGTCACCATGAAAGCGACGTCTAACAGCCTAACAACCTGTAACAATTGTTCCTATACGAACACTGCTAATCTTAACCACTGATTCTACATAAGACAAGTAATACACTAAACTACTGCTATCTTCTTCTATCAGTGCTTTCCTCAAAGTTGACCAGTCCTTGAGTGGGCAGTGATTTGTCATCAGTAGATTGAACCAGCAGTGTTTACTTCTTCAGGACAATATCAGCAGTTTAAAGGGTAGCAGCAGTTGTATACGGACAGTCGATAGAGAACCATCAGTTGTTATAATCACTTTCAAGGGGAGAGCCTAATGTAAACAGCTGCTTATTGTGAATCCACTGTTGTGATCCAGTTTTGGCTTTAATTATCTGTTCCTCTGGTAGGGTTCAATCCCAACAATCTCCCCCTGGAACAGATAATGCCAAAACCCTTCATTATTCTGGATCTTTATTTTCTCAACAGAAGTTCCTTAGCTTGTCTTTTAAATTCTGCTTCAAAGTCCTTGGAACTTGAGTCCTCCTCATCCCTGCACAGTGTAAGTTCAATGAGATCTTGTAAATCTTCAACACCAAGGCTTAGTGCTTGTTTCCTTGATATGTACTTCACTTCTCCATTGGATCTGAACAGGGTCAATACATGGGTCTTTTGATCAGACATCCACTTTAGTAGTTTTGAACCCAATGGGTTTCTTGGGAGAGGTTTATTTACAGATGAGTTTGGAGATTTTGGCCTTGTGAAGATTTGTAAAGCAGTATTCTGAGCTTTTGCTAGTTCAGAATTTTCAGACATTTGTTTGAAAGCCTTTTCTATGACTTCATTTGCTGCAGCTATGTCTTCTGCAACTTCTTTGTCAATCTGCTCTTGTTTCTTTTCTTGATCTAGCTCAATGTCTGAGATTTCTGCTGATGTGTTTGGTGATGATGATTTGTTCAGAACCTTTTTGGCAAGGTCTTGATGCTTTGCTGATCTGTCTTCATTCAAAGCCATTTTATTGATGAGTTCTTTAAAGTACTCAGCTTCTTTTTCTTTTTCTTCTTCATAAGTCAACAGCTTCTCTTTTTCTTGGTTTTTCATAATGATTGAGGTATCTGCTGACGTGATCAGTGGTTCAGAGGTTTTGATCTGCTGCTCTGGCTTTTTGTAGTCAGGCTTCTTTGGAGTGTCAGAAACAATTATCCTCCTTTTCTTATGCCTTTCATAAGCCTCATCTGTATACTGGTTCGTCCATTTTGCTATGGCTTTAGCAGTGTCCACCTTTGCATCCACCAACTCCTGCTTCTTTCTTTTGTACTCAGATGTAAGATCAGCAATGAGCTTTTTGTATTTGCTCCAGTTTGGAGCTGTCCTCTTTTTGCTTGAATCATTTTTTATTCTTTCAATTTTGTTTGCCTCATGCTTTAATGCAACTATTGGCCATTCTTCGAATTATTTTTCTTCAGCTGGATAAATTTTTTCTTTCATGATGTATGCAAGATATTCTTTTCTCATTTCTTTTCGTAGATCTGCTTTGGGTGGTAAATTTGACATTTATTTGCTCAGATCTCTTGCATAATATTCCATCTGTTTGACTTTAGTGAGCAAGAATTCCATTTTTTCTGAAATGGCTTCGTCACCTTGGTCTTTGCATTCAAGTTTAGCTCTTATCTTAGCTTGCCTTGCTTTGAGTGATACGTGGTCGAAAACCGGTGTCTGTTTATGTCTAAGTTCATGTTTTTAGTTAATTTTTAAACTTGAATAGCCTACTTGTAAAAGGATTTGTGTTTTGCAGGTCTTGTGAAGTTTAAGGAGCTATTTGGGAGCTAAACGGACCACCGGAGCGAAAAACAAGCCATCGGGAAGTGAAACGGGTCAACTGGGAGCAAGGAGCGCGAAAAACAGAGGATTTGGTTTCTGGGCACCGTCGCCGACGCCCATATGGGTTGTCGCCGACGGTCGGTGTAAATGTCCGTCACCACAACATTCCGTAGACAGTGAAATAGCCCGTCGGCTGTTTTTAAAAATTCATCAACCGTCGCCGACGGGGCTTCAAGCCGTCGGCGACGGCTCCCCTATGTTGACTTCGCGCAAATGTTGTTTCTTGGGTGGGGAACGATCTAAAAACATGATGGTCATCAATCATTCGGGAGTTACACATTATTCTGAAGTTTGAAACCATTCTTTGAGCCTTTTACCTATCATCTATCACCTACCATTCCACCATCCATCCTCTCATCAACCCGAATCAAGAACAAAGCACCATCATCTTCTTGATTCGAAACCCTAGCTCCATCAATTCACCAATTCACCAACTCACTTATCCATTCACCATCATCACTCATCCAAAACCCTATCCTCCATCCATCCATTTTCAAGCTTCACGATGATCCAATTCACGCTTCCAACATCCGGTGATCAAGTTTCGTCGATCATGCTCGGCTAATTCCTTGGAGGTTTCACCCCGGTGTAGACTTTTGTAAGATCTAGGGTTTATTATGTTTTGTTAATTGTTTTGAGACAACTTGAATTGCATTTGAATCTTAGACAATTGTCCTACGTTGGTATTGAATTTGCAAACTGTTGAGTGAATGATTAAATTTGACTTTGTGAAATGAATACACGTATTTATGCCTTGTCTTTTGGTAGGATTTGCTAGTCCAAAGTAACGAAGTGTATCATGGTCCGTTGTTTACGACGTTGATAGCGATTGACGCCTAAGCTTTGTGATTGCGACCCGTTAATGAACTATTTCAAGTAAAACTAATTAAAGTACACAGTAACCCTAAGTCTTGCAATTGTTGAAACCGGGTGTGAACCTTGTTTTCTCATTATTGTTCAAACAATCATTTTCAATTCGTGCATTTAGTAATCTCTAGTATTTAATCTAATTAAGCATTTTAGTAATTCTATTTCACATCTTCCAATCAAACAAAAACACAAAAATATATCTTAGCAATCTTCATAATTGTGACAACTTCATAATTCAATCAAATCCGTACACAAACCACATACTCTTCGTGGTTCGACCCCTCACTACCACTAGATATTTGTTAAGGGTAATTAGGGTATATAAATATTATCTTTGACCGGAGCGCGACACTCCGATCAAATTTTGGCACCGTTGCCGGGGAGTGCGTGCGCTTTGTGTTTAGATATTGTTTGAATTTGCGTTATTAACTGTTTAAATTGTTTAGCTTTCTTTTTGCACTTTGTCTTTTTCCTTGTTACGCGGGTGTGTTACTTGTGCAGGTTACAGGTAGTGCATGCATACGCGGAACTCCGGGAGGACTTCACCTTTAGTCTACGAACCGGAAATCGAAAGGGTAGCAAGAAGAAATCTAGCAAGCCGGTTAGAAGCAACACTTGCTTCTAATCAAACCACCAACACACCACAACATACACCATCCATTGAAACCAATTCAACGGCGAACCAAAACTCTAACCAAAACTTCAACCAAAACCCAAACCAATTCCAATACTGAAGCAATTTCAATCCAGCTCCAAATATGCAACCTATACCTCAAGAGCGACCGGGTGGTAATAACAACAATACCGGACCACCCACACCACCTTTCCAAAACCAAAATCCCAACCACAATCAAAGAACACCCCAACAACAAAACCTTCATCCACAAACCTCTTTACCCATCAACCCAGATGACCGGAATGTCAATTCCGACCGTCAGGGAAATCGTGATCGCGGTAATCCCGCAAATGAAGACCCATTCTTCAACATCGATGACTTGAGGAATGCAATCCCCGATGATGAACCGTATAGTGTTCCCGGTTATCAATCGCCGGAACATGTGAGTGTTCATACGGAAAATTCGGATGACGGGGGATACTATGATGATGGGGCTAACGATGATGAAGATTGGGGCTACGTGAACAGGGGAAACGTCTACAACGCTAGAAGGTATGATGGTGAGGAATTTGGCTACCAAAATGCCAATTACGTTGGGGATGACGAATACGGTTACGGAGGTGGAAGAAATGATGGTTATGGGAACAACCGTCAACCACGAAACAATGACCAACGGAACCGGAATGATGGGTTTTATAACAACAACAACAATGCAAACCCTAACCGGATTTCTCGTTTCGTGGGAGGTGGTAACCTAAGGGATAATAGAAGAGAGGATCGAAGAGATGATCGAAGAGGTGAAAGACGGGATAATAGAAGACCAGTTGATCAAGAAGTTAACGGTCCACATAGTCGTCAACGACCTCAACGGGGAGTGAATGATCGTTTTAGGCCGGTTGTCACCGAGAACGAATCACCAATCATTTGTGAGAGGAGGATGTTTGATTGTAAACCACATTACATCAACATACTTCCTCATTTTAATGGAAGATCTAACGACGAACCTTACACACATTTGACAGAGTTTTCGTCCATTTGCAGCACTATCGGGGGGTATAACTTTGCACTAGATGAGGTTAAACTTCGTTTGTTCCAATTCTCATTGAAAGACAAAGCGAAGCAATGGTTCCTTACACTCCCAGCCAATAGCATCCGCACATGGGGAGAAATGCAACAAGCTTTTCTAGATGAATACTATTCAATGGCGAAGACCGATGATGCTCGTGATGAAATTAGGTCTTTCCGCCAATTATCGGGCGAACCGTTGCATGAAGCCTTTACAAGATTTAAAGAAATGATGCGAAGATGCCCACGTCATCAAATCGAGAAGTGGGAGTTGGTTAAGTGCTTTGTACGGGGTTTAGATGACAACACATGGAACCGACTTGAATCAACGAGCAATGGGACCCTTCTAAGCAACCATGAAGATGATGATTGGGAATTCTTGGAACGGATGAGTAAACGTTCAAAAGAGAAAGAATCGGCCGATCGAGCTAAGAAGCATCCCATTTCACGGTCACTTCCCGATCTTGACTCTAAAGATCGGATTTCCACTTTAGAGCGGGAAATGGCTCGAATGAAGAAAAAGGAAGTAAATGCGGTTCAATTCGAGGTATGTGAAGATTGTGGTGATATTGGACATAGAGCGGAACAATGTCCAACGGGGTCGAGAGACTACACCGAGGAAGTCAACCAAGTGTATGGGGACCGAAAGCAATATGACATGAACTCCAACACTTACCATCCGGGCTTGAGAAATCACCCTAATTTCCGGTATGGTAATGCTTCGAATCAAATTAACCCGAATTTTCAATCGGGTAACCAAGGAGGTCAAGGTGGGTCTTCGTACAATAATCGTCAAGGGGGTAACCAAGGGGGTTACCAAAGGAATTACAACCAAGGTGATAACCAATGGTATCAAAACCGTGAAGGCAACTATCAGCGGGGTTACAACCAAGGTGGTAATGGGGGTGGTGCGTCTAACTCTCAAGGTGATGATTCGATTAGCTCGAAACTAGACGCTATTATGAGCACTATCACCAACTCGCATCAAGAACTTAGAACTGAAATGCCGAATTCAAACCAAGAAATAAAAATTGAAATGCGGAAAGAGTTTGAGGTGAGAGACAAATCTCAAAAGGCATTAGAGAAGCAAGTGGGGCAACTTGCTCAAGAGATGGCTCAATTTCGGGGAAGTGGAGGAGGACTTCCAAGTGACACCACAGTGAACCCTAAGCATCAAGGGTCGAACTCAAGGAACACACGTGAGGTACCAATAAATAAAATTTCTTTACGTAGTGGTCGAGTCATAGATAGTGGTGTCGAGGCACCACCACCCGAGTTTGTTGAAGGGGTGGTGGAAGATGCGAGTGATGATGAAGGTAAAAATGGTCAAACGGGTCCAAAGAAAAATGATGTTAAAATTAATAATACTACACCCGTTGTGACCATTCCCGTCCCAAAAGCTAAGGAAAAGGGTGTGGAGGTTAATACCGCCCCTTATCCCGAAGCCTTGTTGGGACCATCTAAGAAAGTGGTAAACAAACGAGGCCCACAACAAGAAGAGATGTGGGAAATCTTTAAACAAGTCAAAATCAATTTACCACTCTTAGATGCAATTAAGCAAGTACCTTCATATGCTAAATACTTGAAAGATTTATGCACACAAAAGCGAACTCACAAGTTTCCTAAGAAACTTGATTTAACCGAAAATGTGAGTTCGATTCTATCGGGTGCACTTCCACCAAAACTCCAAGATCCGGGGGCGCCCATTATTTCAATACAAGTTGGGGAATTCAAAATGACACGGGCACTTTTGGATCTTGGGGCAAGTGTGAGTATCTTGCCGGGTAGTTTATATGACCAATATGATTTTGGTCCACTTCAAGTGTCGAACACCACCGTGGTGTTAGCCGACTTGACTCCTAAACTACCCCGTGGGATAGTCACGGATGTAATAGTCAAGGTCGAGGACTTTTACTATCCGGTGGACTTTCTTGTGTTAGATTATGTTTCTTTGGACCGAACTAAGCAACCAATGGTGATCCTTGGTCGACCATTTTTGGCAACATCGAATGCCCAAATTAATTGCAAATCGGGCACGGTCGACATGACTTTTGGTAACCGTCGGTTGCGGTTAAATGTCTTTTCAAGATTAACGGATCCTTTAGTTGGCGACGAATGCTACATGGCAGACATCGTTGACGAGTGTATACCTCTATGTGACACTAGTGTCGAAGAGGAAAACACAATAGAGGAATGTTTCATGTTTGACAGGTTGCAAGGAGAAACAAATCGGAGTATGGATGAAGAGATGAAAGAATTGGAGGTTATGGCGGCAAAAGAAGGAAGGCCCACTTGGACACATCAAGTGGAAAGTCTTCTGGAAAGCATCGACACGAAGTTGAAGCCGTCATTGGAATAACCTCCGGTGCTAGAGTTGAAAGTGCTACCCAAGCATCTTAAGTATGCTTATGTGGGTGAAGGTAGCACGCTCCCGGTAATTATTGCATCTAACTTGACCGGGGAGCAAGAAGAGAAGTTAATGAGAATTTTGGTCACTCATAGAGCTGCTATCGGGTGGACCATTGCGGATTTGAAGGGAATTAGTCCCTCGGTAGTGATGCACAAGATCATCACTGAAGATGGCATGAATCCTTCTCGTGACACGCAAAGGAGATTAAATCCAAACATGAGAGAAGTTGTCAAGAAGGAGGTATTGAAGTGGCTAGATGCGGGTATTATATACCCTATCTCGGATAGCCAATGGGTGAGCCCGACACAAACAGTTCCGAAGAAGGCGGGTATTCAAGTCGTCACAAATGACGCAGGTGAAGAGGTCGCCACTTGGCCGGTAACCGGGTGGCGTATTTGTATTGACTATAGGAAGTTAAATGATGCAACTTCCAATGATCATTTCCCTTTACCATTTATTGACCAAATTGTTGAGAAATTGGCCGGACAAAAATTTTATTGTTTTCTGGAGGGTTATTCCGGATACAATCAAATTGCTATACATCCGGAAGATCAAGCGAAGACTACTTTTACTTGTCCATACGGTACTTTTGCATTTAGGCGAATGCCCTTTGGACTTTGTAATGCCCCCGCCACCTTTCAAAGGTGTATGACGAGTATCTTTTTAGATATGGTGGGGGAGTCTTTGGAAATATTCATGGATGATTTCTCAATATTTGGACCGTCATTTGATACATGCCTTGACCAACTCGAAAAAGTTTTGCAAAGATGTGTTGAGAAAAATCTGGTTTTGAGTTGGGAAAAGAGCCATTTTATGGTTCAAGAAGGGATTGTGTTGGGGCATGTCGTCTCGAGTCATGGGATTGAGGTGGATAGAGCAAAGGTGCAAGTCATATCCACTTTGCCTTATCCTACAAGTGTTAAGGGTGTTCGGTCGTTTTTGGGACATGCGGGGTTTTATAGGAGGTTCATAAAAAGTTTTAGTGATATAACAAAACCCCTATGCAATTTGTTGTTAAAAGATAAAACATTTGATTTTGATAAAAATTGCCAAAACGCCTTTAACATTTTGAAGAAAAAATTGGTGGAGGCCCAAATCTTGCAATCACCGAATTGGTCTTTACCATTCGAAATTATGTGTGATGCAAGTGATTATGCGGTGGGGGCCGTATTGGGTCAAAGGGTAGACAAGAAACCGGTTGCCATTTACTACGCAAGTAAGAATCTCTCGGATGCACAATTAAGTTATACAACTACTGAGAAAGAGCTACTTGCGGTGGTATATGCATTGGACAAATTTCGTGCTTACATATGGGGTACTAAGGTCATTGTTTATTCTGACCATTCTGCAGTTAGGTATCTCATGGACAAGAAGGATGCAGAGCCGAGGTTAATCCGATGGGTGCTCTTGCTACAAGAGTTTGACTTGGAGATTAGAGACAAGAAAGGGAGTGAGAATGTGGTTGCAGACCACTTGTCTCGATTGGTTGTAGAGGAGGATTCTTCACGTGAAGAAATTAATGAGAATTTCCCAGATGAGCAAATTTTAAAAGTTGGAATATTACTATGGTATGCTAATATAGTTAATTATTTGGTTACAGGTGATTTACCGGCTCATTGGGATAGAAGGAAGAGGTTGCACTTCCTATCTCAAATCAAATACTACACGTTAGAAGAACCGGACTTATTCAAGTTTTGTCCGGATCAAGTCGTTCGAAGATGCATACCCGACGAGGAGATTCCTAGCGTCTTGATGCACTTGCATTCATTTGCTTGTGGGGGCCATTTCAGTGGTCAAAAAAACCGGGCACAAAGTGCTCAATAGCTGATGTGTTAAAAATGCAACATATAAATTTCATCAAATGAGGCATAAAACTAACCCTTTTTTAGTACTAATGTTGGAAAAAGTGTGCTTTTGTCTTCCTTTTGTATTTTCAGGATTAAATGAGCTCAAATTAACAAAAGAAGCAAAAAGACATCAAAATCTAACATAAATACAAGAAAAGGAACAAGACGTGGCATGCCCGACCCCACGACAGCATCTTCCCAAGCAAAACAAGAGATCAGAAGCCTGAACACGCCCCGTGCTCAGCCAGCACGGGGGCGTGCCCAAGTGTCAGCAGAAAAGAAAAAGTGGTAGAAGCTTCTATTGCCCACCACGGGGCCGTGCTCAGCGGACACGGGGCCGTGGTCAACTATAAGATTCGCACAATCCAGCAAATCTGCATAGTACAAAGATTCTTCTGCACCACGGGGTCGTGCTCAGCGGACACGGGGGCGTGGTCAACTAAAAAGACAAAACAACATTAAATGAAGAAAGAGAAGGATGTGGACACGGGGCCGTGCCCGAGCTTCTGTTCAGCCTATAAATAGAAGTGCTTGGCTCAAGCTCAAACCATCCCTTGGCACACCACCTCTCTCAAACTTCAACCACCACCATAACACCATCATCCACCACCATCATCCATTGTCCATCGTAGAGTGTGTGAGTCGTCTCGGGATCCAAGATTGATCGTAAGAGTTCTTGACAATCAAGGCCATGTTTGCCTAAGTCTCTTACATCACTTGGTGAAGACAAAGTGTCTAGTGTAATACTTTTTATTTCTAATCTTTTGCACTTTTTACTTGGTTTTGTATTAATGACTTTAATAACTAGTTGCTTATGTTGAAGGTGATCTTTCCTTATCGTTTGTCCGTGGTGTCTTGGCATTATTTTACTGTCTATATAAAATAAAAGATTTTCACCATTCATATCTCACGGTCTATATAGAGGTATGTTGGCTACCTGGTCGGGGGTTAAGGGAACGGTTTGGTAAAGGTCTTGCCATTGTTCAGCGTTTAGAGGTCCTGCAATGGACCTGGGTCAAATTTAGTAGGACCTCCTTCAATACTTAACGGTATTGGATGGCGGGGGTCCAAACTCTTTGATCCCCTCATAAGTTAACTACTATTAATACTATAACCCGGCTATTTAGGACTGTATCCCTGCTGACTCAGACTAGTTAGTCGAGGGTAACGTCACCTCCAAAAGAGGGGCCTACCATAATTTGCATTAATAACTTAATTAATTATCTTCCAATAATCCATCCTTTTAGGATTGTATCCTTGCTGACTCAAACTACTGGGGTGAGGGTAACGTCACCTTCAAAAGAGGGGCCTACTACAATAACTAAGATAATCTCTTAAATTTGTGCAAAAGTGCGGAAATAATCAAAGGTTACACTAGATACGAGTCGGAACCAAGTGATTCATCTTGTCTATCTGTTTTTCTTTTTATTTTATTTTTCAGCATTTAGTTAGTTTTTATTTTTCTTAGTTAAAAACATTTTTCTAAACTTTTTATTTTGATTAGACGTTGAGGATAAACCGGTACTAAAAGCTCTTGTGTCCTTGGACGACCTCGGTATCTTGCCAACACTATACTACGCTCACGATGGGTGCACTTGCCCATATGTGTGTTTAGTGTTAGTAAAATATCGTGTTTTATAAATTTAAAACTTGGCTAAAAATAAGTGTTAAAGGGGCTTAAAATATACACCTAATATATATAACACTTCACACGCATCAATAGCGGTCTTTATTGGCCGACTATTTTCAAAGATGCTTTTACATTTGCTAAAAATTGTGTTGAATGTCAAAAGTTAGGGGGTATTTCAAAAAGGGATGAAATGCCCATGCAACCGATCATCATTGTAGATATTTTTGATGTGTGGGGGATCGATTTCATGGGCCCATTCCCTAATTCGCATGGCAACTTATACATCTTGGTGGCGGTCGATTATGTATCCAAGTGGGTCGAAGCGATTGCCACCAAGAAAAATGACCATGCTGTTTTTTGCAATTTTGTACAAACAAATATAATTTCTAGATTTGGGATTCCTCGAGTGATGGGGGATCTCACTTCAAGAATTTTAATTTTGGCAAACTCTTGAAACGGTATGGTGTTGACCATCGAATTGCTACCCCCTACCACCCAAAAACAAGCGGTCAAGTGGAGGTTTCCAATAGGCAAATAAAAGAAATTTTGCAAAAGACCGTTCGACCCGACCGAAAGGATTGGTCGACGAAGTTGAATGATGCTTTATGGGCTTATAGAACGGCTCATAAAACACCTATTGGAACTACACCTTATCGCTTAGTTTATGGGTGAAATTGTCATTTACCGGTTGAACTCGTGCATCGTGCTTGGTAGGCTATTAAAGAGGTTAACATGAAATATGACGATGCAGGAAAAGAGCGAAAGTTAAAGCTTTGTGAGTTGGAGGAGCTTAGGGAAGAAGCGTATGAGTGCGCCTCAAAATACAAGGATGATATGAAGAGGGCACATGACGCAAAGTTGAAGCCGAAGGAGTTTGAAGTGGGTCAAAAGGTTTGGCTATACAATTCAAGGCTTAAATACTTCCCCGGTAAGCTCAAGAGTAAATGGATGGGCCCGTACGTGATTACAAGGTTCGGAAAGCTTGGAGATGTTACAATCAAGGACCCGAAGGATGGGTCGAAGCAAACGGTTAATGTGCATCGCCTTAAATCGTTCCTTGATGGTAACAATGAGAAAAATGATGAGAATGTGGAGTTTGTAAACTTCGTGGTAAGTGTGCCAACTTATGAGGTCAACTGAAAGGACCGGTAACGAATTTTTTAAAGTTATGTATAATCTTTTAAATTGTTTGAGTATTCTTGTGTTTAATCGTTCTCGTTAGTGCTAATCCTCTTGATTGTGTGAAGTCCGGACATCATAAACGGATCTTGAAGACAAAAGGTATGTTCTTAGGTTTATTTGTGTGTATTGGGGACAATACACGACTTTTCGGGGGGTGGTAGAACCGTTAACGGTTTCCGTGTTTTTAAAATTTAACTTATAAAAATTCACAAAAAGTTTTTTAATAATTTTTAGGAATTTTTTATGTATATAGTGCTTTTATAAAAATCTCATAATTTTCCTCTTATTTTTCAAAAAAAAAATTGACTTTTGAGGAACCGTCGCCTACGGTCAAACCATTCGTCGCCTACGACCCTTAGAAATATCCAATCAATAGGTGATTCAAGAAATAAGATGAAAAAGAACAAGAACACCGGAATAACTTTTAACTCACACACGTTTCGATTACTTGAACAAGCAAAAACGTCTGGTATGAGTACACCACTACAAATCGTCTCCCTTCTCTAGTTTTCTCTAGGAATTCTGTAACTTTGAGGTTCCAAAGGTTCAAAACCTAAAACAAGTCAAAAACTTGTTTATATACATAAACAAGCCCATCTCCCACATGGGCTCCCCTTTGGCCTGCTTGGCCCACATGGCCTATAGCTTGGCCCAAGTGACCTATAAAGGTCCAAAACCTAATATAAACTAACCCGGTAAAGCCCAGTTCGTAACCATAGCCCGTTATGTTAATTTGATGCGTCAGTCTCACACTTTAGGGCCTAACAATCTCCCCCTAGACTGATGCCATCAAATTGTCTTCATAGCATGAATTCAGCAACGTCTTCAACGAAGTCTATGGTTGTTGCTATGCTGTAGATGTTGTGGAAGTTCTTGACTTCTGAACTCTCAGCACTGGGTCTCTTTCTTCAGCTCATGTGGTTAGCTTCATATCAGGATCTTGATCAGCTTTGCTTGAAGTCTTGTCAAAAAGAATGTGAGAGGAGGATTCTCAACAGCTCTTTTCTTCTTTAGTCTTTATCTTTCAAGCAGGTTCAAGGTACTTCTTTAAATGTACTTTCACTGTCAGACGGCGTTTCGTATCCGATTCTCTTGACTCAGGTACATCTTGTTATTGTGCTGCTTCAGGCTTCTTCAGCAACTAACAACATCTCAGTCTTCATCAACCCCTGTTCTTGATTGAAATCAAGTTCTGCACATGCTCACAAACTCATAAGCAAACATTTCTTATGCAACAGAGGAACGTACCACATGAACACTAGGTACATCCAAGTATTTGTACTCAGATTTCACAATTTAAATTCTTTCAACTTTTGAAGATCAGTCAAATCTTCAAGAACGGTTACATTTTTTTAATTTTAAGAAAAACAAATAAGCACTCTATTTTTTTATTTTTAAATTTTTCAAATTTTTTTATTTTTAATTATAAGAGTAAGAAACAAATAAAAACTCATAATATAAACAACTACCATAATATACAATTACAATTGCAATGGGATCAAAATTCGTTCTCAAGCAGACTAAGGAACACTTTTCAGTACGAGCCTAATCAAACTGGTCTATGCGATTGCCAATATGTTTGTCCACTTAAACTTTAACGCTTAACTTTCAATTTTTTAACTTTGCGATATGCTTAAGGTAATATTATACTCTTATACCCGTGTGTCCCATTCCAAGGCATACCCCCGCGATCAAGGTAAGCACAACGATTCATCGTAGCAGGTGAGTATACTGATGTCATCCTTTAAGATATCCTGACTATATCTAGGTCTGCATATAATCTGTTTTATCATGTTTTGAATTCTTAACAATGAACACCCAAATAAAAACTAATCAAATCCTGGAAATATAAACAGCACACTCTATCATGCAAGTATCTTCCCTACCACATATTTCACAAGTCCAATCCAGATTTCTGAAATCTTAACTGGGAATAGGTTGAGAAGATAACAGAATAGATCTTTTGTAGAGATGATATAATATACAGATCAAATGAGTTTTTCTCAGTTTGATATAGGTTTCTTGGGTTTCTTTTCGGCACTTGAGGGCCTCTTTCGGGTGTATTAGATCTATAGCGCGACAACGTACAGCTAGGTCAGCATGTATCTGGATGCAGCAAAAGCTGTCGTTGCCTAGCACCTCCAGGTCAGCATATATCTGGATGCAGCAGAGGAGGTACACGACTTTTTCAGAGAAGATTTCAGAATCAGATCAAAATTGTGTGTATCGGGACAACATACAGACATTCAAATAGAAATGAGCTAATTCCAAGTGACTTTCTTTCCTGGGTTCATGTATAATTTTAGTTCTGAACAGAAGAACAGCCAAGATATCCCCGGATGATTCAACAATATAAAGACCCGAAACCTCAGATGTTGGCTATCTATCAACGCAAGATTTAAGACCATAAAATCATACGCCGTTGGTATGTTACCCACATGGTACATAGTTCGTTATGTTTTTATCACTTAGTATCTTTTATCATGTTGAGCGTCAAGCTTATCGACATATCGCAGTAGATCCTAGTCTTTTCAGCTATGGCACCTTACATGTGTTAGTCAAACCCTTTAACACAAACATTTATTTCACTTCCCATATCATGCAATCTTTCTTTTTCGCTTTTTCATTTTTCTCAATTTCTCCCCCTAAAACAATGCATATTTACAGCAAACTCTTTTTGTATTTTTCTGAGTTTTCTCCTCCTAAACTCTATATCTATCTATATGTTCCTCTCCCCCCTAAATTTGTGCATAAATCTTGTATTTTTGCGCAAATTTACCATTTACTAGAGAAAGGACACATTATGTACAAAGTTATAAACTAAGAAAAGAGAAAAATATTTTTGCTTAACCGTTCCGTCATTAGATTGAAGACTAATCAAATTCAAATCAAAGTACTAAATTTAAACGGTACCTTTTGCTGATCATTTCTTACTTCTTTTATCTCCTCCAAAGGAAACATATCATCTGTAAAAAAAATTTGAACTTTTTGCAACACTGAAATGTTACCCGTTTTTATCTCTGGAACAACCGCTATCAACATTCCAGAGATTGTTAACAGCTCCTCCTTAGTTGTTCCTGAAAAGTAAGGAGATTAGTAAGACATTGGTACCCAGGCCATCGTGGTCCTGGGATTTCCTGAAGCATCAAAATAAGACACTTCTTTTAAACATAAGTCCCCTTTTGTTTCAGGATTGGAGACGTTGTTGCCTTGGATTTGGGTTTCCAAATCTGTTTCGGTTTAACAAACGTGTTTGTTTCCTTCGGTTGAGCAACTTTTGCTAATTCAGGCTTGTTAGTTTTATAAAAACATTTTTGTTCTTGAACAGCCTTGCGTTTGTTTTTAGCAGCGTTCCAATCCCCATCAGAAGGTTTAACCTTGGGATTCACATTCTACATTGCCTTAGGTGATGAAACCTTCATTGGCTTGGAATGGTAGTTACCCTTTGGTGTAACCCTCTGATTTTGCATATAATATGGTACGTAGGGACGATGTGTGCAGTTCCGAGCAATGTGACCAGCAATGCCGCAATCGAAGCATGTTTGTCTCTTAACGTAGAAGGCATTCTGATCATCTTGTGTAGCTCTAACAGGCCCTGAAGGATGAACTGGTCCTTTTTGTGCTCGTTTTCCTTGCACATTTCTTGCAAACGAGGATGAATTTGAATGTCTGTACTTGTCGTTTGCTGGCGCCTTCTGTGGTGGAGATTTCTTTTGATTCTTCTTGATTTGTTTAGACTGCAAGTCTTGTTCAGAAATCTCACCAGTCTTTCCGAAAGCTTTGTTAGCACAGTCAAATGCATATTTCTCACATTTGCCATTACTGACTGGCTTAACAAAAGCATTTTTCACGTCACGAGTCTTTGGAGGACTATTCCTACCCGTTGAGGACTGTGGAGAGCCTGCTTGTCTTTGATGTTTAGGCTTCTTCTTTTCGCGTCCTTTACCTGCTTGCTTTGGCTCTTGTTGCTTGATCTGAACCTTTTCATCACTAACCGAAGGTTCAGATTGTTCAGCTTGCGCACTTGGAGCCTTGTTCACGTTAGTCTTCACTTCTTCCTTCATGTTGTCAGCCTTGACAGAATCGGAGGACTCTGGTTTATCAGATGAAACACCAGAAACTTCAGTAGAAACTTCAGCTGAAACATTTGACGAATTTTTAGCACAAGACGGTTCTGTACATGACACCATTGAGCTGAATCCGCTAGAATCAACCGATTCCAATTTCTCAGAATTAGCTGCTTCAGATGATTCACATTTGGAATCAGATGGTTCAGCTGGCTCATTCGTTTCATTTGCCGATTCAGTCTCTGTTACACAAGCATCAACGTTTTCGCCCAAATCATCAGGCCTGAAATTAATCACAGAGAGAAAAACTGATTTAAAAATATCAAACGTCGCAATAGCGTCTGAATTAAGTTTATTTATTAAATTTTCAGAAGAATGAAACTCTGATGCTTGTTCATCCCCAACTACTTTTTCAACCATTACTTCAACTATTTCATCTGCACATGTAGACGAAGCATTAGGATCAATTGTACCCTTAGCGACAAAATTTATTGGAGGAGTCGCTCGTTTATCAACAGGTCTGCTGTTGATTGATGACTTATCAGTTTTAGGACCGTAAGCCATCTTGTCCTCATTCAACAATTCCTCCTCAGTCATGGGTAAATATGTGTAGTTATCATTGTAAGGAGGAGGAGCCTGATTAAAACCCAAACCACGCCCTTTATTTTCCTTGTATGCGAGCTGTTGATCACACAAGTTTTTGACTAATTTGCTGGAAGAATCAAATTTCTTAATATTAAGCTCATTTATTTGATATCTATCTCTGATATCTTCCAGTTCTTTAGTCAAAATGAATACTTTCTCCTGAGCTTCTAAGAAATGGGCTGTTTTTACACTTACATCATCTTTGAGTTTGATGATGTCTTTTCACTGAGCTTCAATTTTATCTTTATAAAGCTTTTCATTCTTTGATAAAGTAAAATTTTTATTTTTTATGTCTTGATAATCTTGTATTAGCTCAGCATTGTGTATTCTATATGCCTCAACCCTTTCTCGACACTCAGGAGTGCAAAAGACAGAAAGTATCTCTTCTCTGGTAATTTCTTGAGCCACTGGTTTGTGAAACACAAATGCCATAATTTCAGTGGGTGGTTGATACTTTTGTTCTTCTCCTCAAAACACAAATCAAACAAGAACCCGTGTACTCGCAAACCCTTTGCACGCGATTGAACCCGATTTCTGAACTGCACCTCGAAAAACTTTCAAACCGATATCACAAACAAACAAACCCCTTTTTTTATAATTAGAAAAATCTAATCAATATCATAATAGTTATTACTTATTATTATTAATATTATTATTATTATTATTATTAAAACCTAATGAATACGTAATGATTACTAAATAATTATTATAATTATAATTATTATTATTATTAACAAAGAAATAACCGTATGTCTGTCTTCTTCGTTAAAAAAAAAAACAAACAAACCGCAACCCTAATTTCAAACTTCAGCCGCCAATGTGATGATGACGAGGATTATAACCGGTGATGATCGGAGATACGATGGTTGTTTAGAGGTGGTGATGATGGCCGTAGATGAAAGACGACCGGAGTTGCAGGTTGTCGGAGGAGAACGGCAGTCGACAAAGATGATGATGAACGATGACCGGAGACGGGGTTGCAGGTTCCGTGAAAGATTGTTGTGACTCAGATGATCAATGACTCGAGACCTTTGATGATTGCGACTCGAAAACAAAACGAGTTGACTCGAGATCTCGGTTGCGACCCGAAACCGTGGTTGCGACTCGAGACCGTTTGGGAAGAAGATGACTCGAGACCAGTGAGGTGATGAGAGTCGAGACCGTGGATGAAGTTGATGACTAGAGACTGTTGTTTCGACTGGATTTGGTTGCTACTCGAGACCAATTGTAGTGATGTTGATGATGTCCGATGATGATGAGTCGAGACTGGGTGAAGATGTGTTGATGAGTCAAGACCGTGAATGTGAGATGAGTCGAGACCTTGACCAGATGATGAAGTTGAGTCGAGACCTCAAGTGATATCAATTTGGAGAAGGTTGTTGACTCGAGACCTATAGTGACTCGAAACAGTTGATGAAACTTTTAAATTTGGAAATTTGAAAATTTCAAAAGATTCTATCAATTCAACAAATCACCGAAAACGTTGTAGAAATTTTAAAGTCAAGATATTTTAGTAAAAATAAAAGATTATGTTTAATCTTTTAACAGCCTTTTTTCAAAATTAAAACACCAAAATATAGTGATTTTAGATGAAATTTCGATGAACACTACGAAGAACGCGAAGAACACGAAGAACACCAACCCAAAAATAACGAAAATCTTGAATCTTTGATATCACACCGAGCCTAGAAACATGTTCTTTGGCTCTGATACCACTTGTAAGTCCCGAATAACCGGATCTTTCAATGATATCAAACAACCTATTGATTGTGCGGAATCCAATCAATAGGTGATTCAAGAAATAAGATGAAAAAGAACAAGAACACCGGAATACCTTTTAACTCACACACGTTTCAATTACTTGAACAAGCAAAAACGTCTGGTATGAGTACACCACTACAAATCGTCTCCCTTCTCTAGTTTTCTCTAGGAATTCTGTAACTTGGAGGTTCCAAAGGTTCAAAACCTAAAACCAGTCAAAAACTTGTTTATATACATAAACAAGCCCATCTCCCACATGGGCTCCCCTTGGGCCTGCTTGGCCCACATGGCCTATAGCTTGGCCCAAGTGACCTATAAAGGTCCAAAACCTAATATAAACTAACCCGGTAAAGCCCAGTTCGTAACCATAGCCCGTTATGTTAATTTGATGCGTCAGTCTCACACTTTAGGGCCTAACAGATTCTGAACACGGGGCCGTGTCCACTGAACACGGGGCCGTGTCCAGCCTATGTTTCCGTTTTTATTTTTGTTTTCTGATCTCGAGACTCGGTTGTGGTCTACTGAGTAATTCTCATGGATCAATACTCAGGAGGTTACAACTACATCTATGAGGACGATGATTATAGGGGTAACTATTGCACTAATTGTCGTAACACAAGCCCGGTTCAAAATAGTCACTCATATCAACCATCCAATTCATACACCTACTATGAGGAACCCAGGTACGAGCCATCAACTTCATACACATCATATGAAGACCAAAGGTATGAACCTCATCCCTCATACTCATATTTTGATGAACCAAGGTATGAGCCTTCATACTCATACTTTGAGGAACCAAGATATGAGCCACCACCTTCGTATGCTTATTATGAGGAACCATGGCGTGAACAACCCACCTCATATGAGTATTATGAAGAACAAAATTACGACCCTTATCCATCATATGCTTACAATGAAGAACAATGGTGTGAACCATCTACTTCATATGAGTATTATGAGGAACAAAGGGTCGAACAACCGGATTCAAGCTTAGAAAATCCTGATTCTTTTTCTATAACCGAAGTAACTGATAGGATATTAGAACACATAAGAGTTATCGATCGCTGTATAAGAGAATCTCGCGCAAGGGAAGAGGAGTCCCGCGCAAGAGAAGAATTAAAAAAAGAAGAGATAACCGAAATTGTAAAAATGGAAGAACAAATAAGTGAAAAACCAACACATGAGTTAAACAACGAAAAAGGTGAGTCCGACAACGTTAAAATTCAAGAAGAGTCTAATTTTGAAGAAATTAATCTCTTGTCTCCTTCTTTTGAAAATCATTGTTTAGTACCCACTCATGCTAAGTTTTTAAAAGAGTTAAACACTAACACTAAAATTGACGAAACGGTAAGTGTTAAGTTAACTGATGATCAAACCTCACTAATAAAAGAAGACCCATTTGAAATTAACATTACACCGGTTCCATGTTTCTTTCAAAATTCGTTTATTAGTAATGTCACAATCGATAAAGATCTTTGTGTTAACATAATGCCTAACTACATTTTTGAAAAATTAAGTATTAGTGATTTTTCTCCACTTCAAATACCCATTTTTCTATCCAATCGGAAAGTAATAAAATCAATCGGTATAGTTAGGGATGTATTGGTTCAAACAAATCAAATGGTAATCCCGACCGATTTTGTCATCCTCGATGACGCTCCTCTAGTGTTGGGACGACCATTTGTAAAAACTCACGAAGCTTTGAAAAACCGGAAGTTCAACAATCTACCTCTTCAATTAGGGGCATTTAAAAGAAGTGTCGATCTTGAGCGATCAATGAAATATCCATTCGGCAATGACGACCCCCTAATTGAAGATGAGCCAGAACCACCCGATAAGGTGGGTCTAGCCAAGGACCCTTATAAACGTGGCGCACCACGGAGGCATTCCGCGGAACTATCCGTAGTTTTAGTTTAGATTAACTTTTACGTTTTCTAGTTTAGTTTTTTTTCAGGAATAAAACACACTCGGGATGGTGAAGGATGATAAGGGAAGCTTGAACCAACACCCCATGCACAAAAACAGAGCCTCCCGACAATTTTTCTTCATTACAGCAAGTTCAGCACGGGGCCGTGCTCACCCCAACACACCCCGTGCCCAAGGTTCTGTAGAAAATGCCCAGTTCAGGTACCTGGACACGGGGCCGTGCTCACAGGACACGCCCCCGTGCCCAGCCTTCTGTTTACTTTTGGTACTGGCAGTCTGGACACTGGGCCGTGCTCAGCCAACACCACCCCGTGTTCAGCTACCCAGTACCATAAAATCTTGTTTTTAACCCATTTTTACACATTTAATCAGCCTAAAAACTTATTTTTGGGACACATTGAGGACAATGTGTAATTTAAGTGTGGGGGGGATGCTAAAACCTTGAATCTTGCAAGTCCTAATAACAAGCCTTACACAAAACTCTATTGGAACCGCTAATCACCCCAAATTTTTTCAAAAAATTTCAATTTTTTTTACTTGTCTAGGTTTAATTTGGGAATTTCAAAATTCTAAAAAGGTTATATTTTTACAAATTTACAACCGACAGCGTCGTGATAAAAAGAACCAACATAAGAAAATTATGAAAAGGCATGACAAGCTTAGTTAAAATTTAATTATATATACTTGATCACATAAAAACTCATTCCCACAAAAGTGAGTTTTGAGCCTTTATTGAGCATACAAATATATACCTTTAAATTAAATGCTCATCTTTCGTTTCTTGTGTGAATAGCCGCTTGGTTCTTACGACTCTAGAACTTGCCATGACGATACATTCCCGGTCCTTACCAACTTAAAACCCGAGTAAGTAAATGATGGAGGCATTAGGACTAACCTTTTTATTTCTACACCATTATTTTTCTTTTTTTACCACCTACCCAAAATCCCCCTAGTTAGCCCCTTTGAGCCTAAACCTTTTCATTTCATAACCCAAACCAAACACCATTTTTACCCACCAAAACCTTTTTCATTTTTACCCCTTTGTTTTAGTAACAAGTTCGATTTTTCGTATGATTAAAAAAAAAATTGTTGATGATGAAGCAAAAGAAAATAAACAAACAAGTTCATCAAAAATAACTTTGTTTGAATAAATAGCTTCATCAAAAATAAAAGTTACGAAAATAGAAAGTCATACGAAAACCGACACTTGTTACGCTTTTCGCCCTTTTTCTACTAACCACCAACCCAACCACCTACCTTTAACCCAAGCCTAACCCTTAACCCACAAAGTTCTCTTGATATTTACAAAGGTATATAAGTTAAAAAGGAGGAGGATTGATTGTTTGGCAAGCCTATGGTAGGAGTAAGTTCCATGCTGCTCTCGAGTGATCCACAAAAATACATTTTCGGCCGAGTGTTGAGTGATCCCCATGAGGAATGTGAACTTGTATATAAATAGAATTTTAAAGAGGCATGTTATGCCCTAATAAGTAATTTATCTTATGGAAAGTTTTAAATAAATCATGACGAATATGATTGTAAAGAAATAAAAATAAAACTAAATAAAGAATCTTGGAAATCCCGACACTCTACGACAAGCCAAAAAAAAAAAAAAACCTTCTTTCCTACCCATTCCATTTGGGAGTGTAATAGCCACATATTAAAGAGCTTTGCTTGAGGACAAGCAAAGATTCAAGTGTGGGGGTATTTGATGTGTTAAAAATGCAACATATAAATTTCATCAAATGAGGCATAAAACTAACATTTTTTTAGTACTAATGTTGGAAAAAGTGTGCTTTTGTCTTCCTTTTGTATTTTCAGGATTAAATGAGCTCAAATTAACAAAAGAAGCAAAAAGACATCAAAATCTAACATAAATACAAGAAAAGGAACAAGACGTGGCATGCCCGACCCTACGACAGCATCTTCCCAAGCAAAACAAGAGATCAGAAGCCTGAACACGCCCCGTGCTCAGCCAGCACGGGGGCGTGCCCAAGTGTCAGCAGAAAAGACAAAGTGGTAGAAGCTTCTATTGCCCACCACGGGGCCGTGCTCAGCGGACACGGGGCCGTGGTCAACTATAAGATTCGCACAATCCAGCAAATCTGCATAGTACAAAGATTCTTCTGCACCACGGGGTCGTGCTCAGCGGACACGGGGGCGTGGTCAACTAAAAAGACAAAACAACATTAAATGAAGAAAGAGAAGGATGTGGACACGGGGCCGTGCCCGAGCTTCTGTTCAGCCTATAAATAGAAGTGCTTGGCTCAAGCTCAAACCATCCCTTGGCACACCACCTCTCTCACACTTCAACCACCACCATAACACCATCATCCACCACCATCATCCATTGTCCATCGTAGAGTGTGTGAGTCGTCTCGGGATCCAAGATTGATCGTAAGAGTTCTTGACAATCAAGGCCATGTTTGCCTAAGTCTCTTACATCACTTGGTGAAGACAAAGTGTCTAGTGTAATACTTTTTATTTCTAATCTTTTGCACTTTTTACTTGGTTTTGTATTAATGACTTTAATAACTAGTTGCTTATGTTGAAGGTGATCTTTCCTTATCGTTTGTACGTGGTGTCTTGGCATTATTTTACTGTCTATATAAAATAAAAGATTTTCACCATTCATATCTCCACGGTCTATATGGAGGTATGTTGGCTACCTGGTCGGGGGTTAAGGGAACGGTTTGGTAAAGGTCTTGCCATTGTTCAGCGTTTAGAGGTCCTGCAATGGACCTGGGTCAAATTTAGTAGGACCTCCTTCAATACTTAACGGTATTGGATGGCGGGGGTCCAAACTCTTTGATCCCCTCATAAGTTAACTACTATTAATACTATAACCCGGCTATTTAGGACTGTATCCCTGCTGACTCAGACTACTTAGTCGAGGGTAACGTCACCTCCAAAAGAGGGGCCTACCATAATTTGCATTAATAACTTAATTAATTATCTTCCAATAATCCATCCTTTTAGGATTGTATCCTTGCTGACTCAAACTACTGGGGTGAGGGTAACGTCACCTTCAAAAGAGGGGCCTACTACAATAACTAAGATAATCTCTTAAATTTGTGCAAAAGTGCGGAAATAATCAAAGGTTACACTAGATACGAGTCGGAACCAAGTGATTCATCTTGTCTATCTGTTTTTCTTTTTATTTTATTTTTCAGCATTTAGTTAGTTTTTATTTTTCTTAGTTAAAAACATTTTTCTAAACTTTTTATTTTGATTAGACGTTGAGGATAAACCGGTACTAAAAGCTCTTGTGTCCTTGGACGACCTCGGTATCTTGCCAACACTATACTACGCTCACGATGGGTGCACTTGCCCATATGTGTGTTTAGTGTTAGTAAAATATCGTGTTTTATAAATTTAAAACTTGGCTAAAAATAAGTGTTAAAGGGGCTTAAAATATACACCTAATATATATAACACTTCACACGCATCAATAGCGGTCTTTATTGGCCGACTATTTTCAAAGATGCTTTTACCTTTGCTAAAAATTGTGTTGAATGTCAAAAGTTAGGGGGTATTTCAAAAAGGGATGAAATGCCCATGCAACCGATCATCATTGTAGATATTTTTGATGTGTGGGGGATCGATTTCATGGGCCCATTCCCTAATTCGCATGGCAACTTATACATCTTGGTGGCGGTCGATTATGTATCCAAGTGGGTCGAAGCGATTGCCACCAAGACAAATGACCATACTGTTTTTTGCAATTTTGTACAAACAAATATAATTTCTAGATTTGGGATTCCTCGAGTGATGGGGGATCTCACTTTAAGAATTTTAATTTTGGCAAACTCTTGAAACGGTATGGTGTTGACCATCGAATTGCTACCCCCTACCACCCAAAAACAAGCGGTCAAGTGGAGGTTTCCAATAGGCAAATAAAAGAAATTTTGCAAAAGACCGTTCGACCCGACCGAAAGGATTGGTCGACGAAGTTGAATGATGCTTTATGGGCTTATAGAACGGCTCATAAAACACCTATTGGAACTACACCTTATCGCTTAGTTTATGGGTGAAATTGTCATTTACCGGTTGAACTCGTGCATCGTGCTTGTTGGGCTATTAAAGAGGTTAACATGAAATATGACGATGCAGGAAAAGAGCAAAAGTTAAAGCTTTGTGAGTTGGAGGAGCTTAGGGAAGAAGCGTATGAGTGCGCCTCAAAATACAAGGATGATATGAAGAGGGCACATGACGCAAAGTTGAAGCCGAAGGAGGTTGAAGTGGGTCAAAAGGTTTGGCTATACAATTCAAGGCTTAAATACTTCCCCGGTAAGCTCAAGAGTAAATGGATGGGCCCGTACGTGATTACACGGGTCGGAAAGCTTGGAGATGTTACAATCAAGGACCCGAAGGATGGGTCGAAGCAAACGGTTAATGTGCATCGCCTTAAACCGTTCCTTGATGGTAACAATGAGAAAAATGATGAGAATGTGGAGTTTGTAAACTTCGTGGTAAGTGTGCCAACTTATGAGGTCAACTGAAAGGACCGGTAACGAATTTTTTAAAGTTATGTATAATCTTTTAAATTGTTTGAGTATTCTTGTGTTTAATCGTTCTCGTTAGTGCTAATCCTCTTGATTGTGTGAAGTCCGGACATCATAAACGGATCTTGAAGACAAAAGGTATGTTCTTAGATTTATTTGTGTGTATTGGGGACAATACACGACTTTTCGGGGGGTGGTAGAACCGTTAACGGTTTCCGTGTTTTTAAAATTTAACTTATAAAAATTCACAAAAAGTTTTTTTATAATTTTTAGGAATTTTTTATGTATATAGTGCTTTTATAAAAATCTCATAATTTTCCTCTTATTTTTCAAAAAAAAAAATTGACTTTTGAGGAACCGTCGCCTACGGTCAAACCATTCGTCGCCTACGACCCTTAGAAATATCCGTCGCCCAAAAATCACCGTAGACAGCCATTTAGGCCGTCGCGTGACTTGGCTATTTACACATGCCGTCGCCGACGGTGATAAAGCCCGTCACCGACGGTCCCTGCATTATCAGCCGACGCTGATTTATGTTTCACACCAAGGTTCGAACCCAAAGTCTTTTGATACTCGTAAAACTTGTCCCAAACATGGTTTTAACCATACAAAAGTCTTGAAAACCTTATCACATCATAACCTAACTTTAGTTAGCAGATCCATACGTTTCTAACTCCCTCTCTTGCAACCCATCTTCTTCCACAATTTCTCAAGAACCCTAATCTTTCCTTCACTCATAACTTCTTCAAATCTCCACCAATTCAAGTGATTATTGAGCCTAAATTGCGTAGTTTTTCAAGAGGAACAAAACCCCCATAACAGTTTCCATCAATTCTTGCTCGTTTGCAAGATTTCTGGACGTGATTTTTAGGGTTTTTTGAGGGTGTTCATCCAAATCATTTACTTTGCACTTTTCTTTAGTTCTTCTTGTTAATCTTCACCAAAGGTATGAAATTTCAGTAAATTTATGCATGATTATTATATACATTGTTGATTTCTTCCGAAATTTTAAGCATATTGTTTAAGAGTAGGTTGTTTATCATAATGTAGGATGTTTTAGCATAAACTTAAGAATGTTTACTTGATTTGGATGGGATTTGAGCATGCTTTAGTCTTGGTGATGTAATTACACTAGATTTGTGCTTGATTGAACATAGTTGTGATGTTGAATATTGTTGAAAACATGAATTTTTGAAAAAAATTTGTGAATAAACATGTTTAATTGATATAGATGATAAGATGTGCAACTTTGGAAGTTTAAAAAGGCGATTTTACATCTAATTATTGATTGAAATTCAACATTACATAGTATGTTCAAAGTCTGAGATTGATTGAGTTTGGGGTATGTTAATTGTTGTTTCCTTTGTCTTTTGATTGTAGCCATGTTTCGAGGAAGCAAGAAATCAAAGACCTCCGGTCAAGGTTCATCTTCGGGAGCCGGTTCAGGCTCAGGGATATATCAAAGGCGTTGGGAGCAACTAAGCAATGTAAATGAAGGTGATGGGCAACTTATTCAACAAGATTGGGATTGGGAGGAGGCAAAGAATAGTCAGTCGGCTTCGGTATGGAAAGAGGAGAAGTTGAAGGCTCTTTCCCGATACCGAAACAAGAGATTGGAAGTGAAGATGTGGAAGATGAAGATGGTTATGGGTGTTTCAAAACCCATACCCGAGAGGGCAGTTTGTGAGTGTACAGTAGATGTCGAAGAGTTCCAAAAGGTCGGAATAGTTCAAAAGTTTGAAAAGATTGGTTGGGAGCGAGTGGTTGACTGGTGCGAGGATATTACTACCCGGGTATATTTAGGTGCGGTGTGTGAATGGCTATCTACGCTACGGTTTGAGCATTCTGATGGGCCGACTCCCACATGGCGGTTAGTTGGTAATATTGGCAAAAACCAAATGATCATGTCATTCGAGCACATGAATGCTATAGCGAGATTTGATTCGCTTGGGATGGACACATATGATTACTATGGTTATGATCAATTTTTGGATAATAAAAGAAACGAAGCCGATCCGCCACAAATGCTAGCATCCGTATTGACAGGTTCTGGGGGTGCAGGGGAGTCGAGAAGCGATTTCTCTTTGATGGGAAAAATATTACAAGGCATTTCGTTAGAAAATGTTATGGTGCGGTATGGGGACCGAGGTAAAGTGAAGGCACCCGACTGCCGGGTTTTCCATGCGTTGTTGTATGGGACGCCCAAGTTATCATGGCGTCAAATTGTGATGATCAATACATGGGATACAAGGGAATCGTTCAAGCGGAAGATGATCCCTTATACAAGGTTGATTAGCGCCATGATTCTGCAGCAGAATGCCTTGCCTCCGGAGTCGTTGTGGGTGTCTAAACCCATTGATCAGTTCAACTTCACCTCCATAAGGCGACATTGGAAGATAACCGTGAAAGCTTTTGGGCATCTGCACACGGTTGAAGATGAACAAGGAGATAGTTACCGATTCAATGATAAAGAGGTTGATGAAGAGGGTGACGAAGAAGAAGGCGATGAGGAGATGCCAGATGTTGAGGAGGAGACGGATCCTTCTGGTCAGCGGGGACCGAGGCAAAGGTATAGGAGGAAGCATCGGGAGATTTCTGCCAATGTGGCAGACTTTGTGAACCAAAGGAAGATACCGTCATACCGGTTGTGGACCCATGGAAATCAAGCGGTCTACGACAATGTGTCGGCGGGTATTGGTGAAGCAAGAGAATACCATGCTAGTAGGAGCGAATGGGAAGAGGCGCAAGGGGCGTACTCGCAGCAACAATGGGGTTTTCAAGCATCTTTTCGCGAGAGGGTGGAAAAGCAGTTGGAGGAACAAGAGCTGCAACATGTGTTACAACAGTCCCAAATGGAACGCATGATACAGTTGCAAGAGGAAGAAAGGGCCCATAGACGGGCATGGGAAGAAGAGGAGGCTAGGCGCCAAACCGCACAAGGAGAGTTGGACCAACGCCGATGGGGAGCGTTGGCTTTCTCTAACCAGATGGCGATTAATAACTTCAAAGTGCTCCATGACCAAGAGCGCCATCAAAGAGGTTATTAAGCCGGCCTCCCATATGCTGAACATTCGGGTTGGACCGATTACCCCAACCTTCCTCATCCGCAAGGCCCATCCGATCCAACCCCTCATTGGCCCAAGGCCGTCGGCTCAAGTTTTATTCCGATTCCGTACCAACCGCCGCCACAGGGAGAGTCGAGCCCACTAGATAACTATAGGGATATGCTTGAGGCCCTCACTGGTTATCCATACCAGCCGAACCCGCCAGTGAACCCTAATGAGAGATATCAGCGGTAGAATGTGAAAAAAAAGTATGAGAAAATGTTCTTGTTTGGTTGGTTGCATACATGTGAAAATTTCAATGTTCACCTCAAGTGTGGGGATGGGGGAAAATTTCAATGTTCTTGTTTGGTTGGTTGCATACATGTGAAAAAAAAAAGTAATATACTACACATTGAGGACAATGTTCACCTCAAGTGTGGGGATGGGGGAAAATTTCAAAAAAAATTTCAAAAATGTCTTGTTTCAAAAGCGATCTTAAAAGCATAAGTAACTAAGTCAACGAGGGATGTCACAACCCATTTGGTCTATTGTCATGGTCAAGTTCGAATTAATAGCATGACGGGTATTTAGCGGGTGGTTATTTGGGAATAATCCGCCTTAGAAACTAGTATTTTATGCATGTCACATACCATACCCTTTTAGATATGTGAGGTTTTGAGCCACTTTTATATCATAGATTACATACCTATGTTTCTTTGTTTGAGTGGACCATTAGTCATATATTGTAGAACTTGCAACTTTTGATACGTTTGAGACTATAGACCGAATACAAGCACGAGAATGATTAAGGCATTAGGTAAACCTTTTCTCTTAAAACCATTTATCTATCCTTACCCGAACAAACCCCCTAGTCGCCCATTTTGAGCCTAAACCTTTCGTTTGACACCCTATAGCCCATAACCCTTAAACCTTTTTCTTTTAAACCCGTGTGATGGTAATTCGATTATAGGAGTCATATTTGTATAATTGTTCTTGTTTGGTTGCATACATGTGAAAAAAAAGTATGAGAAAATATTATGAAAAAGAATTGAAAATCGTTGAAGAAAAACACAAAAAGAAGTGTTAGTAGTTGTTGAATAAAAGGCAAATGTGTTGCCTCATATTTAGTGTTTATAGTTAGTTTTGTTAGAATAATCTTTTGTAATAAAAATCGAATTTTCATCACCTTAGCTACTTTAAAATATCCTAATTCCTACCCTTAGCCTAGCCTCGTTACAACCCTTACAAAGACCTTATGACTTGTGCTTAGTATTCGTGATCAATGGTGGAGAATGATTGAGTTGCAAGCTTATGCGGGTATGTGTTCTAATCGGTTTTGAGTGAATATTCTTTGTAGTGCTAATACATTATAAATATTAGCCAATTTACAAGCCGAGTGGAGAGAACATTGTAAGGGATGTGCATGAATTGATTGGTTTCACGGGCGGGTTAATCTTGGGTAACCATTGGTGTACTTGAAATCACAATACTGTTAAACATATTGAAAACTGTAAAAAGTTTGAACTTTAGCATGACATTGGACCTTAACCTTTGTCTCAGGAATGGGGAATGTATTCGTTGTTCGACCCACGTGAAAGTGAAAAACAGATTTGCTTGAGGGCAAGCAAAAGACAACTGTGGGGATGTGATACGTGGTCGAAAACCAGTGTCTGTTTATGTCTAAGTTCATGTTTTTAGTTAATTTTTAATCTCGAATAGCCTACTTGTAAAAGGATTTGTGTTTTGCAGGTCTTGTGAAGTTTAAGGAGCTATTTGGGAGCTAAACGGACCACCGGAGCGAAAAACAAGCCACCGGGAAGTGAAGCGGGTCAACTGGGAGCAAGGAGCGCGAAAAACAGAGGATTTGGTTTCTGGGCACCGTCGCCGACGCCCATATGGGCCGTCGCCGACGGTCGGTGTAAATGTCCGTCGCCACAACATTCCGTAGATAGTGAAATAGCCCGTCGGCTGTTTTTAAAAATTCATCAACCGTCGCCGACGGGGCTTCAAGCCGTCGGCGACGGCTCCCCTATGTTGACTTCGCGCAAATGTTGTTTCTTGGGTGGGGAACGATCTAAAAACATGATGGTCATCAATCATTCGGGAGTTACACATTATTCTGAAGTTTGAAATCATTCTTGGAGCCTTTTACCTATCATCTATCACCTACCATTCCACCATCCATCCTCTCATCAACCCGAATCAAGAACAAAGCACCATCATCTTCTTGATTCGAAACCCTAGCTCCATCAATTCACCAATTCACTAACTCACTCATCCATTCACCATCATCACTCATCCAAAACCCTAACCTTCATCCATCCATCCATTTTCAAGCTTCACGGTGATCCAATTCACGCTTCCAACATCCGGTGATCAAGTTTCCTCGATCATGCTCGGCTAATTCCTTGGAGGTTTCACCCCGGTGTAGACTTTTGTAAGATCTAGGGTTTATTATGTTTTGTTAATTGTTTTGTGACAACTTGAATTGCATTTGAATCTTAGACAATTGTCCTACGTTGGTATTGAATTTGCAAACCGTCGAGTGAATGATTAAATTTGACTTTGTGAAATGAATACACGTATTTATGCCTTGTCTTTTGGTAGGATTTGCTAGTCCAAAGTAACGAAGTGTATCATGGTCCGTTGTTTACGACGTTGATAGCGATTGACACCTAAGCTTTCTGATTGCGACCCGTTAATGAACCATTTCAAGTAAAACTAATTAAAGTACATAGTAACCCTAAGTCTTGCAATTGTTGAAACCGGGTGTGAACCTTGTTTTCTCATTATTGTTCAAACAATCATTTTCAATTCGTGCATTTAGTAATCTCTAGTATTTAATCTAATTAAGCATTTTAGTAATTCTATTTCACATCTTCCAATCAAACAAAAACACAAAAATATATCTTAGCAATCTTCATAATTGTGACAACTTCATAATTCAATCAAATCCGTACACAAACCACATACTCTTCGTGGTTCGACCCCTCATTACCACTAGCTATTTGTTAAGGGTAATTAGGGTATATAAATATTATCTTTGACCGGAGCGCGATACTCCGATCATTGAGCTCGAGATATTCATCCATATTTTCTGGGACTATGAAGCCTATGAGAGAAGGAAATCTTCTTTTTGAAGGATCATCCTCAGTGTAGAATTGTCTCATCTCATTTTTTACAGCTTCAGGTTCCAGTGGATATTTTGCAGCCATAGGATCATATTTGTCATCACCTTCCTGAGTTGTTTTTCTTTTTCTAGAGTAAATTTTTGGACTGACAGATGTTGGGACAACCGGTGTTTGAATCACTATTGTTATTACAACAGATGTTGTAACATCTGATGTCTTCTGCTTTTTAGCAGGAGGTGATGGTGGTGATGTGACATTGATGAAAGCAGTGGTGGATGACTGGCAAACAGCTGTTGAAACAACCGGTGTTTCAACCTCTGTTGTCATTACAACTACTGATGTGTCAGTAGATGTCTTCTGCTTTTGAGCAGGTGGTAATTTGGTGAGTGGTGATGTAGTTTTAGGTTGTGATGGTAGGGCAGTGGTTGTAGTGTGTGTTGTAGTGGTGTGTGTTGAAGAGATGGCAGCTGTTTGGCTAGCAGTTTTTGAAACCACTGACATATCAGCTATTTGGATGGAATTTTGAGATTTTGTGGTTTGAGGTTTGGAGCCTTTGGGAGGTGGTTTAGATGTCTCTTTTTCTTGTTCTGGTTCAACATACAGGCCATCTTCTATTCCCTTCTTCCTCCACTGCTTGATTTTCTCCCCCTTTTTGGCATTATCTGGAGGGGGGTTATCAATGAAGAGTAGAGTGGAAGGAGCTTTGCCAGTGGTGTTTAGGGTGCTGGCCTTTATAGCCTTGATGTCTGCTTGAGTATCTTTAAACCTTGACTCCACCATGTTTGTCAGCATTTGTACATGTATTGCATGCTGCTGATCAGCCATTTGTTTTTGTTTTTTAAGCAGGGGTTGGAATACACTCCATAGCTCATTTGCAGTAGGTGCAGGTTGTGCTGGTGCTTGAGCTGGAACAGCAGTGGATTGTGCTTTTTGAGCTTTTAACAGCTGTTGCACCATATCCTTTATTTCAGCAACTGATGTTTCAAGTTTTTCAACTCTGCCCGTCAATTCCTGATATTTTAAATCATCACCCACGTTAATGGGATCATCTGATTCCCCACCAGCAGTGGTTGTACCAATGTGTGACTTAGGAACAGAAATCCGAAAATCATCCATTGATGCCCCTTGTTCTCGGTACTGGGGACTTCTTTCTTCAGCACTTGATAACCTTTCGATGGTACCAGTAGTCTAAATAAACTCACTAGTGGTTACCAGAGGTGCTATGGAAGAAATTGCCTTCAAGGGAGTCTGATTGATGAAACAACTGGCCAAATGCAAATCTGTTGATTTAACATTTGTAGTTGCTGCTCCACTTGAACTACCACCAAGAGTTACTTGTAACTCAAGGGGTGTAACCTCCTCAGTTGTTGCTGGGATAGCAAGGGTAGTAGCATCAGACCCAGTCACTTGTAGGAGTGTACTCTCAGTGATAGGTGATAGAGAGGAACTGGTTTGTGTCTGAGCTATAGCAACTGCATGCAACAAGGGTATTATGGATTGTGGTAATGTGATTGGTGAGGGTATGGGTGTTGAAAGAGACATGTCCTTGGGATCAGGACTGAGGGAGATGGATCCAATTGAATCCAGAGCTTCATAATGTGGGGTCCCTGTGCTTACAACCTGATCCTTTTGTGAGGAAGCAGGAGGAGTTTGAGGCAATGGTGGAGATCTTTCTTCCATCTGCTGTGAGGAAGTAGCAGCAGTGGTTGTAAGTGACATTTGTGTTGTCACTGGCAGTGGCTTTGGGATCTCATCTTCCAGAGTTGCCTTTGTTTTGGTTTTGGAGGGCTTTCTGGATGTTTTCTTTTTGTTCTTTTTGGTAATGGCAGGTGTGGGTTTCAAAGTAGTGGTTGTGCTGCTATGATCACCTGGAGCAGTGGGCTCAGCAGCAGATGCCTGAGGAGCAGTGGTGGCTACTAAAATCTGCTCAGGCACCTCTGCTTTTGTTTTTGTAGGTGCCAACATTCTAGTGAATGTTTCAGGTGTTAAACCAATTATTTGAAAATAAGCACCTTGTTGGAGTAAATTTTCATTTTCTTTTCCAAATTTTTGTTTAAAATAGTAGCTTAAAAATCTTGGAAAAAGTAGAAATGCTTTGCTATCAACATTTTTCACCAAATCATCAAAGATCTCCTGGGAATAGTTATAATTTTCATTATGTAGAATGGCATAACCCAGACATTGGATCTTTAATGGTATTTCATTAAAAACAGTTGTTTTATTTGAAACACACATCAAGAGAGTGTGAAATAAAAACCTAGGTGCGGAAGGAAAGAAACCTTTTTGTAAGGTATCCCTTTTTGTTTGTTCTGCATACCCTCTTTCCAGAAAATCAGTTTTCAACTCGTTTTTAAGAAAAGAAGTTTTACCTTGCTGATCATCGAGTTTAAAGACTTCTGATATTGATTGTGGAGTAATTTGAATTGCTTTACCCTGTATAAAGGAGTTGATGGCTATGACGATGTCTTCTTGTTTTTCAAGGACAGCATTTTTCCAGAACTCTCTCTGGGTTTGTTGGTAAATGGGAGCATCTGTTGTTAGCAAAGTTTTATTCTTTGATGAAGTCATGATGTCGATGATGGAATCGAAGGTGTGGTTGTTGGTGGGTTTTGTGAGTAGACCCAAGTAATTGTGAGGGGATTTGTAAGAGATTTCAATGGGTTCAGCGGCCGTTTGAGCGACCTCTTTGGAAGATGATGATGATTTTGACTTTGATTTTGATTTCGTCATTTTGATGAAGAAAGACGAAGAATGATTCGAAATGGAGAATGGGAAACTGCTTTGAGAAGAGAATTTTTGGAATTCAATTCGACAGTGTAAAACCCTGTTTGGGGGTTTTGATCAGGGTTTTATTTAGGGAAAAAGTGAAGGCTGATGTGGCAGCAGTTATAATGATCTGATGGCTAAAAACTGACCACGTGCCAACCTCTGATGAAAAAGATGAATAATGGAGAACAGTTGTTTTGGAGAACCACTGATGAAACAAATATCAGTGGTTACAACAGTAATAATATGAGAGCAGTGGATGATTTTTACTATTAGTGGATAGCATATCAGTGGATAAGACACTGATTTTGAGCATCAGTGTTTGCCAATAAAATGAGGGATCAGAGGCTGACTTTTAGCAGTGGACAGTATTTTAGGAAACAGTTGTTTGAACAAAACAGTGGTTAGGGGTAAGGTAATGGTAAGGATTTGAAATGTAAGTATATCAGCAACTTTTAATGCACCAGTGGATAAGCTTTTGACAAATATCTTGTGAATTCACAACATCATTTCTAACATCTGTTGATGTTGATTCTGAAATGTCTGCAAGAATGCTATCCTTAACAACATACATTTTAGATGCAAATTGTCAAGTTCAACATGTCAGCAACTTTTATGAGAATTTTCATTCAAGGTTTTGCCCCAGATGATTTAAACTTTTTACTATGGCACTCATTTTCGTTATAATATTTGAATTAAAACATGAGTATCCAAGTATTTTTAAGATCTGTTTGACAATCGATCTTTGATCAGTGTTCAAAGCAAACTTGAGATAGACATGACCTTGACATTTGTACTATTTCCTTTTAATCCATTTATGAGGATAATTTCACCAAATAAAATAATGGCTCAACATCCTTACAGGAGTTTGAAACTTTTGCCAACAAAAACAAGCAAAAGTACAAAATGTATCATTCTTAAAAAAATGATATACCCTGTTTATTTGAGAAAACCCTTTTAAAAAATGATTGAGGGTTTTTTTCTGAAAACAACATCAAAAGGATCTGGTAGATTTCCCAATAAAACACGCAATCACATCATTCTCAAGTTTTTATGAAAAATGGTCAGTGGTTTGAAATTGTAATAACCACTGTTTGAGACCTTTTTCTTGTTGATTGATTGACAACAAAAATGAGGACACATGTTCAAATTTGGTTTGAAAATTTGTCTAGTCCTCTTGTAAGTTTATTCACTGGAACTACTATTGTTACCTGAACCTTTTCCTGAACCAATGAATGCACACAGTTGCTTATGACCATTGTTACCCCAATTTTTTTACTCTTAAGTGTTTTATATTTATACTCTTTTCTTTTGACTTCAATAGTTTTGAGATAAACACACTTTTGAGTTTTTGTGATTTTCCTTCTTCCCTTTTTACCCTTCCATTTATAAGTAATGAAATACTTACTGGGAGGTCTTTATTGAGGGAATACTTAATCCAGAATCATTTTGCAACAATGTTTTGAGATTTGGTCATTTCTGCATATGCTTATGCCAAATTTCACATTACCCATGATCTGGTCATTTTTGACATCTGATTTTCTTAATGTATTCTTAACACAATTGATTTTGGTCCTTTTGAAGGAATCTCAATCTGTCTTTCAATACATAAGATCTAAATGACTAAAGTTTTAATTTCCCTCTTTCTATGTAAGCAAAAACACTAATGTTTTTAGGAACATAGGTTTTTGATAATCTGAGGTTCATACTTTAGCATCAAACATGATGAAACCATCACAAATTTCATAACAGTTGAAATCAATTTTGAAAAGAAATGATCATACCATAGTTACCAGATATGTTTTCAGATCTGAAAACTATGGGTGACTTGTGCATGACATCACTTGTTGTGTGAAATTTGTGTATCTTATGACATCTTGGTTGTATTACAGAGCCTTTGAGTAGTCACTTTGAACGTGATTTCACGTTACTCTGTTTTTCAACTAAATACAATCAACCTTAGTATCAATGAATTTTGGGTTGAACTGTTATGTCAAATTGACTGTTAGATCGAATTTGACTGTCCAAGCTCTGATACCAATTGTTAGGATCGGAGGCTCTCATGATTGTGTTTGTTTGTATAATTTAATCAAATCAGTAAAGATGAACAGAGTTTAAGTGCAGCGGAAATGAACAACAGACTTTGTAAACACAATCATAAAGAGAAATAGATTTGATAAACACATGAATTGCATCAGTCGAAATATTAAAAAGTAATTCAAAATATTACAAAGCATGCTTACAAACAAAAACTCCCCCTCAGCCTGATACTCCAAGGTTGATTGCACACAAGATGAAAGGATTGGACTAGAGGAGAAGAACTCGCTCAGTCAATCAAATGTAACAGTACAGAGTACTGCTCCATTCATAGGCAAACCAAAACCACTGAGGCATCTCAGCTGACGTCACCATGAAAGCGACGTCTAACAGCCTAACAACCTCTAATAACTGTTCCTATACAAACACTGCTAATCTTAACCACTGGTTCTACATAAGACAAGTAATACACTAAACTACTGTTATCTTCTTCTATCAGTGCTTTCCTCAAAGTTGACCAGTCCTTGAGTGGGCAGTGATTTGTCATCAGTAGATTGAATCAGCAGTGTTTACTTCTTCAAGACAATATCAGCAGTTTAAAGGGTAGCAACAGTTGTATACGGACAACGGATAGAGAACCATCAGTTGTTATAATCACTTTCAAGGGGAGAGCCTAATGTAAACAGCTGCTTATTGTGAATCCACTGTTGTGATCCAGTTTTGGCTTTAATTATCTGTTCCTCTGGTAGGGTTCAATCCCAACAATAAGAAACCAAGTTTAGTCCAAGGATACGTTTTCCTTGCTCAACTGTCCATTATTATCTTGACCGATTTTATTTATAGATAGTTTAGTGAACTAAATAGTAATAGATGGACTCTTGGATAAGTCTCCCTTAATTAATATAGTTTATTTATAAATGGGGAAAACAGTTAAATCCTCCATTTTATTTTTTATAAAATTGGAAGAGTTTCATGTTAAAGTTTTACCGTCTTTCTCTTAATCTTATCACAACATATTGATAGACTGTATTGATATTTCTTTCAACTGGTCATACCTAGCTTTTTTACTTACAAACACTATGCCACTACAATTTTAAGGCCATCTTGGTTTTATTATCTTTTTGTAACTTAATTAATTTGCGTTATGTCAAGCCCACAAATGGAATCACAATTAGGATCTTATTAATTACCGAGACGATTAATCTTCCAAATTTGTTAAGTTACTAAATAACAGCGTAGGTCATCCTTTGATATTGTTACTTTGTGATCCTTCATGTCCTGATCCTTCTTATGGGTCCATCAAGGATATGTATGGTGCTCCGTAACAATCTCGCTGGTCTTGTTACTTTTTCGGATTGCCCAAACCCCCATTATTTAACCTTTTCTTAAGTCTTACTTCCAATCGTAAATGGTGCATTACAAGAAGCCTCCCTAAGGATCTTGATATAATATCAGAAGCCTTTTATTACCCCCAATATTTGGTTCGATACCAAAAGCTTGTCACCCGAATCTGGTTCAATACCAGAAAACCCTTAGTAAGATCTAGTTCAATATAGGGATGAGCACGGTACTCGTTCGGTAACGAAAAATGAGAAAAGTGGGTACTGGTACCGGTGTTTTACCCATAAATACCGGTACCAAAAAAACGGGGAAAGTGGGTACCGATACCGGATATAGCCGGTACGGTACCGGCACACAGAACCAAATGCTCATCCCTAGCTAGTTCAATACCAGATGCTTACACTGGATGTGATTAAAGGTACGAGAAGCCATACACACACCTAGTCAAGTTAAGTTAGATTAGATTAATTTAGTCAATTTAAGTTGTTAAGTTAATTTAGCTTTAAAGGAGCTAATTGATCTTGTCACAAAAAATAATAAACCAAGAATTAGTAAAAGATAAACACATTTAATAAAATAAAATACTAGATTAATAAGCTTAATTATTCCAAGAGTTTTAGAATACATAGAGATTAAAACCATATGAAGATCTTAACACTTTAACTCATGGCGACTACCATTCTTGTATGATCTTCAAGCTCAAGCTCAAGTGTAAGTTTGTGTAACAAGTGTCTCTCAACTATCATTTATTACATATTTTTAGTAAATTTATCTACCGATGCCATATTCTTAATATGGATGACCAAGTATAGAATGTTGGAATTCTAACTTTGGAGAGGTTTTGATCGGCATAAATGTCTTCCCTAAAGATCAACCTCTCATCTTCCAAGCAGAGGGAGATTAGGAAGAATCATGATCATGGCATTCTTGGGTTTCAATTCACCAAGGTCCATGGATCATCTACACAAAGAAGTAGTTATGGTCACATAAAGCTCTTGGAGGCAAGCTCCTTGGATGGAGACTTGGCACTCCAAGGCTTAGAAGACATAACAAGGAAACACCGGGTACAAGGCAATGTGTTTGGCATGCTTGAATTGGCGAGTGGATGCCTCTATTTATAGTGGTCTAAGAGGTAGGTATTCACGGCGTACATGGTGAGGCACGGCCGTGCCTTGTCCTGTTGACGTGAGGTCGAAGTCCCACTCAAAAATAAACCAACAACAACAACAACAACCATACCCAGTAAGTCCCACAAATAGCATAGCTACTTATAGGGTCTGGGGAGGGTGGGATGTAGACAGGCCTTGCCTCTATCCCTAGGGATAGAGAGGCTGCTTCCAGAGAGACCCTCGGCTCGAAAACGAACAGCAAACCAACACAACAAGTCAAAGAATATAGAAAGAATACCGAAATAAGAAGTCGCCCATTAGCAAGAAAGTGGTCTGAGTCGCACAATATAATGTAAAATCATGTATCATAGCATAGAACATTATTTGGGCATAAACACAAAGTAAATCATGTATAATATCATACAACATAATTTGGGCATAAACACAATAAGGCAAAAACTCGAAAGGACCCTACAAGAAAAAGAAAAACCTACGTCCCTGAAAATCCACCTAAGACCTTACTACAATATCCTCTAGACGTCCTTAACCCTAATCCTACGCCTCCACGAAGTCCTATCGTGGACCATGTCCTCAGAAAGATGCAACTCTAGTAAAACATGCTTAATCTGCTCATCCCATGTCAGTTTGGGTCTGCCTCTTCCTCTCCTCCCCTGCACAGTAATAGTCTCCACTACTCTAACTAGAGCCGTCGCTTCCCTCCGCTTCACATGCCCAAACCATCTCAATCTCCCCTCCTTAATCTTCTCCGATATACTAGCCACTCCTAGTCTTTCCCTAAAAACCTCATTTCTTATCCGATCTAACCTCGTGTGTCCACACATCCACCTCAGCATCCTCATCTCTGCTACCTCCATCTTGCGGGCTTGTGTCTTTTTTGTAGCCCAACAGTCTGTTCCATATAACATAGCTGGCCTAACTGCTACCCTGTAGAATTTCCCCTTAAGTTTAATTGGGAACCTCCTATCGCACAAAACCCCACTGGCTGCCCTCCATCTACACCAGCCAGCCTGTATGCGATGGGTTACATCACTATCTATGTCACCATCTCTTTGAACATACGACCCTAGATACTTAAATCTAGTTACCTTCGGGACCAAATGATCCACAATGGTGATTTAGGTTTCATCTTCAAAGGCTACACCGCTGAAATCACAGTGTAGATACTCAGTCTTAGATCGACTAATCCTTAGGCCCTTGCCCTCTAGACCTACTCGCCACTCTTCTATCCTCTCATTCAGGCACTGTTTAGTCTCGGCAATCAACACAATATCGTCCGCAAAAAGCATGCACCATGGAACTGTCTCCTGAATCAACTTGGACAACTCATCCAAGACAACCGCAAAAAGAAAAGGGCTCAACGCAGACCCCTGGTGTAGTCCTACCTCCACAGGAAAGAAGTTTGTATCTCCTACAGGCGCGCGGACAGTAGTCTCTGTTCTATCGTACGTATCCTTAATTATGTCTATATACTTCCCCGGTAGCCCACGACCCTCCAAACTATCCCACATCAGTTGTCGTGGGACAGTGTCATAAGCCTTTTCCAGGTCGATAAACACCATATGTAAATATTGCATCTTCGCTCTATATTTCTCCATCAGCCTCCTTAGAATATGTATCGCTTCTGTAGTTGACCTCCCTTTCATGAAACCAAATTGGTTTACTGAAACCTGAGTTTCTCTTCTAATTCTAGTTTCAATAACCCTCTCCCAGAGCTTCAAAGTGTGACTTAGCAGTTTGATTCCTCTGTAGTTCCCACAACATTGAGCGTCTCCTTTATTCTTGTATACAGGCACCATGACGCTGCTCCTCCACTGATCTGGCATTTTCCCAGTCTTGAAAATACAATTGAACAAAAGTGTTAACCATCAGACTCCTTCTTCTCCCAAACACTTCCACGCCTCAATCGGAATGTTGTCCAAACCCACTGCCTTGCCTCTTCCCATCTTCCTAAGTGACATCCTCACCTCGCCATGTGTGATCCTCCCGCAGTAGACATTATTCTGTTGTCGTCTTTGAATCCTGGGATTGCTGCTATCATGTTGGTAAGCCCTAACGTGGTTGAAAAGATTATGGAAGTAGGTTTGCCATCTCAACCCAAATACACTAAATAGATAGTCATAAATGGGTATCGAACACAGGGAGTTTGTGGAAAATGTGTTTACCAAATAGTTTGTAAATTACTAAATATAAAATTAAAGTGCAGAAAAATAATCTCACAGTTTAGATTGTTTGGTTTATAAAACTAAAACTAAATTGAAAATAACTAAGAAGTTTGTAAACGATTAAGAGAAAGAGTGCTCCTCCTGGGTTTCAGGTTTTACGTGACAACAAATGCTAATGTTCAACTGGAAAGAACCACATAGACATGGTTCGTGTGTGTGTAATTGTTTGTGATAAAAGGGGACTAAGTACTCGGATTCATAAAACACGAGGTTGTCACCCGATGATCAATTAACATAGCCAACCTAAATCCCTCCCACTATATCTCGATTTCCATCGGCACCAAGAACGTATGGTTCAGAATAAAGATTTAATAACATCAACAAATTACCAACAATCACACAAACACCATAATAATACTAAATATAATATGATTAGATTTCTATTCCAGAAATACAAGAACATTAACATAAGTGTCACAAGGAAGCCTTACATCCAGGAAGAACACAAAGAAAATTAGCCACTCATCGTTCGATTGATCACACAAGCATCAAATCCGTAATCCATCAACGAGAAAGCTTCAATCTCCCATTAGAAATCACCCAAAATATTGTTCTTAACCCTAAAAATCGCCCACAAACAGTTTTGGTTCGAAACAATGTGAAAAGATAATGAAAGGTCACTCCAAAAGTTGATTATAAAGCAAAACAAACAATCTGCATCTGCCTCCACCGTAAGCTAAGGTGGCTACCGTAGCTTACGGTGGCCATCAAAGTCCTATGGTAGCTAGCTTCTGCATTACAGTGCACAATTTTGGGTCAGGGTCTACCGTAGCCTACAGTGGCTATCGTAGTTTACGGTAGGCTTCAACTAAGCAATTTCGTTTTCTTCGTAACTTTCTCGTTTCAACTTCTTTTTCTTCGCCGTTTTCGCCAATGTTCTCGTAATTTCATACTCTATCATGTTATCTTCTTAATTCTTCAATTCCAATAAATTATTTTCTTCATTTATGCTCTGTATTCCTTCGCGTACCTGTTTTCCTTCCATTTTAAGCTCCCATTTGTTCCATGCTTCTTCTTTACACATCCTTAGCTCCTTTAACCTGCAATCATCAAGTTCGCCGTATTCATCTATATTCACAAATTTAAACATAAAACATATCAATTTCTTTCTTATTTAATCAACTTAAAGATCTTCCTACGGTTCACCCTTCACCTGTTATCCTCCAGATTCTTCTAGAAGATGTCTTTTTTGTCGATGTTCTGGCACTATGCACGAACGTGCCCATGTATGCATGACCGTGCATAGGACACGTGTCCCGATAGGTCCAACATCTAGGATACTTCTGGTCTCTCAGATTTGTCTTGTCTGTTTTGTTTTTAGTGGGAGGCATGACCGTGCCTTTAAGTGGTCCTTCTTTTCTTGCCCACCACACTTATCTGGTCTTTGTTAGTTTTCCAAAAGGTGGGCTAAGGCGAATAGGCACGGCCATGCACCTTGGGGTGCATGGGCGTATATCTTGGAAACTTGTATTTTTCGTCTCTTTTTAATGGTTTTTCATTTCATTTTAGTTTTGGACCTTCTATTCATACAAAAACTAAAAAGGAACGATTTAGGTAGTATTTCCTTATAATAATGCCTCAAAAGTACATGAAAATGATGGAATTATACATAAATGATACTTATAATTGATGACACATTAGTGACTCATGTTTTTTTTTTTTAATTCTACACTTCTTATGTATAAATGTGTATGTCAAACTATCAAACTGATTTGTTAATATGTTTTTTTTAAATTTTTAAACATTTACCTACTCATGTTTAGGTAATATAACATACATATGAGTTGCACATTTGTAATTTGTACATAGACGGTTTTTTTCTCATATCTTTTTTTATATTTCTTGAGAGATAGACTAAACATTGCAAATCTTCTATTTTTCTTATGTATAAAAAAGTTTTTGATTAAAAAATAATAATCAGTAATTTTGTTCTACGTGTTTCACAACATATTGTGTTCCGTATAGAACTATCCTATATGTGTATGTATGTTTAATATAATAATAAGAAAATAAATATAAGAATAACTCTAGTTATAAATTGAAAATAACAAAAAAAGCTAAAAGTTTATTACATTTTATTTGACAAGTCACTTGTTACACTTGCTAAAACCTAAAAACTAGTCATGTTTTACTAGTTCTTGCAGGTAACTTAACAAAAAATGCTAATGATTCCTCAGCTTTCTAAATTAATAGTTAAATTTATGGTTTATTATATGATAGTAAAATCATGGTTAATTTAACCTCTAAAAGATGAAAGTTCACAGTGGAGTCCTAATAACTTCATGAAATATTTAAAATATATATATAATAGTGGTGTTTAATCGATCTTTATATATACGTCAAAATTAACAAATAAAATAGTAGTTTTTTTTAAATGAAGATCTCTTTCATTAATAATAAGTGCACTTTACATCAATATCGCAGGTAAGGATTATGCCATTCAACTTTGGTTTAAAATTATCTTAAAAATGGGGTGTAGTTATAATTATATATATTATGGACAGCGTGAAGTGTAACCGCTCTCAAATTTAATCACATCCGTCAGATCTCTTCAAGATCAAATCCTAGCCACATAAACTCTAAAAAATAACTGACAAAGTCAGTTTCTAGCAGTTCGGACTCTCTCTCTTGAATAGCTCATGATTCCTGAATTCCAGCAATTTCTTTCGGGAAGTTTTACACTTGCAGCAGTTTTCTCCTCCTACTAAATCTCATCCGTTTAAACTAAACAAAATAACTGTAAAAGTGGAAGTTCAGGGCAGTTTAGCACCCTCTCTCCTCTTCCTTATTTCTAGCGGCAGTTGAATACCCATCTCTCCCCCATTATCGCCATCATCGATCCCCTTATTTGTAACCGGTACCACACTTCTAATCCCATTCGCTCCTGCTCTTGCCTCTGATGCCTACAATCGATTCTCCACTACCACCGCCTCCTTCGCGACGCCATAACCATTATTTCAGATAGAGAAGAAATGGCTAGATGGACCTCATCTGAAAGTAATAATGGCTGGAAGATTAGAGACCGCGATCCATCTATTGGAAAATTAACAATTACAAAACAGCCTTCTACCGGCTTCGGTTCTTTACAGGGAAACCAGGTTTGGGAACGAATACTACTTCTTTTCTTCACTGCACCAAGCCGTCGATTCATGTAATTTGTTTCACCCCTTTTGTTTCCATTTGATTTAATTTGACCTAATTTTAACCTATTTATTTACATCTGATGTTGCAGAGTCCTAGGGTTTAAACAGAGAAATTAGGGATCAAGATGGAGCCAACAAAAATAGTAGATGGAAGTTCGTTAAGGTAATTTGCATAAATCATTTACTTCACATCATGATTTTGTTTCTTTGTCTGACAACCTAAATGGTTTTAAGGGATCTTGAAGATTATTAGAATGTTTGATGAAACAATCTATGTAATTTGATATTTATTATTGTAATTTTAAGGTTTTGTTCGTTGATTGTAGCATGGTTAAATGTTGGATGTATTATATTTATGAAACTATTCATTTTGGTTCTTTTAAACAAACCATATTTTTTTTCAGTTATTACACTAGGTGATGGAGAATCCTACGAATCTAATGTAGATATGGACAAATCGGACATGAGATTGTAAGTCTATCTTAGTTGCATTGGTTTCAATAAAAACTACTAACTGTTGTTTGCCTATAAGCTGCATATTTGTTGGTCAAATCATACGTATTAGTTTATGTTGTTTATACTTGGCAGAAGTAAGTTATCATCAGGTTTCTTTTTGTTTCTTTAATGAATTGGCAGTTGAGTTAGTCACAAATACAACCATATTTGTTGGGAGATTATTAGCTACAGCTTTTGTACCAAATCTAGATCAAGATGTAATTGATCTCCTTTGGGTACTCTGTTATAGTGAGTTTTTTTTTCTATAATAAAACTTGTAAGTGCGTCAAATTTTCTCTACTTTATAGTTATGTTGATACAATTGTTTTAATCATTGATGTCTCAAATATTTTTTTATCACATAATAATGTGTGGTCCTTGGGGGTAACCACTTATATTTTTAATTAAGTCTTGGAATGTAGGATTGATGGGGACTGCTGAAGGCTCTGGCAGTTGCAAGTGATATCAATGGTATTGCTGATGTGATCCTCTGCTTATTGTTAGACTATGGTATTGTCGGCGTAGCATGGACAACAATGGCGTCTCAGGTTTGCTCTAAACAAATGGTTCGACATGCTTCTATTAAGTTGTATTTTTATTGTTAATGTCACTTTACACATATTGTAGGTGGTTGGATCAGATTTTCTAAACAAATGGTGTCTTGGGTCTTTTTTCCTTCTGGACGAAGGAGCTTGGGAAGTGAAAAACGTGTCAACTTTAAAAGGTGTTTTGCTTTAATTAGAATCTTGGTGTGAAAATTGGTGTTCACTCGCATGCTTTCTTCTTTATGTTATACTGCCAGTCCATTAAACTTTATTCCATAGTATTAATACAAGAAATTCATGTTTTTTTGTTCTTTTTATAACAAATGTGACTTTGTTCTATTGATATTAATCTAATTGACTGTTTTTTACAAAAGTGCAATGTTACACTTTTTTTTTTTTTTTTTTTTTTTTTTTTTGCGGGTACTCAATATCAGGTCCAATGATCTAGATGCTGGAAAGGAGCTGAGTATGCTAGATGGAGTCCTGATTAATGTCAAGAGGCTTAATGTTGATCCAGGTTAAATGCCATTGGTTTTTGCCTATAAATATAGTTCCATTGTTCTAGATGTTATTAACCATACTAGACTACTACACTTAATGTTGATCCAGGTAAATGTCATTGTTTTTTGCTTATAATATGAAACAATCCCTATGAAGCTTCATGATTTCAATCTTATTTAAGGTGCCAAGATAGGTGGGTCAGTAGCGGGCGAAATATTTTAGGTTGAAACAAGTCATCTTTATGTACAACTCAAATGGGCTGGGTAGGGTTGGTTGACCCGCAAACGGTAAACACCTTTTTGTCCATTTTTAATTTTTATACATAATGAATGTGTCAATTCTTTATATGAGTTTAAAATTTAATATTATTGCTCTAAATTCTAATATTAATGCAACCTTGATCTAAAAATGGATCATTTTGTATGTAAATTTCCAAAGTCTTTGCTCTAAATTCTAATGTATCAAATAGAATTTAAATAAACTAGGTTATTAATAAATATTGAAAAATATGATCACTTTTTATCCAGATTTGAAGTTATAAAAACAGTATCTTGTATCTTGACTTTGTAAGTCAATATGTACCTCTTTGTTAGTCATTTTTGGGAATTGTTTATATAGATGGATAAGCTTTGATGTTGGATGTTGGATGTGCTGATAATGAAAACCACGTCAATTCCACCACAACAAATGATGATACCAGTAGCACTACCCCTACAGTTACGCCAGTAGCATCTGTTCAAGATGTCAGTGCTAGCCCGAATGAGAATAGTATTAGGTCTTCAAGTTGGAGGTGTGTTACCACTTACCAGAGTAAGGAGTATATTATGTAATATTATTTTGAAATTTCTATATAGAAATTACATGTCACTTACTTTATGTCGATTATTATGCATAAGTATTATTTTATTGTGCCATTATACAATTATTGAAATTATCTCCAACGTTCTATTTTCGCTTTTAGGCATATTATACATATTAGTGTGAACTCTTTTGATGAGTTCATATTATACATATAATTATAGATAAACACTTTCATCATTACAATTTTAAAAACCCGTCCACCGGACGGGTAAAGTACTAGTTTTAATTAGACAAGGCGACAAGCAAACTAAACACGAATTGGATTTTGGTCAAAAGAGTATCATGTGAAGTGAACCTACCGATCCCTTGTGTGTCGAACAACAATAGGAGAATAAAAATATTTTGATGCTTCACAAAATAAAATACAATAAAAATTTGTGGGTACTACTTAAATATTACAGGTTAAAATAAATCATAAAAATAATGAAAAAAAAACAGTATAAAATAACATTTAAAGCGTAAACCGGTAAAATCTGAAACCTTTATTTGATTATTATTATATTATAATTAATTGATTAATTAACATAAAAGTTATTATATCTTCATGTATATTATTTAAATTAAATAAAAAATATAGAAAATTAAAAGAATCAATGATTATAAAGCTTTGATGATCAATCAAGACCCAACGTGTCATCACTACCCCTCTCTAGTCTCTGCCACTTGTCCTTTCTTTATGTCCCCCACCTTCTTTCAGAAGGGCATTTTCGTCCATTCCATTGTAACGTTGTTTGGTTTTCAATTTCACAATCCATCCTCACAAATTGAAAAAGTCTAAAACGAACCTTCCACTTGTTGAAGTTTCCCTATTTACCCAATATTTTGATCCAAGGGTCATTATACGGTTTTATGGCATACAAGTTCTATTTTCTCTCTAGAATTGTGTATTTGCATTTCATGATAAAGGTTGGTAACCAACTTGAAGGTAAACCACCTAGGTATTCAATCACATGTGTAACTTGATTTTGTTAAGAATCATATTATCATTTAAAAGAGAATATGATATGATAGCTCACAAAAACCAAGTATTGTTACCATTTTCTTGTTATAAAGCATTACTTGTTTAAGAGTTTTGTGACATGGTCTACAATCAAATAATGATTCTTAATTTTTAAATTCTTTCTCTCACGATTAATCACATGTAAACGAATGGCAAATTTACTTTTATTAGCCACACTTAAAACTTTGTGGTTGTTTATAATTTATTTTTTACTTTAAAGTTATGAGAAGCGGGTCTAAAACCTGGCAGATTTTAATCTAGACCAGCTGGATAAAGGGACGTGGGGGTAGAAATGGCAGAAACTTCAAACGAGCGTAACTTGGGTTACGATTAAAGTTACGGGGCCGAGGATCATGCGATGGAAAGATCTCGACGAGCTGAATCACAAGGCAAACCACCTAGCTTTTAGGCCTGAATTCCTTGATTTAGGGGTCCAATTTCGTCAATCAAAGTTTTTTACTAAATTCGTCAATCTTCCAGAGTTCCTTTTCTAGCCAATAACACGTAAATCAATGATTAGTGTGATTTAGATCTTTATTTATGGTGACAATTTTAATTTATTTCAATCAGTTTGTAATTTCGAGAATTTGGCGAACATGCCAAATTTAAAAAAAAACCTATAACATGGCACCTTATGTAATGGTTTATGCATCCAAAAAATCGTCAACTCTTTTTGAGAATTTAACTTATTGATTTATCCTTTCGTTCTGTGTCACAAAAAAAAACCTTGTGCTATGTTAAATTGCTTACATACCAAGATTGGCTACATTTGATGCAAAACAAATATACTAACATATATCATTATTTACACTAATACTCTTTCACATACTTCATAGTCATAATTTTTTTAATTACAAAAGCAACCTATATTACATAACAAGATATGATTAGTGATTGTCCACAAATTGATATAACTATAAACATATTTAAATCATGTCCTTGTAAAGGCTAATTTAATCTATACTTATGTAATTTCAATTAAAGAAGGTTAGAGCAAATTACAAATCATGGGTTGGTAGACGGGCAACAAGCTGCGCCGCCACCCCCTTATAAACCATGATCATATTGAAAAAGACAACGAAGATAAAAACTAAGGATCCTTTGGAGATTGCAAGTTCAAATCCACCCCAACACGGGTTTTCGTCCCACCGTGCGTTACACCAAAGAGTCTCGACTCTTGTGGCGACACAATGTTTGTCAAGTCCCGTGTGGACATGGAGAAGTCTCGTATACCAGTGTTAATTGCCCCTTCGTGGAGAAACCCCGGGTTTCGATCCGGGGTCGGCCCCACAACCGTGGCTGCGGCTGCCCAATCCCAACCGTCCAGTGAATGATAACTTGATAATCGCTATTATGAAAAAAGAAAATCTATACTTATAAACCATGATGATATTTGACAATCTTGAAATTCTAAACCAAATAACCACAACCACTCACAACATCAAGGACCCAAAACGTATAACAATATATTTTCATCTTTCATTGTCCCGTTTTCTTTTCCATCCCCACGAATCTCTTCCTGATTTGCTGCTCTCTATCTCTCTTACACACCACCACCACCCAACAACAACATTTAAACAAAAGAAAAAGAAAAAAAACATATCCTTTCAACCATTCTTTCCGGCAACTGTTTTCACCTCAATCTCATCACACCTCACCTCTTTCTTATTCGATTCCCAAACCAATATGCAAACTACAACCAACTTTCTCCATCTTAATAATAATTCACCTCATTCAGATCATCAAACCAGCTCATAATAATAATCATAATAATAAAAATATTATTTTTATTGTGTTCGGTATGGGCGACAGAACAAGCAATGAGATGGAGAATTTATCTCTACAAACAAAAAGCCCAACTCCCAGAGATTTGTTACAAAGATTTACAAAAAGATCCGACCCGGATGAGGATATCGGATCCGGGTCGGGTGAGGGGGTGGAACTAAATCTTGGGTTGTCGTTAGGTGGAAGATTTGGTGTTGATAAGAATAATAATAATAAGAAGTTACTGAGGTCCACTTCAATTGCTGCGATTTTACCGGTGGCAAGAGACGACGACGTTTTAAGTGGTGGTCATGAGAATCTGAGTCCGGGTCCGGGTCGAGGTTATTCGGGTCTTATCCGAACATCATCGTTGCCGGTGGAGACGGAGGAGGAATGGAGGAAGAGGAAGGAGCTGCAGAGCTTGCGGCGGCTGGCGGCGAAGCGGCGGCGATCGGAGAAGCAGAAAAGTTTGACTAGAGGTGAACGGGATGAGTACGTGGCAGCTATGGGTCGGGTCGGGTCGTCCCCGGGTCCACTGTTTGGGTCGGGTAAATGGCCTCCTAGAGGTGGGGGTGTGTCAGAGTTGGAGAGTGGGTGTCGTCAAGGTAATGATTGTACTTTATGCATTGTTGTTTGTACTTTCTATTTTTGTAACATTTTTTGTTGTTGACGTGATGAACTAGACTCATGTTATCCTTTTCTTGCCCTAAAACCATGGTACTAGGTAATGCCCTTTTTCCAGAACCTAAATTGTTAAATCCAGTTTCAAATGTTTTGAGGACATGTATATTGTGCAATACAAGTTGTATCTTGCCCTGGATTAAACAGTTTATGTTCTGGAGAAAAAGATTATAAAAACCTAGATTTAAAAGGCTCACAAGTTATAAAAAGTTACTTGAGATCTCCTTATTAAAAGTTCAGCTCGGCTCGTTTACACTCCGACACGCAATCCTGGAGGTTTAAGTGATGTTTTCCAATTTTCAGGATCAAGTGGTAGAGGTGGTGAAACGAGCTCGTTGTCACAAGAAAGTTCGTCGGGTTCAAACCCGCGGCTTGATGTTGAGGTAGAGGGGGGGAGTTGCGATAGGAAAAAGGCGGGGAAAGACGTTGGTTCGATGGAGGACATGCCTTGTGTTTTTACGCAAGGGGATGGTCCGAACGGGAGAGTGGTAGAAGGGATATTATACAAGTATGGAAAAGGCGAACAAGTGAAGATAATGTGTGTTTGTCATGGTAGTTTTTTGTCACCGGCGGAGTTTGTGCGGCACGCGGGTGGAACCGACTTTGTTCATCCCTTGAAACACATTGTTGTTAAACCTGGTTCCTCATTTTCATGATTGAATGTTGGTTCATTGAGCGTCAGTGCTTGCATGGTGGTGGTCTTGAATGTTTGTATAGTATTATTTTCATCGATTTTTGATGCAAAGTGATATGATTTCTATATGATCTATATGACGACCCTTTGATGAATGATCCTTATATGGGGCTTGTAGTTTATTGCTTAATTAATGGTAGCTGGTTTTTCATATATTTTCTATATACGCATGTCATTTACACCTACTAAACTTTATGTTCGTTTATTTATTACACGATGGAGCATGAACATAAGTTTTTGTTCATTATTTAAACGTTATTTACATGAATGGACATGTAATTATGTTCATGCATTTACGTTTATGAATGTTCGTTAAAATCTGTGAATTTTCGTTGGTTTACCTATTCTCATTATTCCATATATAACTTTGCAAGTTTTTTGTGCATAAGCACTTGTACATTGTGCTTTGTGAGTTTCTTAAAAAAAAAGTTGATTTTTTTACTTTTAACCAAAAGGTTTTTATCTTTTCCAATTTTAACCCAACATAATTTGTTTTTTTAACTTTAACCCCAAACTTTTCATTATTTGCAATTTAACTTTGCAACTTTTGTCACTTGTACTTTTCATCTTTCGCAAATTTTCGTTTTACGTATAGTTCTAAATTTTTTGAGTTAATACGACGCAACGTACATGTGTTGTTTCCATATATAATTTTGCAAGTTTTTTGTGCATCATTAGTTGTACCTTGTGCATTGTGAGTTTTTCAAAAAAAAAAAAAAAACTTGATTTTTTACTTTTAACCCAAAGGTTTTTACTAGGGCTGTAAACGAACTGAACGTTCAGCGAACAGTTCGTGAACCGTTCGGCGGGAAGTTCGTTTATGTTCGTTCGTTTAATAAACAAACGAACATGAACAAGAAATTTCGTTCGATTAGTTAAATGAACGAACATGAACATAGGTCTCGTTCGTTCGATTGTGTTCGTGAACGTTCGGTAAGGTGTTCGTGAACGTGTTCATGAACATTTGTTGATTTGCATTCGTTTATGTTCGTATATTTGTGTTTTAATTGATCTTTGTACTTTCTTATATTTTATTTATACTTTTTATATTATTAAACTTTTATTTATTTTATTACCCTAACAATTAAACTAGGAAACTCACTTTCCCTTTGTTTATGTAAACGAACGAACATAAACAAGAAATTTCGTTCGATTAGTTAAATGAACGAACATGAACATAGGTCTCGTTCGTTCGATTGTGTTCGTGAACGTTCGGTAAGGTGTTCGTGAACGTGTTCATGAACATTTGTTGATTTGCATTCGTTTATGTTCGTATGTTTGTGTTTTAATTAATCTTTGTACTTTCTTATATTTTATTTGTACTTTTTATATTATTAAACTTTTATTTATTTTATTACCCTAACAATTAAACTAGGAAACTCACTTTCCCTTTGTTTATGCATCATTTCCCTTTCATTTCTCACTATTTACATCGGCGAATACAATCGACCTCCATCTACAATAAGGGATTCAAGTTCGATCGCTACTCTCTAGGCCATCTATCTTTATTCTTCGTCGCGTTCGCCAAATTTATTTGTGTTCGTGAACCGTTCACGAACACGCTCATTTCCTTAACGAACGAACACGAACATAAAATCCCGTTCGGTAAGCGTTCATGAACCGTTCGTGAACACATTTATTTCCTTAACGAACGAACACGAACAAGGCCTTGTTCGTGTTCGTTCGGTTCGTTTACAGCCCTAGTTTTTACCTTTTTTAATTTTAACCCTATATAATTTATTTTTTTTAACTTTAACCCAAAACTTTTCATTATTTGCAATTTAGCTTCGCAACTTTTGTCACTTATGTTTTTCATTTTTTTGCAAATTTTCGTTTTGCGTATAGTTCTAAATTTTTGAGTTAATACGACGCAACGTGCATGTGTGATTCAACATTTTTACCTCTATTTTTCCATGTTTGACAGGTTCGTCGCAACACACATATCCTAGATCGAGTCAGTGTTGGTGGTCGATGACGGTTGTGTGACATTAGTACTATTTGACATCGTTTTACGCCCCGAAGCAACGCGGGGTGTGCTTTGGGGGTTTTCAAAGAAAAAATGGTTATGCATATCGTTGTCGTAACGTTGGCTTTGGGGGTTTTCCAAAAAAATGTTTTTTTTTTTTACTTTTCACACAAAAGTATTTCATAAATTACTTTTAACCCAAATCTATTTGTTTTTTTTTTACTTTTAACCCAAAACTTTTTATCTTTTGCAATCTATCCTCATAACTTTTTTTACTTTCAACTTTGGTCCTTTATAGTTTTCATTTTCTGCAAATTTTTCGCTTTATGCTTGGTTCTAAATTTTGTGACTTAACACATCGCAGCGTGCGTCTTTGGTTTAACGTTTTTACGTTTCGTTCTAAATTTTGCGAGTTAACACGACGCAACGTGCGTGTGTGGGTGAACATTTTTACATCGTCTATTTTTTCTCCGCTTGTCAGGTTTAACATAATGTACGGGTCTTAGATCCACTTAGTTATAACTAAAGAATCCCCGCCGCATTGCGGCGGGTCGCAATCCTAGTTTAAATCAATTTATTGCTAATACTAGTAAGTTGAACCAACCCATTTAAGAGTCGTTGCCTTATAAATCTGTTTCATATTTTAGAACAATGGATCTATCAATCCATTTCTGGGTTTAGAATAAATTTACCGAAGGTTAGAACCGATATCAACCAATGTCAAATGAAAACCGACAACCATCGTCCCTATTGAGTCTCGACCTCTTCACCAATGTTCGATCTAATTAGGTTATTTCTCATATGATCATGCATGTTCATGAGTTTGCCATTTAATTTTGTTGAACATGTTTTGCTTAACGTGATATCAAGGAAGCTAATCTGACATTTAACAAGATCTCTCGTACCATTTGATCATGTTAGATAAAACCAAGACGAGCCAGTGTGAGCTCGAGCTCGTCAAAAGCTTGAGTTAGCTTGTGGCTTGTCGAGCCAGATCATTTATTTAAAGAAAAGATTGTTTTTTTTTTGTTTTTGTTTTTTTACGCATAATGATATAGATAAAACCAATAAACAATAAATAAATGACATTTTTAGACTAATAGAACAAGATTTACTAATTAAAAACCATAGCTTAAAAATATATTAGAACTTTATATTATAATTTATCTGTGTGTATGTATGTAAATCTCGACTTTAATTTAAATGAGCCAATGAGCCAGCTAACGAGCAGGCCATGAATCGAACCTACCTTGGCTCAAACTTGACTCATTTACAAACCAAGCCAAGCCGGCTCGGCTTATCTATTGAGCTTGATTGAAGAACGAACATGATTTTTGGAAGAACTTTACGTAATAGATTTGTAAATTTAGACGTGTAATTGACTAATTGTTACGTTTACGCTTCCTAAGGGTGATCGGGGCACTCGCGGGGAGTGGGTGCGGTGACCCAAGTCCCCGCTCGGGAACACCGGCGCCATCAAGGCTGGGACCGAAATCGGCGAGTTGGGTCGGGGCTTGTTCACCACAATGAAGGAGAGAGGAGATGGTGGGCCACCATGATTTTCAACCAATCAACATTTTTCCTTTTTTTTTTTTGAATAAAAAAACAATTCTCTTAAGAGGGGAGTGCCGCCATCAAATTGGGGTGCGAGGGGAGTTTAAGAAGGGAGTTGACGTGGCATAACATGATTGGGTGTGCGTAAGAGAGGGGACTCCCCTAAAAGGGGGAGTGCCCCTCTCACCCTAACATATATTTATTCATCGATGTTCTAGATTTAATAGACCCTAAAAACTTAAAGAAGAAATAGGGGTAATCACGAAAATAGCCATGTCAGAGCCGTTTTTTCAATTTTAGCCAACTGAAACGGCTCCCCAAGCCTTTACACAAATTCTGACACGGCTTAAGACATAACTTAAGATCTTTCCTCATCAGCCACTCAGCGGTTGACACGTGGCAACACCCGTTTCTCTCTCTTCTTTTTTGTCAAAAAGGCTGTTAACAGCTGCTCCTTCTGACATAAATCATCCATCCATCTTTATTCCTGCCACTCTCCTTCTCTCTCTAACTCTCTCTTCCTCTCTCTTCTTTATCTCTCTACAAAAGTTTAAAGAAGGAGACCTGCAAAAGTTGGAATGTACGTATGTATGTATACCAGACATAAATCACCTGTCTTTCTTCTCAACACCCACCACATTTAAAAGATCTTTTCTCACCAACGAATGGCTGATGTATGATGGTGATTCGATGAGTGGTGATCGGAGGAGGTGGATGATGGTGATGGTAACCGGAGGTTGCGTCGGAGAAGGTGAATGATGATGATGTTGCACGGTGGTCGTTCAGGAGGTGTTGAACGAAGTTGGTGTTGGATGTGACGGAGTTGTAGCGATGAGCGGAGAATAATGATGGTGAACGAAGATTGACAGATGTTTGGTGATGGAGGTTAATGTGATGATGAATGATGAAGTGGTTGGTTGCAGGTTGGTGGTGCTCGGTGAGGGTGGTGGGAGGTGAGGGTGGTGGTGGTGCTCGGTATTGATGCGTCGATGATGGAGCAGTTGGTGTCGGTTGTATGTGTTATGGTGACAGCAGTAGCTGTTGATGGTTGTTCAGGTGGTGAAGAATGATGGCGGTGGTTGGTTTACGGTGGTGGTGGTGGTGGGTGGAGGGTGGTGGTGCTCGATGAAGTTGTTTGCTCTCGATTATCCAAATTCATTAAATGTATAACTAATGTCTGCTTGAAGTAGATGAGGTTGTTTGCTCTCGATTTTAGGTATGATTTTTTTTGTGTGTTTATGAAGAAATAATTATTGTGGGAAAAAAGTTTCTTTGAGGTATTTATTTCATATTTGAAACGGACTTTACTTGGTTCAACTGACGAGAATGAAGTTTGAGTCGACAATGGTGTTGCTGCCGTTGTATCTGTAGATGCCGCCATTAACGCCGGTAATGAAGGTTTGGTGTCATGGTGTGTGCATTTTCTGAGTGGGTAGTGATTTTAGCAGACAAGATGACAAAGAGAGAGACTATGGGAACATGGTGATGACAACCCAGCACACGTGGCAAAAGGTGATTGGTCAGGAGGAAAGCTCTTAACTTTTTATTTGAGCCGTGTGGGAATTCGTGAAAGCCCATAAAATGGGGTGTCAACTGGCTATTTTTGCAAATTTGACCAAATCTTGGCTATTCTCGTGATTAGCCCGAAGAAATATCAAATATAAATCAATCAAATGTCACTTTCAAACAACTTTTTAACTAAATGAGTGACACGTATATATATTCATTTGTAATTATTATCCATGATAATGATAACTAGTTCAGAATGTTTAATAAAATAGTGTTGGTTGAAAGGTCTCGTTTTTATATAATTATATCGTCTATCACCATATTCAACAACAATTTGTTCACTTTTTTTATGTTGAATGCGATCTATATGTACTAGTGTGATTTTCATTTGAATTCACAAATTGTAACACCAAATTGACAGAATTTACATCAAGTTTGATATCAAATTAAACAAATAATCTGGAGTTTGTTTTCTAATTTGTTTTAGTTAAAATTAACCATTTTATTACATATTTAAATTAGTTTTATTATATATTTTATTAATAAAAGTAGATATGTAAATTTTGAAAGGGTGTTAACTCTAGCTCCGCGTTTATACATACACTTTTATATACATTACTTTTATATTTGTTTTTTATATTTTCTAAATGTATTGCTTATGTTTTTTATATTTTGTTTTCATGGCATGGGTTTTTAAATGGAGATACTATTGGACTTATTGGACCTCTGAAGACTTTCTGTTACGTGGTTGCTGCATTCAGAATGGATATTGGGCTTGCTGTTGTGGGCTTCTAAAGAGTTTTTGTTCGTGGGCTTTAGGGTTATATCTGCACAAGTCTTGGAGTGTATAAAGAGTTCATTATCTCATATAACTTATCTCAGATATTTTTCATCACTTTCGCACATAGTTATCATTGTTCTGCACATCCTCTCTCTTAGGGTTTGTTAGTTCAATCTTTTGTTAAGGTCTTGTTCTTGTTTCGATCCTTTATGAGTGAGTTCTGATCATCATGTTGATGATCGGTGAGTGTTAGTAGTGAGGTTGTAAATTCTTGTATCTGATTTCATACTTTCTGTTGTTGATTGTCGGTAATATAGAGAGTTTTCATTTGATACATGTTTTTGACATGGTATCAGAGCCATTGTGGCTCTCTGGATTAAACGCTTCCGTTGTTGGTCACCGATTGTGACTAATCGTCCTAGGGTTTCATTCTTTTTGGGGTGTGAGATATGTGTAGAACTTACAAGATCTGCGTATTCGTTTGCTTGTTTCTGAATATTTGATAACTTGTTGGCTGAAGCAAGATCTTACAAGATCTGGGTGTTCCTGCTCTATTGAAGAAAACAGATCTAAAGTCTTGGTAAATAGCGTATTTTCCGACTTGGATCTGATAGAAGCAGTTGTTAATCTTGACAACTTTCGGGGCTGTGGATTATTTTGGAAAGGAGTCTAGGAAGCTGCCGATCTGGTTAGGATTCAATCCTCGAAGATTGTAAAATCCTAACCAGATTTGGAGAAACCTTGACTTGGGTTTTCTTACTTGGTGAGATCTTTCCTTGATTTACTTTCTGTTTTTTTTACATTCTTTACATATAGGCATTGTTGTTGCTGGACTAGTCAGGCCGGTTGTTGATTTGGGACACAGAGAGGGTACACTCTGATCCATTTTTCTATGGTATATGTATTTGATGGTGTTTGTGCTGATTTGATTAATACTTGATTTTTCGTTATTTTGAGATAGTATACAACTTCTGTACAAAGGCCTGGGTAGGCACCACTGAGTGACGAACCTACTATCTGGTCCCTGGTACAGTTTCGCAGTGTAGGAATCTACTTGTACAAGATCTGTGTTGTGTCTTTACTGATACGTGTCTTGTTTTGTTTTGTTGTGGTTTTGTTCTTCTTGAGTAGTTATAATGGCTGATCTTTTGAATCTGTTTGGTGAAAACCTAATTAGCAAACTGGAACCTGATAATCCTTTATACATACATGCTAGTGACTCCACGAACTTAACTGTTATAAGTGTGAAATTAAAATAAACTGAAAACTATACTGTTTGGGCTAATGCTATGATTTTGGCTTTGAGAGTTAAAAATAAAATTGGTTTTATAGATGGAACTTTTGCTAAACCAACTGATAATGCAATTCTTGAAACTCAATGGGAGAGGTGTAATTCAGTTGTTCTGACTTGGATTCTTAATTCAGTGTCAGAAGAATTATACTTAGGTCATGTTTATTCTAAATTAGCTACTGAGGTTTGGAAAGAGTTGAGAGATACTTATGATAGAGTTGATGGGTCAGTTGTGTTTGATTTGCATCAAAAAATTAATTCATTTTCCCAAAATGGTATGTCAGTTGTTGAATATTATCACAAGTTAAATATCATGTGGAGACAGCTAGATTAAATTTTACAAATACCTGTTTGTACATGTGATGTTGCTAATCAGTTTAATAATTTCAATCATTTGATTAAACTTATGCAGTTTTTAGTGGGTCTAGATAATGTATACCAACCTGTTAGAACTAGTTTACTGATTAGGGAACCTCTTTCAACTGTGAAAGAGGCTTTTACTACAGTCTCCAGGGAAGAGTCTCATAGAAACTCAAACGTTTCTGTTTCAAAGGAACAACATGTTGGTTTTTTGTCTAAAATTAGTTCTGTAACTGATAACAAGAAAAAGTTTGTTAAAAATACTAATCAAAATACAAAGTGTACTCGTTGTAATAAAGTAGGTCATTCAATTGAGAAATGTTTTGAGCTTATTGGGTATCCTCCCTGGATGAAGTCTAAGGCAAGTCAAGGGTTTAAAAAAACAGGTTATTAGTAATAATGTTGTGAGTAATAATACTGATATTAATAAAACTGGTGGGTCTAGTTTGTCTGCTGATCAGGTTTCTAAATGTTATGTTTGTTTAATCAGAAAACTGAAGAAAATAGTTCTAGCGGCAAACTAAAGAAATAAGTTCTAGCTGCAATGTTGCAGTTAGGGGTTTTAATTTATTTTGTTCTTCAAGTTTACACAAGTCATTATTATGTTTTGCAAATTCAAATAGCACATTCAAAACCATGGGTTGGATTTGCAATTCTGGGGCAAATCAACACATGGTTATGAATGATAAAGGATTGATTAACCAACTAGATGTTGCTGAGTATAACATTAAAGTAAATCATCCAAATGGTACACGTGCTTTAGTAACTAAAATTGGTGATGTCAAGTTGAGTGATAAATTTACTCTATTTGATGTTTATGTTGTACCTGATTACTGTGTTAATTTGATTTCAGTTTAGTAAAAGTAAGATTACTGTGGTTTTTGATGAAAACACTTGTTATCTTCAGGATTCATTAACAAAGAACACCCTGGTGACTGGTAGTCAACATGGTGGTTTGTATTTTTGTGGTGAGTCTGCTATGTTTAATTGTTTTAGTTGTAATAGTGTTGATGCCACTAATTTGTGGCATGCAAGACTCGGACATCCTTCTGAAACTGTACTTAAAGTATTAAAAGATGATTTAACTTTAAAAGATTTTGATAACAGTTTACCATCTGATGTTTGTCATAAATCAAAACAACATAGAGAATCGTTTCCTTTAAGCGATCATAAAACAAAAAACCTTAGGAGAACTGATTCATTTGGATGTTTTGGGTCTGTTGTCACACCCCAACCGATGGCGGAAACATCGGGGCGTGGCACTGAGAGAAACATATTGTCCAGAAGTTTCCATAACAACTATATTTACCAAATATTTAAAACAACACGTCCCATACCATGTCATAAATGATAATACAATTATTACTGAAAAGATCTAGTCAAATTGTTCTGTTTCGACAACTCAGATATTTATTACAGACAGTTGTTTATTGTTGACCTAGGTCTTTCCTAGCCTCGATTTCATAGCAAAGTACGCAAATAAGCATCCTAAGCACCTGTCACATACGTTAAAGTAAAAGTCAATACACATAGTGTAAAGGTGAGCATACAAGTTTGACAATAGCATATAGAGTTCGAAATCGTTACGCATAACCAGCACGTACACAGTGTAAAATGAGGCATGTTAGTTATCGACACAAACCTATCGATACCAATGACTGCGGGTTGACTGCCCAAGGCAGTTCGCGATACACACTCACCTCTGTGAGCCATGTAACTAATTGTCCTTAACAACCCCTGAGTGAACAGGTGCTGAGTCCAAACTATAGTACTATCGTTGCTAAGGCAGGTAGACAGCATTCCATGTGTAAACATAACAAATAAGCATTCATTAAGTCACGTATAACATGCGGTAACGGTTAGCTTTAAAGTATTGCGTAGTGTGTTTGATGTGATTTAGTATATGTAACGTATGTAACACCCAAAAGTGAGTAAAGCAAAAAGGGATTCGAGTATACTCACAACGGTTGATGGATTGAAGGGAGCGCTAGAGAGTAGGGTTAGCCTGCACAGATTGATAGCATAACGATAAGCGACGCGTAAAACAGAACAAGTGTTAGTGGGTCGAATCAGCAATTCGATCGGATGGTAGTCCGATCGGACAGCCGATCATTCGGTTGTCAGTCCGCTTGGATGGTCATCCGGTCGGGTGACCTTTCGAGTGGATTGTTTCTCCTTTTGTGAAGGATGTGTTTGTGTACGATGGTTTGACTTTTGAAATTTTCGTTATAGTATTTTGAAAACATGGAAGTACCTCTACCTTTCAGGTCGATCGATCGAACGACCGTTCGATCGAGTGACAGTCCGATGGGTTGGGCACTTCAGCGAGAACGATTTCACAGCTAGTTGTCACTCGATCGGACGGTTGTTCGATTGGGTGGCAACACATGTGCATTGAATATGTTGAAAATTGTTTAAGTGTTGGAGTTTCGAAACATCACATAGTCGGATGGTCGGTCGATCGAGTGGTAACTCGGTCGGACAGCAATCCGTTCGGTGTTCCCAAAACTCTTGAGGGTTGATTTGAAAATTATTTGTGGGGCCAAGGTGCAAGTCGATCGGATGACCGGTCGTTAAGATGGCTGTTCGATCGGACAGTAGTCCGATCGGACGACACTCCGTCCTGGTCGACCTGTTCGTCTTACACTTGGTTGTTTTGATTGTTTGTCATTTTATCGAGACGTTTTGATAATGTATTAAGCAACAGAAACCTTGTCAATACTTGGTACCCCTGATCGGACAGGAATCACCCAAATTCGACAAGTTAGTTGTTCGAGACAGTGTTCCATGTTAAACCCGAAATCAGTAGTCTCGTGGATAGAATCCAGATCTTGAACCAACACAACCACAAGAATGAGTAGTAAGTCGGCACAAGCTCCGATTCTATCGGTTTTGAATGCATTGAGTGTAAAAGAGTTGAAAGAAAGTTGGAAAAACCATCTTTCAATCCTTTTCATTGTGAATATGTTCAGATCTATGAAAGATCTTTGTTTGTTTATGTGGAAATCAGTTAGATCTAAGTTGTTCTTGGTGGATTGAGGCCAAAACATGAAGTTCTCAAGAACATATGATGACGTCATCCTAGAACACTTTGAATCTTGATGATTTCAAGGTTAAAAGTTAAGATTCAAAAGATAGAAAGGTGTAGGAGTGCGTGTAGATTAAGGAAGTATAAGATTTAGGATGAGGTCTTACCGGGATCGTGAGAAATCTGAAGAAAAGTGGGGAAGATGAGCTGGTCGGAGGAGAGTTGCCAAAAGTGGAAAGTATGATGGTGACGGGGGTATTTATAGGGTTTCCCAAAAAGGAAAGGGGAGGAAAGGGGCTGGTTGATCGGTTGGCAGCCTGATCGATAAGCTGGCCGATCGAGCGGCAGCTCGATCGAACAGTTGGTCGATCGGCTGGCCACCTGGTCGATTGGCCACTTGTTCAAGTGTTTGGTGCGACGAGTTTTTGCCGTTTCGATTGCGATTGCGAGCGTTGCGATGTGAGAGTATTTCTTAGTCAAATTACTTTTAATCCCAACTACTATATCAACATACAAGCATCCTTATTTCATATTCGTTTAGCGTTTGCGATTCGATTGCTATTGAGTTTTTGATTGCGTTTCGATTGATCACCACAACATAACATAAATAAACACGCATAAGTAACACATAAGGCACACACACACATATAACAATAACCAAAATGCGTAAATTCGAGTTGCGAGTGCGATTGCGATAGCGATAAAGCGATTAATCAAGCGATAAATAGCGATTACTATGCGATTATTAATAGATAGATACTCCACATAATACAACTAAAGCAATAATAAAATAGGCTAATTACAAGTCAAAGAAGTCAAAACAGGAATTGAGCAAGGAGACAGATCGCAATTAGAAATCTTTTCTTCCTTTGACTTCAATCTTGACTTTGACTTTGACTTCCGAAACACGGGGTACTTCGCCTTCATGTCGCTTTCGAGTTGAGGGAATTTCGTCCCGAAATAAAATAGCCTCTTTGACTAGTTGAGGGAATTTCGTCCCGAAATTAGGCCGAAGCCGTAACAAACAACTGCGGGTACTTCGCCTTCATGTCGCTTTCGAGTTCCCAAGTGAACTTCGCGCCTCGTTTGCCTTCCCATCGGACTTTCATGATAGGAATGGGCGAACGTCTGAGCTGCTTGGTTTGGCGTTCCATGATTTCGACAGGCTTTTCCACAAAGTGTAGTGTTTCGTTTACTTGGAGGTCATCGAGAGGTACAATTAAATCATGCTCAGCCAGGCACTTTCGGAGATTTGACACATGGAAAGTCGGGTGGACATTACTAAGTTCCTCTGATAGTTCGAATCTGTAGGTGACTTTTCCGATCCTTTCCAGAATCTTAAAAGGTCCAACATATCGAGGCGCTAGTTTCCCTTTCTTGCCAAATCTGACCACACCCTTCCAAGGTGATACCTTTAGGAGTACGTAGTCGCCAACCTCAAATTCAAGGGGCTTGCGTCGTCTATCGGCGTAACTTTTCTGTCGACTTCGAGCTTTCAACAAGTTGTATCGAATTTGGAGGACTTTGTCAGTCGTTTCTTGCAATAGCTCGGGACCGGTTAGTTGCGAGTGACCGATCTCGTGCCATACAATTGGCAATCGACATTTTCTTCCGTATAAAGCCTCGAATGGTGCCATTTGAATGCTGGTATGATAGTTGTTGTTATACGAAAACTCGACTAATGGCAGGTAAGCATCCCAATTACCTCCGAAATCTATGACACACGAACGGAGCATGTCTTCAAGGGTACGAATCGTTCTTTCAGTCTGACCGTCGGTTTGAGGGTGGAATGCAGTACTTAGGTTAAGTGTAGTACCGAGAGCCGCTTGAAACATTTCCCACAGTCGCGAGGTAAACAGAGCATCACGGTCAGAGATGATGTCGCGAGGCATCCCATGTTGAAAAATGATCTCATTTGTGTAGATTCGGGCTAATCTTTCTACCTTGTAGTCTTCTCGTATTGCCAAAAAGTGAGCTGATTTGGTCAAACGGTCAACAACAACCCAGATGCTGTCGTGACCTGATGGCGTGCGCGGGAGCTTTGTTATGAAGTCCATAGCTATACTCTCCCACTTCCACATAGGGATCGGGGGTTGTTCGAGTAAGCCAGAGGGTCTTTGGTGTTCAGCCTTGACCTTCGAGCAAGTCAGGCACTTTCCAACATAGAGGACGATATCTCTTTTCATGCCCGGCCACCAGTACTTGTAGCGAAGGTCCTGGTACATTTTATCGGCACCGGGATGAATGGAATATCGGGATTTGTAGGCTTTGTCCATCAATATCTGTCGCAAATTGGTCTGTTTAGGGATCCAAATTCGTTCCACGAAGTGGAATATCCCATTCGATTTATTCACAAGCTGAGCTCTATCGTGGTAGATTCTTTCCTTATTCAAGGTGCGCTCGTTAAAACAAGCATGCTGGTCTTCGCGGATGCGGGTTTCGAGATCGAATTGGGCTTGGGTATTAGGAATGCTAAGCAAATAACTCCGTCTGCTGAGAGCGTCAGCAACGACATTCGCTTTGCCAGGGTGATAACGAATCTCACAGTCATAATCGTTGAGAAGTTCTACCCATCGGCGTTGACGCATAGTATGTTCCTTCTGGTCAAAGATATGTTGTAGGCTCCTATGATTGGTGAAGATCGTACACTTGGTACCGTACAGGTAGTGTCGCCAAATCTTTAACGCAAAAACAACTGCGCCTAGCTCGAGATCATGGGTTGTATAGTTCTTCTCGTGGATTTTGACCTGACGAGATGCGTAAGCTATAACCTTGTCCCGTTGCATGAGGACACAACCAAGACCAAGGTTGGAAGCATCACAATAGACAATGAAGTCTTCGTTCCCGTCGGGGAGAGTGAGGACAGGAGCATTGCAGAGCATGTGCTTGAGGGTTTGGAAAGCAGACTCTTGTTCAGTTCCCCAAACAAAAGGCTTGTCTTTATGCGTAAGAGCGGCAAGAGGTAAGCGACACAGTGATCTTGCAGAATCCTTCGATAAATCGTCGATAATAGCCCGCTAGTCCGAGAAAAGAACGGACTTCATACGGGTTCTTAGGTGTAATCCAACTCTTAACGGCTTCAATCTTCGCGGGATCGACGTGAATACCTTGACTATTTACAATGTGACCGAGGAATTGGACCTCCTCCAGCCAGAATTCGCACTTGGAGAACTTGGCATAGAGTCGATTCCCTTGGAGTAGCTCGAGAACCAAACGTAGATGTTGCGTGTGTTCGGATTTCGATTTGGAATAGATCAAGACATCATCGATGAATACGATGACGAAGCGGTCGAGATAAGGTTTACACACGCTATTCATCAGATCCATGAAAACCGCGGGTGCGTTGGTTAGAACAAAAGGCATAACAACGAACTCATAGTGGCCGTATCGAGTGCAAAAGCGGTTTTGGGTATATCCTCCTCTTGGATGCGTAACTGGTGATAGCCTGAGCGTAGATCGATCTTTGAGAAACACATAGCGCCTTGTAGCTGGTCAAACAAATCATCAATGCAAGGCAGGGGATAGAGATTCTTGATAGTTAACTTATTCAATTCCCGATAGTCGATGCACATCCTGAACGACCCATCCTTCTTTTTAACGAAAAGGACGGGCGCACCCCAAGGAGAGGTGCTCGGGCGAATGAAGCCTTTCTCAAGTAATTCCTGGAGCTGGCTCGAGAGTACACACATTTCGGATGGTGCGAGTCAGTAAGGATCTTTGGCAACAGGGTTGACTCCAGGAATGAGGTCGATACGAAAGTCGATATCACGACTTGGCGGTAGTCCGGGAAGATCCTCAGGAAAAACGTTAGGAAATTCTCGGACCACTAGAACATCGTTTACACCAGGTCTTCCTTTCTTTCCCTTCTCCGCTACTACAATGTTAGCCAAGAAAGCTCTGTATTCCTTGTGGAGATACATGCTAGCTTGGACACATGACATGAGCTTGAGACCTTTTGAAGCAGTTTCGCCATAAACACACAATAAATCACCATTCGCGAGCGAGAATCGAATCATCTTATCGAAGCACACAACTTCAGCATGGTTTTCGCGAAGAAAGTCCATGCCTACTATGACGTCAAAACTTCCGAGTTGCATCGGAATAAGGTCGATTGGGAAGATGCGATTGTTGAGCTCAAGAGTACAATCACGAAGAACAGAATTAACGGTGACAGTTCTTCTGGTGGGGACTTCAACATCGAACGTCGAGGGGAGATGGGAGCGCTTACGACTAAGAAGCTTCTCGAATTCAAATGACACATGGCAGTTATCGGCTCCAGTATCAAACAAATACGAAGCATAAATACCAATCACAAGGAACGTACCATTGACTACGTTCTTGTCAGCCTGGGCTTGGCACACATTGATGTTGAAAGTTCTGGTGCGGGCGGCTTGTTGCTGTTGAGGCTGCTGCTGCTACTGAGGCTCTTGTTTCACAACCCTGTTCGGGCACATGTTCGCAAAGTGGTTGGGATCACCACATGCGAAGCAGACTCGAGCGTTGACCGCGGGTGCCTGAGCCGCTTGTTGGCTTTGTGGGGCTGGGAGCAGAGCTTGATGAGCAGTGGCTTGAGTTGGTGCTTGACTGGGACTAGTACGACAGTTAGCGGTAAAGTGACCGTACATATTGCAGTGAGCGTAAAAACGGCAGGCGAGACCCACCGGGTGATGATAAGTGCATGTTGGGCAGACAGGGTGGGGGCCTGTGTATGCGCGCTTTGCAGGCAGTGCATAGATTGCTGGAGCTGATCGGTGCTGAGACTGCTGTTGAGCCGATACGGCTTGAAGTGGAGCAGTAGTGGTAGTGACAACACAGTTTTTGTTGCTGGAGCTGCTATTGTTGTTCTTCTCTTGCGGCGAGAGGCTTTTGATGATTGAGCAGCGGCGGTTTTGGCGGTTGGTGCGGCGGTGACTTGATGCACGTTCTTTGAAGTTTTTTCCCAAAAACCAACTTTTACTCGTTTGTAGTTGATTTCCGCGGCAAGCAAGTAAGTTTCTTCGATTGTTGCTGGCTTTGCGGCATGCACAAAATCTGCAACATAGTCGGGTAGAGCTCGAATGTACTTCTTGATCGTCATGTTGGGCGTCTTCACTTGATCAGGACAGATGATGCTGAGCTGCTTAAAGCAAGCAGTCAGGGCAACGTTGTCACCTTCTTTCTGCTTAATGTGCCAGAACTCATCCTCCAGCTTCTGGCGCTCATGGGGAGGGCATAACTCATCGAGCATAACGTTCTTCAATTCGTCCCATGACAGACCATAGGCTGCTTCATTTCCGCGCTTGTTCCTTTCGGCCGTCCACCAGTCTAGAGCGCGGGACTGGAAGACGCCGGTCACGTTAAGTGTGCGGAGATTATCAGGACATCCACTCTGTCGCAAGGTGACTTCGATTGAGTCAAACCATTGAAACAAAGCCGTAGGGCCTTCTTCGCCGGTGAACTCTTTCGGTCCACATGCCTTGAACTACTTGAAGCTGAAAGCAGCTTTGGGAGTCTCGGTCCTGGATTCTTCAGACGATTTGCTCATGTTTTCGTACAGTTCACTGACGACTTGGGGTACAACCTTTGCCATTTGCTTAGTAATCATGGAAGCAAGGCGTTTGTCTGCTTGCTTTCGGCGAGCATCTCGGGTAGCGCGAGATCCAGATGACGACATTGTATCCAACAGACATAGCCATAGGACTCAACACAATATAATCGAATCTCACCTCACAATCCTAATACTACTTAAGCTCGGGAACACGTTTACGTAAAATATAGGCACATAATCACAGATTCACATAAGCACATAAGCACGTAAGCACGTAAGCACGTAAGGCACAGAAACACATGAGCATATAAGCACATAATTCACTTAGAAGCACATGGGAGCATTCAGAATACAGAAACCTATCATTCAAAGCCTGCGCGCATTCGAGAGTAGCGATTGCACATAACATAGCGAGTAGTATATCATAATCGATTAACTTAGCAAACATTAGGCCGTAAGGTCGTTCCTCATAGTAGTAGCGATTTGTCAGCGTTTTAAAGTAGATATGCAATGCGAGTCGTGTGTGTCGATCAAAGTGAAAGCGAGAAGCGAATAAATCACCAAAATTCATAACACTGAGACAGATAAAGTCACCTAAAACACACAAAATTCACATAAAATCTACAAATATCAGAGCCGGCAGTAGCGAGCTCAGATTCGAAACACATAAAAAAATCGAGAAATAGATCGTCTACGGCTATATAGACGTTGACTAACCAAAGTGATTCGACTATTCACAAGGACCTGTTGTACACATTCTGTCCTTCAAGACTGTGCTTTTGCCTCGCTTCTTGGGAGTCCGGCACGCATCCTTTTAGCCATATCGTGACTTCAAGTCGTTGGAGTCTGTCGAGACTTTGGTGAGAGTTTTGTAAAACCAAGTAAAGCTCGGAACAAATCATCAAGTTAGGGTTTCACCCCTGGCATAACAACTTCGTTCCTGTTTTTTAAATAAAAGAGAATTATGCGTCAAAGTAGGATTTCACTCCTATTTCAATGCAAATTCTCATGTTTATAGATAAAAATGTGGGTTGAACAAGCAATTTAGTCAAGAGTTTGCGGTTTTCACACCTCATCTCAACTTAATCGCTCATTCATATTTGAAAATTCGAGTGCAGTAGTAGTGTAGATGAGAATAGCGAGAAATAGTAGTAAGCTCATACATAATCCCTACTGGACATGCACGAGTAGGTCTGTCGGTTCCTAACTATAGACTAGGTCTCTAAGACATCGACCCGGACTAGGTCATGTCTTGCCTAATTCCCTATAGTTACGGCTCTGATACCAATCTGTCACACCCCAACCGATGGCGGAAACATCGGGGCGTGGCACTGAGCGAAACAGATTGTCCAGAAGTTTCCATAACAACTATATTTACCAAATATTTAAAACAACACGTCCCATACCATGTCATAAATGATAGTACAATTATTACTGAAAAGATCTAGTCAAATTGTTCTGTTCCGACAACTCAGATTTTTATTACAGACAGTTGTTTATTGTTGACCTAGGTCTTTCCTAGCCTCGATTTCACAGCAAAGTACGCAAATAAGCATCCTAAGCACCTGTCACATACGTTAAAGTAAAAGTCAATACACATAGTGTAAAGGTGAGCATACAAGTTTAACAATAGCATATAGAGTTCGAAATTGTTACGCATAACCAACACATACACTGTGTAAAATGAGGTATGTTAGTTATCGACATGAACCTATCGATACTAATGACTGCGGGTTGACTGCCCAAGGCAGTTCGCGATACACACTCACCTCTGTGAGCCATGTAACTAATTGTCCTTAACAACCCCTGAGTGAACAGGTGCTGAGTCCAAACTATAGTACTATCGTTGCTAAGGCAGGTAGACAACATTCCATGTGTAAACATAACAAACAAGCATTCATTAAGTCACGTATAACATGCGGTAACGGTTAGCGTTAAAGTATTGCGTAGTGTGTTTGATGTGATTTAGTATATGTAACATATGTAACACCCAAAAGTTCGTAAAGCAAAAAAGGATTCGAGTATACTCACAGCGGTTGATGGATTGAAGGGAGCGCTAGAGAGTAGGGTTAGCCTGAACAGATTGATAGCATAACGATAAGCGACGCGTAAAATGGAACAAGTGTTAGTGGGTCGAATCAGCAGTTCGATCGGATCGTAGTCCGATCGGACAACCGATCGTTCGGTTGTCAGTCCACTCGGATGGTCATCCGGTCGGGTGACCTTTCGAGTGGATTGTTTTTCCTTTTGTGAAGGATGTGTTTGTGTATGATGGTTTGACTTTTGAACTTTTCGTTGTAGTATTTTGAAAACATGGAAGTACCTCTACCTTTCAGGTCGATCGATCGAACGACCGTTCGATCGGGTGACAGTCCGATGGGTTGGGCACTTTAGTGAAAACGAGTTCACAGCAGGTTGTCACTCGATCGGACGGTTCTTCGATCGGGTGGCAACACATGTGCATTGAACATGTTGAAAATTGTTTAAGTGTTGGAGTTTCGAAACATCACATAGTCGGATGGTCGGTCGATCGAGTGGTAACTCGATCGGACGACAATCCGTTCGGTGTTCCCAAACTCTTGAGGGTTGATTTGAAAATTATTTGTGGGGCCAAGGTGCAAGTCGATCGGATGACCGGTCATTCGGATCGCTGTTCAATCGGACCGCAGTCCGATCGGACGACACTCCGTCCTGGTCGACCTGTTCTTCTTACACTAGGTTGTTTTAATTGTTTGTCGTTTTATCGATACGTTTTAATAACGTATTAAGCAACAGAAACCTTGTCAATCTTTGGTACCCCTGATCGGACAGGAATCACCCAATTCCGACCAGTTAACTGTTCGAGACGGTGTTCCATGTTTAACCCGAAATCGGTAGTCTCATGGATAGAATCCAGATCTTGTACCAACACAACCACAAGAATGAGTAGTAAGTCGGCACAAGCTCCGATTCTATCGGTTTTGAATGCATTGAGTGTAAAAGAGTTGAAAGAAAGTTGGAAAAACCATCTTTCAATCCTTTTCATTATGAATATGTTTAGATCTATGAAAGATCTTTGTTTGTTTATGTGGAAATCGGTTAGATCTAAGTTGTTCTTGGTGGATTGAGGCCAAAACATGAAGTTCTCAAGAACACATGATGACGTCAACCTAGAACACTTTGAATCTTGATGATTTCATGGTTAAAAGTTAAGATTCAAAATATAGAAAGGTGTAGGAGTGCTTGTAGATTAAGGAAGTACAAGATTTAGGATGAGGTCTTACCGAGATCGCGAGAAATCTGAAGAAAAGTGGGGAACATGAGCTGGTCGGAGGAGAGTTGCCAAAAGTGGAAAGTATGATGGTGACGGGGGTATTTATAGGGTTTCCCAAAAAGGAAAGGGGAGGAGAGGGGCTGGTCGATCGGTTGGCAGCCTGATCGATTGGCTGGCCGATAGAGCGGCAGCTTGATCGAACAGCTGGTCGATCGGCTGACCCCCTGGTCGATTGGCCACTTGTACAAGTGTTTGGTGCGACGAGTTTTTGCCGTTTCGATTGCGATTGCGAGCGTTGCGATGCGAGAGGAATTCCTAGTCAAATTACTTTTAATCCCAACTACTATATCAACATACAAGCATCCTTATTTCATATTCGTTTAGCATTTGCGATTCGATTGCGATTGAGTTTTCGATTGCGTTTCAATTGATCACCACAACATACATAAATAAACACGCACAAGTAACACATAAGGCACACACACATATAACAATAACCAAAATGCGTAAATTCGAGTTGCGAGTGCGATTGCGATAGCGATAAAGCGATTAATCAAGCGATAAATAGCGATTACTATGTGATTATTAATAGATACTCCACATAATACAACTAAAGCGATAATAAAATTGGCTAATTACAAGTCAAAGAAGTCAAAACAGGAATTGAGCAAGGAGAGACAGATCGCAATTAGAAATCTTTTCTTCCTTTGACTTCAATCTTGACTTTGACTTTGACATCCGAAACACGGGGTGTTACATCCGTATAGAGTAAAAAGCAGGGAAGGCTTTAGATATTTTTTTACTGTAGTTGATGATTTTACTCGTGCTGTATGGGTTTATCTTATGAGGTATAAAGATGAGGTTCTTGAAAATGTTAAATAAGTTGTTAAGCTAATAAATACACAGTTTGAAAAAACTGTTAAAGTTTTACGAAGTGACAATGGAACTGAGTTTATAAACAATCAATTTAAAGATTTTACAAAGAGTAAGGGTATTGTTCATCAAACTACATGTGTTTATACCCCACAACAAAATGGGGTGGTTGATAGAAAACACAGACATTTGTTAAATGTAGCTAGAGCCTTGTTGTTTCAGGATAATTTTCCTATACGTTTTTGGTCTAAATGTGTGTTAACAGCTTCTTATTTGATTAACATGACTCCGTCTTATGTTTTACATGGTAGGTCTCCTAATGAGGTGGTTTATGGTTTTAAACCTGTGTTGTCACACCTTAGAGTGTTTGGTTGTTTGTGTTACAGTACAGTTTTAATAATCAGGATAAATTTAGTAGTCATGTTGAAAGGTGTGTGTTGATAGGGTATTCAAATGAAGAAAAGGGTTATAAACTTTTGGAACTTAGAACAAAGAAATGTTGTGTTTTCAAGAGACATAAGGTTTTATGAGGCAATATTTCCTTTTAAGGTAAATAAAAATGGAAACCAGCTAAGTTTTGAAACTTCTAAAGATTTAAATACTTTAAACTTTTTTTATTTGTATGAACAAAATACACACACACTCTAAGGTTGTAGGTGTGACAACTCGTATTTCAGAACCTATCTTTGTGCTTAGTGTAACATGTTTGAACATTACGTGATTATATGAACTTTGATGATTAATGAAATGTTATGTTGTTATGTTATGTGAATGCGTGTAGTGCATGTATGTATGTAATAGGATCACACAAAGCGAACCAATCGCACAACACTGGGTTGGTCGCACAAGCCCATTCGGGACACATTCTTGTACTCGAACCATAAGGGCAGCCCATGAAGGATTCGGCCCACTCCCCTTAGTTCTAATAACACATAGGGTGATAGTATAAATCCCACACTTTATCTAATCACACAAAGTTTACCAAACCCTACACTCTCTTTCCCTCCCTCACGAACTCGACGACAGCCACATCCTTCCAGGTCGATATGGTAACGGTCTAGTGGTTTACATGGGGAAGCCCCCACTAATTATGGATATGGTTTGGGAAACAAGGATACTGGTTAACTCGTGGCTTACGAAACAACTTATGGTTTTCGAAACAAACATTTAAAACTAAACAGCCAACTGTGAACTCGCTCAACTTTGTTGTTGACTTGTTGTTACATGCCTTCCAGGTCGTTAGGTACTTATGGAGTTTGCACGAGGAGGCGGGGTCATTGTGGGACATGGACAGCTGTGTGCCATGTTAAACATTTGAAACATTTAAACTTATGCTTTGGTTTTAAACATTATGCTTCCGCTTGCAACTTAAACTATGTTTTGATTTGGACACCAATTATATTGTGTTGGATTTTATATTTACTTACTTGCTTGTTCAATATGATTGGTGGCTTGATCCTGGTCAGTCATGCCTCCAAGCGGTGATACTCCGCATGTGGATTTTTGAGGTGTGACAGATTGGTATCAGAGCCATTGGTTATAGTGAACTTGGTTTTAAAAAGGGAAAGGCTTTTTGACAAAACCAGACTATAACCTGTACAGTGCTCAACGATCCACAACGACGTTTCGCTCCACGTGCAAGACTCAACGCAATACGTGATATGGTTTATAATTGTATTACATGCCTGTTAGTTTAAGTAGTGCATTGATCATGGTATGCTTAGCTAGTGTAACAACTGCTGTTCGAAACCCTGTGTGTTTACTCTCTTCTGTCACTCTACACTTATGCACTTTCGTGACACCTTTCTTACTTGTGTTTCTTTTGATGTGAAGTTCATGAGTGGACGCCTGAACTTAACCCAAGCCCAGCTGACGGCTCTTATCAATGAACGGGTTGCTGAGGCACTCGCAGCTGTCCCTGCAGGAGGTATAAGCTGTCATTTTGACCCATCCTAGGATGTTTAGATCCTACTCCCACGAATCAAACCTCGTGCTTAATCTTGTCTTGTCTTCCTCACGCGACAGGTCAGCCTGCTCAGCCTCCTGCGTGTACATTCAAGACCTTCATGGACTGTAGACCTAGTACCTTCAGTGGTACAGAAGGAGCTGTAGGTCTCCTCCACTGGTTCGAGAAGCTCGAATCTGTCTTCGAGATGTGTGAATGCCCTGAGGCTCGTAGGATAAAGTTTGCTACTGGAACACTCGAAGGTGCTGCGTTAACCTGGTGGAAGGCACAGTTTCAACTGTTAGGGCTGGCGATTGCTAATGCCACCCCATGGAACGACTTCAAGGAGCTGATCAAAGAGGAGTACTGTAGTCGGGATGACATCCACAAGTTAGAGGAAGAAATTTTCAATTTGAAGATGACGGGGTCTGAAATCGAGGCATACACAAAGAGGTCGAACGAATTAGCTATCTTGTGTCCCACTATGGTGGATCCTCCTATCAAGCGTATCGTGCTGTACCTTAAGGGTTTGGTGCCAGAATTTCAAAGCCACATGACCTCAGCTAATCTTGGCACCATTCAGCAAATCATCAAGCTGGCTCATCGTCTCACGGATCAGGCAGTTGAGCAAAATAAGTTGCCCAAGCGTATCAGTGCTACAACTACTTCAGAGGCTCCTAGAGACAACAAGCGCAAGTGGGATGGGAATTCAAGCAATGGTTCAACTTCTGCTCAGTCTCAGTCACAGCAGCGAAGGACTGGGGATTATAGGAGCCCCAGTCAGCAGTCTTCTGGGAGTCAAGGGCAGGGTGGATACAAGGGGAATCACCCTAAGTGCAATCGATGTAACCTGCACCACAGTGGGCAGTGCAACAAGGGTCGTTACCATCGATGTAACAAGCTTGGTCACGCAGCGAAGGAATGCAGGAGCCCATATCCTGCAAATCAAAATCGTCAGCAGCAACAACAGGCTCCACAGAACCAGCAGCAACAACAACAGCAGGGTAATAGGGGATGCTTTCAGTGTGGTGCTGAAGGCCACTTCAAGAGGAACTGCCCCCAACTGAACCAGAATCAGAACAACAACAATCAAGGGAATGGAAACAATGGGGGTAACAATGAAGGCAATGGTGCAAGGGGACGTGTTTTCTTGATTGGTCAGGGTGAAGCGAGGAACGATCCCAACGTTGTTACGGGTAAGTTCCTACTGGATGATTTCTATGTTTCTGTTTTATTTGATTCAGGTGCCGATACCAGTTAAATGTCTTTAAAAGTTAGTCAGATGCTTAAGCGTACACCAACACTTATGAACACCAAGCACATAGTAGAGTTAGCAAATGGTAAAAGTCTTGAAGCTACACACATAGTTAAGGGTTGTAATATCGTTCTTGCTGGTCAGACTTTCTCTATCGATCTTGTCCCCGTCATTCTTGGTAGCTTTGACGTTGTTATTGGGATGGATTGGTTATCTCAACATCAAGCGGAGATTCTTTGCCAGGAGAAAATCGTCCGTATTCCTCGTTCTGGTGAGGAACCTCTCATTATTCGTGGTGACAAGAGTGGTGCTGTCGTGGGCATCATCTCCTTTCTTAAGGCTCAAAAGTGTATGCGAAAGGGCCACACTGCTATTCTGGCTCTCGTTACTGATACCTCGACGAAGGAGAAGAAGATAGAAGATATTCCTATTGTACGCGACTATCCTGAGGTATTTCCTGAGGAACTACCTGGTCTTCCGCCTCATCGCCAGGTCGAGTTTCAAATCGAGCTAGCTCCTGGAGCAGCGCCAATAGCTCGTGCACCTTATCGTTTAGCCCCATCAAAACTAAAAGAGCTGTCTATGCAACTACAAGAGCTTTTGGACAAGGGTTTCATTCGTCCTAGCTCTTCGCCCTGGGGAGCTCCAGTCTTGTTTATGAAGAAGAAGGATGGTACCTTCCGTATGTGTATCGACTATCGCGAGCTCAACAAGGTGACTGTGAAGAATCGCTATCCTCTTCCGCGTATTGATGACCTGTTCAACCAGCTGCAAGGGTCGAGCTTCTACTCGAAGATTGATCTGAGGTTGGGATATCACCAGCTGAGAGTCCGAGATAAGGACGTCTCCAAAACAGTATTTAGAACTCGTTATGGGCACTATGAGTTTTTGGTCATGCCATTCGGGTTGACAAACGCACTTGCGGTCTTCATGGACCTTATGAATAGAGTGTGCAAACCTTACCTGGACAAGTTTGTCATTGTTTTCATTGACGACATCCTGATCTATTCTAAGAGTCAGGAGGAACACGAGCAACATCTGCGGCTTATTTTGGAACTTCTTCGAGCAGAGCAGCTTTATGCCAAGTTTTCGAAATGTGACTTTTAGCTTCGTGAAGTCCATTTCCTAGGCCACGTGGTAAACAAGGATGGGATTCACGTTGATCCATCCAAGGTAGACTCGATCAAGAACTGGCCTGCACCTCGTACACCAACAGAGATCCGTCAATTCTTGAGTTTAGAGGGCTACTACAGAAGGTTTATCAAGGATTTCTCTAAGATTGCACAGCCCCTCACTTCCCTAACTTAGAAGGGTGTCACATACCGTTGGGGTGATGCACAGGAATCTGCTTTCCAACACTTAAAGGATAGACTTTGTAGCGCACCTATCCTCTCATTGCCTGAGGGCACAGACGATTTTGTGGTTTATTGCGATGCATCCATCCAGGGACTTGGTTGCGTGTTGATGCAACGTGATAAGGTCATTGCTTACGCATCACGTCAACTTAAGGTTCACGAAAAGAACTACACTACACATGATTTGGAGCTGGGAGCTGTTGTTTTCACACTTAAGATATGGAGACATTACCTGTACGGTACCAAGTGCACCATTTACACCGATCAGAGGAGTCTCGAGCATATCTTCAAGCAAAAGGAATTAAACATGCGACAACGTCGATGGGTCGAGCTCTTGAATGATTACGAATGCGCTATCAAATACCATTCGGGCAAGGCCAATGTGGTGGCCGACGCCCTCAGCCGAAAGGATACTATACCTAAGCGAGTGCGTGCGTTAGAACTTACCATTCGGAAATAACACTATTTGGGTGATAGTGGATCGATTGACTAAGTCTGCACACTTCCTGGCTATCAAAGAAACTGACAAGTTCTCTACTTTAGTGGACGTTTATTTAAAGGAAGTGGTTTCGAGGCACGGGGTGCCAATCTCTATCATATCTGATCGTGATGCACGTTTTACTTCTGAGTTGTGGCAAGCGATGCACAAATCTTTTGGCTCACGTTTAGACATGAGCACCACTTATCATCCGCAAACGGATGGGCAGTCTGAGCTCACCATCCAAACCCTTGAAGACATGCTTAGGGCATGTGTAATAGACTTTGGTAACGGCTGGGAAAAGCATCTCCCATTAGTGGAGTTCTCGTATAATAATAGTTACCACACCAGCATCTAGGCCGCTCCGTTTGAAGCGTTGTACGGACGTAAATGCCGATCACCTCTTTGTTGGGCAGAGGTAGGTGACAACCAAATCACAGGCCCGGAACTTGTGGTAGACACGACTGAGAGGATTGCTCAAATACAAAAACGAATGGCGGCAGCTCGTGACTGTCACACCCCCAAAATCCACCTGCGGAGTATCACCGCTTGGAGGCGTGACTGACCAGGACCAAGCCACCAATCATATTAAACATAGCAAGTAATAAGTAAAATTCAAACACACAATATGAAAGGTGTTTCAAATAAAAAACGTAGTTAAGTGTTTAGCGGAAGCATAATTGTAAAACCCAATGTAAGTATTAAGTACGAAATAAAGAAATGTTTTTAGCATGGCACACACTGCCATGTCCCACAACGACTGTGCCTCCCTGTGCAAGCTCCATGAGTACCTAACGACCTTCAAGGCATGTAGCAACGAATCAACAACAAAGTTGAGCGAGTTCACAGTTGGTTGTTTAGTTATAGCATTCGTTTCGTAAATCGTATGTTCGTTTTGTAAACCATGTATCGTATTAATTCGTATCGCGGTCTCCCAGACATGTTTGCGAAGACTGGTGGGGGCTTCCCATGTGTTACTAGACCACGCGTATAGACTGCTACGAAAATGTAAGAGGAGCCCTAAGTCAATGTCTATCAGCATTGACCCTTTGCCCATAGTCCATTAGTACACGCTCGTTCGGACGACACGGTGTGAGGTTTGTTAAACCTAATAGCGCTATTTACTAATGACCCGCTCCACATAGGCCTCGACGATTAAGTCAATAAATGAGGGACTTCAAATTATAGAGTGATGGTCTTATGGTCGTACGTATCCTGTTGTATGGGGAATACGCAAGTTTGTAGTTACCGTTCAGTTCTTTAACCCATTCCCAACCCTTGGGAATCCCATGCCTTGGATAGAGTGTGAACTCACCTTGGTTTGCTCGGTATGCTAAACAATGTGCTCACAAGTTATCAATCAAGTCCTATAGTAAGCACGTATACTTAATCAGTTCAAGTTCGTAAAGTTTCGCATGCAATCAATGCCACAAAGTGTGCCTACGCGATTAGCACGTATCACATAAGCAGTTAATCAAAGTCATGCAATTCATGTTCCATATAGATATCCTTAGCAGTTTCTTCTAACATAGTTATCCAATAATACACTTAACAGAGTTAACAAGTTTAACTAGATTAATACATATAACAGGGTTACACAGTTAACAGAGTTGACATCTAACAGAACTACTAACTAACTGTGCTTCATGCTTAACATAACAGAGTTGACATGCTTAACTGAATTAACAACTAACAGAGTTAACAAAGTAATTAACTTAACTGGGTAACAGTCTTAACGAAGCTAACATGCCAGAACACTTAACGAAATCATATGTGTCAAAATCACAGGCTCGGCGAAATCACTTTGGACGAAAACATATTCACATTTTTGGACGAAAACACTTGGGACCAAAATACTCGACCGAAATCCCTTTTCTGGCGAAATCACATTTGACGAAAACCCAAGGGTTTTCGTCGGACATAAGGCTTAACGAAAACACTGGGTGTTTTCGTCCGGTTGCTGTGTTTTCTCCTGGTTGTTGTGTTTTCATCAGTTTCAACAATCAATCATCATCATAGCAGTTACACAATACAGTAACCCTACACATCCCTTACAGTTACATAATCGATCATCAACAAAAACCTTTTATCAAATCTTCGATATATATATAAACATACAGGTTACCAATCATTGCGATACCAAGATCATTAATAAATCAACTGATCATCATTATCAGGCACACATGGTCGATCATATTATCTCATATACATGACAGTTCGTAGACAATATATATATATATATATATATCAATCATCTATTCTAACGTTCATAAAGCAATCATAGTTAACACACAATAATCAAACAACGATATATATATATATATATATATGAAGAAACCAAACAGATACTAGCCACAGTTGATTACTAACCAGCAAGATGAACAACGAATCGGTCGATACGAGAGGCTTCGAGATCCTAAACTTGTCGTCAGGTTCTAAGGGTAGCGAGAGAGAGAGAGAGAGAGAGAGAGAGAGAGAGAGAGAGAGAGAGAACGTGATAGGTGGTTAGGGTTTGCTTAAGGTTTTTCCGAATACAGTCGCGTAAGAGTTATACACAAACTAAAACAACTCGTCACTGGGCCAAGGCCCATCTTTGTTTTCGCCGAGCAGTGGTGGACGAAAACACTGATGTGTTTGCGTCACAGGGTGTTTTCGGGTGGGTTAGGGTATTGGCCAAGATTCTATTATCTTTGCAAGATATGTATACATATACATACATAATATACACATAACAATAACACTTATATAGCACCTCAAATAAATATAAAATACACTTGCAATTAAGTACAAATTTAAATCGAATAGAGACCTTGAAAACTCGGGTTGTCACATTATCCCCAACTTGAAAGAAATTTCGTCCTGAAATTTAGCGCGAGGTTACTGAGGAAGCTAGTTGTGTTGTGTTGTTTCGTGATTTTCCTGGGGTGTCACATCATCCCCCCGTTGGTTTGGAATTTTGTCCCGAAATTCTGTAGTAGCTTCAGCCTCAGTAGTAGTTGCATTGTTTCCGAACAACTAGGGAGACTTGAGTTTCATTTGGTCTTCTCGTTCCCAGGTGAACTCTGGGCCACGACGGGAGTTCCAACAAACTCGAACAAGAGGTATTCTTGTGTGCTTGAGAACCTTAACATCTCGGTCCGTGATTTCAACTGGTTCCTCGATGAATCGCAACTGATCGTCGATAGCGAGCTCCTTCAAAGGAACTATGAGGGTCTCATCTGACAGACACTTCTTCAGATTTGACACGTGAAAAACGTTGTGAACTGCACTGAGTTCTGTGGGTAGTTTTAGTTTGTAGGCCACCTTGCCTATTTTCTCTATGATTTCGAACGGTCCGACGTAACGCGGATTGAGTTTGCCCCGTTTGCCAAAACGAACCACACCCTTCCAGGGTGAAACTTTGAGTAGCACTCGATCCCCAACTTGGAACTCGAGTGGTTTCCGACGCTTGTTTGCGTAGGCTTTCTGACGGTCGCGAGCTGCCGCCATGCGTTTTTCGTATCTGAGCAATTCTTTCTGTTGCGTCTGTTACGAGTTCTGAACCTGTGATCTGACTGTCACCCACCTCTGCCCAACAAAGAGGTGATCGGCATTTACGCCCGTACAATGCCTCGAATGGAGCGGCTTAAATGCTGGTGTGGTAACTGTTGTTATACGAAAACTCCACCAATGGGAGGTGTTTTTCCCAACCGTTGCCGAAATCGATTATGCATGCCCGAAGCATGTCTTCTAGAGTTTGGATGGTGCGTTCAGACTGCCCATCTGTTTGCGGATGGTAAACTGTGCTCATGTCTAACCGAGAGCTAAAAGATTTGTGCATCGCTTGCCAAAGTTCTGAAGTGAAGTGTGCATCACGATCTGAAATAATAGAGGTTGGCACCCCATGCCTCGAAACCACTTCCTTAAGGTAGACGTCTGCTAGAGTGGAGAACTTATCTATTTCCGCAATAGCCTAGAAGTGTGTAGACTTTGTGAGTCGATCCACGATCACCCAAATAGTATCATTCCCTCGTTGAGATCTAGGTAGACCAGTAACAAAATCCATGGAAATTTGCTCCCATTTCCATTGTGGTATCTCTGTTTGTTGGAGTAGGCCCGATGGTTTCTGGTATTCAGTCTTGACTCTCGCACAAGTCAAACATTTGCTAACGTAAGTTGCTATGTGAGCTTTCATGCTAGGCCACCAATATGTAGTTCTGAGATCGTGGTACATCTTATCTGAACCAGGATGTACTGAGTAGCGAGACTTATGTGCTTCATCCATCACAAGCTCGCGTAAGCTTCCATAGTGTGGGACCCAGATGCGTCCTGTTACGTAATAGGCGTCGTCTTCCTTTTGTTCTAATTGTAGCCTTGAGCCGCGTAGAGCTTCAGCCCTGACGTTTTTCGGTTTCGATGCTTCTACCTGAGCATCTCGTATCTGTGCAGGAAGACTAGACTGGATGGTGAGTTGTAAAGCACGTACGCGTCTAGGTGTAGTATCCTTTCGACTGAGGGCGTCAGCCACAACATTTGCCTTACCCGGATGGTACTTGATGGCACATTCGTAATCATTCAGTAGCTCGACCCATCGACGTTGTCGCATGTTCAACTCCTTTTGCTTGAAGATATGCTCAAGACTCCTGTGATCGGTGTAGATAGTGCACTTGGTACCGTACAGGTAATGTCTCCATATCTTGAGTGCGAAGACAACAGCTCCCAGCTCCAAATCGTGTGTAGTGTAATTTCTTTCGTGAACCTTAAGTTGACGTGACGCATAAGCAATAACCTTGTCACGTTGCATCAATACACACCCAAGACCCTGAATGAATGCGTCACAATGAACTACAAAGTCGTCTGTGCTTTCAGGCAATGAGAGAATAGGCGCGCTACAAAGTCTATCCTTTAAGTGCTTAAATGTTGATTCCTGTGTAGTACCCCAACGATAGACAATGCCTTTCTGAGTTAGTGAGGTGAGGGGTTGTGCAATCTTGGAGAAGTCTTTGATGAACCTTCTATAGTAGCCCGCCAAACCCAAGAATTGGCAAATTTCCGTTGGTGTGCGAGGTGCAGGCCAGTTCTTAATCGAGTCTACCTTAGATGGATCAACATGAATCCCATCCTTGTTTACCATGTGGCCTAGAAAGTGGACTTCACGAAGCCAGAAGTCGCATTTTGAAAACTTAGCGTACAACTGTTCTTTTCAGAGGAGTTCCAAAATAAATCGTAGATGGTGCTCGTGTTCCTCCTGACTCTTCGAATAGATCAGGATGTCGTCAATGAAAACAATAACGAACTTGTCAAGGTAAGGCTTGCACACCCTGTTCATAAGATCCATGAAGACTGCAGGCGCGTTTGTTAGCCCGAATGGCATGACCAGAAACTCGTAATGGCCATAGCGAGTTCTGAATGCTGTTTTGGAGACGTCCTCGTCTCGGACTCTCAGTTGATGGTAGCCTGATCTCAGATCAATCTTCGAATAGTAGCTCGACCCTTGCAACTGATCGAACAAGTCATCAATGCGTGGAAGAGGATAGCGATTCTTTACGGTCACCTTGTTTAGTTCGCGGTAATCTATGCACATACGGAAGGTACCGTCTTTCTTCTTCACAATTAATACTGGAGCTCCCCTGGGCGAAGATCTAGGATGAATGAAACCCTTCTCCAAGAGTTCTTGCAATTGCTTAGACACTTCTTCCAGTTCGGTTGGAGCTAAGCGATAAGGTGCTCGAGCTATGGGTGCTGCTCCAGGAGTTAGCTCGATTTGAAATTCGACCTGGCGATGAGGCGGTAGCCCAGGTAAATCTTCAGGAAACACTTGAGGAAAGTCGCGTACTACTGGAATATCCTCAATTCTCTTCTCTATCGATGATGCGTCAGTAACAAGTGCTAAGATAGCGGTGTGGCCCTTTCGCAAATACTTCTGGGCCTTAAGGAAAGAAATAATGCCCACTACAACACCACTCTTGTCGCCTTGAATTTCGAGAGGTTCTTTGCCAGAACGGGGAATACGAACAATCTTCTCTTTGCATAGGATTTTTGCTTGCTGTTGGGATAACCAATCCATCCCAATGACGATGTCGAAACTACCCAGAACTATAGGGATGAGATCGATAGAGAAAGTTTGACCAGCTAAGACGAGGTTACAACCCTTAACTATGTGTGTGGCTTCTACACTCTTACCATTTGCTAACTCAACGACATGCTTGGTGTTTAAGGGAGTTGGTGTGCGTTTTAACATTTGACAAACTTTTACAGACACATAACTGGTATCGGCACCCGAATCAAATAAAACAGTAACATGAAAGTCGTAGAGAAGAAACTTACCCATCACTACGTTAGGATCATTCCTTGCATCACCCTGACCCAGCACGAACACTCGACCCCTGGCACCATTGTTTCCCCCGTTGTTGTTCCCATTGCCCTGATTATTGTTGTTGTTGTTATTCGGATTTTGATTTAACTGGGGGCAGTCCTGCTTGAAGTGGCCTTCAGCACCACACTGAAAGCATCCCCTGTTTCCTCGATGTTGCTGCTGCTGGTTCTGTAGAGCGGGTGGTTGTTGTTGATAGTTCTGATTTGCAGGTCGTGAGCTCCTGCAATCCTTAGCTTCATGACCCATCTTGAGACACCGCTAACAATGACCCTTGTTGCACTGACCATTGTGGTGTCTGTTGCATGTGTTGCACTTCGGGAGGTTTCCTCGATATCCACCCGGCCTTTGACTACCAGAAGATTGCTGACCAGGGCTTTGATAGTCATCGATCTTTCGTTGCTGTGCCTGGGACTAAACCGAAGTCGAACCCTTGCCAGAGGTTCCATCCCACTTTCGTTTGTTGCCACTGGGAGTAGCAGAAGTAGTAGTAGCAGTAGCACCAATACGCTTAGGCAGTCTGTTCTGTTCCACTGCCTGGTCTGTGAGACGATGAGCAAGACGAGTAACATCCTGGATAGTAGCAAGGTTAGCAGCAGTCACATGGCTTTGAATTTCTGGTACTAAGCCTTTGAGGAACAGCTCGATGCGCTTGATGGGAGGATCCACCATAGTTGGACATAACACTGCCAGTTCATTGGATCGTTTCGTGTACGCTTCTATCTCTGGCCCCGTCATCTTCAGGTTAAAGAACTCCACTTCCAGCTTGTGGATGTCATCACGACTACAATATTCACGTTTAATCAGTTCCTTAAAATCATTCCATGGGGTGGCATTAGCAGCCGCCAGCCCCAGCATCTGAACTTGCGCTTTCCACCAAGTTAGCGCAGTGCCATCGAGAGTACCAGTGGCGTACTTCACCCTACGAGCCTCAGGGCATTCACACATCTCAAAGACAGACTCGATCTTTTCAAACCAATGGAGGAGTCCAACGGCTCCTTCAGTGCCACTAAAAGTACTAGGACGATAGTCCATGAACGTCTTGAATGTGCATACAAGTGACTGAGCATGCTGACCTGTCGTGTGCGTAAGAGTAAACAAAATTAAGCACGAGTGTTGGGTTACGATAGTAGGATCTAAAGATCCTAGAGTAAGTTGTGATGGCAGGTTATACCTCCTGCCTGGGCAGCTGCGAGTGCTGCAGTAACTTGTTCAGTGATCAAAGCCGCCAACTGGGCTTGAGTTAGGTTAACGCGTCCACTCATGATCTTCATATCAAAGGAACATGAGTGAGAAAGGTTCACGAAAGTGCGATGATAGAAGAGAGTAAGCACACACATGTTTCAAGCAATAGTTGTTACGTTTATCTAAGCATACCATGAGCAAAGTTCTATGTAATCTAGCAAGTAGGCAATGTAAACATAAATCGTATCACCTAGAATGTTGAGTCTTGCACGTGGAGCGAAGCGTCGTTGTGGATCGTTGAGCGCTGTTCAGGTTATAGTCTGGTTTTAACAAAAACTTTTTCCCTTATTAAAACCAAGTTCACTATAACCAATGGCTCTGATACCAATCTGTCACACCCCCCAAAATCCACCTGCGGAGTATCACCGCTTGGAGGCGTGACTGACCAGGACCAAGCCACCAATCATATTGAACATAACAAGTAATAAGTAAAATTCAACCACACAATATGAAAGGTGTTTCAAATAAAAAACGTAGTTAAGTGTTTAGCGGAAGCATAATTGTAAAACCCAATGTAAGTATTAAGTACGAAATAAAGAAATGTTTTTAGCATGGCACACACTACCATGCCCCACAACGACTGCGCCTCCCTGTGCAAGCTCCATGAGTACCTAACGACCTGCAAGGCATGTAGCAACGAATCAACAACAAAGTTGAGCGAGTTCACAGTTGGTTGTTTAGTTATAGCATTCGTTTCGTAAATCGTATATTCGTTTTGTAAACCATGTATCGTATTAATTCGTATCGCGGTCTCCCAAACATGTTTGCGAAGATTGGTGGGGGCTTCCCATGTGTTACTAGACCACGCGTATCGACTGCTACGAAAATGTAAGAGGTGCCCTAAGTCGATGTCTATCAGCATTGACCCTTTGCCCATAGTCCATTAGTACATGCCCGTTCGGACGACACGGTGTGAGGTTTGTTAAACTAATAGCGCTATCTAATAATGACCCGCTCGCCATAGGCCTCGGCGATTAAGTCGATAAATGAGGGACTTCAAATGATAGAGTGATGGTCTTATGGTCGTACGTATCCTGTTGTATGGGGAATACGCAAGTTTGTAGTTACCGTTCAGTTCTTTAACCCATTCCCAACCCTTGGGAATCCCATGCCTTGGATAGAGTGTGAACTCACCTTGGTTTGCTCGGTATGCTAAACTATGTGCTCACAAGTTATCAATCAAGTCCTATAGTAAGCACGTAAACTTAATCAGTTCAAGTTCGTAAAGTTTCGCATGAAATCAATGCCACAAAGTGTGCCTACGCGATTAGCACGTATCACATAAGCAGTTAATCAAAGTCATGCAATTCATGTTCCATATAGATATCCTTCGCAGTTTCTTCTAACATAGTTATCCAATAATACACTTAAAAGAGTTAACAAGTTTAACTGGATTAATACATATAACAGGGTTACACAGTTAACAGAGTTGACATCTAACAGAACTACTAACTAACTGTGTTTCATGCTTAACTTAACAGAGTTGACATGCTTAACTGAATTAACAACTAACAGAGTTAATAACTAACAGAGTTAACAAAGTAATTAACTTAACTGAGTAACAGTCTTAACGAAGCTAACATGCCAGAACACTTAACGAAATCATATGTGTCAAAATCACAAGCTCAGCGAAATCACTTTGGACGAAAACATATTCACATTTTTGGACGAAAACACTTGGGACCAAAATACTCGACCGAAATCTCTTTTCTGGCGAAATCACATTTGACGAAAACCCAAGGGTTTTCGTCGGACATAAGGCTTAACGAAAACACTGGGTGTTTTCGTCCGGTTGCTGTGTTTTCGCCTGGTTGTTGTGTTTTCATCAGTTTCAACAATCAATCATCATCATAGCAGTTACACAATACAGTAACCCTACACATCCCTTACAGTTCGATCATCAACAAAAACCTTTTTTTATCAAATCTTCGATATATATATAAACATACAGGTTACCAATCATTGTTGTAGGATCGTATTCTGACCCGAATGAGTCTATCAGAGGAGTTTTGGTCAAATACAGGTGCGGAAAACAAGTAATCAACGTATAAACAACTAGATCTTCACTTAAATCACCTTTCTGATTGATATAACAACGTTTACAGCCAAATCTCACACCGGCAGCACCTCGGTATGGAAAACAAGAACTGATCCAAATGATTTCGCTCCTGAGGTATTTATAGGGACTAGGTTTCGCTTATATGGACATGTCCACAAAAGCGAAACCTCCCATGTACATAAAAGCGAAACCTTCTTTAAGGTTTCCCACATACGGACATGTTCATAAAAGCGAAACCTTCTTTAAGGTTTCCCACATACGGACATGTTGTTTCCCACATATGTACATGTGGTTTCCCATATATGGACATGTCGGGAAATCTCGTACAATATGCCCTAATCTAACATTCTAAGACTAAGACTCGATACAAGACGAAGTCGACAGATGCATGCACTAACAGACTCCCCCTCAGATGTTGACGAGTCTTAAGTGTCGAGTCTTGGCATCTTCAGTCTTGATCTGTCTCTGGGCTTCTTTCTCTCAATCTCTTCTTGCAAATCTTCAGACTCCCCCTTGCGATATGCTGGCATTTCTTCAGTTCATCAGCATCATCAACTTTAGGATCGTTGTCTGGCTTTCCATCTAACAGCTTCTCTATATCAATCATCTTATCCTGCAAAGTCTCTACCTCAAAGTAAATTTCCTGATAACCACTTGTAAAGCATATTTTAAAATGATTCAACATTTATAGTCTCTGATGAACCACTTACAGAAATATCATTATCATTTCAAAGAACTTCAAACAAATACTTTCCCAAACCTGTTCGTCATGTCTAGCAGTCGGAATTTTGAAAATCAGCTCTTCAACACTAGTAGTCGAAAATCTTTTTGAATTTTTACAAAATATATGCTAAAACACACCGAAAATCTTTTTGGAATTTTTGAATTTAAATGAAATGCAGTAACGAAATATTTACAAACAATATTTTTGTGAGTTCGTGTAATAGGATCATATCAGTTTATGAGACAAGTCACCAACACCGTTAAGCTATTTTTCATTTTAAGTTTTAAACAATTCACCTAGATTGTCAGTATATTTGTCCACTTAAATTTTTACACAAATTTCAACTGATCCGAGATACGATGTTAATGTTTTAAGAGACTTAAACTTATCCGTGTGTCCCACTACTTGAATATACTCCCGTATCCAGATCCCAATATTCAGTCTTACAGGTGAGTATACCACAGATGATTTCTGTCAGGGGTTATATTGCGAGGTCCGTGAGAGCTCAGGTCGATCTTTCGATACGCAGAGAGATGACGGCTTCGACTTTTGGTGGGTCCCCTTTAGAGGATCTTTTGTTACAACAGCAATGACTATCAATTTTATTGTTTCATCAATTTGCTGAGGGCGGTGCTATATTTCAAGCAAGCAGAAAGTATTCTTCGGGGACTAGGCCATTGCTTCCGCAAAATCAGAAGTCCCGGGATAATACCCCAGATATCACTGAGCATAAAGACCTAGTATCTCAGAAAGAGGGACCTTTCAAACGAGATTTTAGGGGTTACCTATATATCCAAGATGTTGTTACCCACAGAATAAGCAAGTTTGAATTTAAGTTTATATCTCGTCACAATCTACTAAATGTGCAAAAACCTACTGGCATATCCGCAGTGAGATTGTTTATCACATTTTAACTTTTCCAATTCTTTAGCATGTTGTGACAGCCCACTGATGTACTATCATTTCCTCTATTCACAACGAAACTCATTTTTGAATTTTATCATGTTTTTGGCTTTTTCAAATTTTCTAATGTTTTTGTATTTTCTGAAAATTTCTACTCCCCCTAAAATGCAAACACATTAAAGAAAATTGAAAACTATCTAAGCTCTTGACCCACTTAAAACATAAAATGCAAAACAAACTATACAGAAACATGACAACTAACATCAAATCGCATCAATTCGCCATTCACTAGGCATAAACAATCTGAACTCCCCCTTTCACAAACCATTTTCTCATTTAGATTTCAAAACACTTAAGTTTGTTTTAATCAAAATGAATTTTTCCGGAAAATGAGTTTGTTTTTACCACTTGTAAGTTTACCACTTGTTTAAGTACGGGGATATGGTTCATCATCTTGTCAGTTTTATCAACTGTAGTAAATCAAGTACAACTTAATGTCCTTGATTCACTATTTGCAATCAAGCAACCTCTAAACCACTTGTAAGAATAACCACTTGTAGATATAACTAATCAATACCAATTGTAGGAATGCGTCATCTACATTTTACCCATCAAAGTGCTGATTCTGCTTCGCACTTACCAACCAGGAAGCTCCGGCGTAGTCATTCAACCTGTAAAATTTTAACAATTTCAAGCATTTTCAAAACAACTTTATTAAACATGAAAGATGCTGATTCCTGATCCACGATTACAAACTTGGGATCTCCTGCAAGTCAGGTTTTTCAATGAAAGAAAATATCCACCTAAGCCTGACCAGCCTTGGGTGTTTTCAATTCAGAAGCAGTTGGGGTGTAAGTTGCTTTCTTTTTAGCATAAAACTCTTTTACCCCTTTCACCTTTCCATCAACCATTTTTCCGAAAATCTTCTTAACTTTCCCATTAAACGCTTTCTCAACATCAAAGTTATCCTTCTCAGAATAACCCTGATTTGAGATTTCAAACTTTCCAGTTTTCCTTTTAATATTCTCAGTTCTCAATGGTGGAAAGTTCTCATCATCCATTGAAGGAACTGAGTTTTCATCACTCTCATCAAACTGTGGCTCCTCTGATTTTGTGGAATCAGATTCATCGCCAGATTTTACATCAGATTTCTTAACAACCCATTTGTGGCTGTCAAGTTTCACACTTCGCCTGTAAAATCTCTTCGAACATTCACCAACTTCAAATGTTGAATTTTTGAAAACTTTAAATTTTTCAGTTGGTGGTTCGGTTTTATCAACAACAACTTTTTTCAGTTTTCCAGAAACTCCCTGTTTTGTGTTTGTCGCTTTCGGACAGTTCCATGCAATGTGACCAGCTTCATTGCATCGGAAACAGGTTCTGATCTCTTTCTTTTAATAAGCTCCATTCTTCATCTTTTCAGCAAGAAACTCCTGATTTGACTGTTTCCAGAATGAGCTCTTTGCTTCTTCTTCATGGCTAGTTCCTGCAACATATGTCATTTTTTATTTATAATCTCGAACATATTTTTCATTTTTATAGTTTTCAGGTGGAATAAAACCAAGTCCTTTCTTTTTGTAGCTACGATTGTGGTTTGGTTTCTTTTGAAAACCAGAACCAGAATTGTAACTCTTTTTCTTGTTTAAACGCTGTTGAAATCTTGAAGTGTACTTTTTAGGTTTTTCAAAAAGATTTAAATCTTTTATTTCAGAAATATTAATTTCTGTCATTTTGAAAACCTTTTTGATCATGTCAAAACGAACACTTCTTATTGGAAACTCTTTATCAAAATATAATTTGTCAGAATCATTCAAAGTATACACAACTTCAAATGTTTCATCATTCAAATTAGATTTTGACAACAAAAATTCTTTACTATAAACCCGTTTTCCCGACGATTTTGAACTCTTTTCGGACGAACTCGAATTTCTGACTGACTGACATGAACTTTCGGACTCGGACTTTGACTCTGACTCCTCATCCTTATCCAACACCTGATCAACCACTCTTTTTATCAGTTCTGACTCATGATCTGTGTCGGACGCTGTGAACGTGACATCAATATTGTCTGGTAAAACATCGGTTATCTCAGATTCTAACTTAATATTGACCGCCTGTTTTAGTTCTTCTTCGTTAGGTTTTCTAGACGAGTACCCTTCCCAAATCGGAGGCGGACACTTATTATAACAGACATCCTGTTTCTTACCAGTATCCTTTTTCTTCTTTGGCTTTGTTTCTTCACCTTTAAACGCTTCAAATCCATCAACTGTTGGATAAATTCTATCAATTATGTAGTCACAACCTTTGTAACTTTGCAACAATCTTCTGATTCTTTCATTCTCAGTTGCTTCACTATCCAACTCTTTCTTTCACTTTGCACATTCTTCTATGTACAAGTTGATCTCTTTCTGCTTTGTCATCATGGTAGCATTCAACATCTTCAAAGCTTTCTCTCTTTCAGAGTTAGTCTTTTCCAGACTATTCACAGTTCTGTTTAATACATCATATGACTGTTTCAAATTTTTTACATCAAACAACAACTTTTCTTTCAACTTTTCTAACTCACTAAACCTCTCATCTTTTTCTATACATTGTTTACAAGACTCTAAACATGTAAGACAAGGTTTTGTGATTTCAACGATCTTCTCGACTTCAACTATTTTTTTCAACTTCCACAATCTTCTCAACCATTTTGACTTCTTTCAATTCTTTTGCAACTTTCCTCTCTCTCAGCTTCTTCAATTTTTCTGCAAAATAAAATTCAAAAGTGTGAGAAGATAAATGTGTTTTTCCAAGATTTATCTGTTCCATCTCTTCATCATCATTGCATTCTGAAGAAACAGATTTTCCATCTTGACTCTCCTCATCATCCGACATCACATCAATCCACTCCTTCAGCAACTCTGGCTTTTGCACAATCTGAGCAATAAAAGCTTTAACATTAGGATCAGCTGGAATGTACTTGTCCCAGCTAAAACCATCAGCCACTTTCTCGTCATCTTGATCCATGATGCCATAGTAAGCCTTCTTGTTTGCATCTTCAATCATTCTTCCATGTGCCGTTTGAGCTTCTTTTTGTTGATGCGGTTGATGAGTGATTTGCAGATAAATGGATTTCCTATAATAATCATCTTTCCCAGACGACTCCTTTGCTCCTCTCGGCTCCTAATTCTTGCATTCTCTTTTAAAGTGGCCTTTCTCCCTGCAACGAAAACAAACAACTTTAGATTTATCAAATCCTAGATTAGAAAGGTTTGCATCCAAGAAATCATTTCTTCCTGTAACCAATCTAAATTTTTCTGCTCTCCTCAAAACACTAGCTAAGGCCCATTTAATATCCATCAGTTCCAGCTCCTCTGCATCGATTTGGTCATAATCTTCCTTTGTGAGCATTGGATTACCAATTCTTCCGGCAATCAACCCTTCATAAGATTCTAATGCAGTGACCAATAATCCCATATGATTCTTTACAATCTCTTCAGAATAATTTTGTCCATTTTGAAGATGTAAAGCCACATTGCACTGAATTAGATGACCATTTCCAGCAGATGAATTTTGAACACTTGGAGGATTCACCGTTGAGAACCCACTAGTGTTGACTGATCCTTGACTGCTTGGTGTAGATTGATTTCCAGCACTAAATGCAGTTTGTATCTTTGGACTTGCTTCAGCAGTTTGAACATTTCCTTTATAGTACAATTTAATATCTTGTTGATGAGTAGAACTGTTCATTCTAGCAATTTTCTGCTGCTCCAGATCCTGTGCCTCCAACTTCTCTATAAACTGTGCAATCGATAACCTTCTAAACTGTCCGGAATTCTTCAATATCATCAGATATGTACCCCATTCCTTTTCCGGTAACGCGTCAGCAAGCTTTTCAACCCATTCTGCTGGAGTTTTTGTAATCTTCAACTGTGACATGGTGCGTACAAGATGACAATATCTTTCAATAAGACTCTTTGTTGTTTCACCAGACATGCACGCAAATAGTTCAAACTCCTTTTTCAGCAATGCTGCTTTACTTTGAAGCATCTCAGTACTTCCTTCGAATTTCTTTTTAAGAGCTTCCCAAATAGAATAAGCGTTTTCATCATGTTGAAGCAACACAAATATATCTTCTTTAACAGCTTGTTGTAACAAATTGATCATCATCTTTTCTCCTTTGTAACTCTCTCTTTCTTGCTCCGTGAACTCTGAAATTATTTTATCGACTCCCGCTGAATTCTTTGGCCTCTCATATTCAGTTTCGATGCTCTCCCAAGCTTTTAGATGATTCGCCTGAACCCAATTCTCAAACCGTTTCTTCCATCCGTGATAATCTTCAATTCCCATAAGTTTCGGGGGTTTTTGCATTGTTCCGGTTTCATTCTCCATTGTCATGATTTTAGTAAAGTCGGATGAACTAGTTGGGGTTGTAGCAAACGCGTTGTAGAATTCAGAATCCATGTTTCGGTAACGAAGAATTTCTTAAACAAGCTTTCAAACAAACTTGTTCACCTCGTAAATCACCTGAAACAAACAAGCAAAAGACCAGTTTAAAGAATTATCAGTTAACTGAATAAGACTGGTACTAGAACTGGTGAATATTTTGTGCGGACTGAAAGTTGACACACTGTACTGACTGCTTATGACCTGGATCAAATTCGGATGACCTTTTTCAATGACCTCACTAAACCACACGACCTGAAACAAGTTTAAATTCAAATAAACTGAACCACCTCTTGTGAACTGTTTCTAGTGATTTTACTGAACTACTTTGAACCGAATAACTTTGATGCGATGTATGACCCTAAGATTAATACAAGCACCGCCTTTTGCAAACAATATTAATAACCGACAACTCTGATGTTTATACACTTTGACCAAGATGTAATAATATCAAACTCTTTTTAGATTCTTTCATTTTGTCGATTCAAAATAGTGGGCTGACACCAAACATTTTAAATTGTGAAAATGGCCGACAACTTTTACCAATACAAATCCATTGGGCTACTGAATTAATGGACTGACAAACTTTATCTTTTGCATGCAAACCGGAATTCTCACTGGACCTTCAATTTTGAACGTGTCTGATTGGACCACAAATATTAAGTGGAGCAAATGTATTAACAACTTGATTAATGATTCGACTCTTTTGATTTGGCCTCAAAACTTTAAGTCACATGCAATTCTTGGACAAAAACAACTGACTTTTTCCCATGCAAACTTTGAATAAAACACCCATGTGATCGACAGACATCAACCATTTAGCCAACAAACTGCCGACAATTACTAATGGACAAACAAGTATGATTGGGCCACCAATTTCACTATTTTGAAATTCTGCAATTCACGTAATATCCCTAACAATGACCGACAACTATTGTGTTATCACACAAATTCACATGCAAACACATAGTGCAAACTGACACTAGACACATAATGTCCTTTCCCGATGTACTGACACCTTGACTAACACAATACATGTGATTTCTATTCCCAACAAACTGACAACCTTGATTAATGATTCACAATACACGATTTTTCAAACAGTTACTTATGAGCGAAATCAAGTTTCTGATATGCCCTTAAAAGCGAAACTAGGTGTCTTAGGTTGACACAAAAGCGAAACTTGGTCTCTTAGTGGTCCTATGAGCGAAATCCTATGTCAAATGAGCGAAACCTGATGTCAAATGAGTGAAACCCTTTGTCAAATAAGCGAAACCTTATGATCACAAGAGCGAAATCTCTGGTTGTTCGTAAGAGCGAAACCTATTCGGAGGTTGTTTTTGACCATTTTTAGTTCGAATTTTAGTGTGAAACTTTCAGGGATTTGTCTATGATCAATTTACTACAGTCTGTAAAAATTTGAACAGGTTTCAACCTTAAAATCTCGTTCTGATGAAGAAAGAAGGTGTAAAAGTAAGAATTTATGATAAAATCCAGCAAATTTCTGTAGAACTCCTCCTCCTGAAGCTCTGATACCACTTGTAGGATCGTATTCTGACCCGAATGAGTCTATCAGAGGAGTTTTGGTCAAATACAGGTGCGGAAAACTAGTAATCAACGTAGAAACACCTAGATCTTCACTTAAATCACCTTTCTGATTGATATAACAACGTTTACAGTCAAATCTCACACCGGCAGCACCTCGGTATGGAAAACAAGAACTGATCCAAATGATTTCGCTCCTGAGGTATTTATAGGGACTAGGTTTCGCTTATATGGACATGTCCACAAAAGCGAAACCTCCCATGTACATAAAAGCGAAACCTTCTTTAAGGTTTCCCACATACGGAGATGTTCAGAAACCTTCTTTAAGGTTTCCCACATACGGACATGTGGTTTCCCACATATGAACATTTGGTTTCCCATATATGGATATGTCGGGAAATCTCGTACAATATGCCCTAATCTAACATTCTAAGACTAAGACTCGATACAAGACGAAGTCGACAAATGCAAGCACTAACAATTGCGATACCAAGATCATTAATAAATCAACTGATCATCATTATCAGGCACACATGGTCGATCATATTATCCCATATACATAACAGTTCGTAGAAAATATATATATATATATATATATATATATATATATATCAATTATCTATTCTAACGTTCATAAAACAATCATAGTTAACACACAATTATCAAACAACGATATATATATATATATATGAAGAAACCAAACAGATACTAGCCACAGTTGATTACTAACCAGCAAGATGAACAATGAATCGGTCGATACGAGAGGCTTCGAGATCCTAAACTTGCCGTCGGGTTCCAAGGGCAGCGAGAGAGAGAGAGAGAGAGAACGTGATAGGTGGTTAGGGTTTGCTTAAGGTTTTTCCGAATACAGTCGCGTAAGAGTTATACACAAACTAAAACAACTCGTCACTAGGCCAAGGCCCATCTTTGTTTTCGCCGAGCAGTGGTGATGTGTTTTCGTCACAGGGTGTTTTCGGGTGGGTTAGGGTATTGGCCAAGGTTCTGTTATCTTTGCAAGATATGTATACATATACATACATAATATACACATAACAATAACACTTATATAGCACCTCAAATAAATATAAAATACACTTGCAATTAAGTACAAATTTAAATCGAATAGAGACCTTGAAAACTCGGGTTGTCACAGTGACCGTCAGAAAAGCTACGCTGATAAGCGTAGGAAACCACTCGAGTTCCAGGTTGGGGATCGAGTGCTACTAAAAGTCTCACCCTGGAAGGGTGTTGTTCGTTTTGGCAAACGTGGCAAACTTAACCCGCGATACGTCGGACCTTTTGAAATCATGGAGAAAATAGGCAAAGTGGCCTACAAACTGAACCTACCCGCAGAACTCAGTGGAGTTCACAACGTATTTCACGTGTCGAATCTGAAGAAGTGTCTGTCAGATGAGACCCTCATAGTTCCTATCAAGGAACTCACTATCGACGATCAGTTGCGATTCGTTGAGGAACCAGTAGAGATTACTGACCGAGATGTGAAGATTCTCAAGCGTACCAGAATTCCTCTTGTTCGAGTTCGTTGGAACTCCCGTCGTGGCCCAGAGTTTACTTGGGAATGAGAAGATCAGATGAAGCACAAGTATCCCCAGTTGTTCAAGAACAACGAAACCACTACTGAGGCTGAAGCTACTGCGGAATTTCGAGACGAAATTCCAAACCAACGGGGGAAGGATGTGACACCCCAGGAAAACCAGGAAACCATGCGACTTAACTAGCTTCCTCAGTGAGTACGTGCTACATTTCGGGATGAAATTTCTTTCAACTTGGGGATAATGTGACAACTCGTATTTCAGAACCTATCTTTGTGCTTAGTGTAACATGTTTGAACATTACGTGATTATATGAACTTTGATGATTAATGAAATGTTATGTTGTTATGTTATGTGAATGCGTGTAGTGCATGTATGTATGTAATAGGATCACACAAAGCAAACCAATCGCACAACACTGGGTTGGTCGCACAAGCCCATTCGGGCCACATTCTTGTACTCGAACCATAAGGGCATCCCATGAAGGGTTCGGCCCACTCCCGTTAGTTCGAATAACACATAGGGTGATAGTATAAATCCCACACTTTATCTAATCACACAAAGTTTACCAAACCCTACACTCTCTTTCCCTCCCTCACGAACTCGACGGCAGCCACATCCCTCCTCCATCGAAGACTTTCTTAGTCGGATCATTCTCGTTCTACCCTCCCTACCGGTTAGTGTCATATCATTGTTTGATTGTTTTTATGGTTGATGCTTGTTGTATGTTTTAATATATGATATTCGAGATTTGGATGTTAAAGTGTTATGATGAACAAACTGTTCGATCACCATAGGATTGATGAATGCTTTGATGTTGGTCTGGATGTTTATGTAAATCGGATTGCATGTTAATGATCTAGAACCGAACAGATGTAAGTCGGCTGTCATGTTTGCTTGATGATGTTGAAAGCTTTAACATCTAATAGTTTGAATGTTATGTCGTTTATGCTTTGAATATGATTAGAGTTCATAGAAAATTGATGATAAAACCTATGGTTGATCGATGATAACATGATTTGGAAACTGTTAATGTTGATTGATTGAATAATTGTAAAAAAAGAAACTGTTCAAATTATTGTAACTGATTCACATGATTTTAGGATGTTAAATAACTAATCGCACAAGTCACACGAAACATGACTCGCACAAGCTTGCATGAACCACACGAAACCTATTTCGTGTAAGGGACTAATCGCACAAGATCAGATCACACAAGATCTGATCTGATCGCACAAGATGTTGGGCCGCCCAACATAATTTATTATGTTATGCAGTTGGGCCAGCCCAAAAATCTGATCGCACAAGATAAATGGACCGCACAAGATGTTGTTCTGTTTAATTGTTTGGGTCGTATGCTCTTTGGGCTTTAGTTACTAACTCGCACAAGATGATTGGGCTCGCACAAGCTCGATGGCCCAATCATCCGAGTCGCACAAGTTAGGCCCTTTTGTATTATTGACTGCCAAGGTATTATACGTGTTTGCCATGATCATTACGTGTTCTTGATTTGCTAAATCTGTGTAAACATACGTGTACTACTTGAACCTAGACCTGACTCGTATAGTAACCATGTTAGGACGTGGTTAGCCTCAACTAGCTCGAGTGACCATTTTGTTTATCTGCCGAGCAAACCAAGGTGAGTTCACACTTCTAAGGCATGGGATTCCCGGTGGTTGGGAATGGGTTAAGAAACTAAATAGAACCTGCATATTCTCCTTGGGTAGAATATGTACCTCCGCTCCTCCATAGGAAGGACGACAACATTTAAACCTGCGTATTCTCCTTGGGTAGATTACGTGCCTCCGCTCCTCCATAGGAAGGACGACAACCATAAACTTACTAGACAAAACTCTATCATGAAGTCCCTCATTTTTATATCGACTTAATCGCCGGGCCAATGGCGAGCGGGTCATTAGTTAATAGCGCTATTAGGGTTGACAAGCCTCAAACCGTGTCGTTCGGACGGGCGTGTACTAATGGATCTGGGCACTTAGTCAATGATGATAGACATTGACGTAGGGCACAACTTATTGTTCGTCAGTTGTCGATATGGTAATGGTCTAGTGGTTTACATGGGGAAGCCCCCACTAATTATGAATATGGTTTGGGAAACAAGGATACTGGTTAACTCGTGGCTTACGAAACAACTTATGGTTTTCGAAACAAACATTTAAAACTAAACAGCCAACTGTGAACTCGCTCAACTTTGTTGTTGACTTGTTGTTACATGCCTTACAGGTCGTTAGGTACTTATGGAGTTTGCACGAGGAGGCGGGGTCGTTGTGGGACATGGACAACTGTGTGCCATGTTAAACATTTGAAACATTTAAACTTATGCTTTGGTTTTAAACATTATGCTTCCGCTTGCAACTTAAACTATGTTTTGATTTGGACACCAATTATATTGTGTTGGATTTTATATTTACTTACATGCTTGTTCAATATGATTGGTGGCTTGATCCTGGTCAGTCACGCCTCCAAGCGGTGATACTCCGCATGTGGATTTTGGGGGTGTGACAGTAGGTGAACCCGATGATGAGACACACATTAGTCATAATAATGATTCTAATAGTCATGGGCCTCAGCAATCTAACAAGGCTTTTGAGACTACTGTAGATAGGGCTAGGTTTCGACCCTCTAGTTCTCAGCAGGATTGTAGTACTTCTGAGAATAGTGCTTAGAGAGGTTGATCATCAGGAATCCAGTAGAACTGAACCATTGATAGATAGGGTTGAGCATGAGGACTTAGAACATGAAACCGATAATCTATCTGAGGGTATTACATCATCTCAATCTGTGTCAATGCCTGTTAGACATTCTTCTAGAACATCTGTTTTGCCAAAAAGGCTTGAAGATTTTGTTGTTGAAGGGAAGGTCAAATATGGTTTAGAAAAGGTGGTTGACTATTCTAAATTGTCCACTGAAAATTTTTGTTTTGTTTATTCGTTGAATGAGTCGGTTGAACCTAAAAGTTATTTGGAAGCTTGTAATGATCCAAGTTGGATACAAGCTATGAATGATGAAATTGAAGCTTTAAATAGGAACAAAACCTGGGATCTAGTTGAGCTACCTCATGATAGGAAACCAATCGGGTGTAAATGGGTCTTTAAAATTAAATACAAAGCTTCAGGAGAAATAGAAAGGTATAATGCAAGGTTAGTTGCCAAAGGTTATAGTCAACGAGAGGGAATAGATTTCGATGAAACGTTTTCTTTGGTTGTTAAAATGATAATTGTTAGAAGTGTATTAGCTATTGCTGTTCATAGTGGTTGGTCTATTTATCAACTTGATGTAAATAATGCATTTTTGTATGGTGATCTTGTTGAGGATGTTTATATGAAACTGCCTGAAGGTTACTTTTCTAAACATGACACTAGGGTGTGTAAACTGAATAAATCTTTATATGGGTTAAAAAAGGTACCAAGAATGTGGAATGCAAAACTTGTTAGTGTCTTGGTTGAATTTGGTTTTATTCAGAGCAAGTGTGATCATTCAGTGTTTGTTAAGTTGTCTAATTATGCGTTTATTGTGTTGTTAGTATACATAGATGATATTTTGATAACTGGTAATAATGAACAAGAGATAATCAAAATAAAACAGTTTGTGCAAACCAAGTTCTTAATTAAAGATTTGGGTACCTGAAAGTATTTTTTGGGTATTGAACTCTTAAAAGTAGACAATGGGTTATGTTTTTCTCAAAGAAAGTATTGTATTGAACTTTTTGCTGAATATCGCATGTCTAGTTGTAAACCGGTTAGTAACCCAATTGAACAAAACCATGTTGTTACTGCTTTATGTGAAAAAGAGTGTGAAAACTTGGTTAATGTGACTGGTCCATATTAGACCAGACATTGTTTATTTTGTGCATGTTTTAAGTCAGATTATGCACAAACCTACTAGAGCACACTTGTTCTTAGCCATCAGAGTGTTGAGGTATCTCAAAGGCTCTCCTGGTAAGAGTATATTTTTTGACAAAAATTATGGTCTAGAGTTATCTATCTACATATGCATATGCAGATTCTAATTGGGGAAAGTGTTTAGTGTCAAGAAAATATGTTACCGGTTATTGTGTTTTTTTTGTACTTCTTTAATTGCTTGGAAATGTAAAAAGCAGCCAACTATTTCCCAGTCTACAACTGAAGCTGAGTACCGAGCTATGTGTACTGCAACATGTGAAGTAATGTGGCTAATAAATCTGCTTTCGGAGTTGCATATTAAGGTTCAGTTGCCTGTGTCTTTATTTTGTGATAACACTGCAACACTTTCTATTGCTGCAAATCCTGTATTTCATGATAGGACGAAACATTTTGAGCTGGATTTGTATTTTTTGAGAGAAAAAATACAGGCTGGGTATATTAAAACTTGTGGTATAAAAACTGATAAACAAATTGCTGACATTTTTACAAAAGGGCTATTAATTGGTCAGCATAATGAGGTAAGTAAATGGTTAAACATGTTTGATTTGTTTCGTAATAAAAGTGAGGGGGTGTTCAAATATACATACACTTTTATATACATTACTTATATATATGTTTTTTTATATTTTCTAAGTGTATTGCTTATGCTTTTTATATTTTGTTTTCATGGCATGGGTTTTAAATGGAGAGACTGTTGGACTTATTGGACCTCTGAAGACTTTCTGTTGCGTGGGCTGTTGTTGCATTCCGAATGGATATTGGGCTTGTTGTTGTGGGCTTCTGAAGAGTTCTTGTTCGTGGGCTTTAAGGTTATATCTACACAAGTCTTGGAGTATATAAAGAGTTCATTATCTCAGATATTTTTCATCACTTTCTCACATAGTTATCGTTGTTCTGCACTTCCTCTCTCTTAGGGTTTGTTAGTTCGATCTTTTGTTAAGGTCTTATTCTTGTTTTGATCCTTTATGAGTGAGTTCTGATCATCATGTTGATAATCAGTGAGTGTTAGTAGTGAGGTTGTAAATCTTGTATCTGATTTCATACTTTCTGTTGTTGATTGTTGGTAATATAGAGAGTTTTCATATGATACATGTTTTTTTTTTACAGTACTGGTCACCGAAAAAAAATTATATTTATATTCAAAGTGTTTGTATCTAAAAGTCGAGTGACGTCATATATTTTTTAGACGGCCACACCTATCAAAAAAATACACAACTTGATTTGAATGTTTTTTATTTGGTATATAACTATCTACTGAACTTGTTTAGATAGTTAAAATTAAGTCAAAGTCTATTAAATTTGGTTTAGATATTGCGAGCAACACAAATTCCTCTACCCACTTATTTAGTTTAAAGTGGCGGTGCAACCAAAAAAATATTAGTCTTTGATACATATTCGAGTACCCAAAAAAAAACAAAAAAATGAATTGTGGAACAAAATCATGCCACTCTGGGTTACCTGTGTATACTTTTATGGTTAAATGCTTAAATATCATGTAAATGAATCAAACGAACATAAACACGCACACATGTTCATGTTTGTTCATTTAATTTTAACCGAACACGAATAGATAATTGAACGCATATTTTCGTTCATTAAGAAAATAAGCATGTTCGTGTTTGTTTATGTTCGTTTGTGTAAAGCCAAAGGGGAAGGAAGGATAGATCATAGGTTTAGTGTTAGCGTTGTGATAAATCTAGTCACTTTGTGTCAATGTGTCCGGAGCATGTAAAAAAACAGGAATAATCTAACTTTCCTGAAACTGATGATTTGAATTTACCTTTGTTTATGATGAGATGTGATCAAGAAACGATTTGTATAAATGAAGAAGACGTGATTCCATAGCATTTTGAGACCAAGCGAATGGAGAAAAACACTTCGTATCTCGACAATAGAGCATCGAATCACATGACAGATAATCAAGCTTACATCCTTTAACTTAATGAACGAGTCACGTGAAAGGTGAAATTCAGAAATGTGTCTTGTATTGACATACATGGAAAGGGATTGGTATTACTTGATAGGAAAACGAAGGAGCAACGTATGTTGACTCATGTTTACTACTTACCGAGTCTACAAAGCAATACTATAAACCTTGGCAAACAACGAAAGGTGGATGCATCATTCACATGAAACGTGATTTGCTAACTATTCATGATTATTCAAGCTCATGATGAAGGTAACAAGGACCAAGAACTATTTGACAAGATCAACCCAAGATATCAAGTCCCGATGCGAAAGCTTGCATGATTAAAATGAAGAATTTTGCGGGTCGAGATCTACAACAAGTTCGACTCAGATATGATAGGCAATGCACGAGTCAGGATCCACTCAAAGATCCAAGTTCAACAATTAAATCCGGAATTTTAAGTGCAATGAAGAATGTTTAAGAAATTAAAGGAAAAGTTAAGCAAGAGATTCAACCCCAAGGAAGGGCGTGTAAGGATCACAAAATGCATGTGTTTGTATAAGTTAAGTGGAGACCAAATAACGCATTAGGAGATCAACAATATCCTTGGGAGTATCAACACAAAGACGACAAACTTTGATATGATTACTCGTGAGTTTCGGATTCAACAACTGGGGTGTAACACCCCGTGTTTCGAAAGTCAAAGTCAAGATTGAAGTCAAAGGAAGACAAGATTGCTAATTGCGATCTGTCTCTCCTTGCTCAATTCCTGTTTTGACTTCTTTGACTTGTAATTAGTCTATTTTACTTATCGCTTTAGTTGTATTATGTGGAGTATCTATTAATAATCGCATGGTAATCGTTATTTATCGGATGTTTAATCGCTTTATCGTTGTCGCAATCGCTCTCGCAACTCAAATTACGCATTTTGGTTACTGTTATACGTGTGTGTGTGCCTTATGTGTTACTTAGCATGTTATTTTTGTTATGTTGTGGTAATCAATCGAAACACAATCAAACTCGCAATCGAAATGGTATGATAATTGGTGGAAAAGAGATAGTGCGAGATATGAGTAGTTGGGATTAAAAGTAATTTGACTAGGAAACTCAATCGCAACGCGCCATACACAAATCAAAACGGCAAAACTCGTCGCGCCAAGCACTCGAGCCAGGTGCCAGCCGACCGAACTGCCACCCGGCCGGGCAGCCACCCGACCGAGGTGCCACTCGACCGGGCTACCATCCGGGCGAGTTGCCACCCGAGGACCAACCTCTTCACCCCTTTCCACTTTGGGTAACCCTTAAAATACCCCTTATCACTTTCATACTTTCTACTTTTGGCAACTGACGTCCGACCAGCTCGTTTTCTTCACTTTTCCTTCGATTTCTCGCAATTCCGGTAAGATCTCGTCCTAAATCTTGTACTTCCTTAATCTACACGCACTCCTACACCTTTCTATCTTTTGAATCTTAACTTTTAACCGTGAAATCATCAAGATTCAAGGTGTTCTAGGATGACGTCATCATGTGTTCTTGAAGAACTTCATGTTTTGACCTCAATCCACCAAGAACAACTTGGATCTAACCGATTTCCACATAAACAAACAAAGATCATTCATACATCTTAACATATTCACCAGAAAAAGAATTGAAAGATGGTTTTTCAGCTTTCTTTCAACTCTTTTGCACTCAATGCACTCAAACCCGGTGGAATCGGGGCTAATACTGATCGTCTACTCGTTCTTAGTGATGCATTAGTGCTAGATCCAAGTTCCAACTGAAAGATAGTGATTTCGGGTTTGGACACGAACAATCGTCTCAGACCGTGCACTGACGGACTAGGGTGATTCCTGTTCGGTCAGGTCATTGGGACAAGATGGGGTTCCCATTGTTTAAACCAGTCATCACAATGTCTCGCTCAAGTTATAACACTTCAAGCAGGATCAAGTAACAGCACGATCAAGACGTTGGGACGAGTTGTCATCCGACCGGACTGCTGTCCGACTGGGTTGCCATCCGCTCGACCCACCGTCCGATCGGGTTGCATCTTGATTCATTTTAGAACTTAAACAATTTTCAACATGTTCAATGCACCAAGGATGCCACCCGATTGAACAACCATCCGACCGAGTGACCGCCCTACTGTGGATTTGTTCTCACTAAGGAACCTCGCCATTCGAGTCGCTGTCCAATCGAACGACCGTTCGACCGACCGACCTGAAAGGTAGAGATACTTCAATGTTTTCAAAATACTACAACGAAAACTTCAAAAGTCAAGCCATCAAACACAAGGAAATCCTTCTCAAAGGAGGAAACAATCCACTCGAACATTCATCCGACCGGATGACCGTCCGAACGAACAACCACCCGAACAGGTCAACATCCGCACGAATGGCTGGCCGGCCGGATCACCATCCGACCGGATCACCATTCTGCACTTGGTGACTTTTCTCGTTTTACGTGTCGCTTATCTTTTATGATATCGTTAACTGTTCAGGCTAACCTCGCTCTACGCGCTCCCTTCAATCCATCAACGCTGTGAGTATACTCGATCCCTTTTTGCTTTACGCAGTTTTGGGTGTTACGTACGTTACTTATACAAAATCACATCGAACACACTACGCAATACTTTAAACGCTAACCGTTACCGCACGTTATACGTGACTTAATGAATGCTTGTTTGTTATGTTTACACATGGAATGTTGTCTACCTGCCTTAGCAACGGTAGTACTATTAGTTTGGACTCAGCACCCGTTCACTCGGGGGTTGTTAAAGACAATTACCTACATGGCTCACAGTGGTGAGAATGTATCGCGAACTGCCTTGGGCAGTCAACCCCCAGTCATTCGTGTCAATTGGTTCATGTTGATAACTAACATGCCTCATTTCACTCTGTGTACGTGCTGGTTATGCGTAACGCTTTCGAACTCTATATGTTATTATCAAACTTGCATGCTCACCTTTACACTATGTGTATTGACTGTTACTTTAACGTATGTGACAGGTGCTTAAGTTGTTTTATGCTTAGCTTGCTGTGAACTTGAGGCAAGGAAAGGTCTAGGATGCTCTCTGTGCTGTGATGAAATCCAAGCTAGGAAAAGAGGTCATAGAAACCAATAAATAAACTATCTATGTATAAATCTGAGTTGTCGGAATAGAACTACTTGACAAGATTTTGTCTGTAATAATTATATTATCACTTATGACATGGTATGGGACGTGTTATTTAAATAATTGGTAAATATAGTTGTTATGGAAACTTCTGGACAATCTGTTTCGCTCAGTGCCATGCCCCGATGTTTCCGCCATCGGTTGGGGTGTGACAGATTGGTATCAGAGCCATAACTATAGGGAATTAGGCAAGACTCGACCTAGTCCGGGTCAAAGTCTTAGAGACCTAGTCTATAGTTAGGAACCGACAGACCGACTCGTACATGTCCTGTAGGGAGTATGTATGAGCTTACTTCCATTTCTCGCTATTCACGCCTATGCTACACTATCACTGCACTAGAATTTTCAAATATGAATGAGCGATTGAGTCGAGATTAGGTGTGAAAACCGTAAACTCTCGACTGAATTGCTTGATCAACCCGCATTTCATCTATAAACACGAGAATTTGCGTCGAATCAGGAGTGAGATCCATACTTTGGCGCATAATTCTCTTTTATTATATTTTATCAAAACAGGAACGAAGTTGTTAAGCCAGGGGTGAGACCCTAACCTTGACGACTAGTTCCGAATTTTACTTGGTTTTACAAAACTCTCACCAAAGTCTCGATGGAATCCAATGACCTGAAGTCACGGTATAACTAACGGGATGTGTGCCAAACGCCCAAGAAACGAGGCAAAGGCACAGTCCTGAAAGTCAAAGTGTGTACGACATGCCCTTGCGAATAGTCGAATCACTTTGGTTAGTCAATGTCTAATAGCCGCAGACGATCTATTTCTCGATTTTTATGTGTTTCGATTCTGAGCCCGCAACTGCTGACTCTGATGATTCATCGATTTTATGTGCTTGTATATGTGTTTACCTATTTATGTGTTTAAGTTTTGGAGATTTATTCGATTTTTGCTTTCACTTCGATCGACACGCACGACTCGCACTGCATCTCTACCTCAAAACGCTGACAAATCGCTAAATAGTGGACGACCTTATGCTATGCTATACGCTTATACTATACTCGATGTATTAATCGCGATCGCAATTCTTGAACGCGCATAGACCTTAGATGATAGATGCAGTCAGAATACTCCCCGTGTCTCTATTTGCATTTGGTGATTATGTGCTTCTGTGTCTCTGTGCTCTACGTGCTTACGTGATTATGTGCTTCTGTGTTTATGTGAATCTGTGACTATGTGCTTCCGTGCTTTACATGCTTACGTGATTATACATGTTCCTGAGCTTTAGAAGTAGTAGACGTGTGAGGTGAGATTCGATTATGACGTGTCTGAGACCTATGACGATGTCTGTTGCAGACAATGTCAACTGGACCATCATCTAGATCCCGTCACCCACGACTTTCTCGCCAATAACAGAGGGACAAACGCCTTGCTTCCATCCTCACAAAACAAGTGGCCAAGGTTGTGCCTCAGATCGTGAGTGAGATTTACGAGAATGTTAGCAAATCGTCTGAGGAGTCGAGAACCGAAGCTCCTAAAGTTGTTACCAAGACTGCTTTCAGCTTCAAGCTGTTCAAGGCTTGCGGTCCAAAGGAATTCACTGGAGAAGATGGCCCGACGGCTATGTTTCAATGGCTCAATTCCATCGAAGTCACTCTGCACCAGAGTGGATGTCCGGAAAATCTCCGCACTCTAAACGCTACATGCGTTTTCCAGTCCTGCCCATTAGACTGGTGGACGGCCGAGAGGAACAAACGCGGGAACGATGCAGCTTATGAGCTGACATGGGAAGAGTTGAAGGCCATCATGATCGATGAGTTCTGTCCTCCCCATGAACGCCAAAAGCTGGAGGACGAGTTCTGGAATATTAAGCAGAAGGAAGGTGACAACGCTGCCCTGACTGCTCGCTTTAAGCAGCTCAGCATCATCTGTCCCGATCAAGTGAAAACGTCTGACATGGCGATCAAGAAGTACATCCGAGCTCTACCCAACTGTGTTGCGGACTTTGTGCATGCCGCAAAGACAGCAACGATCGAAGAAACTTACTTGCTTGCCGCCGAAATCAACGACAAGCGGGTAAAAGCTGGTTTTTGGGATAAAGCTTCGAAGAACCTGCATCAAGTCACCACCGCACCAACTGCTGAAATCGCCACCGCTCAACCGTCAAAGTCTTCACGCCGCAGGAAGAAGAACAACAACAGCAGCTCCAGCAACAAGAACTGTGCCGTTACTACCACTGCTGCTCCACTTCAAGCCGTACCGCCCAGCAGCAGCCCCATCACTGACCAGCACCAGTTACTTATGCACCACCTGCAAAGCGTGCATACACAGGCCCCCACCCGGCTTGCCCAGCATGCTCTTATCATCACCTTGTGGGTCTCACCTGTCGTTTCTGCGCTCACTGCAACATGTACTGCCACTTCACTACTAACTGCCGTACAGGTCCCCGTCAAGCGCCAGCACAAGCCACTGCTCATCAAGCTCTGCTCCCACCCCCGCAAGGCCAACAAGCATCTCAGGCACCCGCGGTCAACGCCCGAGTCTGCTTCGCATGTGGTGATCCCAACCACTTTGCGAACATGTGCCTGAACAGGGTGGTGAAACAAGAGCCCCAGCAGCAGCAACATTAGCAACAACAGCATCAGCAGCAGCAACAAGCCGCACGCGCCAGAAATTTCAACATCAATATGCGCCAAGCCCAGGCTGACAACAACGTGGTCAATGGTACGTTCCTTGTGAATGGCATTTATGCTTCATGTTTGTTTGATACTGGAGCCGATAATTGCTTTGTTTCGTTCGAATTCGAGAAACTCCTTAGTCGTAAGCGCTCCCATCTCCCTTCGACGTTCGATGTTGAAGTCGCTACCGGAAGAACTGTGGCCGTTAATTTTGTTATTCGTGATTGTACACTTGAGCTCAACAATCACATCTTCCCAATCGACCTTATTCCGATGCAACTCGGAAGTTTTGACGTCATAGTAGGCATGGACTTTCTTCGCGAAAACCACGCTGAAGTTGTGTGTTTCGATAAGATGATTCGATTCTCGCTCGCGAATGGTGATTTATTGTGTGTCTATGTTGAGACCCCTTCGAAGTGTCTCAAGCTCATGTCATGTGTCCAAGCTAGCAAGTATCTCCGCAAGGAATACAGAGCTTTCTTGGCTAACATTGTAGTAGCAGAGAAGGAAAAGAAGGGTAGTCCGGGAGTAAACGAAGTCCCCGTTGTGTGTGAATTTCCAAGGGTATTCCCTGATGATCTTCCAGGCTTACCGCCAAGTCGTGATATCGAGTTTCGTATTGACCTCATTCCTAGAGCCAACCCTATTGCCAAAGCTCCTTACCGACTCGCACTGTCCGAAATGCGTGAACTCTCGAACCAACTCCAGGAATTACTTGAGAAAGGCTTCATTCGCCCGAGCACCTCTCCTTGGGGCGCGCCAGTCCTTTTCGTCAAAAAGAAGGATGGGACGTTCAGGATGTGCATCGACTATCGGGAATTGAATAAGTTAACTATCAAGAACCGCTATCCCCTGCCTCGCATTGACGATTTGTTTGATCAACTACAAGGTGCTACGTGTTTCTCGAAGATCAATCTACGCTCAGGCTACCACCAACTACGCATTCAAGAGGAGGATATACCCAAAACCGCGTTTCGCACTCGATACGGCCACTACGAATTCATTGTTATGCCTTTTGGTTTAACCAACGCACCCGCGGTTTTCATGGATCAGATGAATCGCGTGTGTAAACCATATCACGACCGTTTCGTCATCGTGTTCATTGACGATGTTTTGATCTATTCCAAGTCGAAAGCCGAACACGCGCAGCATCTACATTTGGTTCTCGAGCTACTCCAAGGGAATCGACTCTATGCCAAGTTCTCCAAGTGTGAATTTTGGCTGGAGGAGGTTCAGTTTCTGGGTCACATCGTAAATAGTCAAGGTATTCACGTCGATCCCGCGAAGATTGAAGCCGTTAAGAGTTGTATTACACCTAAGAACCCGTCCGAAGTCCGTTCTTTTCTTGGACTAGCGGGCTATTATCGACGATTTATCGAAGGATTCTCAAAGATCGTTGTGCCGCTTACCGCTCTCACGCATAAAGACAAGCCTTTTTTTTGGGGAACCGAACAAGTGTCTGCTTTCCAAACCCTCAAGCACATGCTTTGCAATGCTCCTGTTCTCACTCTACCCGACGGAACGACGATTTCATTGTCTATTGTGATGCTTCCAACCTTGGTCTTGGTTGTGTTCTTATGCAACGGGATAAGGTTATAGCTTACGCATCTCGTCAGCTCAAAATCCACGAGAAGAACTATACAACCCATGATCTCGAGCTAGTCGCGGTTGTTTTTGCATTAAAGACTTGGCGACACTACCTGTATGGTACCAAGTGTACGATCTTCACCGATCATATGAGCCTACAACATATCTTTGATCAGAAAGAACTTAATATGCGTCAACGCTGATGGGTAGAACTACTCAACGATTACGATTGTGAGATTCGTTATCACCCAGGCAAGGCAAATGTCGTTGCCGACGCTCTCAGCAGACGGAGCTATCTGCTCAGCATTCGTAACGTCCAAGCCCAATACAACCTCGAAACCCTCATCCGCGAAGCCCAGCATGCCTGTTTTAATGAACGCACACCGAAGAAGGAACGAATCTATCACGATGGAGCTCACCTTGTGAATAAACCAAATGGGATATTCCATTATCTGGACCGAATTTGGATCCCTAAACGGACCGAATTGCGAAAGATTTTGATGGACTAAGCCCACAAATCCCGATATTCCATTCCTCCCGGTGCCGATAAAATGTACCAGGACCTTCGCTACAAGTACTGGTGGCCGGGCATGAAAAGGGATATTGCTCTCTACGTTGGAAAGTTCCTGACTTGTGCAAAGGTCAAGGCTGAACACCAAAGACCCTCTGGCTTACTCGAACAACCGCCGATCCCTATATGGAAGTGGGAGAGTATAGCTATGGATTTCATAACAAAGCTTCCGCACACGTCATCAGGTCACGACAACATTTAGGTTGTTGTTGACCGTTTAACCAAATATGCTCACTTTTTACCAATATGGGAGGACTACAAGGTAGAACGATTAGCCCGAATCTACACCAACGAGATCATTTGTCGACATGGGACGCCTCGCGACATCATCTCTGACCGTGATGCTCGGTTTTCCTCGGGACTGTGGGAAACGTTTCAAACGGCTCTCGGTACATCGCTTAATCTAAGTACCGCTTTCCACCCTCAAACCGACGGTCAGACTGAAAGAACGATCCGTACTCTTGAAGACAGGCTCCATTCGTGTGTCATAGATTTTGGTGGTAATTGGGATGCATACCTGCCGTTAGTCGAATTCCCGTACAACAACAGCTATCATGCCAGCATACAAATGGCACCGTTCGAGGCTTTATACGGAAGAAGATGTCGATCGCCTATTGTGTGGCACGATATCGGTCAGTCGCAACTAACCGGTCCCGAGCTATTGCAAGAAACGACTGACAAAGTCCTCCAAATTTGAGACAACTTGTTGAAAGCTCGAAGTTGACAGAAAAGTTACGCCGATAGACGACGCAAGCCCCTTGAATTTGACGTTGGCGACTATGTACTCCTAAAGGTATCACCTTGGAAGGGTGTGGTCAGATTCGGCAAGAAAGGGAAACTAGCGCCTCGATATGTTGGACCTTTTAAAATTCTGGAAAGGATCGGAAAAGTCGCTTACAGACCGGAGGAACTCAGTAATGTCCACCCGACTTTCCATGTGTCGAACCTCCGAAAGTGCCTGGCTGAGCATGACTTAATTGTACCTCTCGATGATCTCCAAGTAAACGAAACACTACACTTTGTGGAGAAGCCTGTCGAAATCATGGACCGCCAAACCAAGCAGCTCAGACGCTCGCACATTCCTATTGTGAAAATACGATGGGAGGGCAAACGAGGCGCAGAGTTCACTTGGGAACTCGAAAGCGACATGAAGGCGAAGTACCAGCAGTTGTTTGTTACGGCTTCGGCCTAATTTCGGGACGAAATTCCCTCAACTAGGGGAGGCTGTAACACCCCGTGTTTCGAAAGTCAAAGTCAAGATTGAAGTCAAAGGAAGACAAGATTGCTAATTGCGATATGTCTCTGATGTGCGGTAAGTGTCGTATATTTTAGGTGTATATTTTAAGCCCTTTTTAACACTTATTTTAGCCAAGTTTTAAATTTATAAAACACGATATTTCACTGACACTAAACACACATATGGGCAAGTGCACCCATCGTTGAGTGTAATATAGTGTTGGTAAGATACCGAGGTCGTCCAAGGACACAAGAGCTTTTAGTACCGGTTTATCCTCAACGTCTAACCAAAAATAAAAGTTTAGAAAAATGTTTTAAACTAAGAAAAATAAAACTAACTAAAATGCTGAAAATAAAAATAAAAGAAAAAACAGATAGACAAGATGAATCACTTGGTTCCGACTCGTATCTAGTATAACCTTTGATTATTTCCGCACTTTTGCACATAATTAAGAGATTATCTTAGTTATTGTAGTAGGCCCCTCTTTTGAAGGCGACGTTACCCTCACCCCAGTAGTTTGAGTCAGCAGGGATACAATCCTAAAAGGGTGGATTATTGGAAGATAATGAATTAAGTTATTAATGCAGTATTGTGGTAGGCCCCGCTTTTGGCGGTGACGTTACCCTCGGCTAAGTAGTCTGAGTCAGCAGGGATACAGTCCTAAATAGCCGGGTTATAGTATTAATAGTAGTTAACTTATGAGGGGATCAAAGAGTTTGGACCCCCGCCATCCAATACCGTGAAGTATTGAAGGAGGTCCTACTAAATTTGACCCAGGTCCATTGCAGGACCTCTAAACGCTGAACAATGGCAAGACCTTTACCAAACCGTTCCCTTAACCCCCTACCAGGTAGCCAACATACCTCCATATAGACCGTGGAGATATGAATGGTGAAAATCCTTTATTTTATATAGACAGTAAAATAATGCCAAGACACCACGGACAAACGATAAGGAAAGATCACCTTCAACATAAGTAACTAGTTATTAAAGTCATTAATACAAAACCAAATAAAAAGTGCAAAAGATTAGAAATAAAAAGTATTATACTAGACACTTTGTCTTCACCAAGTGATGTAAGAGACTTAGGCAAACATGGCCTTAATTGTCAAGAACTCTTACGATCAATCTTGGATCCCGAGACGACTCACACACTCTACGATGGACAATGGATGATGGTGGTGGATGATGGTGTTGTGATGGTGGTGGGTGGTGGATGAAGTGTGAGAGAGGTGGTGTGCCAAGGGATGAGATGAAATGAATCCAAGCACTCCTATTTATAGGCTGAACAGAGAGCTGGACACGGCCCCGTGTCCGCTGGACACGGCCCCGTGTCCGTCTGACAATCTATCTCCTCATTAATTGTAATTCGCAATTACAATAAATGCGCCTGCTGTACTTTCGACACGCCCCCGTGTCCGCTGAGCACGGCCCCGTGATGGGCAATAGAAGCTTCTATGGATTTGTCTTTTCTGCTGCTTCTTGGGCACGGCCCCGTGCTGGCTGAGCACGGGGCGTGTTCAGCCTTCTGTCTTCTCCTTTTTGCTTTGGAAGGTGCCGTTGAGGGGTCGGGCAGTCCACTAATGTTCATTTCCTTGTATTTATGTTGGATTTAGCTGTCTTTTTGCTTCTTTTGCGTTTTTGAGCTCATTTAATCCTGAAAATACAAAAAGAAGACAAAAACACTCTTTTTCCAGTATTAGTACTTAAAAAGGGTTAGTTTTATGCCTCATTTGATGTAATTTATATGTTGCATTTTACACACATCAGTCTCTCCTTGCTCAATTCCTGTTTTGACTTCTTTGACTTGTAATTAGTCTATTTTACTTATCGCTTTAGTTGTATTATGTGGAGTATGTATTAATAATCGCATGGTAATCGCTATTTATAGCATGTTTAATTGCTTTATCGCTGTCGCAATCGCACTCGCACTCGCCACTCGAATTACGCATTTTGGTTACTGTTATACATGTGTGTGTGCCTTATGTGTTACTTGTGCATGTTATTTATGTTATGTTGTGGTAATCAATCGAAACGCAATCGAACTCAATCGCAATCGAAATGGTATGATAATTGGTGGAAAAGAGATAGTGCGAGATATGAGTAGTTGGGATTAAAAGTAATTTGACTAGGAAACTCAATCGCATCGCAACGCGTCATACGCAAATCGAAACGACAAAACTCGTCGCGCCAAGCACTTGAGCCAGGTGCCAGCCGACCGAACTGCCACCCGGCCGGGCAGCCACCCGACCGAGGTGCCACCCGACCGAGGTGCCACTCGACCGGGCTGCCATCCGGGCGAGTTACCACCCGAGCGACCAACCTCTTCACCCCTTTCCACTTTGGGTAACCCTATAAATACCCCTTTTCACTTTCATACTTTCTACTTTTGGCAACTGACGTTCGACCAGCTCGTTTTCTTCACTTTTCCTTCGATTTCTCGCAATTCCGGTAAGATCTCGTCCTAAATCTTGTACTTCCTTAATCTACACGCACTCCTACACCTTTCTATCTTTTGAATCTTAACTTTTAACCGTGAAATCATCAAGATTCAAGGTGTTCTAGGATGACGTCATCATGTGTTCTTGAAGAACTTCATGTTTTGACCTCAATCCACCAAGGACAACTTGGATCTAACTGATTTCCACATAAACAAACAAAGATCTTTCATAGATCTAAACATATTCACAAGAAAAAGAATTGAAAGATGGTTTTTCAGCTTTCTTTCAACTCTTTTACACTCAATGCACTCAAACCCGGTGGAATCGGGGCTAATACTGATCGTCTACTCGTTCTTAGTGATGCATAAGTGCTAGATCCAAGTTCCAACTGAAAGATAGTGATTTCGGGTTTGGACACGAACAACCGTCTTGGACCGTGCACTGACGGACTAGGGTGATTTCTGTTCGGTCAGGTCATTGGGACGAGATGGGGTCCCCATTGTTTAAACCAGTCATCACAATGTCTCGTTCAAGTTACAACACTTCAAGCAGGATCAAGTAACAGCAGGATCAAGTAACAGCACGATCAAGACGTTGGGACGAGTTGTCATCCGACCGGGTTGCCATCCGCTCGACCCACCGTCCGATCGGGTTGCATCTTGATTCATTTTAGAACTTAAACAATTTTCAACATGTTGAATGCACCAAGGATGCCACCTGATCGAACAACCGTCCGACCGAGTGACCGCCCTACTGTGGATTTATTCTCACTAAGGAACCTCGCCATTCGAGTCGCCGTCCGATCGAACGACCGTTCGACCGACCGACCGACCTGAAAGGTAGAGATACTTCAATGTTTTCAAAATACTACAACGAAAACTTCAAAAGTCAAGCCATCATACACAAAGAAATCCTTCTCAAAGGAGGAAACAATCCACTCGAACATTCATCCGACCGGATGACCGTCCGAACGAACAACCACCCGAACAGGTCAACATCCGCACGAATGGCCGGCCGGCCGGATCACCATTCTGCACTTGGTGACTTTTCTCGTTTTACGCGTCGCTTATCTTTTATGCTATCGTTAACTGTTCAGGCTAACCTCGCTCTACGCGCTCCCTTCAATCCATCAACGTTGTGAGTATACTCGATCCCTTTTTGCTTTACGCACTTTTGGGTGTTACATACGTACTTATACAAAATCACATCGAACACACTACGCAATACTTTAAACGCTAACTGTTACCGCATGTTATATGTGACTTAATGAATGCTTGTTTGTTATGTTTACATATGGAATGCCGTCTACCTGCCTTAGCAACGGTAGTAATATTAGTTTGGACTCAGCACCCGTTCACTCGGGGGTTGTTAAGGACAATTACCTACATGGCTCACAGTGGTGAGAATGTATCGCGAACTGCCTTAGGCAGTCAACCCGCAGTCATTGGTATCGATAGGTTCATGTCGATAACTAACATGCCTCATTTCACTCTGTGTACGTGCTGGTTATGCGTAACGCTTTCGAACTCTATATGCTATTATCAAACTTGTATGCTCACATTTACACTATGTGTATTGACTGTTACTTTAACGTATTTGACAGGTGCTTAAGTTGTTTTTATGCTTAGCTTGCTGTGAACTTGAGGCAAGGAGAGGTCTAGGATGTTCTCCGTGCTGTGATGAAATCCAAGCTAGGAAAAGAGGTCCTAGAAACCAATAAATAAACTATCTATGTATAAATCTGAGTTGTCGTAACAGAACTACTTGACTAGATTTTGTCTGTAATAATTATATTATCACTTATGACATGGTATGTGGCGTGTTATTTAAATAATTGGTAAATATAGTTGTTATGGAAACTTCTGGACAATCTGTTTCGCTCAGCGCCATGCCCCGATGTTTTCGCCATCGGTTGGGGTGTGACATGGGGGGTGGATTGTTGAGTCAGTTGTTGTTTGGCCCAAGTGAGGGGCCCAACCGAATTTGAAAAGTTTGTTAAATTAATTAAATTTTCCAATTACATTATAATTATTATTGTAATGTCTTGGCTAGCAAGTTAGGTGTAGTCTATGCAAACTAAGTTAGGGTTTTATATTATGAAAAGAGAAATCGAGTTATGGTTCGAGAGTTGTAATTAGTTTTTGAGTTATATTTTTTGGTTAATAAGAGTGAAAGTTATTTGATCCATATTCATTGTGTATTATTCGATTTGATTGTCGAGTAGAACTTGATAAAATAGAAACAACGATTAATTGTCTATTTCAACAACATACTTTATATTTTATTATTAGATTACGTACTAGGTTAAAGACTCATGTATTACACGGATTGTACAATAGAAACGATATAATTATATAATCTGTATAAAAAAATCATATAACTTATGTATTTTTATTATCATATGTCAGTTCACACAACTAACTTGAATTTAATACAAAAATTAGCCTATGTTAATTAGTAACATTGAAATACCATAATAACCAGTGTATTACACGAGTTGAACACTAAAAATATTTAATACACACATATATATGTGTGTAGTTGTGTATTATTCATATGACTGAAATTACGTATTACATTACATAAAATAGTGTATATAAATAATATTATTTTTATTATAGTGTATCTTTTAAATATAGCTTTTATTTAAAGTGAATTAAAATAATTTGAATGGTATATCATGATTTATTATTTTTATTAATAATTGCTATTCCGATTTAATTAATAATTAGTTATTATAAAATCAAGATCTAAGTTGTTAACGATTTATATATGACGAATAAAATCTATACTATATAATAAAAGAAATCTGATTTGGGACACATGTCATTCATTGAAGTCCTTTGTATTTTTAATTAAAAAATAATTATATAATTAAATTGAATATAAATTTAAACAATTCATACAAAAGATAATACACTATTTTGAAATCTGTCAGCAACAGACTCCCCCTAAGCTGATGTATCCAATCACCAAATCTTCCAAGTTGTATTCAGCATTCGCAATAAGTCTTCACAACATCCATTCTGCATTGTAGAAGGAGGACTCTACCAAGCAGCAACAAACTCCTCATCTCTTCAAAGCAACTTCTCATCAACAAACTGCTTCAATCTGTATACTATAAAACAAACATCTCGAGAAACCATAAGAATTTTTCAACATAGTTAAGGAATTATTATTATTCAAGAGATAGTTAAACTGTATAACAGATTAAGCATTTTCAAATTAAGCACCAACACGCACAAATTTTTAAACAAACACCTTATAACCTGCATCATTTCAAAATTTTGAACCCACTTACTAACACCGTCTCCCCCTATCAGTAACAACTCCTCCACGAATAACAGTTTTCCGTACATTAAGAATTTTAAACAGAAAAAGACACTATTTTTGTATTTTTGTATTTTTCTGAAAGCAAATAAATACGAAAAGCAATAAACACTCTATTTTTGTGAGAATCACCGGTAAGAAGATCATATCAGCACAATCAAACTGTTTCACACAATTAGATAATTCTTTATTTAATTTTTCGTGAAAAGCAGTTCAAGACGATTACCAGTATGTTTATCCACTTAAACAAAATGCATGAACATTTCAAGTACCATTACCGTATGATACGTTAAGGTAATTTTATATCTGAAATATGTAGTGTGTCCCACTTCAGGATATACCCCCACGATCAAGGTATGCACAAAGATTCATCGTAGTAGGTGAGTATACTGAATTCATCCTTTAAGATATCCTGAAAATGTCTAGGTCTGCATATAATCTGTTTTATCATGTTTTGATTGCTTAACAATGAACACCCAAATAAATACTAATCAAATCCTGGAAATATAAACAACACACTCTATCATGCAAGTATCTTCCCTACCACATATTTCACAAGTCCAATCCAGATTTCTGAAATCTTAACTGGGAATAGGTTGAGAAGAGAACAGAATAGATCTTTAGGAGAGATGGTATAATATACAGATCAAATGAGTTTTTCTCAGTTTGATATAGGTTTATTGGGTTTCATTTGGGCACTTGAGGGCCTCTTTCGGGTGTATTAGATCTATAGTGCGACAACGTACAGCTAGGTCAGCATGTATCTGGATGCAGCAGAAGCTGTCGTTGCCTAGCACCTCCAGGTCAGCATATATCTGGATGCAGCAGAGGAGGTACACGACTTTTTTCAGAGAAGATTTCAGAATCAGATCAAAATTGTGTGTATCGGGACAACATACAGACATTCAAATAGAAATGAGCTAATTCCAAGTAACTTTCTTTCCTGGGGTCATGTACAATTTTAGATCTAAACAGAATGACAGCCAAGATATCCCCAGATGAAATAACAGTATAAAGACCCAAAACTTCAGATTTTGGCAATCTATCAACGCAAGATTTAAGGTCATTAAACCATACACCACTGATGTGTTCCCCACTCATACTCAGTTCATTAAGGTTTATATCACATAGGTAAGTTGATTATTTCATGCTTTTGCCTACTGGTACATCGTATGATGAAACTGCTATCACACTTAAGCAATTTAATTCAGTTCGAGTGTGACAGTCTAACTTGCTGATGTACTATCATTTCTTCTTTTTCACACAGTGAAAACTCATTTTTGATTTTCTATTTTTTTTATGTTTTTGAATTTTCAATGTTTTTGTATTTTTTATTTTTGAAAAAGCAGTAAACTATTTACAAAATTCTTAAGAAAAACCAGTTATTCAGGATTCCTCATCCCGTTGAGTTCGACTAAGTGTTCAAAGCGAGCTCGATCAAAAGCTTTTGTGTAAAGATCAGCAAGGTTATCTTCTGTGTCGACTCGATGTAATTCAATTAGTCGTTTTTCAGCACAATCCCGTATAAAGTGATGACGTATGTCAATATGTTTAGTTCTATTGTTCTTTACGGGATTGTTTATGATTGATATAGTGGCATTATTATCTATCATAATAGGAGTACGAGTGAAATCCAAACCGTAATCGCGCATCTGCTGTTGAATCCAGAGGACCTGAGAGCAACAGCTGCCCGCAGCAATATATTCAGCTTCACACGTAGATGTAGATACACATGATTGCTTCTTGCATTGCCAAGACACGATCCTGCCTCCTAAGAACTGACAACCACCTGTTGTAGACTTTCTGTTTGATTTGCATCCTCCAAAGTCTGAATCAGTGTAAGCAATGAACCTCAAATCACTATCAGCTGGATACCATAATCCAAGTTTAGGTTTCCCCTTCAAGTAACGAAGAATACGCTTCACTGCTTTCATGTGTGACTCTTTCGGATTCGCCTGGTATCTGGCACACAAGCATACGGCAAACATGATGTCAGGTCTTGAAGCAGTCAAGTACATTAGAGAACCAATCATCGCCCTGTATTGAGTAGGATCAACATCTTCAGTACTTTCATGATCTGGGCCAAGATTGTGATTTTCGCAAATGGGTGTGTTGAAAGTAGAGCAATCATTCATTTTGAACCGATCCAAAATGTCATACACATACTTTGTTTGATGAATAAACATCCCATCCTCCTTCTATTCAACTTGTAATCCCAGAAAGTAAGACAGCTCACCCATAGCACTCATTTCAAACTTACTCTTCATCACCTGTTCAAACTCCTTACACATGTTCTCATCTGATGACCCAAAGATGATGTCATCCACATATACCTGTACCAGCAGAAAATCTTCCTTCTTTCTCTTGATGAACAGTGTACTGTCAATCTGACCTCTCTCAAAACCATTCTTGATCAGATGTGTAGACAGTGTCTCATACCACGCCCTAGGAGCTTGATGTAACCCATATAAAGCCTTATCAAGTTTGTAAACTCGATCTGGATAGTCTGGATCAACGAACCCATCTGGCTGTGAGACATACACCACTTCTTGGACTTTCCCGTAAAGAAATGCACTCTTCACGTCTAGTTGAAAAACTTTAAAGCCCTTGAATGAAGCGAAAGCTAGAAATAAACGAATTGCCTCCAACCTTGCCACTGGTGCAAACACTTCATTATAATCTATCCCTTCTTGCTGATTGAACCCTTTTACCACTAACCGAGCCTTGTTGCGCGTGACAATACCTCTATCATCCTTCTTGCACTTAAACACCCACTTAGTGCCAATCTCTCTTTCACCTTTAGGAAGGTCCACTAACTCCCAAACCTTCAACTTCGCAAACTGGGCCAATTCTTCTTGCATAGCTTCAACCCATGAATTGTCTTTAAGAGCCATGTGAATGTTCTTCGGCTCCTCTTGGGAAATAAAGAAACTATACAAGCATTCATTCACTATCCCAGTCTTCTCAATCGAAACAAATAACCCAGAATTCGCTGCTATGCTTCTTCTCGTCTGAACACCTGCAGTAGGATCTCCAAGTATCATGTCAACTGGATGATCTCTATTTGCTCGTGTAGAAGCAACTGCATCAACTTCAAGATTATCACCCAGGTTTGATCCAATCTCCCCCTGAATATTCTGATTTGCAAACGGATTAATGAACTCCTCCCCCTGAATAGGTTCAGAGTCACTATCACTTGAATCAGGATTAGTAGCACCATGGGAAGTTTCCGGAGCATCTGAAATATCAACATTCGATCTAGGCATGAATTCGCCTTCATCGTCTTCACATACCACTGTTTGAATCAGCTGAGAATCATCTGCATCAGAAACCTCAGGAATATTAAATGATTTAAACACACTTTCATAATCATACAGTATAGCAGGACCACTCGTTGATTGTTGAGGTTTGTAGGAAGTAATTTCCACATTAAAAACAACCTCAATTTTACCAGTTTTGAGATTAAAAACCCTTTTATTCGGTGTACCAGGCACGTAACCCAGAAAGTAGCCTTCGTCAGCCACCTCACCGAATTTTTGTTTATCTTTGTTTCGCACAATGGTGCAGGGTAATCCAAATGGTTCAAAGCCTGTTAAGTTTGGTTTTTCATTAAACATCAACTCGTGACAAGTTTTGTTAAAACGTTTAACGGTTAAAACTTTGTTTAGGACATAGCAAGCTGTATTCACAGCTTCTCCCCAGAAAAGAACTGGTAGCTTTGAATCTGAAAGCATCGTCCTAGCGGCTTCAATCAACGTCCTGTTTTTCCTCTCAGCGACTCCATTCTGTTGAGGAGTATAAGGAGCTGAATATTGATGTTCTATTCCCTTTCGAAGACAATAGAGATCCAGAATCCGATTCTTGAACTCTGTGCCATTATCACTCCTTATCCTCTTGATCCTTGCATCATGGACGTTTTCCAATTTTGTAAAAAGATCTATCAACATCTCTGCTGTTTCATCTTTTGTACCTAAAAAGAAAACCCATGAATAACGTGAGTAATCATCAGTGACAACCAGACAGTAGTACTTTCCACCTATGCTCCTCACGTTCACTGGACCGAATAAATCCATGTGAAGTAATTCATAAGGGGCATTAATGGAATTTACTGTTTTAGACTTATGAGGTTTCTTGTGTTGTTTTCCCTTTTTACATGGAAGACATTTATCTTCCACTTGAAACCTCAGCAATGGAACCCCTTTCACTAGCTCATTTTTTATGATATAATTCATTTTGCGATAGTGAATGTGGGCCATGCGTCTGTGCCACAACATAGATTCAGCTTCAGATGCTTTTGACAGTAAACACGCCACCGCAGCAGTTGGATCCTTGGCACCCATGTCCATGACATAAGTATCATTTTTCCTCGGTGCACACATCACTATCCAATCATCCGGAATAACCAAACCCGGTTTCAATACCAATGCCTCAGTATTTGTAAAATGGACCGAGTGACCCTTGTCGCAGACTTGTGACACGCTCATCAGATTGTGTTTAAGCTGCTCAACATAGTTCACTTTGTCCAAAGTGATCTTCCCATTCGTCACTTTTCCTCGTCCAGTTATCCTACCACCTTTAGCACCAGCAAAATTTACATGTCCACCATCATATTCTTCAAATTCAGAAAACAACCTCGCATCCCCCGTCATGTGCCTGGAGCAGCCACTATCAACATACCATAAGTTGATAATCCTCCTTAGCAGCTCCTGCACACACCAACCAAAAGATTAGTTAGATTGGGGGACCCAAGCCTTAATGGTCTTGGGTCTTCCAGATTCATCAACTACAGGAACATCCATCCAGTATCCATCACTCCTAGGTGGAGTCTTGGATCTTGGGCCTGTTGATGGAAATGGGGCATGATTTCTATAAGGTCTCTGGTCCTGAGGGTACCTGTTTGTGTTTGGACTATGTGACCTTTGAAAACTTTGATTTTGATTCCAAGAACCTTGATTGTTGTAATTTCGAAAGCCATTGTTATAAAAATTTCGACAACCATTATTTTGGTATCGATTTTGATATTGACCTTGACTTCTAAAATTATTTGAATTTTGGTTGTTCATTCTTGGTGAACTATTTCTTGGTCTTTCATATCTGCCTGATGTAGATTCAGGCTGAAATCTTGGTTGATTTCTTTGAAAACGAGGAACTTGTGGAGTTCCTTTTTCAGCCTTATCTACACCACCAGCAACACCCGATTGTTGCTTTGGAGCAGATTGATTTGGAGAACTTGAGACTTTCTCCTCATTATCACCTTGCTTCTCAGGTGATTTCCCTCTTTGTTTCTCACTAACTTGTGCTTCAACCTTTTTGTTAGGACAGCAGCTAGCTACATGTCCCTTGGTATGACATTTGAAGCACGATCTCTTATTCGAAGACTTCTTATCTGAAGCCTTTGAACTAGATTCTGGTTTAGATGATGATGCCTTAGAAGGATTTGGTTCAGTTTGCTTAGTTTCAAGATTTTCTATGTTTTTGTTTTTAGCAAACTCTACATTTGATTCATTTTCTATAACAGCTGTTTCGTTTTTCATATCACTTCCTTGAACAAAATTAACCTTTTTAACAAAAGTTGGATTTTTATTCGTAGGATTTGAATTTTTCTTTTTCAAAATAGGTTTGCTGTTAGTGACCTTCTTAGCATCATTATCTTCAAACACATCACCTTGACTAGATGTGAAACTACTTGGTGATGTTGACAGAAAGTCTGTGAACTCATCTTCATCAGGTAAGAAAGAATAGTCATGACTAAGAGGAGGTGGAACTTCATTGAAGCCCTTGAATCCCACACTTGTCTTGTCATTACTCTTCTTTAACCCACCCATCATGTGTTTCATAACAAAAGTAGAATCCCTGAATTGACCTAATTTCTTTTCGAGTTCAACAATTTTGAGTTGTGCATCTGACAACTCTTTGCATTTTTCAGAAATTTCTTTTGTTTTCTCAGCCATCATGTCATGAGCTAAGTCTATGACTTGAAGTTTTTCGTTTAGTTTACAGGTTAAAACTTCAATTTCAGCTTCATAGCCTTTTATCTTTTTCAAATATGATGACTCATTTCTTTTTGCAAAGAAATTTGATTCTTTTACGTTAGATATTTCGCTCACCAGACTTTTGTTTTGAGTTGACAACCTGTCAACTTCACCCTGTAATTCATGACACTTTAAACAAACAGAGGTAGCAGAGTTACTTACCTCTCCAGTCGATTTGTCTGAGTTGGCCATAAGAGCAGCAAGTTGAGCTTCCATTCTTTTGATGATTTCATCTTTCTCATCTGCTTCCTTTTCATCATCCATTTCATGCTCAGACTTTGGCTTTCCTTTTTCAGCATCTGTTGTCTGATCAGCCTTATCTCCCTCAGCCTCACTTTTCTTCTCAACTTCACCATTCATGTTAGCTTCAGCTTCATCAACGGGAACAATCTCTGCCATAAATGCTTGAGTGACATTCTCATCATTTTCCAAGTGAATACTCCAGTCATATGAACCTTCTCGTGCAGTAGAGATCAGCGCTCTTGAGTTAGAGTTGTTTGATGAATTTCTATTGTTTGAACTCTGACTTGAGGTTTCATTCTTTTGTTTCTGACATTCCCTAGCAAAATGACCATAACTTTGACAGTTAAAGCACCTCACTTTGGTCTTGTCAAAACCAACAGTTTTCCCTACAAATTTCCTTCCAGTTCTGTTCATGAACCTCTTCACCCTTCTAGTAATCATGGCCATTTGCCATTGCAAATCCATATCTTCAAGATCATCAGGGTCAATCTGATCGTAATCTTCATCTAAAACGGTAGGATCAGATATCTTCCCCTGAATGTAGTTCTCGTAAGAAGCAACAAATGAAGCAAGTAGAGCAAGATGCTCTTCAGCAGACTTCACACTCATTGGCATTGACTTTGAACTACTACTTTGCTTAGCAGTTGATGTTCTCTTAGCTCCAGTTGATCCTCCTGAAGCAGCTACAAAACATACATCACCATCCTCATTTACTGTGACCTGCTCAGTTTCACGCGAGAGAAAAGCAGTGGCAGAGTCGCTAGAAGCATCGTGAGATGAAGAAGATGTAAGCCCATTGTAAATCCCTGGATCTTGAACCTGATCATATCCAGTGTCCTTCTTCTTCATGCTGAGCTCATAAGCTCTTAGCTTTCCAACTACTTCTTCCAGTTCCTTTGTTTCATAATCAGCTTCTCCCTTTATCATGAGAGTGTAAATATCCCATTTAGCAGGCAGAGCATCAAGCAGCTTGTCATTTTTCTCTATGTCAGAATAGCAATCTATATCATAATTGTCCAATTCTGACATCAGATGGTAGTATCGAGTAATGACGTCCTCAAGTGACTCATTTTTCATGTACTTGAACACAGCAAACTGCTTCTTCAGTAGATCAATTTTGTTCTTCTTGACATCAGAATTCCCTTCATATCTCTTCTCTAATGCATCCCACATTTCTTTTGAAGTAGTGTACTTCTTAAAGGTGTGTTTGATGCTATCAGGTAGGGACATCTTGATAGCTGCCAAGGCTTTCTTTTCAGCCTCATACATCCTTTTATCATTTTCTTGCATGTTCACATAGGCTGTGACACGCGGTCTGCCTTCAAAGTCATGTGTTGGGTTTGTGTACCCATCTTCAATACAAATCCACATGCGTGTGTCCTGATATTCAATAAAGGATTGAAACCTATCCTTCCATGTCAAGTAATTCTCCACCTTCATCATCTTAGGTGGTTTGTTCGTTGTGCCTACCCCATGTTCCATCCTTAATAGTTCGTTTAATTTAGACATGTTCGACATTTTAAGTTAATCAGACTGGTAAAACCGTACAATTTTAGTCCGAAACCTGTTTTTTACTAAATTATACCGTTAGATTCGTCTCGAGATTACGATTCCAATGATATATAATGTCTAAAACCTATTTCGGGATTTTTTTTTCCTAAAAATCCAAGGAGTCCAACGGTGCAAGCGGTTTGTCCAGATGAGTTACGGATAATTCTCTAAACCCGAAACAGTGAAATTTTTCCTACGATTGCCTAGAAAAATTCCACCACTTTCAAACTTGTAACTACTCAGTCCAGTCGAGACCACACAGTCCAGTCGAGACTACTGTTTCGAGTCGAGACTAATATTCCGAGTCGAGACCTCCGTTGCGAGTCAAATCAGCACAAGTCGAAACCACGGTTGCGAGTCGAAACCACGGTTGCGAGTCAAATCAGCACAAGTCGAAATCACGGTTGCGAGTCAACCAGCATAAGTCGAAATCACGGTTGCGAGTCAACCAGCACAAGTCGAAACCTCTGGTTGCGAGTGAACAGTACCAGTCGAGATCACTTGTTACGAGTCGAGACCTGCAACCTTGAGTCGAGACCAGCTATTTTTCAACCAAAATCTCGAAAAATCAGCACCTTTTAAACCACAGAATCTTCTTATCGAAATCCTTCCAAACTAAACTCCAAAAAATCAGCAAACAACTTCCCAATAACTCCAAAACAGATCAAAATCGTGAAAATTTAGACTGTTCTTCAATGTTCTTCGTGAATTCAAACAGCAACCCGAAAACTTGTTTCTTTCCGATCAGTTTTGAACCGTACACAAGAGCAAATGCTCTGATACCAATTGAAGGTCCCTATCCCGTATGGATCTTAACAAAACTGACAATCTACCAAGGGTGCGGAATCCCCTTGATAAACCTATCAAACAGAAACAAGAACACCAGACAATTTACCAACCGATCTTCTATGATTATCCAACGAAAACGTTTACAATCACTCAAGATCTTCACGAACTCACAGCCAATAATCTGTGTATTCGAACTCTCTCTCAATTGCCTAAAAGTCTCCAAAAGTCTAACCCTAAAACTCAAGGTAAAGGTTGTTTATATACACACAACCATACAATTCGAACTGGGCCAAGCCCATACGAATTCTGTTCACAATTCGGGCTAAACTAAATGGACTTTAACTTGATACAAACTTGGACTAGATTGGGCTTCAACAAACTCGAATTCCATTCAGTCTTCATAAGTCTTCGCGGCCCAAACTCGTTTAATATCCAAAGACCAATCCAACGCTGTTGTCACATAACATGCACCAACACATCATGATCGATGAGTTCTGTCCTCCCCATGAACGCCAAAAGCTGGAGGACGAGTTCTGGAATATTAAGCAGAAGGAAGGTGACAACGCTGCCCTGACTGCTCGCTTTAAGCAGCTCAGCATCATCTGTCCCGATCAAGTGAAAACGTCTGACATGGCGATCAAGAAGTACATCCGAGCTCTACCCAACTGTGTTGCGGACTTTGTGCATGCCGCAAAGACAGCAACGATCGAAGAAACTTACTTGCTTGCCGCCGAAATCAACGACAAGCGGGTAAAAGCTGGTTTTTGGGATAAAGCTTCGAAGAACCTGCATCAAGTCACCACCGCACCAACTGCTGAAATCGCCACCGCTCAACCGTCAAAGTCTTCACGCCGCAGGAAGAAGAACAACAACAGCAGCTCCAGCAACAAGAACTGTGCCGTTACTACCACTGCTGCTCCACTTCAAGCCGTACCGCCCAGCAGCAGCCCCATCACTGACCAGCACCAGTTACTTATGCACCACCTGCAAAGCGTGCATACACAGGCCCCCACCCGGCTTGCCCAGCATGCTCTTATCATCACCTTGTGGGTCTCACCTGTCGTTTCTGCGCTCACTGCAACATGTACTGCCACTTCACTACTAACTGCCGTACAGGTCCCCGTCAAGCGCCAGCACAAGCCACTGCTCATCAAGCTCTGCTCCCACCCCCGCAAGGCCAACAAGCATCTCAGGCACCCGCGGTCAACGCCCGAGTCTGCTTCGCATGTGGTGATCCCAACCACTTTGCGAACATGTGCCTGAACAGGGTGGTGAAACAAGAGCCCCAGCAGCAGCAACATTAGCAACAACAGCATCAGCAGCAGCAACAAGCCGCACGCGCCAGAAATTTCAACATCAATATGCGCCAAGCCCAGGCTGACAACAACGTGGTCAATGGTACGTTCCTTGTGAATGGCATTTATGCTTCATGTTTGTTTGATACTGGAGCCGATAATTGCTTTGTTTCGTTCGAATTCGAGAAACTCCTTAGTCGTAAGCGCTCCCATCTCCCTTCGACGTTCGATGTTGAAGTCGCTACCGGAAGAACTGTGGCCGTTAATTTTGTTATTCGTGATTGTACACTTGAGCTCAACAATCACATCTTCCCAATCGACCTTATTCCGATGCAACTCGGAAGTTTTGACGTCATAGTAGGCATGGACTTTCTTCGCGAAAACCACGCTGAAGTTGTGTGTTTCGATAAGATGATTCGATTCTCGCTCGCGAATGGTGATTTATTGTGTGTCTATGTTGAGACCCCTTCGAAGTGTCTCAAGCTCATGTCATGTGTCCAAGCTAGCAAGTATCTCCGCAAGGAATACAGAGCTTTCTTGGCTAACATTGTAGTAGCAGAGAAGGAAAAGAAGGGTAGTCCGGGAGTAAACGAAGTCCCCGTTGTGTGTGAATTTCCAAGGGTATTCCCTGATGATCTTCCAGGCTTACCGCCAAGTCGTGATATCGAGTTTCGTATTGACCTCATTCCTAGAGCCAACCCTATTGCCAAAGCTCCTTACCGACTCGCACTGTCCGAAATGCGTGAACTCTCGAACCAACTCCAGGAATTACTTGAGAAAGGCTTCATTCGCCCGAGCACCTCTCCTTGGGGCGCGCCAGTCCTTTTCGTCAAAAAGAAGGATGGGACGTTCAGGATGTGCATCGACTATCGGGAATTGAATAAGTTAACTATCAAGAACCGCTATCCCCTGCCTCGCATTGACGATTTGTTTGATCAACTACAAGGTGCTACGTGTTTCTCGAAGATCAATCTACGCTCAGGCTACCACCAACTACGCATTCAAGAGGAGGATATACCCAAAACCGCGTTTCGCACTCGATACGGCCACTACGAATTCATTGTTATGCCTTTTGGTTTAACCAACGCACCCGCGGTTTTCATGGATCAGATGAATCGCGTGTGTAAACCATATCACGACCGTTTCGTCATCGTGTTCATTGACGATGTTTTGATCTATTCCAAGTCGAAAGCCGAACACGCGCAGCATCTACATTTGGTTCTCGAGCTACTCCAAGGGAATCGACTCTATGCCAAGTTCTCCAAGTGTGAATTTTGGCTGGAGGAGGTTCAGTTTCTGGGTCACATCGTAAATAGTCAAGGTATTCACGTCGATCCCGCGAAGATTGAAGCCGTTAAGAGTTGTATTACACCTAAGAACCCGTCCGAAGTCCGTTCTTTTCTTGGACTAGCGGGCTATTATCGACGATTTATCGAAGGATTCTCAAAGATCGTTGTGCCGCTTACCGCTCTCACGCATAAAGACAAGCCTTTTTTTTGGGGAACCGAACAAGTGTCTGCTTTCCAAACCCTCAAGCACATGCTTTGCAATGCTCCTGTTCTCACTCTACCCGACGGAACGACGATTTCATTGTCTATTGTGATGCTTCCAACCTTGGTCTTGGTTGTGTTCTTATGCAACGGGATAAGGTTATAGCTTACGCATCTCGTCAGCTCAAAATCCACGAGAAGAACTATACAACCCATGATCTCGAGCTAGTCGCGGTTGTTTTTGCATTAAAGACTTGGCGACACTACCTGTATGGTACCAAGTGTACGATCTTCACCGATCATATGAGCCTACAACATATCTTTGATCAGAAAGAACTTAATATGCGTCAACGCTGATGGGTAGAACTACTCAACGATTACGATTGTGAGATTCGTTATCACCCAGGCAAGGCAAATGTCGTTGCCGACGCTCTCAGCAGACGGAGCTATCTGCTCAGCATTCGTAACGTCCAAGCCCAATACAACCTCGAAACCCTCATCCGCGAAGCCCAGCATGCCTGTTTTAATGAACGCACACCGAAGAAGGAACGAATCTATCACGATGGAGCTCACCTTGTGAATAAACCAAATGGGATATTCCATTATCTGGACCGAATTTGGATCCCTAAACGGACCGAATTGCGAAAGATTTTGATGGACTAAGCCCACAAATCCCGATATTCCATTCCTCCCGGTGCCGATAAAATGTACCAGGACCTTCGCTACAAGTACTGGTGGCCGGGCATGAAAAGGGATATTGCTCTCTACGTTGGAAAGTTCCTGACTTGTGCAAAGGTCAAGGCTGAACACCAAAGACCCTCTGGCTTACTCGAACAACCGCCGATCCCTATATGGAAGTGGGAGAGTATAGCTATGGATTTCATAACAAAGCTTCCGCACACGTCATCAGGTCACGACAGCATTTAGGTTGTTGTTGACCGTTTAACCAAATATGCTCACTTTTTACCAATATGGGAGGACTACAAGGTAGAACGATTAGCCCGAATCTACACCAACGAGATCATTTGTCGACATGGGACGCCTCGCGACATCATCTCTGACCGTGATGCTCGGTTTTCCTCGGGACTGTGGGAAACGTTTCAAACGGCTCTCGGTACATCGCTTAATCTAAGTACCGCTTTCCACCCTCAAACCGACGGTCAGACTGAAAGAACGATCCGTACTCTTGAAGACAGGCTCCATTCGTGTGTCATAGATTTTGGTGGTAATTGGGATGCATACCTGCCGTTAGTCGAATTCCCGTACAACAACAGCTATCATGCCAGCATACAAATGGCACCGTTCGAGGCTTTATACGGAAGAAGATGTCGATCGCCTATTGTGTGGCACGATATCGGTCAGTCGCAACTAACCGGTCCCGAGCTATTGCAAGAAACGACTGACAAAGTCCTCCAAATTTGAGACAACTTGTTGAAAGCTCGAAGTTGACAGAAAAGTTACGCCGATAGACGACGCAAGCCCCTTGAATTTGACGTTGGCGACTATGTACTCCTAAAGGTATCACCTTGGAAGGGTGTGGTCAGATTCGGCAAGAAAGGGAAACTAGCGCCTCGATATGTTGGACCTTTTAAAATTCTGGAAAGGATCGGAAAAGTCGCTTACAGACCGGAGGAACTCAGTAATGTCCACCCGACTTTCCATGTGTCGAACCTCCGAAAGTGCCTGGCTGAGCATGACTTAATTGTACCTCTCGATGATCTCCAAGTAAACGAAACACTACACTTTGTGGAGAAGCCTGTCGAAATCATGGACCGCCAAACCAAGCAGCTCAGACGCTCGCACATTCCTATTGTGAAAATACGATGGGAGGGCAAACGAGGCGCAGAGTTCACTTGGGAACTCGAAAGCGACATGAAGGCGAAGTACCAGCAGTTGTTTGTTACGGCTTCGGCCTAATTTCGGGACGAAATTCCCTCAACTAGGGGAGGCTGTAACACCCCGTGTTTCGAAAGTCAAAGTCAAGATTGAAGTCAAAGGAAGACAAGATTGCTAATTGCGATATGTCTCTGATGTGCGGTAAGTGTCGTATATTTTAGGTGTATATTTTAAGCCCTTTTTAACACTTATTTTAGCCAAGTTTTAAATTTATAAAACACGATATTTCACTGACACTAAACACACATATGGGCAAGTGCACCCATCGTTGAGTGTAATATAGTGTTGGTAAGATACCGAGGTCGTCCAAGGACACAAGAGCTTTTAGTACCGGTTTATCCTCAACGTCTAACCAAAAATAAAAGTTTAGAAAAATGTTTTAAACTAAGAAAAATAAAACTAACTAAAATGCTGAAAATAAAAATAAAAGAAAAAACAGATAGACAAGATGAATCACTTGGTTCCGACTCGTATCTAGTATAACCTTTGATTATTTCCGCACTTTTGCACATAATTAAGAGATTATCTTAGTTATTGTAGTAGGCCCCTCTTTTGAAGGCGACGTTACCCTCACCCCAGTAGTTTGAGTCAGCAGGGATACAATCCTAAAAGGGTGGATTATTGGAAGATAATGAATTAAGTTATTAATGCAGTATTGTGGTAGGCCCCGCTTTTGGCGGTGACGTTACCCTCGGCTAAGTAGTCTGAGTCAGCAGGGATACAGTCCTAAATAGCCGGGTTATAGTATTAATAGTAGTTAACTTATGAGGGGATCAAAGAGTTTGGACCCCCGCCATCCAATACCGTGAAGTATTGAAGGAGGTCCTACTAAATTTGACCCAGGTCCATTGCAGGACCTCTAAACGCTGAACAATGGCAAGACCTTTACCAAACCGTTCCCTTAACCCCCTACCAGGTAGCCAACATACCTCCATATAGACCGTGGAGATATGAATGGTGAAAATCCTTTATTTTATATAGACAGTAAAATAATGCCAAGACACCACGGACAAACGATAAGGAAAGATCACCTTCAACATAAGTAACTAGTTATTAAAGTCATTAATACAAAACCAAATAAAAAGTGCAAAAGATTAGAAATAAAAAGTATTATACTAGACACTTTGTCTTCACCAAGTGATGTAAGAGACTTAGGCAAACATGGCCTTAATTGTCAAGAACTCTTACGATCAATCTTGGATCCCGAGACGACTCACACACTCTACGATGGACAATGGATGATGGTGGTGGATGATGGTGTTGTGATGGTGGTGGGTGGTGGATGAAGTGTGAGAGAGGTGGTGTGCCAAGGGATGAGATGAAATGAATCCAAGCACTCCTATTTATAGGCTGAACAGAGAGCTGGACACGGCCCCGTGTCCGCTGGACACGGCCCCGTGTCCGTCTGACAATCTATCTCCTCATTAATTGTAATTCGCAATTACAATAAATGCGCCTGCTGTACTTTCGACACGCCCCCGTGTCCGCTGAGCACGGCCCCGTGATGGGCAATAGAAGCTTCTATGGATTTGTCTTTTCTGCTGCTTCTTGGGCACGGCCCCGTGCTGGCTGAGCACGGGGCGTGTTCAGCCTTCTGTCTTCTCCTTTTTGCTTTGGAAGGTGCCGTTGAGGGGTCGGGCAGTCCACTAATGTTCATTTCCTTGTATTTATGTTGGATTTAGCTGTCTTTTTGCTTCTTTTGCGTTTTTGAGCTCATTTAATCCTGAAAATACAAAAAGAAGACAAAAACACTCTTTTTCCAGTATTAGTACTTAAAAAGGGTTAGTTTTATGCCTCATTTGATGTAATTTATATGTTGCATTTTACACACATCAGTCTCTCCTTGCTCAATTCCTGTTTTGACTTCTTTGACTTGTAATTAGTCTATTTTACTTATCGCTTTAGTTGTATTATGTGGAGTATGTATTAATAATCGCATGGTAATCGCTATTTATAGCATGTTTAATTGCTTTATCGCTGTCGCAATCGCACTCGCACTCGCCACTCGAATTACGCATTTTGGTTACTGTTATACATGTGTGTGTGCCTTATGTGTTACTTGTGCATGTTATTTATGTTATGTTGTGGTAATCAATCGAAACGCAATCGAACTCAATCGCAATCGAAATGGTATGATAATTGGTGGAAAAGAGATAGTGCGAGATATGAGTAGTTGGGATTAAAAGTAATTTGACTAGGAAACTCAATCGCATCGCAACGCGTCATACGCAAATCGAAACGACAAAACTCGTCGCGCCAAGCACTTGAGCCAGGTGCCAGCCGACCGAACTGCCACCCGGCCGGGCAGCCACCCGACCGAGGTGCCACCCGACCGAGGTGCCACTCGACCGGGCTGCCATCCGGGCGAGTTACCACCCGAGCGACCAACCTCTTCACCCCTTTCCACTTTGGGTAACCCTATAAATACCCCTTTTCACTTTCATACTTTCTACTTTTGGCAACTGACGTTCGACCAGCTCGTTTTCTTCACTTTTCCTTCGATTTCTCGCAATTCCGGTAAGATCTCGTCCTAAATCTTGTACTTCCTTAATCTACACGCACTCCTACACCTTTCTATCTTTTGAATCTTAACTTTTAACCGTGAAATCATCAAGATTCAAGGTGTTCTAGGATGACGTCATCATGTGTTCTTGAAGAACTTCATGTTTTGACCTCAATCCACCAAGGACAACTTGGATCTAACTGATTTCCACATAAACAAACAAAGATCTTTCATAGATCTAAACATATTCACAAGAAAAAGAATTGAAAGATGGTTTTTCAGCTTTCTTTCAACTCTTTTACACTCAATGCACTCAAACCCGGTGGAATCGGGGCTAATACTGATCGTCTACTCGTTCTTAGTGATGCATAAGTGCTAGATCCAAGTTCCAACTGAAAGATAGTGATTTCGGGTTTGGACACGAACAACCGTCTTGGACCGTGCACTGACGGACTAGGGTGATTTCTGTTCGGTCAGGTCATTGGGACGAGATGGGGTCCCCATTGTTTAAACCAGTCATCACAATGTCTCGCTCAAGTTACAACACTTCAAGCAGGATCAAGTAACAGCAGGATCAAGTAACAGCACGATCAAGACGTTGGGACGAGTTGTCATCCGACCGGGTTGCCATCCGCTCGACCCACCGTCCGATCGGGTTGCATCTTGATTCATTTTAGAACTTAAACAATTTTCAACATGTTGAATGCACCAAGGATGCCACCTGATCGAACAACCGTCCGACCGAGTGACCGCCCTACTGTGGATTTATTCTCACTAAGGAACCTCGCCATTCGAGTCGCCGTCCGATCGAACGACCGTTCGACCGACCGACCGACCTGAAAGGTAGAGATACTTCAATGTTTTCAAAATACTACAACGAAAACTTCAAAAGTCAAGCCATCATACACAAAGAAATCCTTCTCAAAGGAGGAAACAATCCACTCGAACATTCATCCGACCGGATGACCGTCCGAACGAACAACCACCCGAACAGGTCAACATCCGCACGAATGGCCGGCCGGCCGGATCACCATTCTGCACTTGGTGACTTTTCTCGTTTTACGCGTCGCTTATCTTTTATGCTATCGTTAACTGTTCAGGCTAACCTCGCTCTACGCGCTCCCTTCAATCCATCAACGTTGTGAGTATACTCGATCCCTTTTTGCTTTACGCACTTTTGGGTGTTACATACGTACTTATACAAAATCACATCGAACACACTACGCAATACTTTAAACGCTAACTGTTACCGCATGTTATATGTGACTTAATGAATGCTTGTTTGTTATGTTTACATATGGAATGCCGTCTACCTGCCTTAGCAACGGTAGTAATATTAGTTTGGACTCAGCACCCGTTCACTCGGGGGTTGTTAAGGACAATTACCTACATGGCTCACAGTGGTGAGAATGTATCGCGAACTGCCTTAGGCAGTCAACCCGCAGTCATTGGTATCGATAGGTTCATGTCGATAACTAACATGCCTCATTTCACTCTGTGTACGTGCTGGTTATGCGTAACGCTTTCGAACTCTATATGCTATTATCAAACTTGTATGCTCACATTTACACTATGTGTATTGACTGTTACTTTAACGTATTTGACAGGTGCTTAAGTTGTTTTTATGCTTAGCTTGCTGTGAACTTGAGGCAAGGAGAGGTCTAGGATGTTCTCCGTGCTGTGATGAAATCCAAGCTAGGAAAAGAGGTCCTAGAAACCAATAAATAAACTATCTATGTATAAATCTGAGTTGTCGTAACAGAACTACTTGACTAGATTTTGTCTGTAATAATTATATTATCACTTATGACATGGTATGTGGCGTGTTATTTAAATAATTGGTAAATATAGTTGTTATGGAAACTTCTGGACAATCTGTTTCGCTCAGCGCCATGCCCCGATGTTTTCGCCATCGGTTGGGGTGTGACATGGGGGGTGGATTGTTGAGTCAGTTGTTGTTTGGCCCAAGTGAGGGGCCCAACCGAATTTGAAAAGTTTGTTAAATTAATTAAATTTTCCAATTACATTATAATTATTATTGTAATGTCTTGGCTAGCAAGTTAGGTGTAGTCTATGCAAACTAAGTTAGGGTTTTATATTATGAAAAGAGAAATCGAGTTATGGTTCGAGAGTTGTAATTAGTTTTTGAGTTATATTTTTTGGTTAATAAGAGTGAAAGTTATTTGATCCATATTCATTGTGTATTATTCGATTTGATTGTCGAGTAGAACTTGATAAAATAGAAACAACGATTAATTGTCTATTTCAACAACATACTTTATATTTTATTATTAGATTACATACTAGGTTAAAGACTCATGTATTACACGGATTGTACAATAGAAACGATATAATTATATAATCTGTATAAAAAAATCATATAACTTATGTATTTTTATTATCATATGTCAGTTCACACAACTAACTTGAATTTAATACAAAAATTAGCCTATGTTAATTAGTAACATTGAAATACCATAATAACCAGTGTATTACACGAGTTGAACACTAAAAATATTTAATACACACATATATATGTGTGTAGTTGTGTATTATTCATATGACTGAAATTACGTATTACATTACATAAAATAGTGTATATAAATAATATTATTTTTATTATAGTGTATCTTTTAAATATAGCTTTTATTTAAAGTGAATTAAAATAATTTGAATGGTATATCATGATTTATTATTTTTATTAATAATTGCTATTCCGATTTAATTAATAATTAGTTATTATAAAATCAAGATCTAAGTTGTTAACGATTTATATATGACGAATAAAATCTATACTATATAATAAAAGAAATCTGATTTGGGACACATGTCATTCATTGAAGTCCTTTGTATTTTTAATTAAAAAATAATTATATAATTAAATTGAATATAAATTTAAACAATTCATACAAAAGATAATACACTATTTTGAAATCATCATCAGATTTCAAATAGTTTATCCAAACATATGAATTGAATATATAATCATATTCATACAACTGAATATAACGAAAACTTTATATACACGGTAATGTAACTGTTTAATATGTTATTGTTCTTTCAAAAACCAATTATAATCTATACTATATAATAGAGTAAATTGCCATTTTAGTCCCTGAGTTTTGACCAAAATTGTCACTTTAGTCCAAATAGTTTTTTTCTTGCCATTTTAGTCCAAATAGTTTTGTTTTCTTGCCATTTTAGTCCAAATAGTTTTGTTTTCTGCCATTTTAGTCCCTGGTAGGTGGTGATGGTGGTGGGGTGGGTGGGTGGGTGGTGACGGTGCAGGCAGGTGGTGGCGATGATAGAAGGTTAGTCCCTGCACCGTCACCACCCACCCACCCACCCCACCACCATCACCACCCACCATTTCCACCACCACCGGGCACTTTTACGCCACCCACGTCATTAGCCAACATCACCGTCATCATCGTAAAACCAACAACCACCGCCATCATCTTCACTGTAAACTGGCACAACACCATCCCCATACCATCGCACCTGCAAAAAAAGAAAGAAAAATGTGGTTCGACCAAAATTCACCTAAGTTAAATAATTTTTTTTGCATGGAGTTAGTGGGTTGGATGAAAATGGCAACAAATGACAAAACTCAGGGACTAAAATGGCAGAAAACAAAATTATTTGGACTAAAATGGCAAGAAAACAAAACTATTTGGACTAAAATGGCAAGAAAAAAACTATTTGGACTAAAGTGGCAATTTTGGTCAAAACTCAGGGACTAAAATGGCAATTTACTCTATATAATAAAAGAAACCTGTTTTGGGACACTTGTCATTCTCTCATTTAATTGATTAAAATTATTAATAATACTAATAATTCTAAATAATAAATAAAAGAGTAAATTACAAGTTTTGTCCTTTATGTTTGCATCAAATTTCAGGCGCTGTCCTTTACCTTTAAAACTGACAGGCGGTGTCCTTTACGTTTCAAAATCTTGCAAGTTTTGTCCTTTAGGCCAAACTTAGTTAGATTTGTTAGTTAAATCTGGTATCAAGGAGCTATTTTGTAAAAAAAAATTATTCAGGGACTGAATTGTACAAAACTCTCTCTCTACATTCCCTGCACAATGAGAAATCCCTCTCAGAATCACATCAGTTTCTCTCTCTACACTCTCTCTCTACATTCCCTGCACAATGAGAAATCCCTGAAACTTGAATAATCTTAAACCCAAATCAAACAATGATTTCTGCAGAATTCTCACCAACATTCTTCGCCTTCAACTCTCACCCAAAACACACTGCAGTTTCCCACTACCATTGCTCTGTTATTTTTCCGGCTACAATTTCCGGCCAAAACTCATCCACTTCGATCATCTTCCTCACTTTTCTGATCAATTTTTGATCTTCTTTCATCTCTATTTCTTCTGTTTTCTTAATCTTCTTGCTGATTTCATCAATGGCTACATCTTCGAATTCTAATTCTTCTTCAAACATGACTGATTTCACTTCAAATTCCACACAGACTTTACCAAATATCACAAGTTTCATGCCTGTAAAACTTGACAATGATAATTTCCTGAACTGGCAACATCAGGCTCTTAATATGTTGAGAACTCTAGGGCTTCTTCACTTTCTAAACAGAGAGATTGCTCCTCCTGATGAAACTGAGGCAAGAGAGATCTGGAACAGATCTGATGGATATGTTTCTGCGTTTCTAACATCTAGTTTGTCACCAAATCTTCTTCATCTTGCAAGAGGAACCACTTCTGCTTCAGATTTATGGCACAAACTTGAAGAATCATTCACTCAACAAGTGTTTGCAAAACAAAATCTTCTTCGCACTCAATTTCATCTACTGAAACAAGAAGATAAGTCTATTTCTGATTACTGTGACTCTGCTCGTACTATATATGATTCACTTGTTGCAATCGGAGATTCGATTTCTGAACATTCACTGGTGCTTCAAATTCTTAACGGTTTGCATACTGATTACCAGATGTTCATTACAAAATATTGAGAATTCTGATTATAAACCGAATTATTCACAACTGCGAGCGGAGATGGAGTAGAGAGAGAGAGAATAGATACAGGAGAGAGAGAGAGGCAGTGGTGGTTGAGGGCGGAGTGGTGTGGCGTCGGAAATGGTGGTCGTAATGGTTGAGCGGCGGGTGTGGCAGTAATGGCGGTGGTGGTTGCAGACCTAATTTGGGGGCGGTGGTGAATGGGGGATAAATGGGGAAGAAGACCTAATTAGGGGGTTTTATATTTTTAAGTTTTGTACAATTTAGTCCCTGAATAATTTTTTTTTACAAAATAGCCCCTTGATACCAGATTTAACTAACAAATCTAACTAAGTTTGGCCTAAAGGACAAAACTTGCAAGATTTTGAAACGTAAAGGACACCGCCTGTCAGTTTTAAAGGTAAAGGACAGCGCCTGAAATTTGATGCAAACATAAAGGACAAAACTTGTAATTTAATATGTAAAGGACACCGCCTGTCAGTTTTATATACACGGTAATGTAACTGTTTAATATGTTATTGTTCTTTCAAAAACCAATTATAATCTATACTATATAATAGAGTAAATTGCCATTTTAGTCCCTGAGTTTTGACCAAAATTGTCACTTTAGTCCAAATAGTTTTTTTCTTGCCATTTTAGTCCAAATAGTTTTGTTTTCTTGCCATTTTAGTCCAAATAGTTTTGTTTTCTGCCATTTTAGTCCCTGGTAGGTGGTGATGGTGGTGGGGTGGGTGGGTGGGTGGGTGGTGACGGTGCAGGCAGGTGGTGGCGATGATAGAAGGTTAGTCCCTGCACCGTCACCACCCACCCACCCACCCCACCACCATCACCACCCACCATTTCCACCACCACCGGGCACTTTTACGCCACCCACGTCATTAGCCAACATCACCGTCATCATCGTAAAACCAACAACCACCGCCATCATCTTCACTGTAAACTGGCACAACACCATCCCCATACCATCGCACCTGCAAAAAAAGAAAGAAAAATGTGGTTCGACCAAAATTCACCTAAGTTAAATAATTTTTTTTGCATGGAGTTAGTGGTTTGGATGAAAATGGCAACAAATGACAAAACTCAGGGACTAAAATGGCAGAAAACAAAATTATTTGGACTAAAATGGCAAGAAAACAAAACTATTTGGACTAAAATGGCAAGAAAAAAACTATTTGGACTAAAGTGGCAATTTTGGTCAAAACTCAGGGACTAAAATGGCAATTTACTCTATATAATAAAAGAAACCTGTTTTGGGACACTTGTCATTCTCTCATTTAATTGATTAAAATTATTAATAATACTAATAATTCTAAATAATAAATAAAACGTATATCTCCTAATTATAATGGTTACGGATTCAAAATATTTATCTAAATCTTCTTGCTATATTTTAGTTTATTTTACCCACAACTTTCCTAATTCAACCCTTAACTATGATGAATTGACATCTTTCACCCTTCACTTGTGAAATATCAAGATGAACCCAACAAGATCAAGCGAGTTGCACTACACGTGTAATTAAAATCTATACTATATAATCCGTTAGTTTTTTTAAATATTTTTTTTATTATTTGGTATATAAAATCATATTTATTCAACCCATGTAATACACGGGGGTTTTTAAAAATATAACTTTTTTATTATTTGGTAAACAATATTACATTTATTCAACTCGTGTAATACAATTGTTTTAAAGATATAATTTTTTTATTATTTGGTATATAATATTACATTTATTCAACCCGTACAATACATATGGTTCTTATATATATAACTTATTTTATTATTTAATATAAAAAATTACATTTCTTCAACCCGTGCAATAATGGAGGCTTTTAAAAAGATAATGTTTTATTATTTGGTATATAAAATTCAAATCTATCTATACTATATAATAAAAGAAACCTGTTTTGAGACACTTGTCATCCTCTCATTTAATTGATTAAAATTATTAATAATACTAATGATAATATTTAATCTAAATTAATACAAATTTTTATTATTAATAATATTTAATCAAATCTAAAATCTAATCTAATACAAATTTTTATTATCAATAATATTTAATCAAATCTAATAAGAATTCATACGAATTCCAAAGTTCATATTAACTTTCAAATAATTAAAAAAAAATCCACCTAACATCACAAATGTTTATTTTAAATTCGATTAATTAATTTGTTCAACAATCACTATTATCTTTATCATTCATTCAGTACGGTTAACCGATTTATCATTATACAACCTCCCACTTATTCAATCATATGATTTTTCAATCTTATATTAACTAAATAAATAAAGATTAATATTCAATCTTATCCTACTTTAAATATAAAAAAATCCGTTAGTTTTTTTAAATATATTTTTTTTATTATTTGGTATATAAAATCATATTTATTCAACCCATGTAATACATGGGGGTTTTTAAAAATATGACTTTTTTTATTATCTGGTAAACAATATTACATTTATTCAACCCGTGTAATACAATTGTTTTAAAGATATATTTTTTTTATTATTCGGTATATAATATTACATTTATTCAACCCGTACAATAAATATGGTTCTTATAGATATAACTTATTTTATTATTTAATATATAAAATTACATTTCTTCAACCCGTGCAATAAAGGAGGCTTTTAAAAAGATAATGTTTTATAATTTGGTATATAAAATTCATTTATTCAACCCGTGTAATACACGGGGTTATAATCTAGTACTCTTAATTTAATTTAACATATCTTAAACTATATGTATACGACAATAAAAATTAATTTTTATTTAATATTGATGTAAATATTTTAATATATTGTTAAAATTATTATTACTAATCTAACTACTATAATAAAAGAAACCATCTTTTGAAGGTATCTTTAAATCTATACTTATCTTATATTAATTAATTAAATAAATAATAAATCAATATTAAATCTTATCATACTTTAATAAAATATTATCTTTAAATCTAAATTGTTAATTTAATATATTTTTAAAACAAATACCTCTCCTTCCTACTTATCTTATATTAAATATATAAATAATAAATTAATATTAAATGTTATCCTAATTTATTAAAAATATAATTTTTTGTTATTTGGTATACAAAATTATATTTATTCAACTCGTGTAAAACGCGTGATTTTTAAAAATATTTTTTTTTATTATTTACTATACAAAGTTAACCCGTGTAACACACGGAGTTTTAAAAATATAACTTTTTTATTATTTGCTATGTAAAATTAGATTTAAGGATATAATTTTTTTATTATTTGGTAGATTTTTCAACCCGATTACACACGGGTTTTTTAAAGATATGACATTTTTAGTATTTAATATACAAATTTACATTTATTTAATCTGTGTAATACACATGGTTTTTAAATATATAACTCTTTTTTTAGATCTATTCAACACGTGTAATATATGGGGTTTTTAAGGATGTAATTTTTTATTATTTGGTAGATTTATTCAACCCGATTATACACAGGTTTTTTAAAGATACGATGTTTTTAGTATTCAATATACAAAATTACATTTATTTAAGTGTAATACACATGGTTTTTAAAGATATAACTTTTTTATTATTTAATATATAAAATTACATTTACTTAACCCGTGATATATACGGGGTTCGTAAAAATATAACTTTTTATTATTTAATATATAAAATTACATTTAATCAACCCGTGTAATACACGGGGTTCTAACCTAGTAGTTTCATAAATTAATGGTTAATTACTATGTCACAAATGGGTTAAAAAATTATTATTGATATTAAAATATGATTAAGTTACTTTTTCTAGTTTATTAAATATTGTTTTATTTAGGGTCATGAAGAGATTTGAACAGGAAAAAATATGAGATGAAATATGATGATGATGATGATACGTATCCAATTTTGTATTATTTTTTATCTGGTAGATAAATTACATATACATGATTAAATGTATATTTATGTGTAAACAAATTATCCGATATTTAAACGTTAAAAGAGGGACAAGGGAAGAAAAAAAAATAGAATATTTAAAAATTGTTCAAATGGTCCATCAGGGTTCGAATTTAATTAAGTGTACATAATTATATATGAGTAAACGGTTTATGAAACAGAAAGTTCCCAAACAACATTTCAACTATTCAAACTGCAAAAGAAAATTCAAAGAAAACTACATCGTAACGTATCGTATCATATCATTTTCTTTCGTTCTTGGAATAAAACCTCAAGACGACGTAGAACAAGAGACGATACAAGACCCCCCAAGCCAACAAGATCCCAACATCATACCAAACGTTTTCCCATTTTATGTCCATGGATTTCAACACATCTTCTCCGATCAACAAACAGTTGATCCCTTGCTTTGTGGGATCGTTCTTGTGAGCATCACTAATCTTGACTTCTCCTAGAGGGCCGGGTGATAGCTGCGAAAACTCTCCGGTGTAGCATTGGCCGCCTTTGAACTCGTTCACCAACATCGCCTCGAAAGGGTACTTGATGGCCGATATGTAGTGGAGCCATATCCAGTAAGGGGGGATGTGAGACGCCTTTAGGAAAAAACCACAAGTCAAGAAAAAGAGAGCCGTGGTGGCTATGACAACCGCGTAGCCCGTGATGTAGCTTGGGACTAGCGCACTCACGAGCATCACGTACGCGTTTGTGGTGATGAGAGAGGAGTAAAGTATGACCCAAAAACGGAATAGGTTGCTATTTAGGTGGAGGATGAATTGTGTGATCGCGGCGAATGTGAATCCTTGGATAGCGAAAAACGGGAGGTAAACAATGAGGGATGATATAACGTAAGAGGATGCGCGATAAGCGTTGTGGGAGGTCTCGCGGATGAATATGAATCGTTCTTGGATGAAAGTTGGGACCGCATCGTTTGAGGAAAAGAAAACGAGACAAACCGCAAAGATGTAGAAGTTGAGAAGACGGTTAATCGTTTTGAAGTCGTAATCGGACAGCCTTTGAAAAAGGGAAGCTAGGATGAGACCCATGACGGTTAGAACGATTTCACGGGAAAGAAATAGTTCAGGGGTTCTGATCACGTTTAATGCGGTTCGCCATGAGAGAACCATGACTTCGCGTAGCCATGGGTTGGCAAACTTTGGTCCAAGGTCAGGTTCATCAAGGACCTCTAGTTCAAATGTGTTTTCATAGGATACGTATGAGTCTGAAGAGGGACTAAACGCGGGAGTTTTGATACGCTGGCGGTTTATGCTTGGTGTCTGGCTAGGGGTAGTACGACTCCTAATTGAAGTTGTCCGGCTAGGGGTAGCGCTCCTAGCTGGAGTCCAAGATGGTGCACGCTGTGGTGTACCTTTCACACCGTGGTATAACCATACCGAAAAATCTTTATAGAATTGTGACGCTAAACGTGGATTATAGGCTCCGCTAGTCATGTTCATTGGTGTACGGACAGCAGCTTTACGCTCTCTTGAATTGTCGAACTCGTCATCAGACTCATTTTCATGATAGTCAAACGAGGCGGAATTCTGTCGAGGGGTCGTGTTGCCACTCGAAAATTGTAGACTGCGAAGGGCGATATGCTTTTGGTTATGCGGTGTTCTCCCATACGGAGTTCGAGGTGTTCTCGGTGGTTTGGGAACCGGGGTCTGAGCCACTGGATCCGGCTTGAGCCCGTCACGTTGGTACATCACAAGAGGATCAAGCCCGATGGTTGACTCGTCGTACTCCTTGATCACATCCAATAGGTATTCAATATTGTTCTCGGTTTCTGGCACTGGCCGTTGGAACCCCTCAAGATGTGCAGATAGCGCATTCGGGCTCCCTAGATATATCAACCTCCCCCTGTCACAACGGTAAAATAAATTACACAAACAAACAAACGTACACAGTAAGATCTCACTCAACGATAACATAAATTCCCAAATGCAATACCATCAAACATAAATATTATCTACCTTGCGAGAACTGTGATGCGATCAAGAAGCATTTGGATCCGAAACGATGGCTGATGAATCGTCATAAGAACAATGCTACCATTACGCGCAATATCTTTAACTTTCTCAACAACACTAAAAGCGCTAGTTGAGTCTAGCCCTGATGTCGGTTCATCCAAGAACAACAACGACGGCTTGTGAATTATGTCGATCCCAATAGACACACGCCGCCTCTCACCACCCGAAACCCCTCTCCTCCCTTCATCACCAATATAAGTATGCGCCGCACTCTAAATTAATCAAACAAACATGTGTTAGTTTACAACTTACATCTTACAAGTTACAACAATAACAAGCTAAACTTCTATTTCTTTTTATGGTATCAGAAAATAGATTCATACAGTTAAGCCTAACTGGTCGATGAGCTCGACCACTCGTTTCTTCTTCTCGGACCGCGATAAAGAAGGCGGAAGACGAACTTCTGCCGCAAACATAAACGTCTCAAAAACCGTCAACATAGCAAAGAGTTGATCATCTTGCATAACATAAGACGATATCATCTTCATATAGCTAGCTGTCACCTAAATCATAGTCACACGATATCATAACCAAACAACACTAGATCCAAACTAAAACACTCATCAATCATTCCAAAACACACTTACCTCTTTCCCATCAATCCGAACCGACCCTTCAAGACTTCCTTGTGCAATCCGGCCTGCCAAAGCATCAAGAAAAGTACTCTTTCCAGCACCACTAGGACCCATGATCGCCATGATCTCACCTCGCATGGCTTGACCCGAAATGTCATTCAAAAGATAAGCATCTTTGGTGATCCACACACCATCTTTCTTCTGCTTCTTCATCACACTATATGACAAGTTGCTGAACTCAAGCCCATGACCGGGGACCAGTTTCTGGGTCGGAAGTTTGGCCATGTTCTTGCTTGATTTGGCCTTGGTTTTGTCCAAATCTAGCAATGTCTCGAGGCTCCGGTTCGTGTCCGTTCTAGGATACCTTGTCGCCATGTCGAAAAACCGAGCTTTTTTTGTGAAAAAAAGGTCTGAGGTTGATATATGGAGGATGATAGATTTATAACTACAAGAGAATGAATGCTGGGACTAGTGACAAAATAGTTTTGGACGACGGCAAAGCTTAAGATACATCTCTTTGATGGTACCGTCAGCAAGGACGGATCTACTAAAAAAAGATTATAGGAAATATATACGTTCTATTATTCTAACGGTTTTTTATAAGATTAAAAAAGTAAATAAGTGAATATGGGCTGTGACTGGTTTGGGTTTGACTTACAAGTTACAACTTGTAACAATGAAAATATTTTAAAATGGACAAAAAAAATTGTATTTTTATTGGGTCATAGCCCATAGGTAGAAGATAAAAAGATTTTTTTTTTTTTTTAGAATTATTGTACGAGAAAACACATTTAATTATAAATTTCATAATGAATTTGGCAAGTTAGGATCGCGTCTTGAATCGATGTAAGTTTATGTTGCTGAGCGCTGACGGTTACCAACGAATTATGGTAACTCGGTGGTAACTGTTCAGAAAGTTGCATATTCGACAAGTCGCAAGTTGCTATATATAACGTCGGCAATCTACCAATTGTGACATGAAAAAAATAAACCACATATGTTATGTTAGGTTGCTGTTGTGTAATCTATTGATATCAACAACTAACAAAAGACTGTTGCGGTCGGTACAAGCAACATTTAGCGATAGACAAGATTGTTGTGCTCGTAGATGCACCAAGTGATTGCTGATTATTTGTCAATATAACTTATGTTTCTGCTGATTAATTTGTCAACATAACTTATGTTTCGTAAATTTCTTGGTTGTTATAATAACCACCAAATCAAAAACTCTTTCTTTATATCACTCATGAATCCAATGATGATCCTTTGGGTTGGGTTGGGTTGGGTTGCCAAAAAATAGATTGCAGGATTAACCATTCATTTAAAATCTCCATTAACTCATATGTATGTATAATCTCATATCAACATACGCCAAAATTGATAACAATTCATCAGATATGTACATAAAAAATTAAAAACTAACATATATGACGACGAACCAGTAAACTCAACAATCAAAAGCAGGTAGAATTTGCTTCAGTTTCCGAACCACTTGCCTCATGGCAGGTCTCCCCACGACAGAATCCGCAGTGCAAAGCAAACCCAAGTGCAGCAACTCCACAAGAGCATCTTGCGGACCCGCTTCCCATAATCCGGTAGTAAAAACCTCCTCTGACCGCCCCTCTCGCCGGAGCATCACCGCCCATGACACGATGGTGTAACCGTTTTCCTGAGTCGAAAACGATGCATCCAAAGCTCTCTTGTCGGAAATCAACTCAAGAAGCATGACTCCATAGCTGTACACATCAGCCTTTTCAGATGCTCGACATGTTAGCGCGTATTCTGGTGCCACGTAACCAAACGTTCCGGCAACATCGGTCGTCACGTGCGTTTCGAAATCGTCTAGCAGGCGAGCTAATCCGAAATCCGACAAGTAAGCGTTGAAGTTCTCATCTAGTAAAATGTTACTAGGTTTAACATCACGATGGAGGATACGGGGTTGACATTGATCATGCAGAAAGTGAAGTGCATTAGCAACGTCAAGAGCTATCTTGTGAAGAACTTTCAATCCAGAAACGCTTGCACGTGTTTCGAGGATGAACTTTTCCAGGTTTCCACCTGGAAGATAGTTGTAAATCAGAAACATCTCCGACGTGCTAGCATAATACCCAATTAACGTAATGAGATTCGGGTGTCGGATTCTTCCGAGACTCTGGATTTCGGCATTGAATTGAGGGACCCCTTGGCACATTTCAACTGTGAGTCTTTTCACGGCAACGGTGGTTCCTGGAGAGATCTCCGCCCGGTAAGTTGACCCAAAACCGCCACTCCCAATACAGTTTCTTGACGTAAAGTTTCCGGTTGCTTGAACAACGGTGTCTAATGTTAGTTTTACCCCTATCTCCTTGAACACCACTAGCGGTTCTTGTTGACCACGAGGACGAGGTGACGGAGAAGGACGACGAGGCGAGATTCCGGCAACCACCGGGTTCGGTTTTCGATTTCTCCGGTAAAGATAAACAATAACGAGAGCAATGAGAATGATGACGATAATTGATGGAACTATAATCAATACCAGCTCAAAAGAATTTGCACCTTTCTTTCCTCCATTTGAATCTGAAGAATGAGTATCGTTTAACGAGTCGAGACCGACGGGCCATGGTTCTTCTGGTGGCGATGATGATAAACTAACAAATTGGCAACCATGAAGTAAAGGGTTACCGACAATCCGTTTGCAGTTTATTGCATCATGATCTATCCTTATCGATCCAGACAAGTTATTGAACGAAAAGTTAAACTTCACATGAGACTTTGAAGTCAACAATCCAGAAGGAATTTCACCCGATAATTTGTTGTTGTTGAGAAGAAGAACTGTTAGATTTCTAAGATTCACGAGACTCTTTGGAATCTGACCGGAAATCTGGTTCTCTGATGCATCTAGGAACTTCAAACATTTGCAATTAACACCAACATTTGGTGAAATTTCACCAGATATGATGTTGTTGCTTACGTTCAAGAAAAAACCATTCAAATCATTGCAGTTTCTTGACGAATTATCATGAAATAGAGTACCAGAAAGCCTGTTTCCACCTGCTAGAAATGCATAGTCAATCTTCTTCTCAGTTTTGTAATCTGTTCTAACTTTTGATACCATAGGAAGCTTTGGGATTGAGCCCGTGAAATTATTGTCGCTAAAATCATGAATCACAGCTGGCATAAACCGGGACAAGGGAAGATGGCTTTTTACTCGGGTTTTATGAGCAAAGTAAGAGAGGTATACAGTAACATGATCTAGTTGTCGTGAAAAGTTCGAACGACCACAAGGGGTAATCTTGAATTCGGGAATGGATCCAAACATGAGATTTCTGCTAACGTCAAACAATGTCATACAAGGAACATTAAGTTTTTCGTCAAGAACTCCACTGATCCTGTTCGAGCCAACGTTAAGAAAATGAAGATTCGGACAATTCTCAAAAACACCCGAGATGTTTCCTTTCAAATGATTACCGGCAAGATTCACCATTCTTAACGTTTGGCAATCGCCCCATTTCCTTGGAAACTCGGAATCAAGATTCGAGTTTGGTGCCCAAATGAGCTTCAAATTTGGAAGCATTGTGATTTGCAACGGTAATGAGCTTGCAAAAGAGTTACCATCTTTGATCAAACCGTATCTATGATTAACATTAAAGTCAGACGATAGAACAAGAACTGATAACTTGACACAGTTCCCAATGCTCGCGGGGATAACACCCGAAAGGCTATTTCTAGAAACATCTAGAACTTCAAGCACTCTAAGGTTCCCAAGCTCGAAGGGGAGACCACCCGAAAATCTATTCGAAAAGAGCAACATTGTTTTCAAATTGCTGCACTTTCCTAAACTTTTTGGGATCCGGCCATCCAAGAAATTACCCGAAAAATCAACATGCTCAAGAACATCACAATAACTCCAGAATCTATCCCCTAATGAACCGGTAAACCGATTCAACGACAGATTAATCACTTTTAACTTCACAAAATTACCAAGAAATTCAGGAACCGGCCCGTCAATTCGATTTCCAGCAAGATTCAAAATGCTTACAAACTTGCATTCAGAAAGTGAATTAGGGATTTCCCCAAATAACCTATTGAACCCTAGATTAAGAACTTGCAAATTCTTCAATTTCGCGAAATCGATCATCGACAAATTTGCAGTCATTGCATTCCCTTCAACATCAATCACCTCAAGATTCTTCAAACCCCAAATCCCACTCGGCAATTCACCCCTAAATTGATTAAATGGGATTGAAAGAACACTAAGTTCTAAAAAATTCCCAATTAAATTAGACAACTTCCCACCTAAAAATTTCCCTTTGTTTAACAATGAACAGTTCCTAACAATCCCAAACCCATGCAATGAAAGATCAGAATGTTTATCACTCAAACAAGAACCAGAACGAGCAAAATTACCTCCTGATAACCTCAACTCAGAAACCCTACCACGTGCGTTGCACGTGACCCCAAACCAACCACAGTGAAAAGGGTTTGTTGATTTCCAGCTTGACAACATGTTGTGAGGATCAAGAATGGTTTTCTTGAACTCCAGAAGTTGAGTTTTCTCCGAAAAGTCAACAACTGTACCTGAAATCAAACAAAAAGACAACATAACAAGAACCAATCTTCCAATTGCAGACACACCCACCATTTTTTTTGCTTGAATTTGGTGAAAAGATCAAGAATTTTGAAACCCCAGAAGCGAAAAGGATAAAAATTCTTGAATTTGATGCTAAATGTTCATAAAAGGTTTGATTTTTGGGGAAATAAAGGAGAAAAAAACATGGGTTTGATTTGATTTCTTTCCAGTCTTGTTGTTTAAATGTTTAATGGCTCTGTTTTTGCTTGCATTTACTGCAATTTGGTGTAGTGGGGCCCATGTGTTATTGTTTATAGTCAAGAGTCAACATTTCTCACCATGGTGGTGTAGGGTTAGTCAACGTGGCGGCTCATCGAGGGCTAGTGGACGTTTGATGGTAGAAGACTTGAGCGTGTGAATGACGGTGCACAGGTCAGCAGTACATGTGGATGGTTGTGGGACCATAAAAACCTTTATTCTTTTATTTAAAAAAGAGTTAACTGCCATTTTCGTCCCTGTGGTTTGGTCACTTTGGCCATTTCAGTCCATTTTTCAAAAATGCGTCATTTTCGTCCCCCACGTTCTGGAAAGGTGCCATTTCAGTCCAAAAATGCGCCATTTTTGGTCATAGTGACCAAACCACAGGGACGAAAATGGCAGTTAACTCGCGCATTTTTGGACTGAAATTGCACCTTTCCAGAACGTGGGGGACGAAAATGGCGCATTTTTGAAAAATGGACTGAAATGGCCAAAGTGACCAAACCACAGGAAAGAAAATGGCAGTTAACTCTTTAAAAAATAAAAAATTAAAAGAATGTTTGGTAAACGGATTAATTTAAAAGAATGTTTGAGCTTCGGGAAGCCGTTTAGAAAAGAAAGAATGTTGAGAAACGGATTGGTAACGGTTCTTCAGTCGGACCCACTCAGAAATTGAATAACATTAATAAATTTATAACTCGTTTTAACAAATATAAACATTTTATAAGAGTAGAGTTTTATAAGACTTGAGGGTATGGGGGCCGGCCTACCTTCACACCGCCCTCTGAGGTCCATCCCGTGGTCTCCATCACCCACAAGACGGTCTCGCCGGCCCTATCCTTCACACATACCTATACATACATACATACATATATATATATATATAGTATATAGGGTAAGGTTCATGCGAGAACCACCCTTATTGCGAGAACCGCGAGAACCAATGTGAACACAAAATAAAATCTAAAAAAAATCAAAAAAGCACTCAAAAATTTTTTTTTATTTTTTTTAATATTTTTTAATAAAAAATCGCTATATTTCGTTACCATAAAAAAAAAAAAAAAAAACTTTTTTTTCGAGTAACAGTTATCCATGCACATGTGCATATGTATCATTACTTCAACAAATTCGGTAATACGTTATCAGGAATAGACAATTGCACTTTAATTTACAATACCATTAGTAATACACTACTTTTTACATTACCAATATTCAAAATGCACATGTGCATAATTAGGTATAACCATAATATAACGTGTTTTGGTACAAAAAGTTTGTGATTTTGAATGGAGAAGTAGGCCCATATACATGTTTTTTGGTTAGTTATATCTAGTGGTTGATGGTTTGGTTATAGTTGTCAATTTTTTATGTAATATGTTGATTGGATGGTATAAATGGTGTTTACATACATGTAATAAAGTGAAAATATTGTTAATGGTATTGTATTATGGATGGTAAGAGGTAATGGTATTGTATTATGGATGGTAGGAGATAATGGTAGTGTATTATGGATGGTATAATAGATGAAAGAGAAAGTGTATTCAAAGTGGTGTACCAAAACACCTTATTTCATGTTGATACATATAAATGCACATGTGCATTTCTAATATTGGTAATGTAAAAAGTAGTGTATTACATATGGTAGTGTAAATGAAAGTGCAATTGTCTAAGATATGTAATGAATTACGGAATTTGTCAAAGAAATGACAAAAATGCACATGTGCATGCTTGTGTATTATGGATGGAATGATAGATGAAAGAGAAAGTAGTGTACCAAAACACCTTATTTCTTGTTGATACATATAGATGCACATGTGCATTTCTAACATTGTTAACGTAAAAAGTAGTGTATTACACGTGGTAGTGTAAATGAAAGTGCAATTGACTATTATTTGTAATGAATTACTGAATTTGACAAAGAAACGATACATATGCACATGTGCATGGATAACTGTTACTCGAAAAAAAAAAAAAATTTGAATTTTTTTTTTATTTTTTTTATTAACAAAATATAGCGATTTTTTCAAAAAAATAGTAAAAAAATCAAAAAAAAAATTTTGGGTGTTTTTTAGATTTTTTTAGGAATTACTGTTTGTGTTCACACTGGTTCTCGCGGTTCTCGCAATAAAGGGTGGTTCCTAACGGATCTTTGTCGACAAAGATCCGTTAGGAACCACCCTTTATTGCGAGAACCGCGAGAACCAGTGTGAACACAAACAGTAATTCCTAAAAAATTCTAAAACACACCCAAAAATTTTTTTTTATTTTTTTACTATTTTTTTTTAAAAAGTCGCTATATTTTGTTAATAAAAAAAATTTCAAAAAAAAAAAAAAATTTTCGAGTAACATTTATCCATGCACATGTGCATATGTATCGTTTCTTTGTCAAATTCCGTAATTCATTACAAATAATAGTCAATTGCACTTTCATTTACACTAACACGTGTAATACAATACTTTTTACGTTAACAATGTTAGAAATGCACATGTGCATATATATGTATTAACATGAAATAAGGTGTTTTGGTACACTACTTTCTCTTTCATCTATCATTCCACCCATAATACACAAGCATGCACATGTGCATTTTTGTCATTTCTTTGACAAATTCTATAATTCATTACACATATTAGACAATTGCACTTTCATTTACACTACCATATGTAATACACTACTTTTTACATTACCAATATTAGAAATGCACATGTGCATTTATATGTATCAACATGAAATAAGGTGTTTTGGTACACCACTTTGAATACACTTTCCCTTTCATCTATCATACCATCCATAATACACTACCATTACCTCCTACCATCCATAATACAATACCATTACCTCATACCATCCATAATACAATATCATTAACAATATTTTCACTTTATTACATATATGAACACCATATATACCATCCAATCAACATATTACATAAAAAATTGACAACTATAACCAAACCATCAACCACTATATATAACTAACCAAAAAACATGTATATGGGCCTACTTCTCAATTCAAAATCACAAACTTTTTGTACCAAAACACGTTATATCATGGTTATACCTAATTATGCACATGTGCATTTTGAATACTGGTAATGTAAAAAGTAGTGTATTACTAATAGTATTGTAAATTAAAGTGCAATTGTCTATTCCTGATAACGTATTACCAAATTTGTTGAAGTAACGATACATATGCACATGTGCATGGATAACAGTTACTCGAAAAAAAAAAATTTTTTTTTTTTTTTTAGTAACGAAATATAGCGATTTTTTTTAAAAAATATTAAAAAAAAAATTTTGAGTGCTTTTTTGATTTTTTTTAGATTTTATTTTGTGTTCACATTGGTTCTCGCGGTTCTCGCAATAAGGGTGGTTCTCGCATGAACCTTACCCTATATAGGGAGCCGCTAAAATAGGAACCACCCCCAGTTATAAGAACCGCGAGAACCACTTTCAACCAATCAGAATATGCCAACAGAAAGGGTATATTGGTCATTTACCCAAAACATCAAATCCCTCTCTCTCTCTCTCTCTCTCTTCCATTAATAACACCAGAGATTTAAAATCTCTCCACATTCTCTCTCTTCAAAACATTATTATCTCTCCACATTCTCTCTCTTCAAAACATTATTTACCTCCATCTCTCTCTCTTATTTTGATCTCACCGGCGACCGGAGCCGGATGTCAGCCGGTACTCCGGCGCCCAGCACCTCCGACAAACCCCCCAAAAACCCACCGAGCTCCCTCCTTTCCGTTCACCGGCGACTTCTCCGTCACACACCACCATCCTCCTTCTCCCCGTTTACCGACAACTTCACCCTACAACCACCTCCTCCCTCTTTTCCGGTAACTGATTTTCCAGCGATGATGTTCTCTGTGTTTCCGGTAACTTATTTTCCAGCGACGAGCTCCGAAGGTGCGGCTCCGGTGGTTTCAGCAGCATCCAACTCGGGTGAGTCCATTTTATTTTGTTTCTTTTCTTCACCTTCTTCTTTTCAGATCCGTTTGAATGAGTTAATTATCCGAACAGACTTGTGGTTGCAGGGGGTGGTGGTTGACAGTTGGGGGGAGGGGTGTTGATGGTGACGGTGGTGTTTTGATGGCCTACGGCGGTGTTGATGGGGGGTGTTGATGGTGAAAGGGAGTGGTGAGTGGTGGGGTTGCAGGTATCATCATATCATAGAGATTGTATAAAGTGGTGAGTGGTAGGTGTGTTGGATGGTGAAATCAGAGGAGAAAGGGAGTGGTGAGTGGTAGGTGTGTTTGTGAGAAGTGGATGTCGGTGGTGTTGTTGTTCCGCAGGTGGGGTGGTTTGCTTGATTATGTGGGTTTGTTTGTTTTTACAGGTGACCGATTGAAAGTGGTCCAGATGGTGCTCGGTGGTGCCCCGTGGCGCCGATGGTGCCCGAATTGGGGGTTGAGTTTTCTTCTTGATTCTGATGGGTATTTTTGATATGTTATGGGGGTTTGAATTGGGTTCTTTGATTTCTGTTTTTGATTTGTATTCTTGATTGTGTGAGTTTTGATCCGTTGGATTGGGCGGCGATGATGAGAAATAAAAAATCATAGATTTTGATGACGATGGCGCGACAAGGACGACGGAGGGTAGGTTTTTGAACCTGCAACCCCACTTTGCAGCCTTTGATTATCGGAAAATCTGAGCCAAAACTTCGTTTTTTTTTTCAATAATCCAATCGTTCTTTTGATTTTTGTTTGTTGGTTTTTTTTTGCGGCGTCGATGATGATAGCAAACTATCTGAGATACCCCCCAAGTGTGCGATTTTCTAGGTGCGTTCGGTTTTGTGTAAAAACGTTTTTGTAAAAAAAAAGATAAACCGTAAACTTTTTAACGTAAAACGTAAAAACGTAAAACGTAAAAAGTTTTACGTAAAACGTAAAAAGTTTTTCGTAAAACGTAAAAAGTTTTAGGTAAAACGTAAATCGTAAACTTTTTTTAGTAAAACGTAAAAAACCGGCGCGTAAAACGTAAAAACGTAAAAAAATGTTAACGTAAAAAACGGCGCGTAAAACGTAAAAAACGTTAACGTAAAAAACCGGCGCATAAATCGTAAAAAACCGGCACGTAAAACGTAAAAAAACGACGTTAAAAAAACGGCGTGTTAAAAAAACGACGCGTAAAAAACGGCGTTAAAAACGGAACGTAAAAAACGGCGCGTTAAAAAAACGGCGCGTTAAAAAAACGGCGTGTTAAAAAAACGACGCTTGAAAAAACCTGGCGTGTCAAAAAATCGTAAAACGTAAAAAGTTTAACGTAAAACTTAAATTGTAAAAAGTATAAAAAAATCTTTTAAAAAAATCTGAATATAAAAATGTTTTTAATAAAAAAATTATGTTTAAAAAATAAAAAGTAATATAATAATACAAAAAACTAATAAAAAACAATAAAGACAAAAAGACCAAATAGAGTCATTTTACAAAATTACAATTTTTTATTATAATATTAAAGAAATAATAAGACAAAAAACATTTAATATTATTTTTAGTTACTTTTAATCTCATCCATTGATCTTGAAGATCTAATAGCTAGAAAGTGGTTCTCTTGTTTCTTACAACTGGAGGTGGTTTTCATTTTAGCGGTCCCCTATATATATATATATATATATGGAGAAGATCATGCGAGAACCACCTCTTATTGCGAGAACCGCGAGAACCAATGTGAACACAACCAAAAATACCTAAAAATAGCTAAAAATCACACAAAATTTTTTTTTTAATATTTTTTATATAAAAATCGCTACTTTTCGAAGCAAAAAAAAATTAAAAAATTAAAAAAAAATTTAAATTTTTTTTGCCACTAAAAGTAGCGATTTGAGCATAAAATATATTAAAAACAAAATTTAGATTTTTTTAGGTTTTTTGAGGGTTTAGTTTTTAGCATTTTAGTTTGGGGGGGGGGGGGGGTTAGGTTTTTGGGGGGTGGGGGAGGGGGGTTTAGGTTTTTTTTTTTGGCGGGGGGGTTAGGTCTTTTTTAGGTTTTTTGGGGGTTTTAGTTTTTAGCATTTAGCTTGGGGGGGTGGGGGTTAGGTTTTTTTAGCTATTTTAGGTTGTGTTCACATTGGTTCTCGCGGTTCTCGCAATAAGGGGTGGTTCTCGCATGAACTCCTCCCTATATATATATAGGATAAGGCTAGGTAGAAAACCCTCTTTAGGTAGAAAACCCGGGAAACTCAAAGCTCCCGACTTTTTTTTTTTGAAAAAAATAACACATGTAATATACATGTTTTTAAGAGTTTTGGGCCAAAAAAATCAAAAAAGCGCCGAAGGGTTTTTTTAAAAAAAAAAAAACAAATTTCAGCAACTTTCAGCATTTGTTGTCTAACACATGTTAGTTAACGAAGTTTTTGGAACTTGTTTATTTTAAAAAAAAAAAAGTACTCGGCGCTTTTTTGATTTTTTTGGCCCAAAAGTCTTAAAAACATGTATATTACATGTGTTATTTTTTTCAAAAAAAAATGTCGGGAGCTTTGAGTTTCCAGAGTTTTCTAAGAAAGATAGGGTTTTTTGTCTAGCCCAACCCTATATATATATATATATAGGACAAAGATCCGTTAGGAACCACCTCTTAATGCGAGAACCGCGAGAAACAATGTGAACACAACCAAAAATAGCTAAAAATCACACAAATTTTTTTTTTAATATTTTTTATAAAAAAATCGCTACTTTTCGAAGCCAAAAAAAATTTAAAAAAAACTTTTTAAATTTTTTTTTTTGCTACTAAAAGTAGCGATTTTAACATAAAAATATTAAAAAAAAATTAGATTTTTTTTTTATTTTTTTATATTTTTTTAAGATTTTTTTAGGTTTTTTGGGGGTTTAGTTTTTAGCATTTTAGCTTTGGGGGGGTGGGGTGGGGGAGGGGGGTTAGGTTTTTTGTGGGTTTTAGTTTTTAGCATTTAGCTTGGGGGGGGGGGGGGTGTTAGGTTTTGGGGGGGGGGGGGGGTTAGGTTTTTTTAGGTGTTTTTAGCTATTTTAGGTTGTGTTCACATTGGTTCTCGCGGTTCTCGCAATAAGGGTGGTTCTCGCATGAACCTTACCCTATATATATATATATGATAAGAATCATGTGAGAAGTAGTCAGTGTTGTAGAAGGCGCTAGGCGCTAGTCGGGCGGTGAGGTACCGCCTAGGGATTAATCGGGATTAATCGGATTGGGATTTTTATATGTATTTTTTCAAAATTATATATATATACCCAATAATATAAAAATAATACTTCAAAATTCACATAAATACTTCAAGTTTCAGATAGTATGGTTCGATTTTGACCGATTTTGACTGATTCTGACCAATTTTGACCGCCTAGGACCGCCTGGGACCGATTTTAACCGATTAATATAGGCCGATTAATCCGATTTTTGACCGCCTAAGACCGCCTAGGACCGATTTTGACCGACTCCGATTAATTGGCCGACTAGCTCAAAATTAGTCAGTAAGTAGCCGCCTAGCGCCTAGGCGCCGATTAATCGGCCGCCTAGGCCGATTTTTGCAACACTGGAAGTAGTAGGATAATTGAGAAACTGGAGAAGCGTTCTGGACCACACATTTTCCCTAAGCAAAGAAATGCAAAAAAAAGGTAAAAAAAATGCTTTTTTTTTTTGAAAAAATCGCAGCTTTTTCTTTAAGGATTTAATTTTTTTTTTTTTGGGATTTATACACATGTGTATATCGTTAATCTTTTAACTATACATATATGTATATTGTCAATTATACATATATGTATATACATGTTTAAAATTGAAAAATAAGTGTTATTTAGGGTTTAGCATTATTATTTAGGGTTTAGCTTTATGGTTTAGGGTTTAACATTAGGGTTTAGCATTAGGGTTTAGCAATAGTATTTAGGGTTTAGTATTAGGGTTTAGCTTTTGGGTTTAGCATTAGTGTTTAGTTTTAACTTTTTGGTTTAGCTTTATCTTTAGGGTTTGCATTAGGGTTTAGCATTAAGGGTTTTGCTTTAGGGTTTAGTTTTAGCTTTAGGGTTTAGCATTAGGGTTTAGCTTTAGGGTTTAGAATTAGGGTTTAGCATTAGGGTTTAGCTTTAGGGTTTAGAATTAGGGTTTAGCATTAGGGTTTAGCATTAGGGTTTAGCTTTAGGGTTTAGCTTTAGGGTTTAGGGTTTAGCATTAAGGTTTAGCTTTAGTGTTTATGGTTTAAGGTTTAGGATTTATAACACATATTTTTTCAAATTTAAACATATATATACATATATGTATAATTGACAATATACATATATGTATAGTTAAAAGATTAACAATATACACATGTGTATAAATCAAAAAAAAAATTTAATCACTGGATAGAGGACCATCAGTTGTTATAATCACTTTCAAGGGGAAAGTCTAATGTAAACACCTGCTTATTTTGAATCCACTGTTGTGATCTGGTTTTGGCTTTAATTATCTATTCCTCTGGTAGGGTTCAATCCCAACAATCTTCCCCTGGAACAAATAATGCCAAAGCCCTTCATTATTCTGGATCTTTATTTACTCATCAGAAGTTCCTTAGCTTGTCTTTTAAATTCTTCTTCAAAATCCTTGGAACTTGAGTCATCCTCATCCCTGCACAGTGTAAGTTCAAGGAGATCTTGTAGCTCTTCAACACCAAGGCTTAGTGCTTGTTTCCTTGATATGTACTTCACTTCACCATTGGATCTGATCAGGGTCAATACATGGGTCTTTTGATCAGAGAGTCATTTTAGTACTTTTGAACCCAATGGGTTTCTTGGGAGAGGTTTATTTACAGATGAGTTAGGAGATTTTGGCCTTGTAAAGATTTGTAGAGTAGTATTCTAAGCTTTTGTTAGTTCAGAATTTTCAGACATTTGTTTGAAAGCCTTTTCTATGACCTCATTTGCTACAGCTATGTCTTCTGCAACTTCTTTGTCAATCTGCTCTTGTCTCTTTTGTTGATCTAGCTCAATGTCTGAGATATCTGCTGATGTGTTCAGAACCTTTTTGGCAAGGTCTTGGAGCTTTGCTGATCTGTCTTCATTCAAAGCCATTTTATTGATGGCTTCTTTAAAGTACTCAGCTTCATTTTCTTTTTCTTCTTCAGTAGTCAGTGGTTCAGAGGTTTCGATCTGCTGCTTTGGCTTTTTGTAGTCAGGCTCCTTTGGAGTGTCAGAAACTGTTATCCTCCTTTTCTTAAGCCTTTCATAAGCCTCATCTGTATACTGCTTCGTCCATTTTGCTATGGTTTTAGCATCTCCAACATTTGCATCCACCAGCTCTTGTTTCTTTCTTTTGTATTCAGAAGTAAGATCAGCAATGAACTTTTTGTATTTGTTCCAGTTTGGAGCTGTCTTCTTCTTGCTTGGATCATTTATGATTCTTTCAATTCTGTTTGCTTCATGCTTTAAAGCAACTATTGGCCATTCTTCAAACTGTTTTTCTTCAGCTGGATAGAATTTTTCTTTCATAATGTATGCAAGGTATTCTTTTCTCATTTCTTTTCGTAGATCTGCTTTGGGTGATAAGTTTGACATTTCTTTGCTCAGATCTCTTGCATAGTCTTCCATCTGTTTGACTTTAGTGAGCAAGAATTCCATTTTTTCTGAAATGGCTTCGTCACCTTGGTCTTTGCATTCAAGCTTGGCTCTTATCTTAGCTTGTCGTGCTTTGATCTCGAGATATTCATCCAAATTTTCTGGGACTATGAAGCCTATGAGAGAAGGAAATCTTCTTTTTGAAGGATCATCCTCGGTGTAGAATTGTCTCATCTCATTTTTTACAGCTTCCAGTTCCAGTGGATATTTTGCAGCAATAGGATCATATTTGTCCTCATTTGGTTGAGTTGTTTTCCTTTTTCTTGTGTAAAGCTTTATGGGTGAAGGGAATTCTGGTTGTGATGTAGGAATGATGAGAGCAGTGGTAGATGGTTGACTAACAGCTGTTGAAACAACTGATGTTGCAACCTCTGTTGTCATTACAATTACTGGTGTGTCAGTAGGTGTCTTCTACTTTTGAGCAGGTGTTGAAGTGGTAGTGATTTTAGTGATGGAAAGTGTCTGACTAACAGGTGTTGAAACAAATGGTGTTTCAACCACTGTTGTCATTACAACAGATGTTGTAACATATGTTGTCTTCTGCTTTATAGCAGGAGGTAATGATGGTGAGTTTGGTTTTGGTGGTGGTGGTGGCGATGTGATCATAGATAATGATGGTAGTAGGGCAGTGGTTGTGGTGATGTGTGATGAAGTGGTGTGTGTTGAAGAGATGGCAGCTGTTTGCCTAGCAGTTTTTGAAACCACTGGCATATCAACTGTTTGGATGGAAGTTTGAGAATTTGTGGTTTGATGTTTGGAGCCTTTGGGAGGTGGTTTAGATGTCTGTTTTTCTTGTTCTGGTTCAACATACAGGCCATCTTTTATTCCCTTCTTCTTTAAACCCTTAATTTTCTCCCCCTTTTTGGCATTATCTGGAAGGGGGTTATCCATGAAGAGGATAGTGGGAGGAACTTTTCCAGTGGTGCATTGGATATGAGCCTTGATAGCTTTGATATCTGCTTGAGTATCTTTAAATCTTGACTCCACCATGTTGGTCAGCATTTGTACATGTATTGCATTCTGCTGATCAGCCATTTGTTTTTGTTTTTCAAGCAGGGGTTGAAATACATTCCATAGCTCATTTGCAGCAGGTGCAGGTTGTGCAGGTGCTTGAGCTAGAACAGCAGTGGATTGTGCTTTTTGAGCTTTTAACAGTTGTTGCACCATATCCTTTATTTCAGCAACTGATGTTTCAAGATTTTCAACTCTGTCCGTCAATTCCTGATATTTTGAATCATCACCCAAGTTAATGGGATCATCTGATTCCCCACCAGCAGTGGTTGTATCAATGTGTGACTTAGGACATGAAGCCCAAAAATCATCCATTGATGCCCCTTGTTCTTGGTTCTGGGGTCTTCTCTCTTCAACACTTGATAACCTTTTGATGGTACCAGTGGTTAAAACAAACTCACTGGTGGTTACCAGAGGTGCTATAGAAGAAATTGCCTTCAAGAGAGTCTTACTAATGAAACAATTGTCCAAATGTAGATCTGTTGATCCATCACTTGTAGTTGCTGCTCCACTTGAACTACCACCAAGAGTTACTTGTAACTCAAGGGGTGTAGCCTCCTCAGTTGTTGCTGGGATAGCAGGGGTAGTAGCATCAGACCCAGACACTTGTGGGAGTGTACTCTCAGTGATAGGTGATAGAGAGGAACTGGTTTGTGTCTGAGTTATAGCAACTGCATGCAACAAGGGTATTATGGATTGTGGTAATGTGATTGGTGAGGGTATGGGTGTTGAAAGAGACATGTCCTTGGGATCAGGACTGAGGAAGATGGAACCAATCGGATCCAGAGCTTCATAATGTGTGGTCCCTGTGCTTACAACCTGATCCTTTTGTGAGGATGCAGGAGGAGTTTGAGACAATGGTGGAGATCTTTCTTCCATCTGCTGTGAGGAAGTAGCAGCAGTGGTTGTAAGTGACATTTGTGTTGTCACTGGCAGTGGCTCTGGGATCTCATCTTCCAGAGTTGCCTTTGTTTTGGGTTTGGAGGGCTTTCTGGATGTTTTCTTTTTGGTCTTTTTGGTAATAGCAGGTGTGGGTTTCAAAGCAGTGGTTGTGCTGCTATGATCACCTGGAGCAGTGGGCTCAGTAGCTGATACCTAAGGAGCAGTGGTAACTGCTAAATTCTGCTCAGGCACCTCTGCTTTTGTTTTTAAAGGTGTTAACATTCTAGTGAATGTTTCAGGTGTTAAACCTTTTATTTGAAAATAAACACCTTGTTTGAGCAAATTTTCATTTTCTTTTCCAAATTTTTGTTTAAAATAATAGCTTAGAAACCTTGGAAAAAGTAGAAATGCTTTGCTATCAACATTTTTCACCAAATCATCAAAGATCTCTTGGGAATAGTTATAATTTTCATTTTTCAAAATAGCATAACCCAAACATTGGATCTTCAATGGTATTTCGTTAAAAGCAGTTGTTTTATTTGAAACACACATCAAAAGTGTGTGGAATAAAAATCTAGGTGCAGACGGAAAGAAACCTTTTTGTAAGGTATCTCTTTTTGTTTGTTCTGCATACCCCCTTTTCAGAAAATCAGTTTTCAACTCGTTTTTGGGAAAAGATGTTTTACCTTTCTGATCGTTGAGTTTAAAGACTTCCGAGATGGATTGAGGAGTAATTTGAATCGCTTTACCCTGTATGGAGGAGTTGATGGCTATGACTTTATCGTCTTGTTTTTCAAGCGTAGCATTTTTCCAAAACTCTCTCTGGGTTTGTTGGTAGATTGGAGCATCTGCTGTAAGCAAAGTTTTGTACTTTGACGCAGATATAATGTCGATGATGGAATTGAAGGTGTGATTGTTGGTGGGTTTTGTGAGTAGACCCAAGTAGTTGTGCGGGGATTTGTATGGAATTTCAATGGGTTCAGCAACCATTTAATTGTCCTCTTTGGGAGATGAAGATGGTTTTGATTTTGATTTCGTCATTTTGATGAAGAGGAGCGAAGAATGATTTGAGATGAAAGTTGGAAACTTCTTTGAGAAGAGAATTTTGGAATTCAATTCGACAGTGTAAAACCCTGTTTGGGGGTTTTGATCAGGGTTTTATTTAGGGAAAAAGTAAGTGCTGATGTGGCAGCGGTTACAAAGATCTAAGGGCTAAAAACTGACCACGTGTCAACCGCTGATGAAGAGATGTTTTATGGAGGACAGTTGTTTTGAGAGCCACTGATGAAGCAGGCATCAGTGGTTACAACGGTAATAAATGGAAGCAGTGGGTGATTTTCACTATCAGTAGATAGCACATCAGTGGATAAAACACTGATTTTGAGCATCAGTGCTTATCAGGAAAATGAATGATCAGGGATTGACTTTCAGTAGTGGACAGTATTTAAGAAACAGATGTTTGAGCAAAATAGTGATTAGGGGTAATGGTAAGGGTTTAAAAGACTAGTATATCAGCAACTGTTAGTGCAACAGTGGATAAGCTTTTGACAAGTATTTTGAGCATCTGCTGTTCAGATGAAAGGAATGACTTTATCTTGTGAAATCACACTATCGTCTCTAACATCTGTTGATGTTGATTCTGAAATGTCTGCAAGATTGCTATCTTCAACAAAATACATTTTAGATGCAAATTGTCAAGTTCAACATGTCAGCAGCTTTTTCAGAGATTTTCATTCAAGGTTTTGCCACATGTCAATTACAGGTTTTGAAACTTTTATAGATTCCTGATAGTGGTTTAGTATCCCAGTGTTTTAAAAATCTGTTAGCAATCAATCTTTGATCTGTGTTAAAACCAAACTTGAGTATGAAATAACCTTAACCTTGACACATACACCATTTCCTTTTAATCCATTGTCGAGGATAGTATCACCAAAAAAAATAAAGGTTCTATATCCTGACAGGAGATTGAAACTTTTACTATCAAAAACCAGTAAAAGTACAAAATATATTATTCTTAAGGAAAAATAAAGAATAATATATCCTGCTTTATTTGAGAAATTCCTTTTCCAAAAAAAAAATTAAAGGATTTTCTGAAAACATCACCAAAAGGATCTAGTATATTTTCCAATAAAACTCATAATCATATCATTCTCAAGTTTATGAAAATGGTCAGTGGTTTAACAACAGTGGTATGAAAGTGTAAATACATTTTGACCACTGTTTGGTACCATTTTCTTGTCAGTTGATTGCAAAAATGAGGACACATGTACACATAAGTTTTTTTTTTAAATCCCTGTTATAGATTTTGTTACCATGTGATGATTTTGAAAAACTTGTCTAGTCCTCTTGTAAGTTTATTTACTGGAGATACTATTTATACCTGAGCTTCCCTGTACCAATGGATGCACACAGTTGGTTGATGACCATTGTTCACCCTATATTTTTTTTTTATTTTTTTTTGGACTCATAAGTGTTTTACATTTATACTCTTTTCTTTTGACTACAAAAGTTTTGAGTTAAACACACTTTTGAGATTTTGAAAATTTTCTTTTTCCCATTTTACCCTTCCCATTCATAAGTACAGAAATACTCACTGGGAGGTTTTATTGAAAGAATACTTATTTCAAAATCATTTTGCATTAATGTTTTGAGAGATTTGGTCATTTCTGCACATCCTTATGCCAAATTTCACATCACCCATGATCTGGACATTTCCGACTGCTGATTTTCTTAATGTATTCTTAACACAATTGATTTTTGGTCCTTTTGAAGGATTCTCAACTTGTTTTTCAATACATAAGATCTAAATGACTAAAGTTTTAATTCCCTCTTTATGTGTAAACAAAAACACTAATGTTTTTATGAACATAGGTTTTGTCGACCCGAGGTACATACTTTAGCTGAAAACACGATGGATATAACACAAAACTTCATAATCAACAATTGAAATCAATTTTGTAAAGAAGATAATCACACCATAGTTAACAAATATATTTTCAGATCTGAAACCTATAGGTGATTTGTGTATGACAACACTTGTTGTGTGAATTTTGTGTGTCTTATGACATCTTGGTTGTTTTACAGAGTTTTTGAATAGCCGCTTTGAACGTGATCACTCGTTACTCTGTTTTTTCAACTAAATGCAATCAACCTTAGTATCAATGAATTTTGAGCTGAACTGTTATGTCAAATTGATTGTTAGATCGAATTTGACTGTCTAGGCTCTGATACCAATTGTTAGGATCGGAGGTTCTCATGATTGTGTTTGTTTGTAATAAATGACAACAAACTTTGTAAACACAATCAAAGCAGAAAATATTTTTTGATAAACACATGCTTTTCATCAGTCGAAAAGTTACAAAGCAAATCAAAAGATTACAAAGCAAGCTTACAAACTAAACTACCCCTCAGCCTGATGCTCCAAGGTTGGTTGCACACAAGATGAAAGGATTGGACTAGAGGAGAAGAACTCACTCAGTCAATCAATCAAATGTAACAGTATAGGGTACTGCTCCATTTATAGGCAAACCAAACCACTGAGGCATCTCAGCTGACATCACCATGAAAGCGACGTCTAACAGCCTAACAACCTGTAACCACTGTTCCTATACAAACACTGCTAATCTTAACCACTGATTACTATATAATACAAAAGACACACTAAACTACTGCTTTCTCCTTTCATCAGTGCTTTCCTCAAAGTTGATCAGTCCTTGAGTAGGCAGTGCTTTGGCATCAGTAGATTGAACCAGCAGCGTTTACTTCTTCAGGGCTATATCAGCAGTTTAAAGGGCAGCAGTAGTAGTATAAGGACAGTGGATAGAGGACCATCAGTTGTTATAATCACTTTCAAGGGGAAAGTCTAATGTAAACAACTGCTTATTTTGAATCCACTGTTGTGATCCGGTTTTGGCTTTAATTATCTGTTCCTCTGGTAGGGTCCAATCCCAACATCAATACACATAGTGTAAAGGTGAGCATACAAGTTTGATAGTATAATAGAGTTCGAAAGCTTTTACGCATAACCAGCATGTACAACGTATAATGTGAAGCATGTAAGTTATCGACAAATATCCTATCAATACCAATGACTGCAATTTGACTGCGAGTAGCGAGTGCGCATCACATGTTCACCACTGCGAACACGTGAAATATTGTCCATAACAACCCCTGAGTGAACAGGTGCTGAGTCCAAACTATAGTACTATCGTTGCTAAGGCAGGTAGACAACAATCAATGTGTAAACATAACAAACAGCCATTCATCGAGTCACGTATAACATGCAATAACGGTCAACGTATAAATAGTGTTTGCGTTGTGTGTTCGTTGTGATTTAGAATAAGTAACGTATATAACACCCAAAAGTGCATAAAGCAAAAAGGGATCGAGTATACTCACATCAATGGAAGTTAATGGATTAAAGGGAGCGCTAGAGTGAGATTAGCCTGATCAGAACGATAGCATAAGCGATAGGCGGCGCGTAAAACGATGCAAGTGAAACAAGGTGACGAGTGGTCATCCGGCCGGATGGCAATCCAAACGGATGGCCATTCGATCGGCAATCCGTTCGGATGGTCATCCGTTCGGATGGCCATTCGGTCGGATTGACACCTCGTTTGGGAGGGATGTGTTTGTCTATGATGGCTTTGAAGTTTTCATTGTAGCATTTTGAAAACAGAGAAATATCTCTACCTTTAAGGTCGTTCGATCGCGTGGCAATCCGTTGGAATTGACTATGCATTGAACATGTTGAAAATTTTAACAATCCTCAATAAACCGACACCCTTGAATTATTTCCGGTACCCTAATATATTTAAAATGTCCTAATATGACTTTAAATACACCCCGTATGTGAAAACCGAGCCCGAAATACAATATAGTATTAAAAATAAATGAAAAACATAAAAATTTAAGTTGAGGCGGGCCGCGTAAGGTACTGTAAGGACTTGCAAAAATGCCCCAAAACGACCCGTAAGTGAAAACCCGGACCCCTAAAACCCTAATGTGCATGAAAAACCAAGAAAACAAGGTTTTTGGTTCTCAGGCGGGCCGCGTAAACAATAAGAAGAGTTTACGCGGGCTGCGTCAACTCAACTTTGACCGGATAAGCGTCCTGGGCCACGTATCGCACACGTGGCAGGTCTACCGACGAAACGCTAGCCCTAGTCTACGCATAGGTAGCCCTCGCGGGCCGCGTAAACTCTTCTTAAGTTTTACGCGGCCGCGTAAAACTCGTTTTTCAGCTATAAATTGATCCGATCATGAGCAGTTCAACTGTGTCGAAAGTTTTGATCAAAAACGAAGTTCTACTGCTCAAAATCACATTTTCACGCAGAGAAACGCTGCTACGATACAGGGTATTAACTCGATCGCTGCTACGATTCAATGTCCGATCCATTGAAGCCAATCCGATGGATGTTTAAGTGCTGCCCAAATTAGGGCTATACTTTGTCATTCGTCGTGAATTCGATGGATGTTTAAGTATTGCACTTTGTCATTCGTCGTGAGGGTTTTAATCTCGTGAGTTATCGTAAATGTTGTATTAAGTTACTAACCTAGTTCGTGTGCATTGTTATTTAAACTAGGTTATCAGGCTTATCAGTAGGATAAACTCTGCCCGTTTAAATCTGCAATGTGAGTCATTCTCTTTTTTTTATCAACAATGTATTACAATACTTCAATTATTTTCAAAAGTTATAATTACAGGGATTAAGTCGTGGTTATCTTGAATCACTGGCTAGTGGGGTATTGTGCACATTACTAATTTCTCACGGTTAGGCTAATAATCCTAACAGTGATAATCATCACTACTTGGGTGAAAGGACCCAATAGTGGTATGACCATCGTCACCAGGAGGTGACACAGCGCCAGATAAAAATAAGATAGAAGCCATTGTAATCGCTCTTATGCTGTAATTTATAACTAATGTGTCGTTTTAGTAACTTGAATGATTCGCCAGTATTTCCCCGCTGATAAAATATTTTTTTAAAACATGTTTCAGGTGACCTACTGTGAAGCAAGGAAAAGTGCTACGGAGCACTAACAAGCTTGAAGTAGTGGCTCAATCAAATAAATAAACATGTTTTGTAAAACTAGGGAATTCCTTGTGAAATTCCTCTATTGTAAATTACGAGGTTTATCCCAACTTATGAAATAAAATAATCTGGCATTTTCAAGTTTAAATGATCCTGTTAGACTTCCGCTGTCAACTCAAATAATAAATACCACGGGGTCCTGTCCCGCGGCTCCTGGACCGGGTAAAACCGGGTCGGGGGCCGTGACAGGAAAAGGTGGTATCAGAGCCACTGATTTAAGCCAATTAAGTATTTAGAAATACTTAATTTTTTCTGATTGCCATTCTGTGATTATGTGAAAATTTAATTTACAAAAATTTAACTTAGCATTTTGTGTGTTTCTTCATGTATGCTCACAGCATGAATGAACTATCTGAAGCACTTCAAAAAATTTTCTATCCATAGCTCAGATATGGATATCACCAGTACTTTCACTGGCTACCAGGCTGACACTGAAGAGCCAATGGTATTCCTAGCCCAACCTCAGGAAAAACCTAAACCGAAGAAAAGAAGAAGACTTGTAGGCTGGAGGCGTGTGCGTAGGAAGAGGCCAACAACACGAAAAGTTATAAAGACTGAGGATCCCAAAGATAAAGGCAAAGGGATAGAGATCGGAGAAAGTTCAGGGCAAGCCCCAGAGATGCCACCCTGGGAGGAACTAGACCGCCAACTGGTAAATAGCGACCTCATCGGACCTGCTGATGAAAACCTCTTTGGTTACCCAGCTGAAGCCCAACTTCCAGTCAATCTGGAACCTGCTATTCCAGATCCCCTTGTTAACTCCCAACCTCTAGGAGAGCTAGAAGAATGGTGGACCACTGACTGGCAGTTTCAGAATCTCCTAAACAACCCTAATACTTTTTTCCCTCAATTTGATCCTGAGCCTCCACTACATCCACCAATGAGCACCGAGAACTTGGCTGAACTCCGCCACTATGGCGAGGAGCTGGTGGACGCAGGAAATAGGGAAGTGGGGGAGAGGATATCCTGGAAATACGACGAGAGGGAACATTGTGACAACCCTCAAATTCCATGTATTCCGTACAATTTATTATTGATAATGAAAGTGCTTGACGACTGTGTGGAATTACTTAACTGCTTTATGATAATCTGTGTTATATTTACATGCGCCTGTTAACACACTAGTAATGTACAAAAAAGTCATTAAATAGTCCGTTATAATTTCCTAAGTATTAGAAATTAAAAACGTTACAAATATATATATATATATATATAAGACACCGTACGGAATAATTAAACACTTTAACGGAACAGTATCCAACCGGACATTACCCGGGACATCAAATATTTGTCAAACACACTATTTAATTATTTTTGGCTAGTCATGATCCTCGTATGCCATAACACCCACTAAAAATCCTATATCTAATATAAAATATCAAATTCTACAACCTAACTTATACTTACATTTTAGTCACAATTTTTCATTTCGAACCCCCCCCCCCCCCCAACGATTTCAATTCCCATGGGGACCCACCATATTTTTTTTTACACCATGCCATGATCTTGTCTTAGATTTGATCCCATTTATTTATTTGATATTGCTTGTGGAGGTGACCAAAAGATGAGAACATATCCTTTAAGTATGGGGCTCTAGATCACAACCTTACCTCATATCTTACACTCTCATTCCTCAACTCTCTTCTCTCTCTTTCGGCTCACCCCACAACCGAAACCATCACCACCGCTAAACATCATCATCTTCTTCCAAGATTCAAGTTCCATTCCAAGCTTGAAGGTGAATCTATGGAGGTGGCAACTTGAAGGACTTTCTAAGGAGCTTGTTCTAGTCTTTTTCACCATCATATTCTCAATAGATTCTACCCTAGCTATAAGCTAGTAGTAAGTTTCTTCACACTTTGTTTTTCATCTTGTTCATAGTTGATATGTAGTATGATGTGTTGTTGTTTAAGTCACTAAAGATCAAAAGGATTAAAAGATGTTAAACAAAAGTAAAGATTATAAAAGTTACATAAAGTTATTTATGTCTGAATAATGAAGCGGAAATCTTGTCGGTTTGAGGGTTGGTTAAATCATATTTGATGTTTGATTGTTGGTTTCTTGTAAAATCCATTGTTCGGACACTCGTTGATGCGATTTAGTAATGCTTAAACCACGAAACAGCATTCTGATGTGCTTTTTCAGCCGCATTCAACAGACCGTAAACAGACTTTAACAAATCGAAAAACGGAATTTCTGAAGCCTAAATCGGGTCTTTTCGAAAAACGAAGAAAATGGCGCTGGAATCGTTTTTTTTTTGAGGTCGTTTACTATTTTAAAAGTCTGTTTTCGTGACAGCAGCTAAGGCTGATTTTTACTGCAGTAAAATGGGCTATACATTTTCGGTCGTAATTTGAAACCTGAATTGAACCAGCCCCTAAAATTCATACCATAGATAGTCACTGATGTATTTGTGACCCTCGAACTGGAATTTTGTCAAACGGACTCCCGAGGAATTTTAGACGAATTATTCCGTAAACTGTGATCAGAATGTGACAAATCTGATCACAGTTCGGTAAACGATTTTCTATAAAATATTGGTAATGAACCGGACCCTGATATTTTTACACAATAAAATATGGAACGTTTAAGACATCCTGTAAAAATTTGGGAATTTTTGAAATAATTTAACTATTTTATTTAAATGTCCGAAAACAGCCGGTTTTAAATATTAATGCTGAATTGACATAAGTTGTGACTTGCGTGTCTAAATGTCGAGTATGCTATTGGTGAATGATCTAACATGTTATATGTGTTACGTGCAATATCGTATGTTTGTTTATGAGTGGGGAATGGATGGGAAGTTTATATGGGCATAAATCGTTAAAGTGTGTACCTGTTATGTGGACGAAGTAATGTGCAAATAAACCATACGTAGGATACGTGTTATGCATGAGAAACTGATTGTTATCCGTACCTTATTAGGACGTGATTGACCGACCTTGACTGTTAACTATATTTGAGAACCTAACCGAGCAAACCGAGGTGAGTTCACACTCTTTCTAAGGCATGAGATTCCCAGGGGTTAGGAATGGGATTGAATAACTACTTGTACTATCATTACTATTAAACTACTTTTTACTGTCCTCGGATTGAAGGGCACGTACGTAAAACCTACGCACACTCATACTTACTACTGTCCTCAGATTGAAGGGCACGTACGTAAAACCTACGTACACGATAGTAAGACCATCAACTCTATCACTTTAAGTCCCTCATTTATCGACTTAATCGCCGAGGCCTATAGCGAGCGGGTCATTAGTTAATAGCGCTATTAGGTTTAACAAACCTCACACTGTGCCAGTCGGACGGGCGTGTACTAATGGACTATGGGCAAAGGGTCAATGCTGATAGACATTGACTTAGGGCACCTCTTACATTTTCGTAGCAGTCGATACGCGTGGTCTAGTAACACATGGGAAACCCCCACTAATCTTCGCAAACATGTCAGAAAGACCGCGATGCAAATTTATACGATACATGGTTTTCAAAACGAACGGATGATTTACGAAACGAATGCTATAACCAAACAACCAACTGTGAATTCACTCAACTTTGTTGTTGACTCGTTGTTACATGCCTTACAGGTCGCTAAACATTTGGAGCTTGCACGAGGAAGGAGTCGTTGTGGTGTGCGGACGGTTATGTCCAGTGTTTAATGTTTAAAACATTATGAACTTATTAAACCTATGTGTCGGACTTTAAGCTTATGAACTGCGAACTTATGTTTTGAACTTTATGTTATTGCTTCCGCTGTCTAAATTAAAAACTTGGTTAACTAGCTTTTGGTCACCAATCGTATTGGGGTTGTCTTTATTTACTTAAGTACGTTGTTCAGTATGATTGGTGGCTCGATCCTGGTCACGTCACGCCTCCAAGCTGTGGAACTCCGCATGGTGGATTTTGGGGGTGTGACAGATTGGTATCAGAGCCATTGGTTATAGTGAACTTGGTTTTAAAAAGGGGAAAAGCTTTTTGATAAAACCAGACTATAACCTGTACAGTGCTCAACGATCCACAATGACGCTTCGCTCCACGTGCAAGACTCGACACCATAAGTGGTATGATTTATGTTATATTGTCGGTTAGATAGTTCTCACTGTGCATTAGATAATGTGGTATTTGCTATTTGAACCTTGCGTGCTTACTCTCCACTATCGTCCCACACTTACGCACTTTCGCGACACTTTTCTCACCTACGTTATTTCGTTGTGAAGATCATGGGTGGACGTTTGAACCTAACTCAAGCCCAGCTGACGGCTTTGATCAACGAACGAGTTGCTGAGGCACTCGCAGCTGTCCCTGCAGGAGGTATAACCTGCCATATCAACTCACCTTACGATGTTTAGATCCTACCTTCGCAAACCAACCCTCGTGCTTAACTTTGTCTTTTATTCTCGCGCAACAGGTCAACATGCTCAGCCTCCTGTGTGCACGTTCAAGACGTTCATGGACTGCCGACCTACCACTTTCAGTGGCACCGAAGGAGCAGTGGGCCTTCTTCACTGGTTTGAAAAGCTTGAGTCTGTTTTCGAGATGTGCGAATGCCCCGAAGACCGTAGGGTGAAATATGCTACCGGAACACTTGAAGGAGCTGCGTTAACCTGGTGGAAGGCACAGGTTCAACTACTAGGACTGGCAGTTGCTAATGCCACACCCTGGAATGGTTTCAAAGAGCTGATCAAGGAGGAGTACTGTAGTCGGGATGACATCCACAAGCTAGAAGTGGAATTTTACAATCTGAAGATGACGGGGTCTGATATTGAGGCGTATACTAAAAGGTCAAACGAGCTGGCCATCCTGTGTCCAACTATGGTGGACCCTCCCATCAAACGAATTGAGCTGTACCTCAAGGGCCTTGTACCGGAGATCCAAAGTCATGTAACTTCAGCCAACCTGGGTACCATTCAGCAAATTATCAAGTTGGCTCATCGTCTCACCGACCAGGCGGTGGAGCAAAACAGGCTACCCAAACGTATCAGTGCCACAGCTACTTCTGATGCACCTACCGACAACAAGCGAAAATGGGATGAAAACTCCAGTAAGGGTTCTGCTTCGGTTCAGTCTCAGCAGAGAAAGACTGATGGCTACCAGAGTCCTGGTCAGCAATCCTCCGGTAATCAAGGACAGGGTGGATACCGAGGGAACCACCCCAAGTGCAACCGGTGCAACAAGCATCACAGCGGGCAGTGCAACAAAGGTCGTTGTCAGAGATGTCACAAGTTGGGTCATGAAGCTAGGGATTGCAGGAGCCCGCGTCCTGCGAATCAGAATCACCAACAACAACAAGCCCCACAGAACCACCAGCAGCAGCATCAGCAGGGAAATAAAGGATGCTTTCAGTGTGGCGCTGAAGGCCACTTTAAGAGGAACTGCCCCCAGCTGAACCAAAACCAGAACAATAACCAAGGAAATGGGAACCACAATGGGAATAACAATGGAGGCAACAATGGAGGCAGAAATGGGGGAAACGACAATGGTAATGGAGCAAGGGGTCGTGCTTTCGTGATTGGTCAGGGTGATGCAAGTAACGATCCTAACGTTGTGATGGGTAAGTTTCTTCTGGATGATTTCTTTGTCACTGTCTTATTTGATTCGGGTGCCGATACCAGTTATGTGTCTCTAAAAGTTAGTCAAATGCTTAAACGTACCCCAACACTTTTGAACACCAAGCACACGGTAGAACTAGCTAACGGTAAAGGTCTTGAAGCCACACACGTAGTTAAAGGTTGTAACCTCGTCTTAGCTGGTCAGACTTTCTCTATCGATCTTATTCCTATCACACTGGGAAGTTTTGACGTCGTTATCAGAATGGATTGGCTATCTCATTATCAAGCGGAGATTGTTTGCAAGGAGAAAATCATCCGCATTCCTCGTTCTGGTGAAGACCCTCTTGTGATTCGTGGCGACAAGAGTGGTGCTGTCGAAGGCATCATCTCTTTCCTTAAGGCCCATAAATGTCTACGAAAGGGCCACACTGCCATTCTAGCGCTCGTCATTGACACATCCACGGAAGAAAAGGGAATTGAAGACATTCCTATTGTGCGCAATTTTCCTGAGGTATTTCCTAAGGAATTGCCTGGTCTTCCGCCTCACCGCCAAGTTGAATTTCAAATCGAGCTAGCTCCTGGAGCAACACCAGTAGCTCGAGCACCATATCGTCTAGCTCCATCAGAACTCGAAGAACTGTCCACACAACTACAAGAACTCTTGGAAAAGGGTTTTATTCGTCCTAGCTCTTCGCCCTGGGGAGCTCCAGTCTTGTTCGTAAAGAAGAAAGATGGTACCTTCAGAATGTGTATTGACTACCGCGAACTCAACAAGGTGACTGTGAAGAATCGTTATCCTCTTCAACGTATTGACGACTTGTTCGACCAGTTGCAAGGGTCGAGCTATTACTCCAAGATTGACTTGAGATCGGGATACCATCAGCTGAGGGTCCGAGATGAGGACGTCTCCAAAACAACATTCAGAACTCGTTACGGCCATTACGAGTTTCTGGTTATGCCATTCGGGCTGACGAATGCACCAACAGTCTTCATGGATCTCATGAACCGAGTGTGCAAGCCTTACCTGGATAAGTTCGTTATTGTGTTCATCGACGATATCCTGATCTATTCTAAGAGTCGGGAGGAACACGAGCAGCATCTGCGACTTATGCTTGAACTTCTTCGAAAAGAGCAATTGTATGCCAAGTTTGCAAAATGTGACTTCTGGCTTCGCGAAGTCCACTTTCTAGGCCATGTGGTAAACAAGGATGGAATTCATGTGGATCCATCTAAGGTTGAATCGATCAAGAACTGGCCTGCACCCCGCACACCAACAGAAATCCGCCAATTCTTGGGTTTGGCAGGATATTACAGAAGATTTATCAAAGATTTCTCCAAGATTGCGCAACCTCTCACTTCACTGACTCAGAAGGGTGTCATCTATCGTTGGGGTGATGCACAAGAGTCCGCATTTCAACATCTAAAGGATAGACTTTGTAGCGCGCCTATCCTCTCATTGCCCGAAGGCACCGATGATTTCGTGGTTTATTGCGACGCTTCCATCCAAGGACTTGGTTGCGTATTGATGCAACGTGACAAGGTCATTGCCTACGCATCACGCCAACTTAAAGTTCACGAAAGAAATTACACTACTCACAATCTGGAGCTGGGAGCAGTTGTATTCGCGCTTAAGATATGGAGACATTACCTGTACGGCACCAAGTGCACCATTTACACCGATCACAGGAGTCTCGAGCATATCTTCAAGCAAAAGGAGTTAAACATGCGTCAACGCCGATGGGTTGAGCTCTTGAACGATTATGAATGCGCAATCAAGTATCATCCGGGCAAAGCCAATGTTGTGGCCGACGCCCTCAGTCGAAAGGATACCCTACCTAAGCGTGTACGTGCTCTACAGCTTACCATCCAATCTAACCTTCCCGCTCAGATTTGCGATGCTCAGGTTGAAGCATTGAAAACAGAGAACATCAGGGCTGAGTCCCTACGAGGATCGAGGCAGCGGCTAGAACAAAAGGAAGACGGCGCCTACTATGTAACAGGACGTATTTGGGTTCCACTTTATGGCAACTTACGCGAGCTTGTGATGGACGAAACGCACAAGTCTCGTTATTCGGTACACCCTGGTTCGGACAAGATGTACCACGACCTTAAGACCACATACTGGTGGCCTGGCATGAAAGCCCACATAGCAACCTACGTCAGCAAGTGCTTGACTTGTGCGAGAGTCAAGTCTGAATATCAGAAACCATCAGGCCCACTTCAACAACCGAAGATCCCGAAATGGAAATGGGAGCAAATTTCCATGGATTTCGTTACCGGTCTACCCAGATCTCAACGCGGAAACGATACCATTTGGGTGATCGTAGATCGACTGACCAAATCTGCACATTTTCTGGCTATCAAAGAAACGGATAAGTTTTCTACTCTTGCAGACATTTACCTAAAGGAAGTGGTATCAAGGCACGAAGTGCCAACCTCTATTATATCTGATCGTGACGCACGTTTTACTTCTGAACTGTGGCAAGCAATGCACAAGTCCTTTGGCTCACGTTTAGATATGAGCACCGCTTATCACCCGCAGACGGATGGGCAATCTGAACGCACCATCCAAACACTTGAAGAAATGCTTAGGGCATGTGTAATCGATTTTGGTAATGGCTGGGAAAGGCACCTCCCGCTGGTGGAGTTTTCGTACAACAACAGCTACCACACCAGCATCCAAGCCGCTCCGTTTGAGGCATTATATGGACGCAAATGCAGATCACCTCTCTGTTGGGCAGAAGTTGGTGACAGCCAAATCACTGGCCCAGAACTTGTGGTAGATACCACCGAGAGAATTGCTCAGATACGACAGCGAATGGCGGCAGCTCGTGACCGTCAGAAAAGTTATGCCGATAAGGGAAGAAAACCACTCGAGCTCCAGGTTGGGGATCGAGTGCTACTCAAAGTCTCACCTTGGAAAGGTGTAGTCCGCTTTGGCAAACGAGGCAAACTCAATCCGCGTTATGTCGGACCATTCGAAGTCACCGAGAAAATTGGCAAAGTCGCTTACAGGTTGGATCTACCTGAAGAACTCAGTGGAGTTCACAACGTATTCCACGTGTCAAATCTGAAGAAGTGTCTGTCAGATGAGACCCTCATAGTTCCTCTGAAGGAACTCACTATCGACGACCAGCTGCGATTCGTCGAGGAACCTGTAGAGATTACTGATCGAGATGTTAAGATCCTCAAGCATACCAGGATACCTCTGGTCCGAGTTCGTAGTAATGCTCGTCGTGGCCCAGAGTATACGTGGGAACGAGAAGACCAAATGAAACTCAAGTATCCCCAACTGTTTAAGAAAAACACAACCACTACAGAGGCTGAAGCTACTGCAGAATTTCGGGACGAAATTCCAAATCAACGGGGGGATGATGTGACACCCCAGGAAAACTAGGAAAACAACGCAACTTACCTAGCTTGCTCAGTAACCAGGTGCTAAATTTCAGGATGAAATTCTCTTAACAGGGGGAGAATGTGACAACTCTTAAATTCCATGTATTCCGTACAATTTATTATAGATAATGAAAGTGCTTGACGACTGTGTGGAATTACTTAACTGCTTTCTGATAATCTGTGTTATATTTACATGCGCCTGTTAACACACTAGTAATGTACAGAAAAGTCATTAAATAGTCCGTTATAATTTCCTAAGTATTAGAAATTAAAAACGTTACAAAAAATATATATATATATAAGACACCGTACGGAATAATTAAACACTTTAACGGAACAGTATCCGACCGAACAACCGGACATTACCCGGGACATCAAATATTTGTCAAACACACTATTTAATTATTTTTGGCTAGTCATGATCCCCGTATGCCATAACACCCACTAAAAATCATATATCTAATATAAAATATCAAATTCTACAACCTAACTTATACTTACATTTTAGTCACAATTTTTCATTTAGACCCCCCCCCCCAACGATTTCAATTCCCATGGGGACCCACCATATTTTTTTTTTACACCATGCCATGATCTTGTCTTAGATTTGATCCCATTTATTTATTTGATATTGCTTGTGGAGGTGACCAAAAGATGAGAACATATCCTTTAAGTATGGGGCTCTAGATCACAACCTTACCTCATATCTTACACTCTCATTCCTCAACTCTCTTCTCTCTCTTTCGGCTCACCCCACAACCGAAACCATCACCACCACTAAACATCATCATCTTCTTCCAAGATTCAAGTTTCATTCCAAGCTTGAAGGTGAATCTATGGAGGTGGCAACTTGAAGGACTTTCTAAGGAGCTTGTTCTAGTCTTTTTCACCATCATATTCTCAATAGATTCTACCCTAGCTATAAGCTAGTAGTAAGTTTCTTCACACTTTGTTTTTCATCTTGTTCATAGTTGATATGTAGTATGATGTGTTGTTGTTTAAGTCACTAAAGATCAAAAGGATTAAAAGATGTTAAACAAAAGTAAAGATTATAAAAGTTACATAAAGTTATTTATGTCTGAATAATGAAGCGGAAATCTTGTCGGTTTGAGGGTTGGTTAAATCATACTTGATGTTTGATTGTTGGTTTCTTGTAAAATCCATTGTTCGGACACTCGTTGATGCGATTTAGTAATGCTTAAACCACGAAACAGCATTCTGATGTGCTTTTTCAGCCGCATTCAACAGACCGTAAACAGACTTTAACAAATCGAAAAACGGAATTTCTGAAGCCTAAATCGGGTCTTTTCGAAAAACGAAGAAAATGGCGCTGGAATCGTTTTTTTTTTTGAGGTCGTTTACTATTTTAAAAGTCTGTTTTCGTGACAGCAGCTAAGGCTGATTTTTACTGCAGTAAAATGGGCTGTACATTTTCGGTCGTAATTTGAAACCTGAATTGAACCAGCCCCTAAAATTCATACCATAGATAGTCACTGATGTATTTGTGACCCTCGAACTGGAATTTTGTCAAACGGACTCCCGAGGAATTTTAGACGAATTATTCCGTAAACTGTGATCAGAATGTGACAAATCTGATCACAGTTCGGTAAACGATTTTCTATAAAATATTGGTAATGAACCGGACCCCGATATTTTTACACAATAAAATATGGAACGTTTAAGACATCCTGTAAAAAATTGGGAATTTTTGGAATAATTTAACTATTTTATTTAAATGTCCGAAAACAGCCGGTTTTGAATATTAATGCTGAATTGACATAAGTTGTGACTTGCGTGTCTAAATGTCGAGTATGCTATTGGTGAATGATCTAACATGTTATATGTGTTACGTGCAATATCGTATGTTTGTTTATGAGTGGGGAATGGATGGGAAGTTTATATGGGCATAAATCGTTAAAGTGTGTACCTGTTATGTGGACGAAGTAATGTGCAAATAAACCATACGTAGGATACGTGTTATGCATGAGAAACTGATTGTTATCCGTACCTTATTAGGACGTGATTGACCGACCTTGACTGTTAACTATATTTGAGAACCTAACCGAGCAAACCGAGGTGAGTTCACACTCTTTCTAAGGCATGGGATTCCCAGGGGTTAGGAATGGGATTGAATAACTACTTGTACTATCATTACTATTAAACTACTTTTTACTGTCCTCGGATTGAAGGGCACGTACGTAAAACCTACGTACACTCATACTTACTACTGTCCTCAGATTGAAGGGCACGTACGTAAAACCTACGTACACGATAGTAAGACCATCAACTCTATCACTTTAAGTCCCTCATTTATCGACTTAATCGCCGAGGCCTATGGCGAGCGGGTCATTAGTTAATAGCGCTATTAGGTTTAACAAACCTCACACTGTGCCAGTCGGACGGGCGTGTACTAATGGACTATGGGCAAAGGGTCAATGCTGATAGACATTGACTTAGGGCACCTCTTACATTTTCGTAGCAGTCGATACGCGTGGTCTAGTAACACATGGGAAACCCCCACTAATCTTCGCAAACATGTCAGAAAGACCGCGATGCAAATTTATACGATACATGGTTTTCAAAACAAACGGATGATTTACGAAACGAATGCTATAACCAAACAACCAACTGTGAATTCACTCAACTTTGTTGTTGACTCGTTGTTACATGCCTTACAGGTCGCTAAACATTTGGAGCTTGCACGAGGAAGGAGTCGTTGTGGTGTGCGGACGGTTATGTCCAGTGTTTAATGTTTAAAACATTATGAACTTATTAAACCTATGTGTCGGACTTTAAGCTTATGAACTGCGAACTTATGTTTTGAACTTTACGTTATTGCTTCCGCTGTCTAAATTAAAAACTTGGTTAACTAGCTTTTGGTCACCAATCGTATTGGGGTTGTCTTTATTTACTTAAGTACGTTGTTCAGTATGATTGGTGGCTCGATCCTGGTCACGTCACGCCTCCAAGCGGTGGAACTCCGCATGGTGGATTTTGGGGGTGTGACAAACGTCGTTTCTGAAGTGCCAGCTGACGAGATCGAACGTGGTTGTGGGAATGTGTGTTTAATAATAATATAATAATAAAAATATAATGTAAAATAACTTAAAAATAAAACTTTTGTAAGATAACTGGTGTGTACAGACGCATATTAAAATATATATATATAAAATATGGAAGTCGAAAAATCGACAATTTTGTCTATATGTGTTGACATGATTATGTGCGATTGTTTTGTTGTGTTTGGTTGTTATTGATATTGGTGCTAATCATTTATATATATATATATATATATATATATATATATATATATTAATTACCAGATGGAACACGCTAGTAATGAACCAGTTAACGAAGTTAACCCATCTGCGCAAAACCATGAAGATCAATTTCTGAATAGGCAAGACATAGAAAACATCGTTGCCCAGGGAATATCAAATTTGCTGCTGCCCAAAATCCTGTTGAACCTCCACCACCTATTCCCAGCAAATGTACTCGTGATGATAATTTCAGTAATAGGGTAAATGGAGGCGGCAACAATAATAATAATGATGATGTGATACAAGCCCCATTTCTTAAAAGAATGAAAGCTGCAACGCCTGGTTGCACTTACAAGGAATTTCTTGCCTGTAAACCAGCTGAATTTGCAGGCAACGAGGGGGCAACTGCCGCACTGCGTTGGTTGGAGAAAACCGAGCCAGTAATTAAAATAAGTAAATGTGCCGAAGAAGACAAGGTCATGTACGCGTCACATCTTTTTAAAGAAGGGGCACTAGAATGGTGGAATACGGTACTACAAGCCAAGGGAAGCGATGTGGCATATGCCATGAGTTGGGAAGAATTAAGCGGCTGGTGGAAAGAAAATTATGTCCCGAATATGAGAAAGAACAAATGGAGAATAAATTCTTGAACCACCGGATGGTGGATGTAGACTGTCGAGGGTATACTTTGACATTCTTCGAGTATGCTAGAGTGGTACCAACCCTGGCTTCTCCAGAACCGGTACTTATTTCTCGCTACATCTGGGGTTTGATTGGCGAAATCCGTGATATCGTTAAAGCTGCGAGACCACGCACTATTGACGATGCGGTGGAATTAGCTAACACCCTAACTGACGGGCTGGTACGTACAAGAGAAGAAAACCGGAAGAAGGAAGTGGCCCAAAAGATTACCCAAGGATTCCGTGTGGGTAACAGTAGTAATTTCAAGAAAAAGGGAACTGGGCAATCTTCCACTGTTCCATTTTGCAATACCTGCAAAAGAAAGCATTTTGGAAAATGCAAAGGGTATTGCAATTTCTGCAAAATTCCGGGGCATCAAGAAGAAGATTGCAGGAAGAAGAAAGCAACAATCTGCTACAACTGCGGAGAAGCTGGACATTTTAGGCCAGACTGCCCGAAATTAGTCAAACCAGCTGATAACAAAGCCAAGCCTGCAGAAGGAACTACCAAGAAAAACGTAAGAGCCTTCCAGTTGACTACTCAGGAAGCAGAGCTAATCCCTGACGTGATAGCTGGTACGTTCCTAGTTCATGACGTTTATGCAAAAGTATTATTTGACTCTGGTGCAAACCAAAGTGATGTGTGCGAAGTGTGATATGGATTTAAGTATATTTTAAGCCCTTTTTACACGTTAGTCAAGTTTTAAATTTGTAAAACACGATATTTTACTAACACCAAACACACATATGGGCAAGTGCACCCATCGTGAGCGTAGTATAGTGTTGGCAAGATACCGAGGTCGTCCAAGGACACAAGAGCTTTTAGTACCGGTTTGTCCTCAACGTCTAATCAAATCAAAAGTTAGAAAAAGGTTTTTAAACTAGAAAAATAAAAACTAAAATGCTGAAAAATAAAATAAAGGAAAAAACAGATAGACAAGATGAATCACTTGGCTCCGACTCGAGTTTAGTGTAACCTTTGATTATTTCCGCACTTTTGCACTTTTTAAGAGATTATCTTAGTTATTGTAGTAGGCCCCTCTTTTGAAGGTGACGTTACCCTCAACCCAGTAGTTTGAGTCAGCAAGGATACAATCCTAAAGGGTCGGATTATTGAAAGATAATTAATTAAGTTATTAATGCATATTATGGTAGGCCCCTCTTTTGAAGGTGACGTTACCCTCGGCTAAGTAGTCTGAGTCAGCAGGGATACAGTCCTAAGTAGCCGGGTTAAAGTATTAATAGTAGCTTACATATGAGGGGATCAAAGAGTTTGGACCCCCGCCATCCAATACCGGTGGGTATTGAAGGAGGTCCTACTAAATTTGACCCAGGTCCTTGCAGGATCTATAAACTGAACAAGGCAAGACTCTTACCAAACCGTTCCCTTAACCCCCGACCAGGTAGCCAACATACCTCCATATAGACCGTGGAGATATGAATGGTGAAAATCTTTTATTTTATATAGACAGTAAAATAATGCCAAGACACCACGGACAAACGATAAGGAAGCATCACCTTCAACATAAGAAACTAGTTATTAAAGTCATTAATACATAACCACGTAAAAAGTGCGAAAAGATTAAAAATAAAAAGTATTACACTAGACACTTGTCTTCACCAAGTGATGTAAGAGACTTAGGAAAACATGGCCTTTGATTGTCAAGAACTCTTACGATCAATCTTGGATCCCGAGACGACTCACACACTCTATAATGGACAATGGATGATGGTGTTGTGATGGTGGTGGGTGGTGGATGAAGTGTGAGAGAGGTGGTGTGCCAACGGATGGTTTGCAAATAAGCCAAGCACCCCTATTTATAGCCTGAACAGTAGCTCGGGCATGGCCCCGTGTCCATCCTCTTCTCTGTCTTCATTAATTGCAGTTTGTCTGCATTAGTTGACCACGCCCCCGTGTCCGCTGGGCACGCCCCCGTGTGCAGAAGCATATCTGTACTATCAAGATTGGCCTGGATTCGGCGAATCTTATAGTTGACCACGGCCCCACGTCCGCTGAGCACGGCCCCGTGGTGGGCGATAGAAGCTTCTATAGCTTTGTCTTTTATGCTGGCACTTGGGCACGCCCCCGTGTTCACTGAGCACGGGGCGTGTTCAGTCTTCTGTCTTCTTGTTTTGCTTGGGAAGATGCTGTCGGGGAGGTCGGGCATGCCACGTTTGTTCCTTTTCTTGTATTTATGTTAGATTTAGCTGCCTTTTTGCTTCTTTTGTTAATTTGAGCTCATTTAATCCTGAAAATACAAAAGGAAGACAAAATCACACTTTTTCCAACATTAGTACTAAAAAGGGTTAGTTTTATGCCACAATTGATGTAATTTATATGTTGCATTTTGTGCACATCACAAAGTTTTATAAATACTTCATTCTGCCAAGCTCTTAAATTACCCTTAACCAACCTTAGGCAAATTTTTACAGTCGAAACGGCAGATGGGAATTCTGTTAACATAAATAAGGTTTTACGAGAAGGAAAGATAGAACTCTTAGGCAATAAATTTTCTGCAAATCTTTTACCTATGAATTTAGCCGGATTCGATGTGGTATTAGGAATGGATTGGTTAGTAGCCAACCATGCTCAAATTCTTTGTGACAAGAATTCCATAGAAATTCATACACCCACAGGAGAAGTAGTGGCGATTACAGGAGATAAGCCACGTAAGCCACTGAAATTCATTTCAGTAATAAAGATGGCCAGTTATTCAAAAAAACAAGGAATAGTGTATATGATATTGGTAATCATTAACACTAAAGGTAAGAAACTTAAGGAAATTCCAGTAGTATCAGAATACTCTGATGTATTCCCAGAAGAACTACCTGGATTACCACCCGATAGGGAAGTAGAATTTAGAATTCATCTAATTCCTGGAACTACACCGATAACCAAGGCACCTTATCGGTTAGCACCCACCGAAATGCTAGATTTTAAAAAGCAGTTAGATGAATTGCTAAGTAAAGGATTTATACAACCTAGTTCATCCCCGTGGGGAGCTCCAGTGTTGTTTGTGAAAAAGAAAGATGGTTCGATGCGAATGTGTATCGATTATAGGGAATTGAATAAGGTTACAATTAAGAATCGATACCCATTACCTAGGATTGATGATCTTTTTGATCAACTTCAAGGAGCTAGATATTTTTCTAAGATAGATTTACGCTCCGGATACCATCAGTTGAAAGTACAAGAAGAAGACATACCTAAAACTGCTTTCAGAACTAGGTATGGTCATTACGAATTTACAGTCATGCCCTTTGGACTAACAAATGCTCCTGCAGCATTCATGGACGTGATGAATAGAATCTGTAAACCATATTTGGATAAATTTGTAATTGTCTTCATCGACGATATACTCATTTATTCCAAAAGTCAGGACGAGCATCGTAAGCACCTACATGTACTCTTAACTTTGTTAAGAAAAGAGAAGCTTTACGCCAAATTCTCAAAGTGTGAATTTTGGCTACAAGAGGTGCAATTTTTAGGACACATGGTAAATCACGAAGGTATTCACGTAGATCCATCCAAAATAGAAGCGATCACCAAATGGAAAGTCCCGCAATCAGCTATGGAAGTTAGAAGTTTTCTAGGACTAGCCGGATACTATAGACGATTCATTAAGGATTTTTCCAAAATAGTTGTACCATTAACTAAGCTAACCTGTAAAGCAGTGAAGTTTGAATAGGGACCTAGACAAGAGGAAGCTTTTAAGATCTTAAAGCAAAGGTTAACAAACGCCCCAATTCTTGCCTTACTAGAAGGAACAGAAGATTTTGAAGTTTATTGTGATGCTTCTAAGCTAGGATTAGGATGTGTGCTAATGCAACGCAAGAAGGTAATTGCGTATGCCTCAAGGCAATTGAAGAAGCACGAAGAAAATTATACGACGCATGACTTAGAATTAGGAACCATAATTTTTTCCCTTAAGATTTGGAGACACTATCTGTATGGCAGTAGGTTTATAGTCTATACAGATCATAAGAGTTTAAGATATATATTTGGGCAAAAGGAATTAAACATGAGACAAAGAAGATGGATGGAAATTTTAAGTGATGACGATTGTGATATTCAATATCACGAAGGAAAGGCAAACGTAGTAGCAGATGCCTTAAGTCGTAAGTATCATGAAAAGCAAAAGCGAGTTCGTGCTCTTAGATTAAGTTTACAATTAGACTTAATGGAAAAATTGAAGGAGGTTCAAGAAACAGCAATCAAGGATGATGCTGAAGGAATGAAAGGACGAATAAAAGAGTTGGAACAAGGGGCTAATGGAATTTGGAGATTCCACAAAAGAAGGATTTGGGTCCTAAGCAAGGAGAATTAAGAAATAAGATTTTAGAGGAAGCCCATAAATCTAGGTATACCATGCATCCTGGTAACAATAAAATGTACCAAGATTTAAGGAATAATTTCTGGTGGATAGGAATGAAAAAGGACATAGCTAGATATGTATCTAAGTGTCTAACTTGTTCACAAGTTAAGGCAGAACACCAGAAACCCTCAGGTCTACTACAACAATTAGAAATGCCTGTATGGAAATGGGAACTAATAACCATGGACTTTGTTACTAAGTTGCCCAAAACCAGAAAAGGTAATGATGCGATTTGGGTAATTGTGGATCGATTGACCAAATCAGCTCATTTTCTACCCATGAAGGAAACCTTTAGCATGGAAATGTTAGCCAAGTTATACGTAGACGAAGTAGTATCCTTACATGGAGTCCCACTCTCTATTGTATCGGATAGGGATAGTCGTTTCACTTCACATTTCTGGACTAGTTTCCAGGAAGCAATGGGAACCCGACTAAATTTAAGTACAACTTACCATCCTCAAACAGACGGACAAAGTGAAAGGACGATCCAAACTCTGGAGGACATGCTTAGGGCGTGTGTGATAGATTTTGGAGGAAATTGTGACAACCATTTACCTTTAATTGAATTCTCCTATAACAATACTTATCATGCAAGCAATGAAGCTGCCCCGTTTGAAGCACTGTATGAACGAAAGTGCAGAACTCCAGTTTGTTGGGCAGAAATAGGAGAAAGCCAATTATCAGGTCCCGATATCGTGCAAGAAACCACCGACAAGATCACTCAAATCAAGGAAAGACTAAAGACGGCTCGAGATTGCCAGAAAAGTTATGCCGACAATCGACGTAAGCCGTTAGAATTTCAAGTTGGAGACAGGGTACTCTTAAAAGTTTCTCCTTGGAAAGGAGTAGTTCGGTTTGGTAAGAAGGGAAAGTTAAGTCCAAGGTACGTAGGACCATTCCCAGTAATCCAGCGAATAGGACCAGTCGCCTATCGCCTACAACTACCAGAAGAGTTAGCTGGGGTACATGATGTGTTTCATGTATCTAACCTCAAGAAATGTCTATCTGACGAATCCCTGGTAGTACCTCTTCAAGATATAGAGGTAAATGAGAAGTTAAAATTTGTTGAGAAGCCACTGCAGATAGAAGACAGAAAGGTCAAGTTTCTCAAACACAAAAGACTAATACTTGTCAAAGTCAAGTGGGATTCGAAGAGAGGACCTGAATACACCTGGGAGCTAGAATCGGAGATGAAGCGAAAATATCCTCATTTATTTCAATGAATCTCAAGGACGAGATTCTAAATAAGGTGGGGAGGATGTAAGGACTTGCAAAAATGCCCCAAAACGACCCGTAAGTGAAAACCCGGACCCCTAAAACCCTAATGTGCATGAAAAACCAAGAAAACAAGGTTTTTGGTTCTCAGGCGGGCCGCGTAAACAATAAGAAAAGTTTATGCGGGCCGCGTCAACTCAACTTTGACCGGATAAGCATCCCTTGGCCAGGTGTCGCACACATGGAAGGTCTACCGATGACACGCTAGCCCTAGTCTACTCATAGGTGGCCCTTGCGTAAACTCTTCTTAAGTTTTACGCGGGCCGCGTAAAACTCGTTTTTCAGCTATAAATTGATCCGATCATGAGCAGTTCAGCTGTGTCGAAAGTTTTGATCAAAAACGAAGTTCTACTGCTCAAAATCACATTTTCACGTAGAGAAACGCTGCTACGATACAGGGTATTAACTCGATCGCTGCTACGATTCAATGTCCGATCGATTGAAGCCAATCCGATGGATGTTTGAAGCACTGTATGGACGAAAGTGCAGAACTGCAGTTTGATGGGCAGAAATAAGAGAAAGCAAATTATCAGGTCCCGATATCGTGCAAGAAACCACCGACAAGATCACTCAAATCAAGGAAAGACTAAAGACGGCTCGAGATCGCCAGAAAAGTTATGCCGGCAATCGACGTAACCCGTTAGAATTTCAAGTTGGAGACATGGTAATCTTAAAAGTTTCTCCTTGGAAAGGAGTAGTTCGGTTTGGTAAGAAGGGAAAGTTAAGTCCAAGGTACGTAGGACCATTCTCAGTAATCCAGCGAATAGGACCAGTCGCCTATCGCCTACAACTACCAGAAGAGTTAGCTGGGGTACATGATGTGTTTCATGTATCTAACCTCAAGAAATGTCTATCTGACGAATCCCTGGTAGTACCTCTTCAAGATATAGAGGTAAATGAGAAGTTAAAATTTGTTGAGAAGCCACTGCAGATAGAAGACAGAAAGCTCAAGTTTCTCAAACACAAAAGACTAGTACTTGTCAAAGTCAAGTGGGATTCGAAGAGAGGACCTGAATACACCTGGGAGCTAGAATCGGAGATGAAGCGAAAATATCCTCATTTATTTCAATGAATCTCAAGGACGAGATTCTAAATAAGGTGGGGAGGATGTAAGGACTTGCAAAAATGCCCCAAAATGACCCGTAAGTGAAAACCCGGACCCCTAAAACCCTAATGTGCATGAAAAACCAAGAAAACAAGGTTTTTGGTTCTCAGGCGGGCCGCGTAAACAATAAGAAAAGTTTATGCGGGCCGCGTCAACTCAACTTTGACCGGATAAGCATCCCTGGGCCAGGTGTCGCACACATGGCAGGTCTACCGATGACACGCTAGCCCTAGTCTACTCATAGGTGGCCCTTGCGTAAACTCTTCTTAAGTTTTACGCGGGCCGCGTAAAACTCGTTTTTCAGCTATAAATTGATCCGATCTTGAGCAGTTCAGCTGTGTCGAAAGTTTTGATCAAAAACGAAGTTCTACTGCTCAAAATCACATTTTCACGTAGAGAAACGCTGCTGCGATACAGGGTATTAACTCGATCGCTGCTACGATTCAATGTCCGATCGATTGAAGCCAATCCGATGGATGTTTGAAGCATTGTATGGACGAAAGTGCAGAACTGCAGTTTGATGGGCAGAAATAGGAGAAAGCCAATTATTAGGTCCCGATATCGTGCAAGAAACCACCGACAAGATCACTCAAATCAAGGAAAGACTAAAGATGGCTCGAGATCGCCAGAAAAGCTATGCCGGCAATCGACGTAAGCCGTTAGAATTTCAAGTTGGAGACATGGTAATCTTAAAAGTTTCTCCTTGGAAAGGAGTAGTTCGATTTGGTAAGAAGGGAAAGTTAAGTCCAAGGTACGTAGGACCATTCCCAGTAATCCAGCGAATAGGACCAGTCGCCAATCGCCTACAACTACCAGAAGAGTTAGCTGGGGTACATGATGTGTTTCATGTATCTAACCTCAAGAAATGTCTATCTGACGAATCCCTGGTAGTACCTCTTCAAGATATAGAGGTAAATGAGAAGTTAAAATTTGTTGAGAAGCCACTGCAGATAGAAGACAGAAAGGTCAAGTTTCTCAAACACAAAAGACTAGTACTTGTCAAAGTCAAGTGGGATTCGAAGAGAGGACCTGAATACACCTGGGAGCTAGAATCGGAGATGAAGCGAAAATATCCTCATTTATTTCAATGAATCTCAAGGACGAGATTCTAAATAAGGTGGGGAGGATGTAAGGACTTGCAAAAATGCCTCAAAACGACCCGTAAGTGAAAACCCGGACCCCTAAAACCCTAATGTGCATGAAAAACCAAGAAAACAAGGTTTTTGGTTCTCAGGCAGGCCGCGTAAACAATAAGAAAAGTTTACGCGGGACGCGTCAACTCAACTTTGACCGGATAAGCGTCCCTGGGCCACGTGTTGCACACCTGGCAGTTCTACCGATGACACGCTAGCCCTAGTCTACGCATAGGTGGCCCTCGTGGGCCGCGTAAAACTCGTTTTTCAGCTATAAATTGATCCGATCATGAGCAGTTCAGCTGTGTCGAAAGTTTTGATCAAAAACGAAGTTCTACTGCTCAAAATCACATTTTCACGTAGAGAAACGCTGCTACGATACAGGGTATTAACTCGATCGCTGCTACGATTCAATGTCCGATCGATTGAAGCCAATCCGATGGATGTTTAAGTGCTGCCCAAATTAGGGCAATACTTTGTCATTCTTCGTGAATTCGATAGATGTTTAAGTATTGCACTTTGTCATTCGTCGTGAGGGTTTTAATCTCGTGAGTTATCGTAAATGTTGTATTAAGTTATTGACCTAGTTCGTGTGCATTGTTATTTAAACTAGGTTATCAGGCTTATCAGTAGGCTAAACTCTGCCCGTTTAAATCTGCAATGTGAGGCATTCTCTTTTTTATCAACAATGTTTTACAATACTCCAATTATTTTCAAAAGTTATAATTGCAGGGATTAAGTCGTGGTTATCTTGAATCACTCGCTAGTGGGGTGTTGTGCATTACTAATTTCTCACGGTTAGGCTAATAATCCTAACAGTGATAATCATCACTACTTGGTGAAAGGACCCAATAGTGGTATCACCATCGTCACCAGGAGGTGACACGGCGCCAGATAAAAATAAGATAGAAGCCATTGTAATCGCTCTTATGCTGTAATTTATAACTAATGTGTCGTTTTAGTAACTTGAATGACTCGCCAGTATTTCCCCGCTGATAAAATATGTTTTTAAAACATGTTTCAGGTGACCTACTGTGAAGCAAGCAAAAGTGCTACGGAGCACTAACAAGCTTGAAGTAGTGGCTCAATCAAATAAATAAACATGTTTTGCAAAACTAGGGAATTCCTTGTGAAATTCCTCTATTGTAAATTACGGGGTTTATCCCAACTTATGAAATAAAATAATCGGGCATTTTCAAGTTTAAACGATCCTGTTAGACTTCCGCTGTCAACTCAAATAATAAATACCACGGGGTCCTGTCCCGCGGCTCCTGGACCGGGTAAAACTGGGTCTGGGGCTGTGACAGGTACCCCATAACCCTTACGCGGGCCGCGAGAGGCTCAAAAGGTGGCGCAACCCTATACGGCCACGTGGCCCAACACATGTCGAGCCTAGTTGCTGATCCGGATGGGCTACACATTGACCTTGAGTCAACGCGGGCCACGTAGGCCCTGCTCTTGTGTTACGCGGGCCGCGAGAGGACCAGACTCAGTAACTATATAAGCAGGCCATCGGGTTTCAATCAGAAATCGTTCAAAATCGTTTCTTTCTCTCAAAATCTGAATATTAGGCATAATATGCGGGTATTATACCCCATAAACAGCGAAGTTCTGCTCCGTTGTAAGTATTATAACCCATGGATACGTATTAGATACGCTGCCCGATTGATCAAGGGTTCCGTAACGGCTGTCGTGGTTCTGCCTGGCGTAGTCGTTGGAATGCCGTCTCGAGGAGGGTAGTACTAATGTTAAAATGGATTTTTATACTAACGCGTGTACATTTGTGTAAATTATAGATAATTCTCAGGAAACCCTTACGGAAAATCTAAGAAAGCATTGTGAGTAATCTCCTTTTTGTAAACAGTTTTTACAAAACCTTAACTATTTTATAATGCAATTTAGCAGTGATTGAGTCTTTCTAATTCTACGATTACTGCCGGTATGTTGGGGTTTTGTATACAAAATGTGAGTAATGTTACCATTGGACGAAGAGTTAGCCAATGTGTAATATGACCCACCAGTCAGGATTGACAGTACTGAATGAGTAATTCGGTAGATATAAACATTGTAATCACCCTCAATACTGTTAAGTTTAAATTAAATTAATAATTCTTGATTAAACTGGGATTCACTCACCAGTATTTTCCACTGACAAATGTTTTTAAAACGCGTTTCAGGTAACACAATGTGAAAGCCAATTAGAAGCCAGCTGGACAGCACTGAAGGCTTGGAAAAGTGGCTATAAAAGTTACCTAAATAAAGACGGCGTTTTAATTCAAATAAAATGGGATTTATCCCTATAAATCAGCTTGTAATAAAAACTTGGGTTTCATCCCAATATGTTTATTTATATATAAATGGTGGTTTTACTCTGATAAACATTTCCTAACTACGGTCCTGATGAAAATTCCGCTGCCAAATTAGACAATACAAGATACCACCGAAACTGGCTCGCGACCGCCCGTTCCCGGGAATCAGGGATCGGGGGTTGCGACAGAAGGTGGTATCAGAGCTAAGCCACTGATTCAGCCACATAGGTGTTCTGCTAACATCAAAATTTAAAGTGTTAGGAAATAAATTTCGGAAATACGTGCATAACTATATTTATTGTTATGTGTTATTTGACTATCTGTTAGTTTACAGTATGAGCGACCAAGGACCATCTGACGCGTACTGTCAATTGTCTGGTTCGCCTAGAAGCGAAGGCACCTCCTCTTCTCAGCCTGTCCTCTCAGGGTACTCTGCTGATATGGAAGAAGGAATCTTTGTGTTTAAGTCTCAGTCAGAAGAGCCATTTCCTCAGAAAAAGAGGGGATGGTTCAGTCGAGGGGCGCACGAGCGTAGAAAACGTATGAAAAAGTTACAAGACCAGAGGGTACTAGCATCAGCCAAGAGAGAGACAGATGCCTATGCCCAGGATATGATAAATAGGGGTATAGCCAACATCCACATCCTAGCAACCACTGCAGCTGACCCTAATTTGGAACAAATAATAGCACCCCAACCACAGCCACCAATACCTGATCAACCCATGGAGATAGAAAACCCTGAAAACCAAGTAGAGATGCATGACTTCAATCCGGAGGAAATACCTAGGGTACCAGCACTAAACCCCCTAGACCCAAATTACTATCCCTGGTGGGATGAAGTTAAGGACTATGTGCAACGTTACCCGATACATAAAGACACACCCATGCAAAACATAGGAGCCTATCCAGGTATGGACCCTTTAGATCCCTATTACCACGATGAATACATTAGGGAGATTTTAGAAGATCCTTACCGATTCCAGGCACCTACACCCCCATACCAGGAACCCGCACCCCAGATTCCGAACCCAGTCCTAGAACCTGCACCCCCAATGAGTGCAGAAAACGTACAAGAACTTAGGACTTTTGGTGAGGAAATTTTAGAAAGTAGTGAACGGATGAGACAGGTGGGAGAGCGACTCGTATGGAAATACGACGAGCGCAATATGGATTTTTGGATGAATCCATATCCATGAATGTGATGGTGAAACAGTAGTAGTAATAATAATAATAAAATAATAAAATAAAATATGTGTGTATGGATGCCTACTTCTATTAGTGTAAATTTTATTTTCAGTTGGTATTGTAATCTTTATTTCAGTACTGGTGTGTAATAGATGCCTAGCATATGAAAATAGAGTAAAGTCGCAATGATCGACGCTTTTGGCAAAAATGCGTGTCATGTGATTGACTATATTAAATATTATTTCGTGATATTAATACGGGGTAAATGTTTAAAATTCAGATGGCCGACGAAGGAAATCAAGGAAATCTGAATAACGATAACCAGAGTAACATTAACGTGGTTAATGAGAATCCGAGCATCAATAACAATGAAAACCAAATGGATAATAGTGCTATCCAACACATAGTGGCACAAGAAATCATAGATGCAATGCCATTTATTCTTCAAATGGTTCAGGAAGCGAATAATAAAAGTAAACATAGCAGTAAGCGACCAATTGAACCAGAACACAACGTAAACAATGGCCTTGTACTTCAAGTGCCCATTCCCAAAAGAAGAAGAATTGTGTCTTACGGTTGTTCTTACAAAGAATTCTGGTCCTGTAAACCGATTGAATTCTCGGGCAATGAAGAACCTATTGCAGATCTACGCTGGATAGAAAAGACTGAGGCTGTTCTAAAAATAAGCAAATGTGCGGAAGAGGACAAGATAATGTTTGCTTCCAATCTATTTAAGAACTCAGCCTTAGAATGCTGGAACACTATCCTCCAGTCAAGAGGAAGTGATAGGGTATACAACATGGAATGGGAGGAATTTAAAAATATGATAGAAAGGAAATTCTGCCCTCCTAATGAAAAGGAACAAATAGCAAACAAATTCCTAAATCTTAGGATGAATGGAGTGGATAGTAAGGGGTACACCAAGTTATTCTTTGAATATGCTAGAATAGTACCAACCCTTGCATCACTAGAGCCGGTATTAATCTCCCGTTACATCTGGGGATTAATTGGAGAGATTAGACATGTAGTCAAGGCAGCTAGACCACAAACTATAGAAGAAGCTGTAGAACTAGCAAATACCTTGACAGATGAACTAGTCCGTACCAGAGAAGAAGACCAGAGGAAAAACCTAGCCCAAAGGCTTACCCAAGAATTCCGTTCTAGGAATTACAACCGTAGGAATATGGGTTCTACCTCTGCACCTTAATGCAAGCATTGCAAAAGGAAGCATTCTGGAAAATGCTCTATATATTGTAATTTCTACAAAATATCAGGTCACAAGGAAGAAGACTGCAGGAGGAAAGCCAACAACAGAGTATGCTATGATTGTGGGGACCAAGGTCATATCAAGCCAAACTGTCCAAAATTAGCTCCAGTTGTGAACAATAAGAACACTAAAAATGCTAGAGCATTTGTTCTAACTGCAGATGAAGCTAAGATGATTCCAGACGTGATAGCTGGTACGTTTTTAGTTAATGATGTCTTTGCTAAAGTATTATTTGACTCTGGTGCAAACCAAAGTTTTATTAATACTTCATTTTGCAAACTTCTAAATCAATCATTAACTAAACTACCACAAGAATGTCTAGTTGAGACAGCAAATGGAGAAACTGTTAGGATTTCTGAAATCTTGCAGGGAGCAAGAATAGAAATTTTAAATCAAAAGTTTATGGCAAACCTTTATCCTATGAATATGACGAGATTTGATGTTGTATTAGGAATGGATTGGTTAATAACCAATAAAGCCAGTATTTTATGTGATCAAAAATCAATTCAAGTAGATTCACCAAAAGGTGGAAAGATCACAATTAAAGGAGATAAACCATCTAGATCCACGAAATTCATCTCTGTGATCAAAACTGTAAGCTATATAAGAAAAGGATCTATAGTGTATTTGATTTCCATAATCACTAACACTAAAGGAAAAGAACTAAAAGACATTCCAGTAGTGTCTCAGTTTTCAGATGTATTTCCAGAAGAATTACCAGGACTACCGCCAGACAGAGAAGTTGAATTCAGAATCCATCTATTACCAGGAACAACACCAATTGCTAAATCACCTTACCGATTGGCAACCGCAGAAATGTAGGAACTGAAGAAACAATTAGATGAATTGTTGGAAAAAGGATTCATACAACCAAGCTCATCACCGTGGGGAGCACCGATTTTATTTGTTAAAAAGAAAGACGGATCGATGCGTATGTGCATTGACTACCGTGAATTAAACAAGGTCACGATTAAGAACCGGTACCCATTACCAAGAATCGACGATCTGTTCGATCAACTGCAAGGAGCTCGATTTTTCTCTAAAATCGATTTAAGGTCAGGATATCATCAATTAAAGGTACAGGAAGAGGATATTCCTAAAACCGCATTTAGAACGAGGTATGGTCATTATGAATTTACCGTCATGCCATTTGGTTTAACCAATGCCCCAGCTGCATTTATGGACATGATGAACCGAATATGTAAGCCATATTTGGATAAATTCATAATTGTTTTCATAGATGATATTCTAATTTATTCTAAGAGTAAAGAAGAACATGCAAAGCATTTGCACACACTTTTAAGTCTATTAAGAAAGGAAAAGCTTTATGCTAAGTTTTCTAAGTGCGAATTTTGGTTAAAACAAGTACAATTTCTTGGACATTTAGTTAATCATGAAGGAATTCATGTGGATCCAACAAAGATCGAGGCGATAACTAAATGGAAAACCCCTGAATCACTAACTGAGGTTAGAAGTTTCTTAGCATTGGCCGGTTATTATAGAAGATTTATTCGAGATTTCTCTAGAATAGTCATTCCTTTAACTAACTTAACCTGTAAATCCATTAAGTTTGAATGGGGACCAAAACAAGAAGAAGCATTTAGAATTCTTAAGCAAAGATTAACTAATACACCTATATTAGCGTTACCAGAAGGAACGGAAGACTTTGTAGTCTATTGTGACGCTTCTAAATTAGGTTATGGATGTGTGTTGATGCAACGCCAAAAGGTTATAGCTTATGCATCTAGACAACTTAAGAATCATGAAGAAAATTATTTAACCCATGACTTGGAATTAGGAGCTATAATTTTTGCCCTTAAGATTTGGAGACGTTACCTTTATGGTAGTAAGTTTACCATATTCACTGATCATAAGAGTTTAAGGTATGTTTTCAGGCAAAAGGAATTGAATATGAGACAAAGACGCTGGATGGAGATGCTTAGTGACTATGATTGTGATATCCAGTATCATGAAGGAAAAGCAAATGTAGTGGCAGATGCTTTAAGCCGAAAGTATCATGAGAAGCCAAAAAGGGTACGTTCTCTTAAATTAAATCTACAAGTAGATTTAAATGAACAAATCAGAAAAGCATAAGAATCAGTAATCAAGGATGATACTGAAAAATAAAAGGTATGTTAAAAGAGTTAGAATAAGGAACCGATGGAATTTGGAGATTCCATGAGAAAAGAATGTGGATACCTAAATTAGGAAACCTACGTCATCATATATTAGAAGAAGCCCATAAATCTAAATATACGATGCATCCATGAAGTGATAAAATGTACCAGGATTTAAGGAAAAATTTCTGGTGGATAGGAATGAAAAAGGACATAGCAGCCTATGTTTCTAAATGTTTAACCTGTTCACAAGTTAAAGCTGAACACCAGAAACCCTCAGGTTTGCTACAACAATTAGAAATGCCAGTATGGAAATGGAAATTGATAACAATGGATTTTGTTACTAAATTACCCAAAACAAAGAAAGGAAATGATACAATCTGGGTGATTGTAGATAGGCTAACCAAGTCAGCTCATTTCCTACCAATGAAAGAAACTTTTAATATGGAACAGTTAGCTAAGTTGTATGTAAATGAAATTGTTTCTTTACATGGAATACTTTTATCAATTGTTTCTGATAGAGATAGCCGATTTACCTCTCATTTTTTGTCAAGTTTCCAAAAGGCAATGGGAACCAAGTTGAATCTAAGCACATCTTATCATCCTCAAACAGACGGACAAAGCGAAAGAACAATTCAAACAATGGAATACATGCTTAGAGCTTGTGTAATTGATTTCGGAGGTAATTGGGACGATCACTTACCTTTAATAGAATTTTCTTATAATAATAGTTATCACACAAGTATTAATGCTGCACCATTCGAAGCACTTTATGGACGAAAGTGCCGAACCCCAGTCTGTTGGGCAGAAATTGGGGAAAAGCAACTATCTGGACCTGAGATAGTGTAAGAAACCACCGAAAAGATTATTCAAGTCCAGGAACGACTGAAAGCAGCACACGATCGACAAAAGAGCCATGCTGATAACCGACGCAAACCATTGGAATTCCAAGTAGGAGATAAAGTATTATTAAAGGTCTCTCCTTAGAAAGGAGTAGTAAGATTCATCAAAAGATGAAAGCTAAGTCCCAGATATATTAGACCTTTTGAGATTATTAGAAGAATAGGACCTGTAGCCTATCAGCTACAACTGCCAAAGGAAATGACAGGAATACATGATGTGTTTCATGTATCTAATCTCAAGAAATGCTTAGCTGATGAATCACTAATAGTACCTCTTAAGGATATAGAGGTAAATGAACAACTCAAGTTTGTAGAAAGGCCTCTACAAATTGAGACAGGAAAGTCAAGAACCTCAAGCATAAGAGACTAGCTTTGGTCAAAGTGAAGTGGGACTCCAAAAGAGGACCTGAGTATACATGGGAGCTTGAATCGTAAATGCAAAAGAAATATCCACACTTGTTCCAGTAGATCTCGAGTACGAGCTCTAAAACAAGGTGGGGAGGATGTAACAATCCTCAATAAACCGACACCTTTGAATTATTTCCGGTACCCTAATATATTTTAAAATGTCCCAATATGACTTTAAATACATCCCGTATGTGAAAACCGAGCCCGAAATACAATATAGTATTAAAAATAAATGAAAAACATAAAAATTTAAGTTGAGGCGGGCCGCGTAAGGTACCCCATAACCCTTACACGGGCCGCGAGAGGCTCAAAAGGTGGTGCAGCCCGGTGCGGCCACGTGGAACAACACATGTCGAGCCTAGTTGCTTATCCGGATGGGCTACACGTTGACCTGGAGTCAACACGGGCCGCGTAGGCCCTGCTCTTGTGTTACGCGGGCCGCGAGAGGACCAGACTCAGCAACTATATAAACAGGCCATCGGGTTTCAATCAGAAATCGTTCAAAATCGTTTCTTTCTCTCAAAATCTGAATATTAGGCATAATACGCGGGTATTATACCCCCCTAAATAGCGAAGTTCTGCTCCGTTGTAAGTATTATAACCCATGGATACGTATTAGATACGCTGCCCGATTGATCTAGGGTTCCGTAACGGCTGTCGTGGTTCTGCCCGACGTAGTCGTTGGAATGCCGTCTCGGGGAGGGTATTACTAATGTTAAAATGGGTTATTATACTAACGCGTGTACATTTGTGTAAATTATAGATAATTATCAGGAAACCCTTACGGAAAATCTAAGAAAGCAATGTGAGTAATCTCCTTTTTGTAAACAGTTTTTACAAAACCTTAACTATTTTATAATGCAATTTAGCAGTGATTGAGTCTTTGTAATTCTACGATTACTGCCGGTATGTTGGGGTTTTGTATACAAAATGTGAGTAACGTTACCATTGGACGAAGAGTTAGCCAATGTGTAATATGACCCACCAGTCAGGATTGACAGTACTGAATGAGTAATTCGGTAGATATAAACATTGTAATCGCCCTCAATACTGTTAAGTTTAAATTAAATTAATAATTCTTGATTAAACTGGGATTCACTCACCAGTATTTCCCACTGACAAATGTTTTTAAAACTCGTTTCTGGTAACACAATGTGAAAGCCAATTAGAAGCCAGCTGGACAGCACTGAAGGCTTGGAAAAGTGGCTATAAAAGTTACCTAAATAAAGACGGCGTTTTAATTCAAATAAAATGGGATTTATCCCTATAAATCAGCTTGTAATAAAAACTTGGGTTTCATCCCAATATGTTTATTTATATATAAATGGTGGTTTTACTCTGATAAACATTTCCTAACTACGGTCCTGATGAAAATTCCGCTGCCAAATTAGACAATACAAGATACCACCGAAACTGGCTCGCGACCGCCTGTTCCCGGGAATCAGGGATCGGGGGTTGCGACAAAAATTGTTTAAGTGTTGAACCTCAAATGCAATCCGATCGGATTGCGGTTCGATCGAATGCAATCCGATCGGACGGCGATCCATCCCGCGATCTGATCTTTTGCAACTTGAAGATTTGTTAGGTTTGGAAAGTTTTGCGGTTTGATCGAGACGGTATGACAACGTGATAAACAACAGAAACCCCATCATGACTCTAGTTATCTGATCGAACAGGAATCACCCTAGTCCGATCAGTTTACTGGTTTGTGACGGTTGTTCATGTTTAACCCGAAATCAGTTGTCCCCTAGATGGAAATCAGATCTTGAACCAACACTTTACTAACAATGAGTAGAGGATCAGAACGAGCTCCGATTCTATCGGTTTTGAGTGCATTGAGTGTAAAAGAGTTGAAAGAAAGTTGGATAAGTATCTTTCAATCCTTTTATCCTTGAAAATGTTCAGATCTGTGCAAGATCTTTGTTTATTTATTGTGGAAATTTCTCAGATCTAAGTTGTCCTTGGTGGAATGAGGCCAAAACTTGAAGTTCATAAGAACTCCATGATGACATCACCCTAGAACACCTCAAATCCACTGATTTCACAGTTAAAAGTTAAGATTCAAAATTGAAAAAGGTGAAGTAATGTGTGTAGATCATAGAAGTACAAGATTTGAGCTGAAAACTGACAAGAATCGCGAGAAATCGAGAGAAAGAAGGCTTGAGTGCGGCTGGTCGACTAGAGGAGCTGTCACATCACAAATGATGTGACAGAGGGGTATTTATAGGGTTTCCAAAAGAGGAAAGGAGGTGCAGACCACGGATCGGATGGCCATCCGATCGAGGTGGCGCAGCGAGTTCGATTTTTGTGTTTCGTTTCGTGCGTTGAGCGTTACGATGCGTTTCGAGCGAGCGATGCGGTAGTATTACCCATTAGTTACACAAAGAACCTAACTACTATATCTAACATACAATCACTATAAATAACTTGCGTTTAACATTCGCGATTAGATTGCGATGCGATAGAATTGTGATTGCGATCAAACACCTCGACATAAACACAACATGCACAAGTAACACATAATAAGCGCACACACACGTAAAACAATATCCATAACCTATAATTTGGGTTGCGATTGCGATGCGATAGCAATAAGTCGATTAGCGATTAATATGCGTTTAAATAGCGATTTATTAACATGTACTCCACATAATACAACTAAAGCAATTTAAATACAAAACTGGCTATAAGTCAAGGTGGTCTAATCCTTAGTTAAGCAAGGAGTGACAGATCGCAATTAGCAATCTTTTCTTCCTTTGACTTTAACCTTGACTTTGACTTTGACTTCAGTAACACGGGTTGTTACAACAAGGAACACCAAGTATTTCCCCAACCACTCCACCACTACCTCATTGGCTACACATTTCAAATTGTATCCTACATATATCGAAATTTATCATACATATACCGTAGACATGTCGAAATTTATTATACATTTCACCCTACAATTTATCCCACACGTATTAAAAATTTCCTTTCACCGTGAATTAGGTTATTTTGAAAATGTATATATTTTAGAAATGAGTTTCAAGTTTAATTAGTTAGCTTATTTAAGGAAATACAATAAATTAATTAAAATTATAAATTTACCTATATTCATTTATAATAACATTGAATGCACATAAAATGGAGCATTTCTATTGGTTTAAAACTTATTCTTACAAAATTTTCTTCTCATTTAAATCATCCACTATACTATATGTTGTAGAGTAAAATGCCAAAATGGTTTATGTGGTTTGGGCAGTTTTGTCAGTATTGTCTAAAGATTTCATTTTTCGCATGTGGGTCCAAAAAGGTTTCTCCATTGCCATTTTAAACGGGGAGTATGGACGGGGTTAAGTCAGCTGAATCAAAATGACAATAGTAAAACCTTTTTGGACCCACATGTGAAAAATGAAACCTTTGGACTATACTGGCAGAACCGCCCAAATCACATGGACCATTTTGGCATTTTACTCTATGTTGTTTATACAATAGTTTCTAAATCAAATCTTATCATCGATAAATACAATAATCTCACATAAAAAACTACTGAAAACCTATTCAATCGCCGAACTAATTCACTAGTTCGATTGTAACTCATCCAAAGTCAGTCAGTCCTCCCACTGCCGGTTCAAACCTAGCCAACTAAACCGATTAGAGGTCCGACTCAATTTTAACGTCCTTTTAAAAGACAAACAACAAACAAGTATAATGAGTGAAAGCATCTAATAAAACTAGATCTAAAAGATTAAAACTATAAATCATCATGGAAATATCTATAAAATGGAAATATCTACAAAATGATTCTTTTATTGTTACTAAAACCGAGATTTATTTTAATAATTTGTGTTTAATACTCCTTATCAGTTTCTAATACTCGTAGAAATTTATTAGGGGTGCAAACGAGTTGATCCCAAGCCTTACACTACTCGAGCTTGGCTTGTTAGGCTTTGCTGAAGCTCAAGCTCTGCCAATACGTCTCATATACATAAATTGAAGCTCGAGATCGGTTCGAGCTATATGTAGAAAAACCTTAAACGAGCTAAAGCATGACTCGTGCTTGTCTGCAGTATCTTGAACGAGCCAATGCTCGACTCGAGCTCGAATGGAGATTAATTAAGACATAGAAGTCTAAAATTAGTTAAGTAAAAAAATTCAAAAGATAAACAAGGCACGTTAAGGCTCGAGGAGCCTAAATGGACATCCTATTCAAGGATCGAGCTCGGACTCGATAACTAAACGACCTTTATTTGAGGTGGGTTCTGTCACACCCCCAAAATCCACCTGCGGAGTACTACCGCTTGGAGGCGTGACTGACCAGGATCCAGCCACCAATCATATTGAACGAGCATATAAGTAGTTATAAAATCCAACCAATACAATTGGTGTTCAAACAAAACATAGTTAAGTTGCAAGCGGAAGCATAAGTCTTAAAGCCAAAACATAAGTTTAATAGTTTCAAAGTTTAACATGGCACACAGCCGTCCATGTCCCACAACGATCCTCCTCCATGCAAGCTCCAGCTAAGAACCTAAGGACCTGCAAAGCATGTAGTAACGAGTCAACAACAAGTTGAGTGAGTTCACGGTTGGGTGTTCGTTTTAAGTTGTTTCGAAAACAGTTTCCTTCAGCTGGCATCCTGCCGTGGGGGTTACCCCATAGTTAAAAACGTGACTTGTTTATTCCCGGTTACTCTGGCTATCCAGCCGTGGGGGCTACCCCGTGTTAGTTATCTGGCATTTCGGCCGTGGGGGCTACCCCATGTATACACTAGACTCGTTACCATATCGACTGCTGACTGTAGTCATGTTTATGTGCCCTGAAACTGTCAATGTCTATCATCATTGACGTGCCCCAGATCCATTAGTTCACGCCCGTCCTCTGCGGCACGGTGTGAGGTTTTTCAGACCTAAATAGCGCTATCTAACTAATGACCCGCTCGCCATTGGCCCGGCGATTAAGTCGATATAAAAATGAGGGACTTCGTGATAGAGTATTGGTCTAGTACGAGTTATCTGTCCATAAGGACGAGGAATTACATTCCTGAACCATTGCTGTCCTACCCAAGGAGGACGAGGAACCCATGTTCCTTAACCCCAATTCCCGACCCCTGGGAATCCCATGCTTTGTAGAGGGTGTGAACTCACCTTGGTTTGCTCGGTAGATACACAGAAAAGTCAATCAAGCAATATCGTGGCTACTCACGTCCTATCATAGTTGTATTATACCAATCAGGTTCGTATTCAATTAGTATACGTATGTTCCTAGCATAATGCATTCAAGTATCGTTCATGGCATACACGTTTGATCATGGCAGTTCAACAATATCCACATTCAATCATCAACACATAAAATCTGTGCATTAGGCCCAAGAGTCCGGCCCAATCACTTAAGTCCGAAATGAGGTGCAAGCCCAAACAGCGTGTATCTGTGTATAGTCTCGAGTCGCAACTAGGCGTTTGCGACTCGCAACCTGAGTCGCAATCATGGTCTCGGCTCGTGCTGTTTTGGTCTCGAGTCGCAACCGGACTCGTAACCGGGGTTTCGAGTCATAAGGTTTGTGCTGATCAAGTGTGGTTTCGAGTCGCAACCAGGTGTTTGCGACTCGCAATCTGTGTCGCAACCGGGGGTCTCGACTCGTCATGCAGTGGTTTCGAGTCGCAACAGGAGGTCTCGAGTGGACATAAGCTGATTCTGCACAGTTGTACTACCCAATAACATTCTGGTTTCATGCACCATTATGTACTATCCTCATAAACATGTCTATTTGTCTAATCCTAACCAAAAATGGATCAAACACAACAGATTTCAAATATTCAGCCACATTCCTATCATGTTCATCAAGTTCTTCATACATTCATCGTGTTCATCTAATATTCAAGTATATCATCAAATGAAATCATGCACAACCTATCAACATCCATGCTATCAACACAATAAATCACTCTAATAGTAAGCTTTCGGTTCTTAACACAAGAGTATACAAATCCGGTTTAAATGAGCATTATCTAACATACATGTGAAGGCCGATTTCATGAACATCCACAACATGGTTTAAATCACTTTTAGACATAAGATATTATTAACTCATCATGTAATCAAATCCGGAATCATAGTATGATAGCTTATTAACATCATCATGCATAACTTAACAAACCAACATATTATCAAGTCACACAAGATTCATCATCATTAACAACAACCGAAATATATAATAAGAATCACTAACCAACAAGTATCGTAACACTAACCGGTTGATGGGTTTCAAAGATGAGTGAAATGGGGTGTTCGAGTGATGTTGATGAGCTCAACCGAGTCTCCTTGTGGCCACCGGTTTGATCCGAGATGAATGGGAGCAATGTTGTAGCTTAGGGTTTAATGGTTTCTAGAGAGAGAGTAGAGGAGTGTGTGTGTTGTCCAAGAAAATGGCAAAGATGGCTAACAACCGGATTATATACTAGCTTCAAGTGCACCCTAATGGGTCTTCGAATGGGCTAAGGGTGTGTGTGTGACCAACCGGCCCATATGTTACGGTTCACTCGGTTCATATACATACCCGCATACATACACATAAGCATACACATAACATAACACATAATCATATAAGTTCACATGTATTCATTAAATCATCAAATCAGTTGGTCACTAAACGTTCAAGCACACAACGAAAGGTTCTAAATTTTGAGTTGTCACAGGTTCGGCTTGGCTCGTTTTGAGCATTGTATTGATCTAATATTGTCACACCCCGATATTTACAGCTCAACCCGGTGGGGAGTATTGTGACGTAAGATTGATATTGTCATAGTCAACCATACACAGAATAGCACAGCGGAAGTCTTGGAATATAAAATATTATTACATACCCAAATGTCCAAAAATACCGAAAGGATAAATACATACGAGCTTGCAATATTAAATCCACAGGCGGATCTTTATGAAATGTACAAAATGAAGTTTAGCAGACTTTAGGGCATCCTAAGGATTTGCAAGATCCTTTATTAACACCAAGCAGCTCCCAGCCAATTACGAGTAGTACCTGCCACTTAGCCTTTTGAAAATACGTCAGTTTACACTGGTAAATACAATTAACCGACACTTTTGAAAACATTTATGAAAATTGGTTAAATGCACAAGGTACAAAGATTCTTTTATAACTTGGGATAATGATTAATAGACACACCACTAATATAGTCCACAAGGAGTTATCCTCACGTGTGGTTATATCTTATATCTTAATTCCCTTTTTGGGGAAAAGAAACCATATCGCAACTGTCAGGTGTATGCCTACACCTCGTGCTTAGGTCGTGGCCATTTGCATTTAAATGAGCCGAGGATATCCAGGACACAGTCATATTAACCCCCAAAAGTTTATATATCAAACAACACAGATTAAAACGGGTTATGTCAATGAATTAACCACTAATCGATTAAATATTCCACACCCGACCAAGCGGTAATAATTTACCGTATCCCAAGCCCGTATAAGAGAAAATAAGTTAAAAGTATTTACCTGAGCTTAAAATGTGAGATTTGATCACTCAGCCGTATAATCTATTCAAACTAGTGCAAGTAGCTTTTACCGGGGCTCCTAATCTGGAATGAAGGTTTTATTAGCCTATTAGATTACTAATGGGTCTTATTTAAGTTGTAAACTTAGACCGGTTAGTTTAAAGAAAGGTTTACGGTACGAAACGTTAGATTAAGCGATGACCGGATTGGAATGTAATTTAGACCCGAAAAATATGGAGGCTTGTATTATATGGATAAACTAAATACATTCTGGAATTTGAAGTTTAAATGATAAGATTTGACCCGTTTCGGCTAATTTATGTAAACTAGTCACATAAATTGCACCGTACGCGTATAAGCATAAACGGGTAACCGGATGAGTCATATACAAGTCCCATAAGTTATTATGCTTAAAATATGTTATGATATCAGTAGGATATCAGCAAATATGCCCCAAAAGATTTTTAAACTAAATTAAGTCCCGTAAGGGCATTTTGGTCATTTTGATGTTTATAAAAGAGGTTTAATAGTAAACTGATGTTCTGGTCTAAAACACTCTGTAAAAACATTTATTTTATGATGTTAAATCAGTAAGATATCATACATATGCGTGGTTTACCATTTATGGCCAAACTATGCCCCGAAAGGGTATTTTTGGTCATTTCACATATGCCTTTAGGGGCAATATTGGAAGTCTGAGTTCATGACTTATACCCACTGTAAAAATATTAAAAATTATTTATAGTTTCAGTAGGTAACAAGTCTTGGGTGCTAAATATGGTTTTAAACCATACTATGCACCTAATTAGCGTAAAACTCGATAATTGACGATATTTGCGATATTTATGTGATTCTGAGATTTTGACCAGCCTTGAATGGTTAAAATATTTTATTTTACATATTAAGTCAGTAGGAAAAGGTTTGGCATGTTAATTATATTCAAATCACAATTTATTAGCAAAAGGGGCATTATCGTCAATTTTATAATTTATATGAGAACTCAATGATATGGTCAGTATCTAATTTGACCCAACATTCCAAAAATTCCTAAAAATAATACCATAATAGTAGGTAATGAGTTTAATGCCAAAATTTAGGTTTAAACATGATTTATGCACAAAAGCGTAATTTAATTAATAAAAAGTTCAATTTTACGATATCTTGCATAACGTCGTTTTGAGACCATAAAATAATGTCAAATTAACTTAGACATGTTTATATATCAGTAACTAAGTTATTTATATGACCATATATTCAAATATCTCATTTTTAAGCTATAAGGGCATAATAGTCAAAATTAAGCATAATAACGGAAACAAGCAAATAACTCAAATTTCTAGTATGATCGTGTAATATAACCTTATAGGGTTATGCTACATTAAATTACGATCATAACGGAACCTAAAATCAGTAGCAAACTAATTTAATTCGGTTCATAATCGAAAGTCAACGCAGAAGTCAAACTTCGCGACTTTCGGTTGCGAACCGACACTAAAACTGGAATTGACGAGCCGAACATGTTTACACATGTTCTAATAATTATTACCAAGTTGTTTAAATGATAAAACGTATTTTAGAATACTTCTAAACGTATATCGCAATTAATTCGAAAACTGTCCCGTTGACTTTTTAAAACAATATTACGTTGACCCGTTAATTGACCAAGCAAACGTGATTCTTAGGAGGTGCCCTTTTGAAGGTTTAATACCTACCTAATTACGATCACGTAGCCAAGTTCGTTGTGAATAATGGCTTGACCGTTTATGGTCTAACTAAAAGTCAAAGCGTTTATCTTAAACGCTTGACTTTTCGGCTTTTTAAGCCAAATAAAATAAACTAGTCACGAAAGGACACTTACAAATGGTCCTATGGACTGAATAGAACTCAAAGGAGGTTCCAAAATGTTCAGGATCCTCCAGAATTGAGAGAGATAGCAAGAATGAAAAGTGATGCAAGTTGTTCACGTGAATTCCATGGCCTATTTATAGATTTTGGGGACTTTATGGATGTTTGACAAGTGTTTGAGAGTTCATAAGATGATCCCAAGTCTCCCTACAGCTGTTATAAATCAAGTTGCAGCCCATGGATTTGATTTAAGTGGTTTAGAATGGATTTGGGAGCAAAAAACAAGAAAAACAACAACTTAAAACATGTTGTTGCTGCTGTTTAGAAGCTGGCGGCCCGCGAAGGCCAACATGCCCATCGGTCGCGGGCCGCGACCTTGTCCAGCCTAGATTCCAACTTTGCTGTATTGGCAGTTCAGGCCCCTGTCAAATTTCATGCACTTTTTAACTTTCAATATTTACATTTTGAGCACTTTAGTTTCTAACTTCCTTTATAATGTTAGTATGTAACAACCGTCTAATTTCCATTTGAATTTAATAAAACATGCATGATTTTATATAAAAAGTGAATTAATTCATTATAAGTACAAAATCAAAGTTTAAAGTGATCACATACTAGTCATCTACCAACTAGTTTAAACATTCAAAACACGATTAGTGAAATTGTTTACATCATAAACATTGTCTGAACGAAGTTAAATTTACGCGGAAGCTTGATAGGTTTGTGTTCGGTTCTTCAAAATATGCTTGATTGCCATCCGGAAAGTCCCCGTCGTTACCTAAAGTCAAAACCACTTAAAATGTTAGTTTTGACATTGATATAGTGCGTATAAACAAGTTCCAGCATTGTATCATTAAAAATAAAATAAAAATTCGGTTTGGGTCCTGCCGCGTGTCGCGCCAGAATCCCCTAAACTTGTCGCGTGTCGCGACGACTCCCGCGTGTCGCACCGGATCCAAAGGATCCTGTCGCGTGGCGCGGGGAAGACGGTTTTCCAGCAGGTGCAGGTTATTGACCTGCATTTCCTGCCAGTTCCGGATTTCACCAAAATTAACTTCAAAAGGCCATAACTTTTGATCCGAAGGTCCATTTTAGGTGATTCTTTTTCCTATATTCTGTAATTTCATTACCGACGTGCCTATTACAATCACCATACCGAAAATTTGATTTATGGACCGAACGACCAAATATCACTAAACAATTGTTCGACCCATTCTATTTACACTCATTCTGTTACCTTTTCAATAGTAAACATAAGGCGCCTTTTACCCAACTTCCGGGGCTTATTATCACCAGCATTTTATTACCAATCTCATGGCTTCATGCTCTTGTGATTATTATCGCCAATGCTAACTATTAAAAACACTATCACTACTAATTACACCATTATTCGACCCGTTTGGCTCATCTATGGAATCCTCCATTATAATGACTACCAAACGACTTCTAGCCGGTTCTTATCCTATTATTTCAAGTAATGAATATTGTCACTTTAATCAACACAACTTTTATTCTACAACACAACTATACATATGCTAATTATCAAATTACTCGTTGTAACGAATCAAGTTACATACCTTCAAAGCACGCCCTTCAAACGCAAGTCGCCACCGGCTTGTCCGCTTGACGCTCCGGTATCATTTCCTATAGAGTACAACCATGGCATGTTTAGAACTCTTTTCAAATCATATATCGCATAGTTTTCCAAATTATCACAATTATGCGGTTTAACTTTTAAATTTCAGTTTTAAGCCTTCTTCGAGGCATTTATACAAACACTTTAAGGGCGGAATTTTACATGATTTATTGACAAATTCATAACTTGTCATATAGCCCAAATTTTCATCAATCAAACTATCTTACATAAATATTAGTCTCTATAATTCTGAAATCACTTCACTCAGGTCAAATTACACTAGAACAATCCATAATTTCCTAGTGTTTATCAAGTTCTACATAACCCACTAATCACCTACAATGGTGTTCATGGATTTTACTAGAATTAAGTATGATTTCAACATGTACTTGTCTAGGGTTACTCCTAGATACTTCAATGTTCCTATTTCATCTACATAACACACATGCATCATCAGATTTTGAATTCCCCAAGTTCATGAGAATTTCAAGTAGAGAATTTTTATCAAATTTCACATACCTTATGACCTCCTTACAATGGGGATCACTAATCCAAGCTCGAATTTCGTTTTGGGACTGATCTTGACCTTCAATTTGTGAGATTAGTGAGAGTATAGGGTTTGAAGGGGAGCTCTATGTCGCCCCATGTGTTCCAATCAACCAGACACACACTTTTGTATGTGTTTGGTGTGTTTTGTTTTATTAATTGAATCAAGTTTTAATTTTAACACCTTTAGTCCCTCCAATTTCGTTTTTATCTTATTTTAAGTGTTTATCCCACTCATAAATCACTATCTAACTAGGTTAGTGTCTTTCCTAGCTGGTTTATTTTACTTATTTATCTACAACATATTTGTAATACAAGAATTTGTATTTTCGGGATGTTACATAGTATAAGGTACATAGATCGTTAACGACCAATTGTTCGGCAGACCTATGCGACCCTCGAGCGATGCTGGTCCTGGTTTCAGCTTTAGCAGCTTGGCAGAATTGGTCCCTGTTATCTTTTATGCTAAAAATAAGTTTCATTTTTTATATATTAAGTACCTAATGTTCTTGTTTCATATGTTTAATGTTAATAACAGGTATGAAACCTCATACGGCCAACCTTAGGCACAATCGGGAGTTTAACTGATTATTACTAAGTTTCTGTTTCTTTCAAAAGGCCCCTCAAAAGCGTGGTTTCGCTAGTTGTCGCTTTTAACCCCTTAATTCGCGAACTCGCGCGTATTATCGCGAAACGGCATAAAAGTCTCACATGGCCAATATTAGACACTCCCTAGGGTATGACCGAATATTACAACGCTCCAGTTCGCTTAAATGGTCATTCTAAGGTGTAGTTTTTAGACGTTGACGCTTTTGGTCCCTTTGAACGCGCAAATTTGGGTGCATTATCATTTTATTGCGTCAAAGTCCTATGTTATCCATTTTAGGCATTTTTTGAGAGTATGATTGCACCTCATAAAGCTTCGGGTTCTTTAAAAGGTCATTCAGAGGTATAATTAAACATGTTGACGCTTTTAACCCCTTTAACTTGCAAACTTGCGCGTAACTTCACTTATTGTCATAAAAGCCTTAGATGGCCAATATTAGACATTCCCGAGAGTATGATCAAACATTATGAAGCTCATGGTTTGTTAAAAGGTCACTCAGAGGTAAGAATTAACATGTTGACGCTTTTAACCCTTCGTCGTGTAAACTTTCAATTAATTGTATAAACGGCTCCTCTCGATCAACAAGTGACTCATCTGTGAATACGAATGCCGTGTAAGGTTATTTAGAGGATTAGTTTAAGCACGTTGACACTTTCAGTCCTTACACATTCAAAGTTTTTTATTTTTCGCAAAATTAGTCCCTAATAGTCAACGTTTGACTTCATTAGAGTTTAGTACATATGTCAAGACATCATTGGACGTGATTTTACGAGGTGTTACAAATATTGAGTATCTTGTGAGTAGCTCACCTCGTTTACACCCCTGAAAATTATATTATTGTTGTATACTTTTTAATTATTCAAAGTAGGGATGGGATTTTTTTTCCTAAATACCCATACACGTACCAATTTTTAGTATTGGTACATGTATCGTTATCCAGTTTTATTAATATATATATATATATATATATATATATATAGAAACGAGATCAGGAGAAAACGCTCAAAAGTGTGAGAACGGTGAGAACGCTTCCTGGCCCAACACGTGTCACGCCGCTTAGAGAAGGGCGGAGGGGCTTTTTTGTCCTTTCATGTTTCTTTTTTTTAACGCGTGTCACTTCATCTTTTCATTTTTTTGGCGTTTAATAATACCCGGCGTTTTTATTGTTTTTAGATCAGAATCATAGTAAACATTTTGGCGTTTTAAGTATTGTTTTGGCGTTTTTATTGTTTTTTAGATCAGGATGCAGGCGTTTAATGTAAAAAAACATCAGTAATTTTCTTGATTTTATTATATCAAGTCTTTTGCCATTTAGGATACAGGCCTATAATGTGACAGACAATTATGGCGTTTTGAAAAGATAAATAAATTTCAATTTTCCATTTAGTGGTATTAATATAACTATAATGTTTGGCAATAATGATACCGTCTCTTTATTTTACTGTTTCTTTCGATTTTCATCTGTCAATTAGTGTTGATTTTTCCAGTAATACTTTGTTTGTGTTTTTGACGTTTTATATAGCAACATCATGTTTTGCTAGCATTCGTTCTCACAGTTTTTCAAACTATCAGGCGTTTTTGGTGTTTCTAGTTTTTGGCGTTTTATACTCAATTTTTTTTTAAAATAGTAGAGAATTAGATGATAAACAACAGAGAATTACATAACAAACAATAGAAAATGAAAAAAAAATTAAAAATTGTAATCTCATTTCTCATCCAAATCTTCACTGTCATCAGCCTCTTCTACTTTAACATTTTTGGCGTTTTGAATACCTTATGTAGATCTTTATTTTCCTATATACCTCCCGTCTTTAGAAGATGCTTATTTTTTGGGCATCCTTTATTGTGGTTTGATATATACTTGTTTGATGACATGTTGAAGACCAACGCCTGCTCTAATGTATTGATCCCTTCATGCCATCAATATATCCATCAAGAACAAAGTGACATGATGTCATATCAGTGTCATCAGTCTCTTTATCTTGAATATTTGTCCATCTCATTCAGCAAAAGATTATAGAGATACCCAACTCAGAGAAGAATCCATTCAGTGAAACTTCATTCAGATCAATACTCAATATAGCAGAATCGAGGTTCTGCATCTGTGGCTTTTTTAAGTATTATTTTTGGCGTTTTTAAAGTGAATGGTTTCTAGGAAATATGGCGTTTGTTTCTTGTTTTGTGATCAGTTGATTGTGCAGAGACGTCTATCTTATAGGATGTTTTTGGCGCGTAGTTTAGGCGGGATTTTATTTATAATAAATGATATTAATAAAGTAGCCGTCTTTTCAGTTACTGTGTATTTTTACTGTTTTTGTTCAGCTTTTTATGAGTTTTTAGGGTCATAGACTTTCCATCTCCCAAGTTTGGCGTTTTTGAATGTGTTTAAGTAGTTTTTGGCGTTTTTCCATTTTTAGCTTTTATTAATTAATACTTCTGCAAACTACTTTCATTATAGTTTGGGAGTTTTGGCGTTTTTACTCCATTTATGGCGTTTCATATGCATTATGACTGTTTGGTGTTTTATTAACATAATGTATTTTTTTATTCTAAGTTGAAAAATACATAACAAACAACAGAAAAAGAAAATTAAAAAAAATAAAAATAAAAACAATTCATCTTCCAAATCTTCACTGTCATCAGTCTCTTTCTTCTTTTGAATCATGTTTGCTGGTGGTTTGGCTTAGCCATGCTTGTGTTTTTGTGGCCGTTTGGAAAGACAAAATGACATAAGTTTTTTGTTTGAATATGTATCTTCAAACAACTCATTAGTGTCATTCGTCTTTTCATGCCATTAAAATAATCATCAAGAACAAAACACAGAAAATGACATAAGTTTGCCCCCAACATGTTTTTGTTTATGATTTGTCCATCTCATGCAGCAAAATGTTATTTGAGTCACAGCACCTTAGGGAAGAATGCATTATCCGAAACTTTGGCGTAGGACAATATTTGAATATACAAGAAACGATATTTGGCATTTTGGCGTTTTACTGATGAAATAGTGTATCTGAAAGAACCGTCGATTTTTTTGGAATCTTTGATGTTTGAATGTTTTGGCGTTTTCTAAGATGAATGGTATATAGTAGAAAATATGGCGTTTTTTGAGTAGTTGTGTTTGATGTTTCGGGGATTTTGGCGTTTGTAAGATGAATGGTATATAGTAGAAAATATGGCGTTTCAGGATCTGGGGGGTGTGTTTTTATGTCTTGGATGTTTTTGTTTATATAGCGATGTGTTTTGGTCCGTAATGGCGTTTTATTCATCAGTATGGCGTTTTGGTATAGAGGTGTAAAGACCTTTTTACCCTTAATGAGGCGCGTCCGCGTAATAAAATTGATGTTATTTACGAAAACGCCACCGCGCCAATCTAGTCCATAGATTATTTTGATCGGACGATCCATAAGCGTTCTCACCGTTCTCACACTTTCTGTCGTTTTCTCTAAATCCTGACCCTATATTTATATATATATATATATATATATATATATATAGGGCAATGCTAGACAGAAAACCCTCATTTTCTTAGAAAACTCTGGAAACCCAAATCTCCGCCCATTTTTACCTAACCTCCCGACATTTTTTTTTGAAAAAAATAACACATGTAATATACATGTTTTAGAGTGTTTTGGGCCAAAAAAAAACAAAAAAGCGCCGAAGGGATTTTTTTTTTAAAAAATAAACAAATTTCAGCAATGTCCGGTTGCCTAACATGTGTTAGGCACAAAAGACAGAAATTGCTGAAAATTTTTTTTTAAATTATCCCTTCGGCGCTTTTTTGATTTTTTTGGCCCAAAACTCTTAAAAACATGTATATTACATGTGCTATTTTTTTCAAAAAAAAAATGTCGGGAGGTTGGGTTTTCTAGGGTTTTTTATATAGATAGGGTTTTCTATATAGCCCTACCCTATATATATATATATATATATATATAGGGGACCGCTAGAATGAGAACCACTACGAGTTATGAGAACCGCGAGAACCAAGTGCCACGGAGGGGCGTTGACCACGATTTTTTTTACAACTAGATCAGTATATTTTAACAACATTCGTAAAAAAAAAATTCAAACGGCGCGCCCGAGGGGGTAGTTTTTTACACCCAAAGTTTGGTGTTTTTATTATTTTTTTTTGTTTTCTTTTTTTTTACAAACTTTGGGTGTAAAAAACTACCCCCTCGGGCGCGCCGTTTGAAATTTTTTTTTTACGAATGTTGTTAAAATATACGGATCTAGTTGTAAAAAAAAATCGTGGTCAACGCCCCTCCGTGGCACTTGGTTCTCGCGGTTCTCATAACTCGTGGTGGTTCTCATTCTAGCGGCTCCCTATATATATATATATATATATATTAATAAAGGAAATCAATGAATAGTGTTTTAGTTATTATAATATATAGTTTTTTAATACTTTTATTATTTTAATATTATAATAATTATATATTTAATATTTATTTATTTATTTAATATATATAATTGGAAAGTGGGTATGAATAGTAATTTGAATTCTATAATAATATATAGTTTTTTTTTCATATTTTTATAATAATATATAGTTTTTCTATCATATCATATTTACTTTTAACCTTAATAATATTTCTTTACTTTTTAACTTTTAATGACTTTCTTTTCTTTAATATTATGGATATTGTTTGAACAACATCGGTACAGGTGCCGTATAACATCTGTAGAGTTTTTTTTTTATCAGTGTGCTTATTATTATAGCGTGATTATTATTATTATGTATGATTCGATAAAAGTTCTAATCGAACGCATCAGTACTTTGAATTTTATAATATTATATAGGTTTTTTCATATTTTATAATAATATATAGTTTTTCTATCATATCATATTTACTTTTAAGCTTAAACATATTTAGTTAATTTTCAACTTTTAATGACTTTCTTTTCTTTAATATTATGGATATTGTCTGAACGGTACCAGTACCGTATAATATCGGGATAGCTTTTTTATCAGCATTTTATAAAATTTCAAATATACTGTCCTCATGTGGTTATTATTATTTATGATTCGATAAAAGTTCTAATCGAACGGGTCATATATAGTTGATTTTTTTTATCATCACAAATCGAACATATACCGACCAGACAACATCGATGACAATATTGTCTTCGTTTTTATAGTTTTTTCGACGTGGTGGTATAAAAATTCATTGAACACGGACTTATATTTGCAATAAAGTATTTCTTAGTATCGTAAGCTATATCGAGTATTTATACGATATCGGTACCGTGATGAATTGATACCGACCGAACAACACCGATATCGGTACGAGTATTCTTTTTATGGTTTTCAGTCGATGTAAAACACGTGTATTGCTATGTCTAGTGAGGTAGCGTACTGGTACCGTAATGAACCAGGCCGATAATGACTAAAATCTCGCAGCGAAGCGCGCGGGAATCACACTAGTTATATACATATTAGTGGTGATGGATGATGAATAGTGTTTTTTTCCTTTAGTGGTTTCATTTTTCAATATTAATAGATTTAAAGCTAGAAACTATAATAATAAAGTTGTGTGTTCTGGTGGTTAAAGCTCTTGATTATAGACTTAGGGACTGGGTTCTAAACTTGACTCTACCGATTTTGTTCTTTTTTTTAGTTGGCAAAAGGAAGTTGTTGATGATAATGAGAATCAAACACGGGTTCAGCCACTACAACAACAAACCTTTAGCCAGACTAATAATTAATAGGTTATAAAGACGAATTTTATTTTATTTAACATGGTTAACTTCTACTATCATTCTTTTAGTCCATATATTTTGTTAGAGTTTTTTTTTTTAATTTAAACTAAATATATTTATATGTAATTAATGATATTATTTTAATTCTAGAAATGTTTTGCCATTACAAGATCGGTAGTATTGTTGTGCTAACCAACCAATGTTGATACTCATGTCGGTTCTATCAAAATTATTACCGATACCGAAAGTGTTCTATACGGTACGATACTATACCAAAGTATCGATAAAACAAACAATTAAGAGCAATCTTTTTTTCTTCTTTTACGGTTGAACTTTTTATTAGCATACTAAACTTTATGATTTTTCATTTCTGCAACAAGACTTTTTCTTTTTTATTTTGTCAAAAAAAGTTAAATGGGTTTAGCTTTTTTATTAGGGTTTAGGATATTGGTATTATCGGAACCTGTATCGATATTCGTTTTCTGGTTAGGATTTAGGGTATTGGTATTATCGAAACCCATATCGATATTCGCTTTTATAGTTTCAGATAAATCAAACCGATAACAATTAAAGTCACGCCACGTAACACCGAGAAAACGATCAAAATCCCGCCGCATAGCGCGGGGGAAAAAAACCTAGTATATATAAATGGAAAGTGGCTATGAATAGTGATTTGACTTTATATATAGAGTAAACTTCCGTTTTGCTCCCTGTGGTTTGGTCACTTTAACGGTTTTGCCCCAAACCTTTAAAAATAACCATTTTACTCCCTGATGTTTTGGTTTTGTTGCCAGTTTGCTCCCTGCGGGGAGCAAAATGGAAAAACAAACAATTTGGATGGAGTTAGAGGCGGGGAGCAAACTGGCAAAAAAACCGAAACATCAGGGAGTAAAATGGCTATTTTTAAAGGTTTGGAGCAAAACCGTTAAAGTGACCAAACCACAGGGAGCAAAACAGAAGTTTACTAGTAAACTTCCGTTTTGCTCCCTGTGGTTTGCTCACTTTAACGGTTTTGCCCCAAACCTTTCAAAATAGCCAGTTTGCTCCCTGATCTATGACGTCATTCTCCAGTTTGCTCCCCGGCCCTTAACCTCATCCATTTAGCCAGTTAACCCATGTCACGTGCAAATCACCTGAGGGGCATTTATGTCTTTTCCCAACCATCTCTTTAATAAAACCCTAACTACTCCTTATTATAATCTTTATCACCCTTTTCCCAGACATTTCACCCTAATCGATGTTCATCTCCCAAAGCGAAATCACTCTCAAACCCTAAACATTCTCCGAAAACGAAATCATTCAGGATCATCGACGATTGAAGTGCAATGTCAATGTGGTTCATTCGTCCTAGGGGACAAGAGGTTGATGTAGAGACACTGTATGGTGAGTTTTTTAAACCCTAACATTGATCATGTAACACTGATCATCTATTGAACCCTAACATTGATCATTTTGTTATGTTTTTTCAGATAATCCTACATTTTTCTCACTGAAGATTCATCATGGGGGATCTTTCACAAAGTTTCCTAACAGGATTTACTTAAAAGGTCAGGTAGACTATGTTGACTTCGTAGACAAGGATGAATTTTCAGTGCATGAAGTAAGTTATATGTTGTTAGAACTAGGCTACTCTGAAGAAGAGTTGATGTTTTACCATTTCAAAGTGTTTGTTGAAGATTTGAACTTTGGATTGAGGGCTTTAGGAAATGACTCTGATGTGCTCAGCTTTTTGTCTTGTGTGGGATATCATAAGTTGATGGAAGTATATACTGAGCATGGTGAAACTGTAGTTGAAACTTATTTTATGTCTCCTAATTGTAAAGTTAGGATTCATGAAATAAATGATGATGATGATGATCTACCTGTTAGGAATACACAAGAAATATTGTCAAGGGCTTCCAGGAGACTAGCATTAGAGTATAATGTAGGTGATGCTGGGACTAGACAAACTGATGTGCTGGTTAATCAAAATGTTGTTGAAGATAGCCTGCATGCATTAGATCAGAGTCAGGTATTGAATACTGGTAGTAGTCAAACTGAGGTTAATCAAAAAGATGTGGAAGTTAGGGAAGTTGAATTAGATCAGAGTCAGGTATTGAATGCTGGAAGTAGTCAAGTGTTGAATGATGTTGAATTTAGCCAAGTTGATGATGAGGGTAGTGAGGCTGATGATGAGGGAGATGATGGTGAGGGCAGTGAGGGCAGTGAGGCTAGTGATAGTGAGGATAGTGATTATAAGCAAAGCAAAGATGATGTTGAGGCTAGTGAAGATGAAGATGTGGACCTAGTTGAGGAGCCTGCAAATAATGTTGAAGAGGAAGATGATTCTGATGATTCAGATTACATAGAAGATGAAGATAATAGGATTGCTGATGTAGTTGTTGATATGCAGAATTTTAGTAGTTATGTGGATCATGACATAGAGGAAGAGCCTTTAGAGTACAATCATTTAAGTGACTCAGAGGGTATGGGACTGAATGCACATTTAGATGACTTTGACAGCTTAACTGATGAGGAAAAAGACCCACCCCTTAAGATACAACTGAGGAGGGAGAGAAGGAAACAAAGAAGAATGAATGATCCTGTGACAAGTATCAAGTTAAAGGGAGTTCATTGGAACAGTATGTTGTTAACATGGCTGATAAAACCTGGTCTTGCAGAAGGTGGGAACTGACTGGCATGCCTTGTAAGCATGCTGTGGCAGTTATTTGGGATATGGCTGCACATGGAATAGAAGTGGATGTTCCAGAGAAATGGGTTTCACAAGTCTATTGGTTACAAACTTGGAAGCAGGTCTATGCACAGACAGTGGATCCAATCAATGGTAGGAACATGTGGCTACCATCTGCTTGTCCAACAACCCTTGTTCCACCAAAGCACCACAAGCAAGTTGGCAGGCCAAGAAAGAAGAGGAAGAAAAGTGCAGAAGAGTTGACTGAACAGGCATCGAAGCAAGGGAAGCTGTCTAGGGTTGGTCAAACTGTGAAATGCACAAAGTGTGGTGGGAAGGGGCATAATCAAAGGTCTTGCAAGGGAACTGCAGATGGGTCTCAGTCCAATGTTTAAGTTTTAGCTGTTTGTGGTTAGGTTTATAATGGTTTAAGTATGTATGTGATAACAAACAATGACCCTCTTTTGCTGACATTATGACTGTACTACCCTATGGCCTGATTTTTGGTGTTTGTTATGGGTTAAGGCCTGCTTATTATATGAATGACAATGTTATGGTATTTAATGTCTTTATTGTATGTTGTTTTGGTGTTCTTTAATGCATGCAGGTATGATTTGGTCTTGGTCAGTTATAGCAGGTTTGATTTGGTCTTGTTTTGGTGTTCTTTATCATATGCAGGTAATGATTTGGTCTTGTTTTGTTTTGGTCTTGTTTTGGCTGCAAACTGTACAAAGTGGTCGAAATTTTGCCGTTGTCCAGTCTTGTTTTGCTTTGTTAAGGTTTGGGTTTGATTTGGCTGCAAACCAAACATACCAAACAGATTGATTTGGCTGCAAACCAAACATACCAAACAGATTTGCAAAATTGTACAAAGTGGTCGAAATTTTGCCGTTGTCCAGTCTTGTTTTGCTTTGTTAAAACCAACATTGTCAAAACCAAACATATCAACAAAAAAACTCAACTGTGCCAAACAAGTAAACTGCTTTCATTACAGTTCCAAAATACATCAGTTCCAAAATACATCACTTCCAACAAAGATTCTTCAATAACAAACCTACAGCACTGATTGTTCCTAATTACAAAATACCTAGGTCATTTTTTTAGCAACAAGAAGATGCAAAACATCCATGTCAACACTAACAAAACTTTAAGCTTCCTGTTTTCTTTCGTAGCAGCTCTTGCAATGGATTCGTTCCTGTTACACCTCTCCAATAAACCAGGTATGATTTCAGCAGATCGTCGACACATGGGTGGATCTGACCACTTCACAAAGCCATGTTGAGCACATAGATAGAACCTCCTTCCTGGATTAGCTTGAGTCCAAGATGTCACGTTCGAGGTTGGAGATCCACAAGCACAGTGTACGTCTGCCATGGATTTAGGGTTTTTCTTTGTTGATGGGGAAGAAGATGAATGGGGGGCGATAATGGTTCTTGGGGTTTTAAATATCATTCATTAAAGATGGTTGGGAAAAGACATAAATGCCCCTCAGGTGATTTGCACGTGACATGGGTTAACTGGCTAAATGGATGAGGTTAAGGGCCGGGGAGCAAACTGGAGAATGACGTCATAGATCAGGGAGCAAACTGGCTATTTTGAAAGGTTTGGGGCAAAACCGTTAAAGTGAGCAAACCACAGGGAGCAAAACGGAAGTTTACTCTTCTTTTTTTAATAATAACGATAATGTCTGAACAATATTGATATCGGTATCGTATAACATCGGTATACCTTTTATTTTTTTTTTAGCAAAATGACGTCGATTACCCTTTTTTGTTTTTTTATTAATACAATATAACGTTTTATAAATTTTTGAATGTATCGCCATCATCATGTGCTTATTATTATGTATGACTCAATCAAAGTTCTATTTAAACGACTCATATATAGTTGATTTTTTTATTATCATATACCGACCAAACAACATCGGTACTGGTACTATATTCGTTTTATAGTTTTCTAGAGGTAACGGTATAAAATTTGTTGAACACATGGTTTATATTCGCAATAAAGTTTTTTTTTTGTTATCGTAAGCCATAGCCAACGTCTGTACGATACCGGTACCATAACGAACCAAACTGATACCGGTACCGTAACTAACCAAACTGGTACCGACCGAACAACACCGTTACTGGTTCGGGCTTCAATTTTTATGGTTTTCATTGAATGTAAGACACGTGTCAATTGCTATGTCGAGTGCCGATATCGTGTTGTTACAGTAATAAACCGGACCGACCCGCAGCAAAGCGGTTGATGACAATGAAGGAAGCAAATAATATAATCCAAAATAATCTATTTTCACACAAACATATTAAAGAAATTGGCCTTCATCTTGATACTTGATCACCTTTTTTTATAAAGTTGGTATGCTAGAGTATAGTCAACCAACTGAGATTTGTACACTGGAATCAAATAAATTAAACCAGGTGTAATATTCATGGAGACACAAGTTTTAAGCTAAGATACCAGGGTTGTGGTAGGACAACTATCAACTGTGCAAGCCAATATATCTTTGTAATCTCTAGAAATCTTGAAGGAGTCGAAAACTTTACCGTTGCTGCTCTTCTTGTACTCAAACAGAAGGTTAGAATGGTCAAACGCCGTGAGTTTAAGGAACCCATAATCGACGTCTTTTACTAGACTCCAAGTAGTGTTAATATTCGCAAACTCTGTAAGACTTGCTCCGCCACCTCCCGCCACCACATGAATAGTCCCGTTTAAGCTTCCCTTGTACGCATGCTTCTCGTTACTTGTGCATGTATTCTGAATCATAGAAATGAAACTTTAAATGACTAAGATACCCTCCTATATCTACCAAGATAAGACTTCTGTAATAAGCATTTAGCATAATGTACAAGTATTCAAAAGACCAAATTGCCCTTTAAGTTAACAAAAAAGACGAAAATACCCCTAACTTAATTGAGAAACATGGATGGAGTTAACGAGCCGGATAAAAATGGCAAGATTTCAAACCTTTTGGATCCAGATGCAAAAAAACAAACCTTTGGATGAAAGTCGCAAAAATGGCCAAACCTCAGGGACGAAAATGGCATTTTCCTCTAACCATTATAATACTTATGCCACATCTAATATGAATATTGCAAAACTAACCTCAAAAACAGGACAAGTTCTTTCATAATTGTGTGCATGACCATAAATGGCGATATCAACTTTATACTTCTGCCATAGCTTTTGAAGGCTTTCTCTCCCCATTGGTTCCCCAAACGCTCCATCAACAGCGTAGAATGAAGTCGATGAGTACCCGAGAACGCGATGAGCAAGAAAGATTAGCCATGGTTGCTTTTGTCTATCTACAGTTGCAAAACACTCCTCGATGAACTTATATTGTTCGGTTCCCTCTCTCCAGTCGTGTTCTGTGTCAGCAATACAAAACCTAAACATTCCATAGTCTGTAGAATACCTGTGACACATAAACGCAGTTTTTATAACACATTAAATAGACCATAGAAGATTAAAGACTAACGCTTATAGAAAATTAGTTGGTTGGTGAGAAGATATTTTACCAAAACTTTGCTCGGTTCTCAGCAGGAACGTAAAACATGGTTTCAGCCAAAACACCACATTCGCCTCCTGAATCGTTGTTCTCGTAAAAAGATCCTGAGTTTGGCCAGTCACGCTCATGATTGCCACTAAAAAGCATGAAATTATTAGAAAATTCTCAAAAGAAAAACAAATTATGGACATTAAGAATAGACGTCCCTGAGGTTTAGCCAGTTTTGCGACTTTCGTCCAAAGGTTTGTTTTTCCGCATCTGGATCCAAAAGGTTTGAAATCTTGCCATTTCCATCCGGCTTGTTAACTCCATCCATTTTTCTCCGTAAGTCTGGGGTATTTTTGTCTTTTGACCTACTTGTTTTTTGTTTTTTGTTTAGTAAGGGTATTTTGAATACTTGTACGTTATGCTAAATGCTTGTACATAAAGTGAAAAAGACCGGATTGCCCTTTAAGTTAACAAAAAAGACGAAAATACCCCTGACTTAACTTAACGGAGAAAAATGGATGGAGTTAATGAGCCGGATGAAAATGGCAAGATTTCAAACCTTTTGGATCCAGATGCGGAAAAACAAACCTTTGGACAAAAGTCGCAAAACTGGCCAAATCTCAAAGAACGAAAATGGCATTTTACTCTAAAGATTAACTGATTTTATCCAGTAAATTTTCAGATTTTCAGCCGTTTTAATTGTGGCGAGTGTGAAACTATTGACCGTAAAAAAACTATACCTAGCAACCATATAAGGTACTGCAGAGGCAATTGGTTCAACTTGTGCGGTAAATTGATCCCATTGTGAGAGATACCCGTTGGCATAACAAATATCTCCAATATGGAACACTATATCATAGTTCTTCAAGTCTCCAATGAGTTGTTTGGTGGTGTTAAGTGATCCATGTTGATAATTATTATAATCATTTGACCCGTCAACTTCATCCTGCAATTTTGAAACAATATTAAGCTTAACCGGAAAACAATTAAACGAAAAAATTCAAACGGTACCTTTCCCATATCTCCAAATATGATCACACGTTGTAACGAGTTTTGACCAGGGTAAGGAGATGATTTGAATTGGTAAACATGACTCCAAATAACCGAACCGTTTAAGAGTTTGTGGCCCAGTTTGTAAGTGTACCTGCACAACGAAAATGTTAACATTTCCTTTTTGGTAACTACATAATTCCAAGTTGGTTGTTTTTCTGTTACCATCATTGCAGATAATTAATGTTCCCTCTTATGTCATCATTAAAGGGTTTTTTTTTTCCTTATAAATTAAACATTTCTCTTACTCTGACTTCTCGGTCAAATCTTATAAGTTTCATAGGATGGACAAAGTATTTAACTTCTTAAAAGAACTTCATACATAGCCGAAAAAATAAGTCAGTCTTTTACTCCCCGGTTGCCAAAAAAACTAGAGTAAAATGCCATTTTCATCCCTGAGGTTTGGCTAGTTTTGTGACTTTCATCCAAAGGTTTGTTTTTTCGCATCTGGATCCAAAAGGTTTGAAATCTTGCCATTTTTATCCGGCTCGTTAACTCCATCCATTTTTCTCTGTTAAGTCAAGGGTATTTTCGTACATAAAGTGCAAAAGACCGATTGCCTTTTAAGTGAATACTTGAACATTAAGCTAAATGCTTGTACATAAAGCGAAAAAGACCGAATTGCCCTTAAAGTTATCAAAAAAATGGAAATACCACTGACTTAACGGAGAAAACTGGATGGAGTTAACGAGCAGGATGAAATGGCAAGATTTCAAACCTTTTGGATCCGGATGCGAAAAAACAAACCTCTGGACGAAAGTCGAAAAACTGGCCAAACCTCAGGGACGAAAATGGCATTTTACTCTAAAAACTATTATTTTAGTTTCAAAACTAAAAGTTTTATGGAAAATAATATGTTAGGTAAAAAAAATGAATAAAAAATCCATAATATATTGAATTTGAAAATTACAAAGGTACAAATGATAATCTGTGGGACATTGTAACGTACACTGAGTTGGGCCACAATTCCTTCAAGAATCCAGTATGAATGAAACCAGGATCCCGCCAACCAACGGTTCGTGCAGGTGCTCCTGTTTTATTAAAATGAAAACAAAAGAAATTAAAATAATATTTGCACCTGCCGTCATTAATATTTGTAGATTATTTGCATACCGCAGAGGCTCTTTCGGTCAATCGTCAATGTCCCAGCAGGAGAATGCTGTTTCTCCTCACCTCTCCGGCCCCATTCAACGAAAGGTTCTGCTTCATCAATCCCGTATCCACTTGTCCATGTTACAGTCATCTAATATACATACAACGATTATTTTAAAACATAAAAATTATGAGTAGTTACGAAATAATAAACTTACTTCATTCCAAGTCTTTCCTTGAGCTAAACGAGGGTAATTTGGTGCGTTTGGATTTGCAAAAACGACAGAATTTGACACTGCTACAAGTTTCGGCTATTGCACAATGTAAATTCGACCTCGTGTTAGAAAACCATAACTGAAACGTTGATAAAAGAAGGAAGTAATATTAAACAAATCGTAAGAAAACCTTTGATAATCCACCGGTGAATAATGCAAAAGAGAAATCAGATCGTTGGTTGATCAGTTGAAACTTCAATGATGCTTTTCCTGTGTCACTGTAGTTAGCATTGCTGTAATTTGCATATTGGAACTGAAAAAAGAAGTTACATTTGGTTATATAACTTATATTATTATAGCTTCTTTTCCATATTATTTCAAACGAGTGTCATGAAACTGAAGAGACCTTGATAGGTGCAGTGCATAATAATGGAGGAGCGATCATTGAGCTTTCCGGTGTGCATATCGCAGCACTGAAAACCATAAAAACGGAAGTATATTAACATCATAGTTTTTCGAATGACAAATGTGGATTGAGTAAGAACACTTTAAAGTTCTAAAATACCTGAAGTTTGCAGGTGAGAATACACCAATCCAGTCATCGATCGACGGGTTTGGATTATGCAGTGTTACAGTCAACCACTCAGAGGTTTGAACCTGGAATGGAGTTTGGAATTAACAATTACACACAGTATACATGATAATATGATTCGCCCCGCTTGCGGTATGCGCGTATAATGTATATATGTGTGGGCGCTCGGGGGGCAAAAGTGAAAGTGCACTGATTTTAACGTTATTTTACTAATTTCGTGAAAATAACGTTAAAAGAGGGGGATGGTTAATCATGCATCATGTGGTGGCACTGATAGCCGAAAGACAAGGGGGTACATGCACTAATCGGCATTTGTCCCAATTGCTGAGTGTTATGTGCCTTATGTCCAAGGCTTGATGCAAAACTACTATCGAGCCGGGGGGCTCACTGGAAGCAGCCTCTCTATTCCTTTAGGGTAGAGGTAAGGCTGTCTACATCTTCTCCTCCTTTGACCCTACCTTAGCTTTGCTATTGGTGGAATTTACTGAGTATGATGTTGATGATACATGATAATATGACATGAATAAAAAGTCAAACTTAAAGTCAACCATTCAAATCAGAGCATTATATATGTAGCTTTACAGTTGAAAATTTATTCCCATTTCTCATTGGTTTAATCATCCAATTATACTAAAATCATTTTCATGACACTAAAAATCACAAACAAAATATGTGGCAGACATCAATAGGATTACAACTCCTATTTAAACCTGAGAAAACAATAAAAGTTTAATCTTTGTTGTTACCTTTAATCCAAGAACCAAAGGAGATGCTTTAACATAAGCTGCATCATCAAGAGCAAACACAGTCTCATGTATAGAAATCTTTGAAAAGGGTTGATCCCCATGAGATGTTACAGTATACAAACCCCACAAAATCACTAGCAACCTCAACCCTATAACCTGCATATCCCCTTTACCCTAAAAAAAAAAAAAAAAAAAAACAATACTGATTAAATCAAACAGCAATACAATCTTACAGGAATCATAGCTTTAAAAAATGGGGATGTTGAGTTCAAGTGATTACCATCATGTTTGATCTGCAATTAGCTCAAAAACTATATACATAATATATAAGCAGAAAGGGGAAGTGTAAACACAGGAAAGAATAAAAAAAGTCAACTTGCAGAATATATATAATATAATAAGGTATAGAAGCAGAGTATGGAGTAGAAGAAAGTTTTAAACAAATTCGTGTGTTGGTGAAGATTAATGATTTCAGTTGGACACCATGTTCCGTTTAGGGATGGCAATGGGTCGGGTTCGGGTCGGGTATTGGCAATCCCATACCCATACCCGGTTGTAAAATCGTGTCCCATACCCGACCCAATACCCGTCGGGTATATGTCGGGTAATTACCCGTCGGGTACCGGGTATACCCACGGGTATCGGGTATACCCATTAGTTTGTTAAAATATATACATTGGGATTTCCAAATACATTTTTTACTATTATAATTATTATATAATTTTATTTATGCAACAACTATTATAAATTAAAATATACATTACATAGATATAAGTTTTAGCATAAATGAATAATAACTTTATAATATTTATACACTTATATGTATATAGTTCACAACATATAAAATATAAATACTATCATCAAATACATATGCTAAAAGAAAATTTATTTTTTCACATTATGAACATACTAAAATAAATCACTAATAGATAAGGGTTAATGGAAAATAACAATATAAATTAAAAATTTCGGGTGTATGATCGGGTATATAGTTCGGGTAAACGGGTATGTGGTTTCGGGTAATCGGGTCGGGTATCACCTAATCCCATACCCGACCCATACCCGCGAAAATTTTTAAAAGTAAACCCATACCCGGCCCAATACCCGTCGGGTATCGGGTATACCCATCCCATTTGTGTTGGGTTTCGGGTATACCTGTCGGGCTCGGGTATTTTTGCCATCCCTAGTTCCGTTTAAGCAAAGGATAAATAGAAAAATAAGGTCAACTTTTAGTATTTTTAAAACCCATAATATACCGGCACTAAATTAAAATAATTGGAGCTTTCAGAACTTAGGGATCAAAGTTATTAAAAACCCTAATACGACTATTCTTATGTCATTACTTGTTATTTGTCTAGTTATTAGAGCGTGTGTAGTCGATCTTGTTTGGGCGTTTGTTTGGTAGAAAACGCCTACAACGCCGGTGTTAACCGCCCCCGTGGGCGTGTTTTTGGCAAAATCCAGTTGAAGCGTGCTTTATTCCACGCCCAAGCCCCATTTTGATGGTCCAATCACACTTCATTTTCATTATCTTTGTCTAATAAGATTTTTTTTGATGGTTTTTGTTTTATTTAATTAAATAATTGTGTAATGATTGACGAGGCATTATTGAGCGTTTACGCCCCTTTGTGAATAACGCCCCTTTGCTGACTAGGACGACACGTGGCGGACAACGCCCAAGGGTGGGGCATTATTCACCCCAACGACTACGCATGGTCTTACTATGTTGCTTCTTAAGTAACCACGCGCTACCCAATAATAAATGCAAGTAAAACTTTCAGATTATTACACCTCAATAATAAGAAATTGGTATTTAACTATGTTAAAAGGTTAAGAGTTTAAAACATGCAAGGTGCATGTATGGTGTATTTGTCCTAGAAAATCTAGGAATTGTTGTTTAAAAAAAAATAATTATGTTTAATTCCGTGTAAAAGACAACAAAAGGATGAAATAAACTTGTGACCCTGGATAAATAACAGGTTATATTCCTCTACATGGCAGTCATCACCATTGGATTCATTTATTTTCAATAGGCAGTGCACAACAACTCAAAGTCATATGCAAAAAAAGTTATCAACTTCATTTCCTTAATCCATTAACATTGTGCAGGATGAAGAACTCTTTATGATCCCCTGGAAATTGTGAAGGAATCATACACTTTCCCATCTCTACTCTTCTTGTACTCAAACAAAAGCTTTGAATGATTAAACGCCGTTAATTTTAGAAACCCATAGTCATAATCTCTAAACACACTCCATGTTGTGTTAATAGGAGCAAACTCCGAAAGGCTCGCACCTCCACCCCCCGCAACCACATGAATCGTCCCATTCAAGCTCCCCGAGTACTCCTTACTTTCATTGTTCATGCATTTACTCTGAATCAACAAAAACATTATTGCAAAACCATCACAAAAACAGAATACATAGGATTTTAAAAAGTAAAAAAATAATACAGTATATATTTACCTGATAAATAGGACAAGTTCTTTCATAATTGTGTGCATGACCGAAAATGGCAATATCAACATTATACTTTCGCCATAGGTTCTCGAGGCTTGCCCTCGCCATAGGTTCTGCACACCCTTGAATATAATAAAACAACGAAGAAGAGTATCCCAATACGCGATGAGCAAGAAAAACGAGCCATGGTTGTTTTTGTCTATTCACAGATGACAAACAGTCCTCAATGAACTTGTACTGCTCACTTCCTTCCCTCCAATCATTTTCTGAGTCAGCAATACAGAATCTGAACATTCCATAATCTACATAGTACCTGACCCCAAAAATATTTACATCATTAAACTTCAACATTTGACATGGCGCGTTGTTAGCAGAGAGTTTTCTGAATATTTGGAAAATGATTAGAATATACTTCTAAAATAACAGGACTTACCACAACTTTGTTTTGTTCTGTGAGGGAACGTAAAACATAGTTTCAGCGACAACACCACACTCTCCCCCGGAATCATAGTTTTCATAAAAAGATCCCGAGTTGGGCCAATCGCGTTCATGATTACCGCTACACTTACGCATTTTTCCATCAATCTTTTGGCTGAACATAACTGATTAAGTCACTCTAGTTACTTTTATAGATTCACAACATACCTGGCTATCATATAAGGTGCATATGAAGCAATTGGCTCGATTTGGGAAGTAAACTGATCCCACTGAGAAAGGTATCCATTTGCATAAGAAAGATCTCCAATGTGAAATACTAATTCAATGTTCTTCAAATCTTCAATAAGCTGCCGGGTAGTATTAAGGGACCCACGTTGAAACTGATTGTACTCATTCGACCCATCAGCCTCATCCTGCATTGTAAAAACAACAAGTTGAATTGACTTCCCAAATAGTTTGAGAAAGATGTTTGACTATAAACACTAGAGCGAAAAAAAATACAAACCTTTCCCATATCACCGAAAATGATAACACGTTGTAGAGAACTTTGACCAGGGTAAGGAGAGGATTTAAACTGATACACCTGGCTCCAAATGACGGTATTGTTAGACAACTTGTGTCCCAGTTTGTATGTATACCTGCACATAGAGTGGCGAATTTGTTAAATTGTGCATGTCATAATAAAAGATCACATGCTAGCATAATGTGTAACATACAATGAGTTTGGCCAAAGTCCAGTCAAGAAACTTGTATGAAAGTATCCAGGATCACGCCAACCTACTGTTTTTGCCGGTGCACCTGTATCATAAGTACATCAAAATATGCCGCTTGAAATTAGGGCGATTCTTGGTTTATTCTTAACCTTCATGTTCAACAAATAACTGCTTACATATAACATACCACACATGCTGTTACGATTGAACGTCAGAGTTGTAGCAGTCGAACGGCTCTGCTTTTCACCTTGTTTACCCCATTCAACAAATGGTTCAGATTCCCTTATGGAATATCCACTGGTCCATGTTACAGTCGTCTGCGAATAATGTCAGAAATTTATTATATAATGAATCAAAAATAAAATAATAAAAACGACATTATGCTACTTTTACTTATAAAGGATTCATATTATGCATATAATTTCTTCTTTTTTCAGCATCAGTTTACAACTATTAGTATCAGAAACAAGTGTGAATACTTACTACATTCCACAGCTTCCCTTGAGCAAGGCGGGGGTAATTTGGTGACTTCGGGTTTGCAAAAGCAATCGTATTTGATACAGTGATTAGCTTCGGCTGTCAACATTCAGTAAATTTGGTACAAAGAATAGTATCAATCCATGGCAAAATCAATGCAATTTCACATAGCATTTGAATAGATATAAATGTGAGTCGAAAATAGAAACCTTCGATAATCCGCCTGTAAATAGTGCAAAAGAGAAATCTGATCTTTGGTTAATCAATTGCAGCTTCAATATCGCCTTTCCTGCATATTTGTAGTTTGGATTTCCATCTCGTACATATTTATACTGCCATAGAAATTCGACAATAAGCTTCAAACTGTAGACTCTTCTTCTTCGATAACCTTTGACCAAATTCCCCAAACTAACAGAAATTTAAAGAAAAGAATGTTGACTTGTGAAGTCAAACCTTGATAGGTGCGGTGCACAACAACGGTGCAACGGCTCTAGGATTTTCAGCGGCACAGGTCGATGCACTAAATTCAGTAAAATCAAAAGGTTTCATTCTACACAAAGATGAAATTTTGATAACACGAAAACGTAAATAATCAACACGCAGCAACTGATGTACCTGAAATTGGAAGGGGAGAATACTCCAATCCAATCATTAACATCAGGATGCGGATTGCTTATGTTAACATTGACCCATTCAGAACTCTGCCCCTATAACACAAATCGAAACAAAGTCGTAACCACTCACTCACATAGTGCATTTTTATCATGTGAAAAGAGCAAGTTGCACAAACTATATGAAAACATTAAACATAACATAACTGTAATAACATATAAATCATACCCTTGATCCAAGAACTGAAGGAGAGACTTCAACAATGGCAGCAGCAGCAGCATCACTCACAGCCAATACAGTCTTGTCTATTGCAATTCTAGCAAAAGGGTGATCACCATGTGATACAACACTTTGGAGGCTTATTAAACTCCATATGACTACAAGCAAACTGAACCCACCTACATTTACCTGATACAAAAATTGATCTGATTAAGAGAAATTTAATAAAGGTGGAAACTTTGATCAATAAGAATAAGTGATGTTATTAAGAAAATACCCAACAGAGAATTACATAGGAAGAGGTGTTGATCATCTTTTTTAAGAGTTAATTGAACTAATGGAATGGAATGGAATGAAGTTAGACATATGGAGAAAGAGGGGTGACCTGTAGCGCATAAATGAGAACACAAGTGAGCAAAAGTCAAACTGAAACCCAATGGATTATGAATGGCTGCGATTTATCATATAATAGGGCCACAACTGCAATGCCATTAAGTCAAAAGATGTTGAGTACATGTAGCTTTTTTTGTACCCATTCTTTCAATCGGATTTTCTCCCGATTCTTGCAGGTGAACTTAGAACGGTTCATAATCAGACACCCTTTATCATGTTCATATTCAAGTTATCAAGTATTGAACAGGAGTTTTGTTAAAATGTATCAACTCAATCAAAATTGAAGGTATTTAGCGAACAGTTTGTGAACCGTTTGGTCGAAAGTTCTTTTATGTTCGTTTGTTTAACAAATGAACAAACATGAACAAGAAATTTCGTTTGATAAGATAAACAAACAGAGGGTGTGTCCGCTCGTTTATGTTCGTAAACGTTAGATAATTTGTTCATTTATATTTTCACTTTGTACACCTCCATCAACATCCCTCATCTGAACATTTCAATTTCAGCTTATGTTAAAGCTTAACAAACTTCTTAATTTTTGTGTTGATTATCTTTATAATAATTATGTCAACTATGTTCAGATAGTTATGTTAAGTATTTGTTATCTTTTTGTGGATTTTTCATAATCTTTCTATCTTTCTAATGAAAATGCAAATTTTATTTTGAAATGAATATATAACGTTCGTTTGTGTTCATTTATGCTCATGAACTTTTGTTTGTGTTTGTGTGTTCGGTAATTGTGTTCATGAACATGTCCATATCCTTAATGAACAAACACGAACAAGGAATCTAGTTCGGTAGGCATTCATTAACCATTCATGAACATGTCCATTCCTTAATGAACGCACATGAACAAGATCTCGTTTGGTTCGTTTACAGCCCTAGTTGCATAGTTGTTATAGGCGAACAAAATTCAGTTTGTCGCCAACCAATTCGGGTTCAAAACCGGGTAGGTCTTTTTCATGATGGGCTTAAACCGGTTTGATCTAAATCGGTTCGGGTTAAGAAACAGTTTTACCGTTGAAACCCCCGACCCGACCCAATCCAGCCCAAACCAGTTCCAGAACTGGGTTTTTTTCTAAATTAAATCATTTATTTTAAAACAAATACAAATAACTAAAAAAAACTTCTTTACTACCTAAAATGCATATTTATTTAGGGTGAGGTTCCTGTAAAAATGACATTTTTTCGTGAGAAGTGTGAGAAGGCATAGAAATTGACATGTAGGCATCATGTTTTGACTTAGGCATGATGTTTTGGGTTGTTTTGGCAAGAAAAACAGCAAACATAACAATTTAAAACACAATGCAACATATTATAGGCGTGAAATTTAAAACACACTATTTAACACTTAAAACACACTACTTAACGTTCTTGGCATGGTGTTTTAAGTTTTAAGCCTAGAATTCATTGCATTATGTCTTAAATTGTTATGTTTAGTGTTTTTCTTGCCAAAACAATCCAAAATATTATGCCCAAGTTCAAAACATGATGTCTACATATGAATTTTTATGACTTCTCACACTTTTCACGAAAAAATGTCTTTTTTACAGGATTCTAAAACTATTTATAAATACTTAAAAACTTATATGAATATTACAAAAATAATTAAAGCTAACGTCGTAGACAAGCTTCCAAATTTCTAGCTTAGTATCATTAACTTGTGCATATTTGGCACAAGATTTTTCAACACCAGTCTCATTGTTTTCATCATCTCCCAAATTGTATATCCGTCTACAATAGATTTTGTGAAATCTTTCAAGCACTGACTATATCCACGTCATCTTTAATAATATTTGATCCTTTGTATGCACGGTTGCAAAACTCATTTCCTCGTCAAGTCTATCCTTAACCCGCTCCAAAAAATAGTACCAAATCTATCGTTAACGTGCTCCCAAATGTTATTACGAAATATTGATTAAATAAATGGGTTATGCAATGGAACTCGACTAAGTGTCTTATCACTAGGATCGAATGATATAGAAGCTAAAGTAATATCGGGAAGCAATATAGGTAACCGAACTTTCATTCCTACAATTGCTTTAACACCATCTGACAAGAAGATTCCATTTAAGTTTAAAAGAAGACAATTTCCTATTGTTGTATGCTTCTTCATGACAATAAATAAAAGTCAAGGGCAATCGTTATCAAAAGTTGGTTTGTTTATGAGACAGCCAGTCTTTTCGCACGGTCAACTTCACGTCGCTTTGTCCAGAGTTAAAATTAGAGATGGAATCAAACCGGTAATTGTTGATAAAGATGGTAAACTTACTAATATGACATTCAATAATCTATATAAAGAAGTTTTTAGAGATTTGTTAGTTGTATATATAAAATTAATGTGAAACTATAATTCAAAAATTGCTAAATATACGAGTTTATAACCTAGTATGATATTTTGGTTTCATCGGATATAAACGTGATTGGTATGAGTTTCGGATATTGCCTAATACCATCACTAGACCCAACACCACTAGACACTTAGATTTACTTACCCAATCTCGTACCTATCAGGCAGACACTACCCTAACTTACATATGTCCTTTTCGGTTTTATAGGCCAAGTTCAAGTTTTTCCTTTATCTCTACTCCCAGTCTCTCAACAAACTCTTTAACGTATTTAGCCCATGCACTTATGGTAATTATTAGAGTGACTATGTGTTATCTATATGTGGTGGTTGGAGATTAGTTATGACAGTTAGACATTAGTTGTGGTTGTTATGGTTAGTTAGATTAGAAGGTAGTTCTCATACCTTCTTATATATATAGGTCTCTTGTACTTTTCATAGAAAATAATGAGATTACAGATCTGTTCTTGATACCTCTCTTTATGGTATCAGAGCAACTACTCTGAGAAATCAGTTACAGTTCCGGTCTCTTTCCGGCCATTCTGTTATTTTCCGGCCAAAATTTCCGATCATCTTCCTCATCTTTCTGATCTTCTTCCGCTGTTCATCTCTGATTCTTCATCTCATAATCATCTTCATCTATACATCTCATCTTCTTTCTGATACATCCTTTTTTTTATCTCTGTTTCTATAAAAATCAAATCATGACAACTTCAACTGGTGATGCTACCTCAAATTCGAATACTACTCTTCCAAATATCACTAATCTCATGCCAATAAAGCTCGATAACAACAATTTTCTGAATTGGCAACATCAAACACTTACTATTTTGAAGACTCTTGGCCTCCTTTAGTTCTTGAATCGTGAAATCACTCCTCCAATAGAAGCCGTAGCCAGAGCAGCATAGGAGAGATCTGATGCGTATGTGTCTGCCTTCATTACAGCAAATTTTTCTCCAGATCTGATTCATATTGCGCGAGGAACTACTTCTTCTTCAGATCTATGGCAGAAAATTGAAGAACTATTCAATCAACAGGTATTTGCAAACCAAAACTTATATCAGACTCAGTTTCATTCTTTAAAACAAGAGAATCGTACAATTTCTGAGTACTGTGATGCTGCAAAGAACCTATTTGATTCTCTTCATGCTGTTGGTGATCAGATCTCTGAACATGCTCTGGTTTTACAAATTTTAAATGGATTACATCCAGACTACCAGATGTTTGTAACAAACATTGAAAATAATGATGTAAAACCTACTTTTACTCAATTACGAGCTAAGCTTTTGACACATGAGAGTCGATTAAAACAAAACCAGAGCCAAATTTCATCTACTGTTTCAGTTGCTGCTATGACAGCCATGAACATCAAACCACCACATCATGATTATGCTCAAAATGCTCCATCAACTGTTATTTGTCAAATTTGTGACAAACCTGGTCACAAGGCGGCGAACTGTTACCACCGTTTTTCACCGAGTAATCAGTCCGGCGGTCGACTTGGTGGTGGAAGCCGCTGGCGCGGCAGTAGTCGTGGTCGTTCCGGTGGGCGCTATGGCGGTCAACGGGTTACTCATGGTGGTCAACGAGGCAATAATTCTGATGGACAGAGGAATTATTCAACACATGTTGCTGATTATAATCGAGCTAGGGTTTCTCAAATTGGGTAATTTGGTGTTGATGATAAGTTTGACTCACGAATCTTTGGTTCTATTGACTATAACTCTCACAACTCTACTGGATCTCAAAATGGGCTACATGTTAATAATCAGAATGGTAGTTATGGTGGAGTGGGCTTAGGAGCAGCTGATCATGGTATTTTGGGCCCAGGTCCAACCCAATCACATACTAATCCTTTTGTGACACCTTCATTTACGGGGCCAGCTAATCAAACAGGATTTGGGCAGGATCATTTTAGACAGTGGGCTAGTCAACCAAACTTCTCTCACTATGGGCTTTCTGCTGATTTATCAAGCATTTGTGATCAAGTGGATTCGTGGTGTCACACCCCAACCGATGGCGGAAACATCGGGGCATGGCACTGAGCGAAACAGATTGTCCAGAAGTTTCCATAACAACTAGATTTACCAGATATTAAAGCAACATGTCCCATACCATGTCATATATGATAATACAATTATTACAGAAAGGTTCTAGTCAAATTGCTCTGTTCCGACAACTCAGATTTTATTACAGACAATTGTTTATTTATTGGTTTCTAGGACTCCATCCCTAGCCTCAATTTCATCACCAGCACACAAAGCATGTAAACATCCTAAGCACCTGTCACATACGTTAAAGTAAAAGTCAATACACATAGTGTAAAGGTGAGCATACAAGTTTGATAATAGCATATAAAGTTCGAAAGCTTTACGCATAACCAGCACGTACACAGAGTGAAACGAGGCATGTTAGTTATCGACATGAACCTATCGATACCAATGACTGCGGGTTGACTGCCCAAGGCAGTTCACGATACATTCTCACCACTTTGAGCTATGTAGGTAATTGTCCTTAACAACCCCCGAGTGAACGGGTGCTGAGTCCAAACTAATAGTACTATCGTTGCTAAGGCAGGTAGACAACATTCCATGTGTAAACATAACAAACAAGCATTCATTAAGTCACGTATAACATGCGGTAACGGTTAGCGTTTAAAGTATTGCGTAGTGTGTTCGATGTGATTTTGTATAAGTAACGTATGTAACACCCAAAAGTGCGTAAAACAAAAAGGGATCGAGTATACTCACAGCGGTAGATGGATTGAAGGGAGCGCTAGAGAGTAGGGTTAGCCTGAACAGATTGATAGCATACGATAAGCGACGCACAAAACGATACAAAGTACAAGTGGTTCGAACAGTAGTTCAATCAGATGGTAGTCCGATCGGACAGCCAGTCGTGCGAGTGGTAGTCCGTTCGGACGGTCGTCCGGTCGGATGACTGTTCGAGTGGATTGTTTCTTCCTTTGGGAAGGATGTGTTTGTGTATGATGGCTTGACTTTTGAAATTTCGTTGTAGCATTTTGAAAACATTGAAGTACCTCTACCTTTCGGGTTGGTCGATCGGACGGTGGTTCGATCGGACGGCAACCCGTTCGGTTGGGCACTTCAGTGAGGACAAATTCACAGCAGGGTGTCACTCGATCGGACGGTCGTTCGGTCGGGTGGCATCCTTGGTGCATTGAACATGTTGAAAATGGTTTAAGTGTTGAAGTTTAAATGTCTCATGATTCGATTAGCAGTTCGATCGGATGATAGTCCGATCAGACAACAATTCGTTCAACATTCAGACTTCAAATGTTGGCAAAAAAAATAGTTAAGTGTGGGACCAAGGTGCAAGTCGTACGGGTGGCTGTCCGTTCGGACAGCAGTCCGTTCGGACGGCACTCCGTCCTGGTCGTCCTGTTCGTCTTACACTTGGTTGTTTTGATAGTTTGTCGTTTTATCGAGATGTGTTGATATCGTGCTAACCAACAGAACTCCATCCTAAGTTCTAGTGACCAGATCGAGCAAGAACCACCCAAGTTCGGTCAGTCCACCGGTTCAGGGTGATTGCTCTTGGTTACCCCGGAATCGATAATCTCGTGGATAGAATACGGACCTTGAACCAACACAACCACACTAATGAGTAGTAAGTCGGCACAAGCTCCGATTCTATCGGTTTTGAGTGCATTGAGTGTAAAAGAGTTGAAAGAAGGTTGGAAAACCATCTTTCACTCATTTTCATTGTGAATATGTTTAGTTCTATGGAAGATCTTTATTAGTTTATGTGGAAATCGGTTAGATCTAAGTTGTTCTTGGTGGATTGAGGCCAAAACATGAAGTTCTTCAAGAACACATGATGACGTCATCTTAGAACACCTTGAATCTTGATGATTTCACGGTTAAAAGTTAAGATTCAAAAGATAGAAAGGTGTAGGAGTGCGTGTAGATTAAGGAAGTACAAGATTTAGGACGAGATCTTACCGGGATTGTGAGAAATCGAAGGAAAAAGCGAGCAAGAGCACGGGTCGGACGTCAGTTGCCAAAAGTATAAAGAATGAAAGTGACAAGGGTTATTTATAGGGTTACCCAAAGTGGAAAGGGCTGGTCGATCTGTTAGGCAGTCCGATCGGACAGCTGTCCGATCGAGCGGCTGCTCGGTCGATCGGCTGGCCGATCGACTGGTCGCCTGGTCGATCAATCACCTTGTTCGAGTGTTCGGTGCGACGAGTTTTGCTGTTTCGATTGCGATTGCGAGCGTTGCGATGCGATAGAGTTTCCTAGTCAAATTACTTTTAATCCCAACTACTATATCAACATACAAACATCCTTATTTCGTATTCGTTTAGTGTTTGTGATTCGATTGCGATTGAGTTTCGATTGCGTTTCGATTGATTACCACACATAACAGAAATAAACATGCACAAGTAACACATAAGGCACACACACACGTATAACAATATCCAAAATGCGTAATTCGAGTTGCGAGTGCGATTACGATAGTGATAAGGCGATTAAACATGCGATAAATAGCGATTACCATGCGATTATTAATGGATACTCCACATAATACAACTAAAGCGAGAATAAAATAGACTAATTACAAGTCAAAGAAGTCAAAACAGGATTTGAGCAAGGAGAGACAGATCGCGATTAGCAATCTTTTCTTCCTTTGACTTCAATCTTTACTTTGACTTTGACTTTTCGGAACCCGGGGTGTTACAGCCTCCCCTAGTTGAGGGAATTTCGTCCCGAAATTAGGCCGAAGCTGTAACAAACAACTGCGGGTACTTCGCCTTCATGTCGCTTTCGAGTTCCCAAGTGAACTCTGCGCCTCGTTTGCCTTCCCATCGGACTTTCACAATAGGAATGCGCGAGCGTCTGAGCTGCTTGGTTTGGCGATCCATGATTTCGACAGGCTTTTCCACGAAGTGTAGTGTTTCGTTTACTTGGAGGTCATCGAGAGGTACAATTAAATCAAGCTCAGCCAGGCACTTTCGGAGGTTTGACACATGGAAAGTCAGGTGGACATTACTAAGTTCCTCCGGTAGTTCGAGTTTGTAGGCTACTTTTCCGATCCTTTCCAGAATCTTAAAAGGTCCAACATATCGAGGTGCTAGTTTCCCTTTCTTGCCAAATCTGACCACACCCTTCCAAGGTGACACCTTTAGGAGTACGTAGTCACCAACGTCAAATTCAAGGGGCTTGCGTCGTCTATCAGCGTAACTTTTCTGTCGACTTCGAGCTTTCAGCAAGTTGTCTCTTATTTGGAGGACTTTGTCAATCGTTTCTTGTAATAGCTCAGGACCGGTTAACTGCGAGTGACCAATCTCGTGCCACACAATAGGCGATCGACATCTTCTTCCGTATAAAGCCTCGAATGGTGCCATTTGAATGCTGGAATGATAACTGTTGTTGTACGAGAACTCGACTAACGGCATGTATGCATCCCAATTACCACTGAAATCTATGACACACGAACGGAGCATGACTTCAAGAGTACGAATCGTTCTTTCAGTCTGACCGTCGGTTTAAGGGTGGAAAGCGGTACTTAGATTAAGCGATGTACCGAGATCCGTTTGAAACGTTTCCCACAGTCGCGAGGTAAACCGAGCGTCACGGTCAGAGATGATGTCGCGAGGCATCCCATGTCGATAAATGATCTCATTGGTGTAGATTCGGGCTAATCGTTCTACCTTGTAGTCTTCCCGTATTGGCAAAAAGTGAGCTGATTTGGTCAAACGATCAACAATAACCCAAATACTGTCGTGACCTGATGACGTGTGCGGAAGCTTTGTTACGAAGTCCATAGCTATACTCTCCCACTTCCATATAGGGATCGGTGGTTGTTCGAGTAAGCCAGAGGGTCTTTGGTGTTCAGCCTTGACCTTTGCACAAGTCAGGCACTTCCCAACGTAGAGAGCAATATCCCTTTTCATGCCCGGCCACCAGTACTTGTAGCGAAGGTCCTGGTACATTTTGTCCGCACCGGGATGAATAGAATACCGGGATTTGTGGGCTTCGTCCATCAAAATATTTCGCAAATCAGTCCGTTTAGGGATCCAAATTCGGTCCAGATAATGGAATATCCCATTCGGCTTATTCACAAGATGAGCTCCATCGTGATAGATTATTTCCTTATCCAAGGTGCGTTCATCAAAACAGGCATGCTGGGCTTCGCGGATGAGGGCTTCGAGGTCGTATTGGGCTTGGGTTTTATGAATGCTGAGCAAATAACTCCGTCTGCTGAGAGCGTCGGCAACGACATTTGCTTTGCCTGGGTGGTAACGAATCTCACAGTCATAATCGTTGAGAAGTTCTACCCATCGGCGTTGACGCATGTTAAGTTCCTTCTGGTCAAAGATATGTTGTAGGCTCCTATGATCGGTGAAGATCGTACACTTTGTACCATATAGATAGTGTCGCCAAATCTTTAACGCAAAAACAACTACGCCTAGCTTGACATCATGGGTTGTATAGTTCTTCTCGTGGATTTTGAGCTGACGAGATGCGTAAGCTATAACCTTGTCCCGTTGCATAAGAACACAACCAAGACCAAGGTTGGAAGCATCACAATAGACAATGAAGTCATCGTTTCCGTCGGGTAGAGTGAGAACAGGAGCATTGCAAAGCATGTGCTTGAGGGTTTGGAAAGCAGACTCTTGTTCAGTTCCCCAAACAAAAGGCTTGTCTTTATGCGTGAGAGTGGTAAGCGACACAACGATCTTTGAGAATCCTTCGATGAATCGTCGATAATAGCCCGCTAGTCCGAGAAAAGAACGGACTTCAGACGGGTTCTTAGGTGTAATCCAACTCTTAACTGCTTCGATTTTCGCGGGATCGACGTGAATACCTTGACTATTTACAATGTGACCCAGAAACTGAACCTCCTCGAGCCAAAATTCACACTTGGAGAACTTGGCATAGAGTCGATTCCCCTAGAGTAGCTTCGAGAACCAAACGTAGATGTTGCGCGTGTTCGGCCTTCGACTTGGAATAGATCAAGACATCGTCGATGAATACGATGACGAAACGGTCGAGATAAGGTTTACACACGCGATTCATCAGATCCATGAAAACCGCGGGTGCATTGGTTAAACCAAAAGGCATAACAACGAACTCATAGTGGCCGTATCGAGTGCGAAAAGCGGTTTTGGGTATATCCTCCTCTTGAATGCGTAGTTGGTGATAGCCTGAGCGTAGATCGATCTTCGAGAAACACGTAGCACCTTGTAGCTGATCAAACAAATCGTCAATGCGAGGCAAGGGATAGCGGTTCTTGATAGTTAACTTATTCAATTCCCGATAGTCGATGCACATCCTGAACGACCCATCCTTCTTTTTAACGAAAAGGACTGGCGCGCCCCAAGGAGAGGTGCTCGGGCGAATGAAGCCTTTCTCAAGTAATTCATGGAGTTGGTTTGAGAGTTCACGCATTTCAGACGGTGCGAGTCGGTAAGGAGCTTTGGCAACAGGGTTGGCTCCAGGAATGAGGTCGATACGGAAGTCGATATCATGACTTGGCGGAAGTCCGGGAAGATCGTCAGGGAACACATTAGGGAATTCACGAACCACAGGAACGTCTTTCACTTCTGTCTTTCCTTTCTTTTCCTTCTCCGCTACTACAATGTTAGCCAAGAAAGCTCTGTATTCCTTGCGGAGATACTAGCTAGCTTGGACACATGACATGAGCTTGAGACCTTTCGAAGCAGTTTCGCCATAAACACACAATAAATCACCATTCGTGAGCGAGAATCGAATCATCTTATCGAAGCACACAACTTCAGCATGGTTTTCGCGAAGAAAGTCCATGCCTACTATGACGTCAAAACTTCCGAGTTGCATTGGAATAAGGTCGATTGGGAAGATGTGATTGTTGAGCTCAAGAGTACAATCACGAAGAACAAAATTAACGGTGACAGTTCTTCCGGTGGCGACTTCAACATCGAACGTCGAGGGGAGATGGGAGCGTTTACGACTAAGGAGCTTCTCGAATTCGAATGACACAAAGCAATTATCGGCTCCAGTATCAAACAAACATCAAGCATAAATACCATTCACAAGGAACGTACCATTGATCACGTTGTTGTCAGCCTGGGCTTGGCGCACATTGATGTTGAATGTCCTGGCGCGTGCGGCTTGTTGCTGCTGCTGAGGCTGCTGCTGCTGGTGTTGCTGCTGCTGCTGGGGCTTTTGTTTCACAACCCTGTTCGGGCACATGTTCGCAAAGTGGTTAGGATCACTACATGCGAAGCAGACTCGGGCGTTGACCGCGGGTGCCTGAGCCGCTTGCTGGCCTTGCGGGGCTGGGAGTAGAGCTTGATGAGCAGTGGCTTGAGCTGGGGCTTGACGGGGACCAGTACGGCAGTTAGTAGTGAAGTGGCCGTACATGTTGCAGTGAGCGCAGAAACGACAGGCGAGACCCACCGGGTGATGATAAGAGCATGTCGGGCAAACCGGGTGGGGGCCTGTGTATGCACACTTTGCAGGCGGTGCATAAGTAACTTGTGCGGGACGGTGGTGGGGCTGCTGCTGAGCCGGTACGGCTTGAAGAGGAGCATCAGTGGTGGTGACAGCACAGTTCTTGTTGCTGGAGCTGCTGTTGTTGTTCTTCTTCTTGCGGCGTGAGGACTTTGACGACTGGGCGGTGGCGGTTTCGGCAGTTGGTGCGGCGGTGACTTGGTGCAGACTCTTCGAAGTTTTATCCCAAAAACCAGCTTTTACCCGTTTGTCGTTGATTTCCGCGGCAAGCAAGTAAGTTTCTTCGATCGTTGCTGGCTTTGCGGCATGCACAAAATCCGCAACACAGTCGGGTAGAGCTCGGATGTACTTCTTGATCGTCATATCGGACGTCTTCACTTGATCGGGACAGATGATGCTGAGCTGCTTAAAGCGAGCAGTCAGGGCAGCGTTGTCACCTTCCTTCTGCTTAATGTGCCAGAACTCGTCCTCCAGCTTCTGGCGCTCATAGGGAGGGCAGAACTCTTCGAGCATAACGTTCTTCAACTCGTCCCATGACAGACCATAGGCTGCATCATTTCCGCGCTTGTTTCTTTCAGCCGTCCACCAGTCTAGAGCGCGGGACTGGAAGACGCCGGTAGCGTTCAACGTACGGAGATTATCAGGACAACCGCTCTGTCGCAAGGTAACTTCAATTGATTCAAACCATTGAAACAAGGCCGTAGGGCATTCTTCTCCGGTGAACTCCTTTGGTCCGCATGCCTTGAACTGTTTGAAGCTGAAAGCAGCTTTGGGAGTCTCGGTTCTGGATTCCTCAGACGATTTGCTCATGTTTTCGTACAGTTCACTGTCGACTTGGGGTACAACCTTTGCCATTTTCTTAGTGATCATGGCAGCGAGGCGTTTGTCTGCTTGCTTTCGGCGAGCATCACGGGTAGCGCGAGATCCAGATGACGACATTGTCTGCAACAGACATCGCCACAGGACTCAACACAATATAATCGAATCTCACCTCATGGTCCTAATACCACTAAAGCTCAGGAACACGCATAACCATGTAAGCACATAAGCACATAATCACAGATTCACATAAGCACAAAGTCACATAAGCACATAGGCACGTAAGGTACAGAAGCACAGAAACACATACGTATGTAATCACCAGAGGCAGTCAGAATACAGAAACCTATCATTCAAAGTCTGTGAGTGTTCGAGTATAGCGATCGCGATTAACACATCGAGTATAGTATAAACGTATAACATAGCATAAGGTTGTCCATAATTTAGCGATTTGCCAGCGTTTTGAGATAGAAGTGCAGTGCGAGTCGTGCGTGTCGATCGAAGTGAAAGAAAAAATCGAATAAATATCCAAAATTTAGACACATAAACAGGTAAATACACATACAACCACATAAAATCAGCGAATCATCAGAGTCAGCAGTTGCGGGCTCAGAATCGAAACATATAAAAATTCGAGAAATAGATTGTCTGCGGCTATTAGACATTGACTATCCAAAGTGATTCGACTATTCACAGGGACCTGTTGCGCACAGTTTGACTTTCAGGATTGTACTTTTGCCTCGAGTCTTGGGCTCGGCACGCATCCTTTTTGGTCATGTCGTGACTTCAAGTCGTTGGAGTCCGTCGATACTTTGGTGAGAGTTTTGTAAAAAAAAAAGGCGGAACAAGTCGTCAAGGTTAGGGTTTCACCCCTGGCTCAACAACTTTTGTTCCTGTTTTTGATAAAAAATAAAGAGAACTATGCATCAAAGTATGGGTTTCACTCCTCTTTCCACGCAATTTTTCGTGTTTTTAGATAAAAATGTGGGTTGAACAACCAATTTAATCGAGAGTTTGCGGTTTTCACACCTAATCTCGACTTAATCGCTCGTTCATATTTGAAAATTCGAGTGCAGTGATAGTGGAGCATAGGCGAGAACAGCGAGAAATAGCAGTAAGCTCATACATAATCCCTACTGGTCATGCACGAGTCGGTCTGTTGGTTCCTAGCTATAGACTAGGTATCTAAGACATCGACCCGGACTAGGTCGAGTCTTGCCTAATTCCCTATAGTTATGGCTCTGATACCAATCTGTCACACCCCAACCGATGGCGGAAACATCGGGGCATGGCACTGAGCGAAACAGATTGTCCAGAAGTTTCCATAACAACTATATTTACCAGATATTAAAGTAACACGTCCCATACCATGTCATATATGATAATACAATTATTACAGAAAGGTTCTAGTCAAATTGCTCTGTTCCGACAACTCAGATTTTATTACAGACAATTGTTTATTTATTGGTTTCTAGGACTCCGTCCCTAGCCTCAATTTCATCACCAGCACACAAAGCATGTAAACATCCTAAGCACCTGTCACATACGTTAAAGTAAAAGTCAATACACATAGTGTAAAGGTGAGCATACAAGTTTGATAATAGCATATAAAGTTCGAAAGCTTTACGCATAACCAGCACGTACACAGAGTGAAATGAGGCATGTTAGTTATCGACATGAACCTATCGATACCAATGACTGCGTGTTGACTGCCCAAGGCAGTTCGTGATACATTCTCACCACTGTGAGCCATGTAGGTAATTGTCCTTAACAACCCCCGAGTGAACGGGTGCTGAGTCCAAACTAATAGTACTATCGTTGCTAAGGCAGGTAGACAGCATTCCATGTGTAAACATAACAAACAAGCATTCATTAAGTCACGTATAACATGCGGTAACGGTTAGCGTTTAAAGTATTGCGTAGTGTGTTCGATGTGATTTTGTATAAGTAACGTATGTAACACCCAAAAGTGCGTAAAACAATAAGGGATCGAGTATACTCACAGCGGTAGATGGATTGAAGGGAGCGCTAGAGAGTAGGGTTAGCCTGAACAGATTGATAGCATACGATAAGTGACGCACAAAACGATACAAAGTACAAGTGGTTCGGACAGTAGTTCGATCGGATGGTAGTCCGATCGGACAGCCAGTCGTGCGAGTGGTAGTCCGTTCGGACGATCGTCCGGTCAGATGACTGTTCGAGTGGATTATTTCTTCCTTTGGGAAGGATGTGTTTGTGTATGATGGCTTGACTTTTGAAGTTTTCGTTGTAGCATTTTGAAAACATTGAAGTACCTCTACCTTTCGGGTCGGTCGATCGGACGGCAACCCGTTCGGTTGGGCACTTCAGTGAGGACAAATTCACAGCAGGGTGTCACTCGATCGGACGGTCGTTCGGTCGGGTGGCATCCTTGGTGCATTTAACATGTTGAAAATGGTTTAAGTGTTGAAGTTTAAATATCTCATGATTCGATTGGCAGTTCGTTCGGATGATAGTCCGATCGGACAACAATTCGTTCAACATTCAGACTTCAAATGTTGGCAAAAAAATAGTTAAGTGTGGGACCAAGGTGCAAGTCGTACGGGTGGCCGGTCGTCCGGGTGGCTGTCCGTTCGGACAGCAGTCCGTTCGGACGGCACTCCGTCCTGGTCGTCCTGTTTGTCACGACCCCCGACCCGGTTTGACCCGTTTCAGGAGCCGCGGGACAGAAATCCCGTGGTATTTATTTAATTGAGTTTAACAGCGGAAGTTTTATTATCAGGATCGTTGTAAAGCTAAAATTTTCCTTATTATTTTATTTCACAACTCAGGATAAAACCCCGGTAATTTACAATACTATGATTTCACGGAGAAATCTTTATTTTACAAAACATATTTCTTTATTTTATAATGAGCCACTTTCTTAAGCTTGAAATGCTCCACAGCACTTTTCCTGAATTACAACAGATTACCTGAAACATGTTTGAAAAATGTTTTGTCAGCGGAAAATACTGAGTGAATCATTCTATTTACTAAAACAACCTGTTTGTTATAATTTACAGTATTAAGGAAGATTACAATGTTTCTGATATCAACCAACTACCCACAGTACTTTGTCACTCGACCCATTGGCCCATTCGTCCAATGGTGTCTGTGATTATGGTCATATCACCCCTTGGCTGCCCCAATGGTGAAGATTATCAAGTAATGTATACAAAACCCCACATACCGGCTGTAACTTGGTGATTACAAAGACTTAATCCCCGTAATTATAACTTTGAAAATAAACATGATTTTGAAAGTAATTTGATAAAAATAGAATGACTCACATTGCAGATTTAACACGGACAGAGTCTAGTCTATGGATTAGCCTTGTTAACCTAATTTAAATAATAATGCACACAAAACTGGGTTAGTAATCAATACAGCATTTACGATAACTCACGAGATCAACCCTCACAACGAATGACAAAGTGCTATGCTTAAACATCCATCGAATTAACGATTAATGACAAAGCATCACCCTAATGTGGGCAGCACTTAAACATCCATTGAGTACATTGATCGATCGGAAAATGAATCGTAATAGCGATCGAGTTATTACCCTGTTTTGTGGCAGAAATTCGAGATTCGTGTGTGTTGAAATAGTAAACAGACTATAACTCGGCGTATATTTGGAATTTGTTCCTCGTTTCAGTGCCCAATTTCAATTGCCAATGTCCACTATTTATACACGATTTTTGACCCCCCTCGCGTGACGCGAGGGGTCCGGCCCTAGGCTTCGCGTGACGCGAGGCCCCCTATTCTACCATAGGGTTGCTACGTGCATGGGTAGGCTTGCTGAGTCAACAGTTTCTCAAATTTCGAATTTGACAGAGAGTTATTTGGATAATCGTAACTAGGGTTTTACCCCCCCCCCCCCTGAGTTTTAGGGGCCCTAATCCTGATTCTGAAAATTCTGAAAATTTTAGGGTTTTGTGTAGAATTACTTGGGTGTCTCAATTAGGGTTTCCTTTTGGATTAAATATAATAATGAATCATAGTTTTAGTGAGAGTTGTTACATTCTCCCCACCTTAATAAAAATCTCGTCCTCGAGATTTACTGGAATAAGTATGGATACTTTCGCTTCATTTCTGATTCCAGCTCCCAAGTGTATTCAGCTCCTCTCTTTGAATCCCACTTGACTTTAACTAGCACTAGTCATTTGTGCTTGAGAAACTTCACTTTTCTGTCTTCTATCTGAAGAGGTTTCTCAACAAATTTTAACTTTTCGTTTACCTCTATGTCTTGAAGAGGTACTACCAGAGATTCGTCTGCTAGACATTTCTTGAGATTGGATACATGAAATACATTATGTATTCCAGCTAATTCTTCTGGTAGTTGTAAACGATAAGCAACTGGTCCTATACGTTGGATTACTGGAAATGGTCCTACGTATCTTGGACTTAGCTTTCCTTTCTTACCGAATCTAACAACTCCTTTCCAAGGAGAAACTTTTAACAGTACTCTGTCTCCAACTTGGAATTCTAATGGCTTGCATCTATTGTCTGCATAACTCTTCTGGCGATCTCGAGCTGTTTTCAGCCTTTCCTTGATTTGTGTAATCTTATCAGTTGTTTCTTGTACAATCTCCGGACCTGATAATTGACTTTCTCCTATTTCTGCCCAACAAACTGGAGTTCTGCATTTTCTTCCATACAGTGCTTCAAATGGGGCAGTTTCAATGCTTGAATGATAACTATTGTTATAGGAGAATTCGATTAAAGGTAAATGATCGTCCCAATTTCCACCAAAATCTGTTACCCATGCTCGGAGCATGTCTTCTAGAGTTTGGATCGTCCTTTCACTTTGCCCATCTGTTTGTGGATGATATGCAGTACTTAAGTTTAGTCGAGTTCCCATTGCTTTCTGGAAACTTGTCCAAAAATGAGAAGTGAACCGACTATCCCTATCCGATACAATGGAGAGTGGAACTCCATGTAAGGATACTACTTCGTTTACATATAATTTGGCTAACCTTTCCATACTAAAGGTTTCCTTCATGGGTAGAAAATGAGCTGATTTGGTTAATCGATCTACAATTACCCAAATCGCATCATTACCTTTTCTGGTTTTGGGCAACTTAGTAACAAAATCCATTGTTATGAGTTCCCATTTCCATACCGGCATCTCTAATTGTTGTAGTAGACCTGAAGGTTTCTGATGTTCTACCTTAACTTGCGAACAAGTAAGACATTTAGAAACATATCGAGCTATATCCTTTTTCATACCTACCCACCAAAAATGATTTCTTAAATCTTGGTACATCTTATTGTTTCCTGGGTGTATGGTATACCTAGATTTATGAGCTTCCTCCAAGATCTTATTTCTTAATTCTCCCTGTTTTGGTACCCAGATCCTTTTCTTATGGAATCTCCAAATTCCATCAGCTCCTTGTTCTAAATCTTTTATTCGTCCCTTCATTCCTTCAGCGTCATCCTTGATTGCTGTTTCCTGAATACTCTTTATTTGTTCCATTAAATCTATTTGTAGATTTAATCTAAGAGCACGAACTCGTCGTTGTTTTTCATGATACTTACGACTTAAGGCATCTACAACTACATTTGTCTTTCCTTCGTGATACTGAATATCACAGTCGTAGTCACTTAAGATTTCCATCCATCTTCTTTGCCTCATGTTTAACTCTTTTTGCCCAAAAATATATTTTAAACTTTTGTGGTCTGTATAGACAGTAAACTTACTTCCGTACAGATAATGTCTCCAGATTTTCAGGGAAAATATTACGGCTCCTAATTCTAAATCATGAGTCGTATAGTTTTCCTCGTGCTTTTTCAATTTTCTTGATGCATACGCAATTACCTTCTTACGTTGCATAAGCACGCATCCCAATCCTAGTTTTGAAGCATCACAATATACTTCAAAATCTTCAGTTCCTTCTGGTAAGGCTAAGATTGGAGCATTGGTTAATTTCTGCTTTAAGATTCTAAAGGCTTCTTCTTGTTTAGGTCCCTATTCAAACTTAATGGCTTTACAGGTTAGCTTAGTTAATGGTACAGCTATCTTGGAAAAATCCTTAATAAACCGTCTATAATACCCAGCTAAACCTATAAAACTTCTAATTTCCATTGCGGTTTGCGGAACCTTCCAATTGGTAATTGCCTCTATTTTAGCAGGATCTACGTGAATACCTTCATGATTCACCATGTGTCCTAAGAATTGCACTTCTTGTAACCAAAATTCACATTTTGAAAATTTGGCATACAACTTTTCTTTTCTTAACAAAGTTAAAAATGCATGCAAGTGCTGACAATGTTCTGTCTGACTTTTGGAATAAATAAGTATATCGTCTATAAAAACAATTACAAATTTATCCAAATACGGTTTACAGATTCTATCCATCATGTCCATGAATGATGCAGGTGCATTTGTTAACCCGAAGGGCATGACTGTAAACTCGTAATGACCATACCTAGTTCTAAAAGCAGTTTTAGGTATGTCTTCCTCTTGTACCTTCAATTGATGATATCCAGAGCGTAAATCGATCTTAGAAAAATATCTAGCTCCTTGAAGTTGATCAAAAAGATCATCAATCCTAGGTAATGGGTATCGATTCTTAATTGTAATTTTATTCAATTCTCTATAATCAATACACATTCTCATTGAACCATCCTTCTTCTTTACAAACAACACTGGAGCTCCCCAAGGGGATGAGCTAGGTTGTATGAATCCTTTACTTAGTAATTCATCTAATTGCTTTTTCAGTTCTAACATTTCGGTAGGAGCTAACCGATAAGGTGCGTTAGCTATCGGTGTAGTTCCAGGAATTAGATGAATCCTAAATTCTACTTCCCTATCTGGTGGTAATCCAGGTAATTCTTCTGGGAATATATCTGGGTATTCTGAGACTACAGGGATCTCCTTAAGTTCTTTGTTCTTAGTATTAATGATTACCGAAATCATATATACTATTCCTTGCTTTCGTTCATAACTAGCAACTTTCATTACTGATATGAACTTCATGTGCTTACGTGGTTTATCTCCTGTAATCGTGATTATTTCTCCATTAGTTGCTTGAATTTCTACGGAATTCTTGTCACAAAGGATTCGAGAATGGTTGGCTATTAACCAATCCATTCCTAACACAATATCAAATTCAGCTAATTTCATAGGTAACAGATTTGTAGAAAATTTATGACCTGAAAGTTCTATTTCTACTTTTTGCAAAACCTGATCTATTTTAACTTAATTCCCATTTGCGGTTTTGATTGTAAAAATCTGCTTAACGTTGGTTAAAGGTAACTTAAGAGCTTGACAGAATAAAGTATTTATAAAACTTTGGTTTGCACTAGAGTCAAATAATACTTTTGCGTATACATTGTGAACTAAGAACGTACCAGCTATCACATCTGGAATGAGTTCTGCTTCTTGAGTGGTTAGCTGGAATGCTCTGACATTTTTCTTAGTAGCTCCGTCGGTCGCCTTGGTTTTGTTGTCTGCTGGTTTGGCCAATTTAGGACATTCTGTTTTATAATGCCCCGCTTCTCCACAGTTAAAACAGATTATGGTTTTCTTTCTGCAGTTTTCTTCACGATGTCCTACAGCTTTGCAAAGGTTGCAGGTTACATTACATCTTCCAAAATGTTTTCTTTTGCAATTCCTGCAGAAAGGTGGGTTTGAAGATTGCCCTGCTCCTCTTTTCTTGAAGTTATTACTATTACCCACACGAAATCCTTGGGTAATTTTCTGAGCCAGTTCCTTTTTCCTGGTTTCATCTCTTGTGCGTACCAGTTCATCAGTTAGAGTGTTAGCTAAATCTACTGCATCGTCAATAGTGCGAGGTCTCGCAGCTTTAACGATATTGCGAATTTCGCTAATTAATCCCCAAATATAGCGAGAAATGAGTACCGGTTCTGGCGAAGCCAGTGTTGGTACTACCCTAGCATATTCGAAGAATGTCGAAGTATATCCTCGACAGTCCACATTAACCATCCGATGGTTTAGGAATTTATTTGCCATTTGATCTTTTTCATACTCGGGACAAAATTTTCTTTCTACAAGATTCTTAAATTCTTCCCAGTTCATGGCATAGGCCACAATCCTTCTTTTAGCTTGTAACACTGCGTTCCACCATTCTAACGCCCCTTCTTTAAAAAGATTAGACGCATACATAACTTGGTCTTCCTCAACATATTTACTTATAGCAATTACTGCCTCAGTTTTCTCTAACCAACGTAATGTTGCAATTGCCCCTTCATTACCTGAAAACTCAGTTGGTTTACAGGCAAGGAATTCTTTGTAAGTGCAACCAGGTGTTGCAGCTTTCATTTTCTTGAAAATTGGGGTTTGCAGATCATTATTGTTATTAACATGATTTCCGCCTCCGTTTATACTATTACTAAAGTTGTCGCCTTGAGTACGTTTACTAGGAATGATTGATTGCGGTTTAACAGGTTTTTGAACAGCAGCAACGATTGCTGGAATAGCATTGGCTATTCCTTGTGCAATGATATCTTCTATATCTTGTCTATTTAACAATTGTTCTTCCTGAATTTGCTCGGATTGATTTACTTCATTTACTGGTTCATTACCAATGTTTGCCATCTGATAATTAATTTATAGATAAATAATTAGTATAAAAGAAATAATCCAATGTCACAATTAATTGCACATAATCATGTAAACGAATATACAAACAAAATCTAAAATTTCATTTAGTTTATAGATTATATCATGCCTCTATATACAAACGTTTTATTATTTATTTTACAAATACTGATTTTACTATTACACAACCACAGTTTTACCAACCCACTATCTCTCGTCATTTGTCTTCCTAAAAACGAAGCTCCCTTTCATCATACTTCCAGGCAATTTGTCCCCCTATCTCCCGAATTCTACTTCCTGCATCCATTAATTCTTCACCAAAATGGCGAAGTTCCGCCAGATTTTCGTTACTCATGGGTGGATTTGGTAATGGTTCTGGATCGAATTGCGGAAGAAAGGAATAAGGACTGTTGACAATGTTTTGGAATTGCCAATCATTCGTCCACCATTCGTCCATTCCTAAAGGTTGGGAGTGGACTATTGGTTCTGGGATTGCTGGTTCAAAATTTATAGGGAGTTGATTTTCAATAGAATGAGTAAAAATATTTGTATTGACAGGCTGAATAGTATCACAGCTTGCCAATATAAAATCTATTTCCTCCTGAAAAGTCATTCTCTGGTTTTGTTTGGAGCTTTCTCCAATTTCCATCTGAGTTGGTCTAGAACCTTTTCCAACCTCCATTTCTATTTCCTTAGAATATTCCTCAAACTGCATTCCCATCTGCCTAGAATCTTCCTTGACTTCAGTCTCCATCTCCTGCTGTCTAGAACTTTTCCTGGTTACAATTTCTTTTCCTTTTTCTAAAGGATTGTTTATTTTAGGAAGTTTCGTAGCTGGCTTTTTCCTACGTATACGACTCCCCCATACGTATTTCCTTCTTTTCTTTGGTTTTGGCTTTTTCAAAGGTGGAGCGTTGAATTCTACAAGTTGTTCCACATCAGGAAAATACCCAGTAAACTCTTTAGAAACTTCTAAATTTACAGGGTATAGGTTGAGATTCTCTAGGGCTTCCGATAATTCATTCATGCTGTTTAACGTACAAAGAAAATACAAAAATGCTAAGTTAAAATTTAGAAATAACCTTTAAGTTTTATTGCATACCCTGTGACTAATTTATACAAAGGAAAATGGATATTTTAAACATGCTAGGTTTTATTTATTTACTAGATGATATTTCGGCTTGTAAATAAGGTTACTATTACGGAATTATAGGATTTTAAATATTAGCATTTACTGCTACAGTAGCTAGCATATAAAGATCCGCCCATTTTTCATCTAATTTGTCCTCCCAAGGTGTTTTACTGGTTAATTTCTGGGTTTCCTTTTTAACTTTCTTCTCTCGGGCTTTCTTTATTTCCTCTTGACTTTTCTTTAAAATTAAACTTCTTTTATTCGGAGAAAGTGGTTTCTCGTATTGGGCTTTTCGAACAAATATTCCTTCTTCAGGAATTGCAGGGAGTTTTGAGGATTTAGTTTGGGATGAACTTCCCTTCTTGTTGGATGACCTATCTAATTTAAGATAGATGCTTGAAAGCTTTTTCCTACCCATACTGTAACTAACAAATAGTCAGTTAATAAAACACATAATCACATAATAGTAATCAGGAAAAATTAAGTATTTCTAAATACTTATTTAGCTTAACTCAGTGGCTCTGATACCACCTTTTTCTGTCACGACCCCCGACCTGGTTTGACCCGTTTCAGGAGCCGCGGGATAGAAATCCCGTGGTATTTATTTAATTGAGTTTAACAGCGGAAGTTTTATTATCAGGATCGTTGTAAAGCTAAAATTTTCCCGATTATTTTATTTCACAACTCAGGATAAAACCCCGGTAATTTACAATACTATGATTTCACGGAGAAATCTTTATTTTACAAAACATATTTCTTTATTTTATAATGAGCCACTTTCTTAAGCTTGAAATGCTCCACAGCACTTTTCCTGAATTACAACAGATTACCTGAAACATGTTTGAAAAAGGTTTTGTCAGCGGAACATACTGAGTGAATCATTCTATTTACTAAAACAACCTGTTTGTTATAATTTACAGTATTAAGGAAGATTACAATGTTTCTGATATCAACCAACTACCCACAGTACTTTGTCACTCGACCCATTGGCCCATTCGTCCAATGGTGTCTGTGATTATGGTCATATCACCCCTTGGCTGCCCCAATGGTGAAGATTATCAAGTAATGTATACAAAACCCCACATACCGGCTGTAACTTGGTGATTACAAAGACTTAATCCCCGTAATTATAACTTTGAAAATAAACATGATTTTGAAAGTAATTTGATAAAAAGAGAATGACTCACATTGCAGATTTAACACGGACAGAGTCTAGTCTATGGATTAGCCTTGTTAACCTAATTTAAATAATAATGCACACAAAACTGGGTTAGTAATCAATACAGCATTTACGATAACTCACGAGATCAACCCTCACAACGAATGACAAAGTGCTATGCTTAAACATCCATCGAATTAACGATTAATGACAAAGCATCACCCTAATGTGGGCAGCACTTAAACATCCATTGAGTACATTGATCGATCGGAAAATGAATCGTAATAGCGATCGAGTTATTACCCTGTTTTGGGGCAGAAATTCGAGATTCGTGTGTGTTGAAATAGTAAACAGACTATAACTCGGCGTATATTTGGAATTTGTTCGTCGTTTCAGTGCCCAATTTCAATTGCCAATGTCCACTATTTATACACGATTTTTGACCCCCCTCGCGTGACGCGAGGGGTCCGGCCCTAGGCTTCGCGTGACGCGAGGCCCCCTATTCTACCATAGGGTTGCTACGTGCATGGGTAGGCTTGCTGAGTCAACAGTTTCTCAAATTTCGAATTTGACAGAGAGTTATTTGGATAATCGTAACTAGGGTTTTACCCCCCCCCCCCCCCCCTGAGTTTTAGGGGCCCTAATCCTGATTCTGAAAATTCTGAAAATTTTAGGGTTTTGTGTAGAATTACTTGGGTGTCTCAATTAGGGTTTCCTTTTGGATTAAATATAATAATGAATCATAGTTTTAGTGAGAGTTGTTACACTGTTCGTCTTACACTTGGTTGTTTTGATAGTTTGTCGTTTTATCGAGATGTGTTGATATCGTGTTAACCAACAGAACTCCATCCTAAGTTCTAGTGACCAGATCGAGCAGGAACCACCCAAGTTCGGTCAGTCCATCAGTTCAGGGCGATTGCACTTGGTTACCCCGGAATCGATAATCTCGTGGATAGAATACGGATCTTGAACCAACACAACCACACTAATGAGTAGTAAGTCGGCACAAGCTCCGATTCTATCGGTTTTGAGTGCATTGAGTGTAAAAGAGTTGAAAGAAGGTTGGAAAACCATCTTTCACTCCTTTTCATTGTGAATATGTTTAGATCTATGGAAGATCTTTGTTAGTTTATGTGGAAATCGGTTAGATCTAAGTTGTTCTTGGTGGATTGAGGCCAAAACATGAAGTTCTTCAAGAACACATGATGACGTCATCCTAGAACACCTTGAATCTTGATGATTTCACGGTTAAAAGTTAAGATTCAAAAGATAGAAAGGTGTAGGAGTGCGTGTAGATTAAGGAAGTACAAGATTTAGGACGAGATCTTACCGGGATTGCGAGAAATCGAAGGAAAAAGCGAGCAAGAGCACGGGTCGGACGTCAGTTGCCAAAAGTAGAAAGAATGAAAGTGACAAGGGGTATTTATAGGGTTACCCAAAGTGGAAAGGGCTGGTCAATCGGTTAGGCAGTACGATCGGACAGCTGTTCGATCGAGCGGCTGCTCGGTCGATCGGCTGGCCGATCGACTGGTCGCCTGGTCGATCAATCACCTTATTCAAGTGTTCGGTGCGACGAGTTTTGTTGTTTCGATTGCGATTGCGAGCGTTGCGATGCGATAGAGTTTCCTAGTCAAATTACTTTTAATCCCAACTTCTATATCAACATACAAGCATCCTTATTTCGTATTCGTTTAGCGTTTGCGATTTGATTGCGATTGAGTTTTGATTGTGTTTCGATTGATTACCACACATAACAGAAATAAACATGCACAAGTAACACATAAGCCACACACACACGTATAACAATATCCAAAATGCGTAATTCGAGTTGCGAGTGCGATTGCGATAGCGATAAGACGATTAAACATGCGATAAATAGCGATTACCATGCGATTATTAATGGATACTCCACATAATACAACTAAAGCAAGAATACAATAGACTAATTACAAGTCAAAGAAGTCAAAAAAGGATTTGAGAAAGGAGAGACAGATCGCGATTAGCAATCTTTTCTTCCTTTGACTTTGACTTTTCGGAACCCGGGGTGTTACACGTGGGTTCCTGATTCTGGTGCTACCGCCCACATGACAGCCGATTCCTCACTAGTTTTTGGGTCTGTTCCCTATACTGGTTCTGAACGTGTTGTGGTCGGTAATGGTACGTCACTCGCTATTACTCATATTGGTTTTGCCTATCTTCATTTATCTACTCGCACTATTTTACTCAAACACGTTCTAGTAGTTCCTGGTATAGCCAAGAACTTACTTTCTATTACTCAGCTTGTTTTTTATCACCCTATTGCGATTACTTTCTCACATTTTGGGTTGTCTATTCAGACACTCACTGGACAGCTCCTCCACCACACGCGTGGTAGCCCACATCAGCTGTACTCTTTGACTGCTATTGCTGCAGTTCCTCGAGAGACGTGGCACTCTCGGCTGGGACAACCATCTGATGCTGTGATGACTAGATTTCCGTTTTTACATTTTATGAAGAAATCCGTGTATACACATTGTACTGCTTGTAGTATCTCGAAATCAACACGATTACCATTTGATTCTGTTGTGTCTCATTCCATAGTACCTTTACATGTCATTCATTGTGATATTTGGGGTCCTTCCCCTGTTATGTCTCGTGATGGTTTCAGATACTTTATTACGTTTATTGATGATTTTAGCAGATTCACATGGATTTATCCGTTGACACATCGGTCTCAGGCGATAGATTCCTTTCGTCATTTCAAACCTCTTGTTGAAAATCTCTTCTCATGCACCATTAAACATCTTCAGTGCAATGGTGCTCCTGAGCTTATTCATGGATCGACGGCCCGATATCTTTCTGAATCGGGAATAGCTTATTGTATTTCATGTCCATACACACCCCAACAAAACGGGGTTGCTGAGCGGAAAAATCGTCATCTTTCTGAGGTTGCTCGATCACTTTTGTTTCATGCACACTTACCAAAGAAGTTTTGGTATGATGCTTATGCTACTGCAGCCTATCTCATTAACCGGTTACCTTCACCGGTTCTTCACTACTCCTCTCCATTTGAGACTTTGTTCGGTTCTCGACCAGATTATTCTATCCTTCGTACTTTTGGGTGTTTGTCCTATCCGTTTCTTGGTGATACTCGGGCGGATAAACTTTCACCTAAGTCTGTTCCATGTATTTTTGTTGGCTATGCTCCATCTCATCTTGGTTATCTTTGTTATGATCCTCATACGTCTCGTACGTATACGTCTCGACATGTTCGGTTTCATGAGACGACTTTTGATATTCTAGGGAGTTCTCTTACCCTTGCGTCTTCTTCTGATTCTATTCCTTTCTTTATTCCTCCTCCTTCGTTTCTGACTTCTATTTCTTCTTCTTCTTCCTCTTCATTTCCTCCTATTATTCCTTCTTCATCGTCTTCTGTTATTTCCTCACCTATCGTTTCTTCTTCTCTTTCTCTTTCGCCTCCTCTTCCTCCTGGTCCGACTCACCCGATGGTTACACGATCTCGTGATCATACACGACAGCCGCGTCAGTTTCCTGATCATGTTCTTCTTCATGTCTCTACTACTCCCACCACTGAGCCTTCCACGTTTCAACAAGCTCAGCAGTACTCTGTTTGGTGGGATGCGATGCGTGCTGAGATTGATGCTCTTCATGCCAACCAGACTTGGCGTCTGGTTCAGGCTCCTACTGACGCCAACATTGTTGGTTGTAAGTGGGTTTATAGGATTAAGCATAATCCTGATGGATCGGTGAGTCGCTTTAAAGCCCGACTTATTGCCAAGGGCTTTCATCAGACTGAGGGTATTGACTACACCGAGACTTTTAGTCCTGTAGTCAAACCCACTACTATTCGTCTTGTTCTTTCAGTCGCCTTTTCTCGAGGATGCTCTATTCGTCAGGTTGACGTCAACAATGCGTTCTTACATGGGGATCTTTCTGAGACTGTGTATATGACACAACCCCCAGGCTTTGTTGACTCATCTAGACCACATTATGTTTGTCGTCTGCAGAAGGCTCTTTATGGCCTAAAGCAGGCTCCTAGAGCTTGGTTTTCCAAGCTATCCACCGCTCTAGTTGCTGATGGTTTTACCCAGTGTCTTTCAGATGTATCCCTCTTTGTTTACAGTCGGGGTTCGATACTCTGTTATGTCTTGATCTATGTTGATGACATCATTATTACTGAGAGCTCTTCTGATTTTGTTACTGGCTTGATTGGGCGCTTACATTCTCAGTTTGCGCTCAAGGATTTGGGGCAGTTGTCATATTTTCTGGGTATTCAGGCCACATTTTCTCAGGATGTTTTACACTTATCACAGCAGCGCTACTTACTTGATTTGCTACAGCGCACTGGTCTTGCTGATTATCGACCATTATCTACTCCTGTCTCTTCTGGTAGACAACTTTCTCGACATACTAGTGATCCTTTGTCTGGTCCTACTGTGTATCGGAGCACTGTTGGTGCATTACAGTATCTTGTGTTGACACGGCCAGAGATTGCTTATGCGGTCAGTAAGGTGTCACAGTTTCTTCAGACACCTACTGATCGACACTGGGTCGCTGTCAAGCGGATTTTGCGGTATCTTAAGGGTACCATTTCTCATGGGATATGTATACGTCGATCTACTTGTGTTGATCTACACGCTTATAGTGATGCTGACTGGGCTGGATGTCCTGATGATCGACGTTCTACCACAGGCTATTGTGTCTTTCTTGGGCCCAACCTTATCAGTTGGAGTTCCAAGAAACAGCACACGGTTGCTAGGTCGAGTACAGAGGCTGAGTATCGAGCGCTTGCACATACAGCCGCTGAGTTACGATGGATTACATCTATATTACATGAGTTGCATATCACGATGACTTGTCCACCAACTCTTTGGTGTGACAACATTGGGGCTACATATCTTGCAGTCAACCCGGTGTTTCATCAGCGCACCAAACACTTGGAGATTGACTTGCATTTTATTCGTGACATGGTTTTGGGTGGTACTTTACATGTTCGGTACGTTTCCACTACAGTCCAAATTGCAGATATTTTGACCAAAGGATTGTCTGGGGTTCGTTTCGACAGTCTGATGTCCAAGCTTCACGTGGATGATCCCCGTTCAGCTTGAGGGGGCATATTAGAGTGACTATGTGACATGTGTTATCTATATGTGGTGGTTGGAGATTAGTTATGACAGTTAGACATTAGTTGTGGTTGTTATGGTTAGTTAGATTAGAAGGTATAGATTAGCAGGTAGTTCTCATACCTTCTTATATATATAGGTCTCTTGTACTTTTCATAGAAAATAATGAGATTACAATTTACAGATCTGTTCTTGATACCTCTCTTTAGTAATATCACTTTCAGCACTTTGTCCTTCTAACAAATAGGTCTTTAGTATAGTTTAATTTACGTGTCCTCGTTCACACACTTGTACACATTATGTTGTTTTAAAGTACACTGAAACCATCATAACATTACAATAACGCATAAACGAAATAAATGAAACATTCCAAAGTACATAATCTGATTAAAATAGTTATTTGTTCTTAATTTAACAAATTCCAATAATAATTAACAAAATTCCCTAAAATTTTCAAAGTAGAAGCAACACCAAAAGGAGTAAAGTTCCTGCAAAAGAGAAAGAAATAAATTCAAAACATACTAAAATTTAAACCTGTTACCCTTTGTGATTAATATAAAATATTAATCAATTAGTAAAGTCTAAAAACATCCTTTTGAAAACTTTTGGCTTAAGGGTACCTTTAAAGTAACATTGTGTATCTATACTATATAATAAAAGAAACCTGTTTTGGGACACTTGTCATTCTCTCATTTAATTGATTAAAATTATTAATAATAGTAATAATAATAATATTTAATCTAAATTAATTCAAAATTTCAAATTATAAAGGATTAATTTTGATCGATCCTGACGTTATGATCCATTGAATCATTATCCACAAAATTGGTGGTGCACCCAAACTCTCAGGTAGGTAGTTTGATATTATAACTGACCCATTAACTAACTTAATTACTAAATACTCCAATAACCAATGGTATATAGTATAATAATGATAACAACTAATATTAATAAGTGTAGATTAATTAATGATAAGAACAGAAAAAAAACTATATAATAAAAAAACATATGTGGTATACGTATCATTTATTGGAGCTATATATATATATTTATTTATTTATTTATTTATTTTGTTTTCTGGTCTCTCTCTCATACTTAATTAATTATAGATAGTCATTACATATAGATATTAATTAATAATATACTATTTTATTCCTATAAAATGTTCAAAGATATATAAAAATAATCTGTTAACTTCTCATAAAATTAACTTCAGATTAACTACAAGAATTCATTTTATTATCAATATTCCTTATACATCAAAATGGTTAATTTAAATAACTATACAAGAATTCATTTTATTTTCAACATTTTTTATACATCAAAATGGTTAATTTAAATAACTATAAATTAGTCTAATCAAATTGTTGGAATCTGTACCAACATTTTATTTTTCAATAACCATCTCCGCAAGTACCCTATCCATCGCATATCAAATATATCTTTAGTGTTTTCAAAGACATAACTTTTTTTAATTATTTGGTATATTAAATTATATTTATTCGACCCGTGTAATATATAAGGTATATAACTTTTTTTTATTATTTGGTATATAAAATTAGATTTATTCAACCCATACAATACATGAAGTATTTTAAAGATATATATTTTTATTATTTAGTATACAAAGTTACATCTATTCAACCCGTGTAATGCACATGGTTTTTAAATTTATAACTTTTTTTATTATTTGGTATATAAAATTACATTTATTCAACCAGTACAAATACATGAGGTTCTTAAAGATATAATTTTTTTTTATTATTTCATATATATAATTAATTTTTTTCACCCCGTGTACTACACGGGGTTTTAACCTAGTTTTGGATAAGTGAAAATGGGTATTTAATTTAGATCGTTCTCTTATGCCCATAATAATTTTTATTCATATACAATTTTTTTTTTTTGAATTTGTGCCTTTAACTAATTTAGGTGTATGAAATTCGGGTTTAAGCTCGTATAAACCCGAATTGATTTAAACATTTAACAACCGATCCCGAGTAGCTAAGCATACAAAAAAAAGAGTAAATTACAAAAATCGTCCTTTATGTATGTCACTTATTGCAAATTGTGTCTTTTATCTTCAATAATTACAGAAAGCGTACTCGATGTTTGCAAACCCTTGCAAGTTATGTCATTTAGCCCTAACTCAGTTAATTTTTTGTGGTTAAATCTGACCAAATGGATCTCACATGAGGGTATTTTAGTCATTTTACTCTCATTTGATGTCCATTTGTTCAGATTTAACCATAAAAATACCCTCATGTAGGGTCCGTTTGGTCAGATTTAACCACAAAAATTAACTGAGTTAGGGCTAAAGGACATAACTTGCAAGGGTTTGCAAACATCGAGTACGTTTTCTGTAATTATTGAAGACAAAAGACACAGTTTGCAATAAGTGACATACATAAATGACGATTTTTGTAATTTACTCGAAAAAGAATGGTTACCTCCAAAACACATCTTGGTTTGAATTTTGTGTCTCCATGTCCCATTCCAAGCATAACCTAACCACAATAACAAATCCAAATGTCACAACATTCTAGCATTGGAAAAAGTTGTACCATATGCATAAAAAGTTGTACATACCTCGGCCATAACAATTAGTAGTAGAATTCCCACCACCACGACAAATACAAGAAAAAGATTGCGTATAACCAGCAAACCCACAAAACCCACCACTCGCTTCACAATCCTTACATGTTTCCGTATAATAAGAGTCATTATATTCCAAAGAAATACCAAATTGCCATTTCATCGGATCCGTTTCATCACCACCAAACCCGTACATAGAAGCATAAGACGAGCACTGAAGTTTCGGTAGATCCAGCCCAAAACCCGACCCGAAATCAACAATGGGCTGATAAACACAACAACTAGAAATAGGCCCATTTGGTTCCAACCCAATACCACTCACCCCTTCACAAGAATACATTCCCCTACAAAGATGTAAACCCGAGCCCGTATCACACAAATCCTCATTCGGGTCGAAAACCGGGGACGTCCTGGAGCACCCGAGTAGGATAAAGATATCTTGTGACGATAACGTAAACGGGCTGGCCCGATCCAGACGAAAGCTTCCGGAGTTTTGCATGGAAGAACATGTTGACATGAAGAGGTCGGTAAGGACAAGGGTGGAAGTGGTGTAGTCTATGTTTGAAACTGTGTAAGCTCCGGTTCCTGATGAGAACCGGAGCTCACCTGAGATACATTTTATGTACCTCGCGAAGTCTGGATGGCCGCACCCGAAGTCGGATCCAAATGGGTACTTGATAGTGAGATTTCCACATTTGTCCCTACAAGTTGGGACAATGGGGGGGATATGGGATGAGGTTATTATTGGGAAAATGAGAAAAATGTTGAGAAGTAGCCATGGTAATGTTAATGAGCTTGTTGTAGACATTGTATGAGTTTTGAAAGAAACTTTGTGTGTGCAAATGATGCTGAAAAGTAGAGTTATAAGTTTGAAAGGGAGAGAAAAGGTGGATTCTTTCGGTGGGTTTGATAGTTTTTCAAAGATATATTGAAAAGTTGATGCAATGGGCCAATGGTAATCATAAGTTTTACCTTTTATTGTTCATGATTTGTTTTATTAAATTTAGATTGTAGTCGTGCGTGTGGCTGTGAAGTGTGAATCAGTGGCGGATCTAAAAAATTATTACAGGGGCAACGTTAAAAAAAATAGTAACAAAATCGAAAAAACGTCATATTTTTCTTAAATTTACACTACCCCGGGAGCGTCAAGGGGCAACAGAGGTTACCCCTTCTAACAAGGTAGATCCGTGTTAACATAACTATTGTTTGATAATGATTGTTAATTTTCAATTTATTTATATAATTGTTTAATTTTGTTAACAATAAGCTTGAATAGCTCAGTTGGTTAGAGCGTGTGGCTGTTAACCACAAGGTCGGAGGTTCAAGCCCTCCTTCTAGCGATCATATTAAATATTTTTCTTTTTAGGCACTGAAAAACAGGTCTATTATAACTGCAGTAACGTGCATTCATTAAAAATATAGAAGGGGCATTCCGAGAATTGAACTCGGGACCTCTCGCACCCTAAGCGAGAATCATACCACTAGACCAAATGCCCATTTATGCTGTTTATGCAATGTCATGTAATAAATATATCTTAAAAGACTCGATGTATTTTTTTTCATTGTGTTTCGAGTTATCTGTAAAATTTGTGTTCCGTTGTGATTGCTTTGATCGTCGGTGAACTAAGTTCGTTTGAATTAGTTGAAGAACTAAGGTTGCACGTTAGTGCCGGTCGATAAAAGTACAAACGATAATATATGTACAGACAAAAGAAAACTCTACGTATGATAAAAGTACAGCGGTTTTACTTTACATACAAAAAAATAATACTCTCCTTACACATCATTTAGTAATACCAATCACCAATTTCATCATCGGAGAGACGGAGACTGCTTCCGGAACGGATGACTTGGGTTGTGTCTGTGTTTTCTTGAAGAGTGGTATCAAGGCGACAAGGTTTGTCGAAACACCACAAAATTAATACTGATCCTTGTGTCAGTATATAATTAAATTTCTTGTGATGGAATCCCAAAACAACGGTATAAGTTACTTTCTTAGCTTAAGGATTCTCGTCCATACTCATTTCCCCTTGTGATTGTTACTCATGTGAATGAACTCATCCGATATTTCACAATACATTTTATGGTTAGTTATTTTTATAACTAATTCCATTTGATATTTCCTTCAAACACAAATTTCATTATATATGTATAAGGCTATTCAAAAATGGTTTGAAGAAATATAATATTATACAGGTTTAAAGTAGGTTATATGATATTTCCTCTATTAGAAAATAGGAACTTGTGGTGAAGTATAGGTAGATTATTTGTTGTACAATTATCTCACAATAAAAACTCAGTATTAAATTTTAGGTATTTTGAGTGATTATTATCACATATTGGGTTTATTAGGCACTAACTAATTTACCAATGGGTTACTCGCCACGTCCGAGTTCCAACCGACACACCCGTTTTGTCAGGTATAATACACTAATAGACATTGTCGTCTAAGAATTTGTAAACTTTCCAGTTGTCGATATTCGAAATTACTTAGGCAAATCATGTTGTTAATGGTACCCATCATTCAACACAATTATCAATCAAGAAGCAAAGAAAGCATTAGGAAAAAGTAAAAATAAAAACCTATCCCCACAACATCATCCAAACGAACAAATACAGTTGAAAATAAAGTTGCATTCACGTCTAGTTTTGCTTTCTGATCCGTTAACTTTCCAGTGTCATCGTATCTATATCATCAAGCATTTAAAAATAGTAACTAAATCACAAGCTATGCTTCCAAGTTCTTTCTTCCTTCCAAATCTCGTAAAAAGTTCCCAAGTAGCCTTTGATCCATCACCATATTCGGTATCTGCAGAGTTCACATTTACAAATTACAATGCAAAACCTCATACTATTACCATGAGAATATTACAAGTCTCCCGCAAGTCTCACCCTATATATACATGTTAAAGTGACAATTTGAACCCACTCGGGGTCCATCTAGGTTATGTTTAACCTCTAACGGCCAATAATTAAAAAAGGTAGTTAAACCAAAACAGTCAATTAGGTCAAAAGTCAACCAAATTGTATTTTTAATAAACACGACCTCATAAATCGCTTTATGTGATGATCAATAGGATAAAAACTGTAACAATAGAGTTTTAGTGGTTTTAAACAAAAAAGAGAAGAAAAATGTTGAGTGGCCCAAAAATTATGTGTTACCAACCCGCCCGTTTTGTCATCATGTTTGGTTACGTGTATCATATTCAAGTGATAGCACAACACAATGGGTGTATTCGCTATTTACGAGAGAGTGAGATAAATGACCTTATTTCCAAAGAACATTTTGGTGTTGTTGGAAATCGCCTCGATAAATTTCAGCTCCAGAAATTGGGGTGTGAGTTTCAACTTATTTGCTTCAGCCTCTTTCAATGTCCTACACTCAAAAAGAGTACCATTCTAACTTAAAAGACTTTTCGGCAAAATTAAGATTCTGATATGTACAAGAAATTAATAGAGTAACTCACTGGTAATATTTGGCATCAGCTAAGCTCTTTTCTCGAGCAATGTACATCGCATTCTCAATTTCTTCTTGCATTCTCAAACTGTCTTTCTCCATCAACTTTTGTTCCATTACAATCTTGCTGACAAAAGCATTCTTCTCGGCTTCAGTAATAGCTATCTTCTTTTGTGTTTCTGCTTCCTTCTCAGCAACCCTCTGCCTTTCTACTGCTACCAACACCTATACACACACACACACATCATGATCTTACGAAAAATATATCATGGTATTGGTCAAAGTTCACCGGGTTTCCTTATTTTGTATATTGAAGGGTATTTTAGACAATTGATCTACCTTGGTGCGTTCTTCTTCCATCTGTTCAAAATTCCGCCTTACACTCTCTGGGATTCTAGGCTTTGTGACACGGACACTAATAACTTCGATGCCTGGTGCATAACGTGTACAATCAGCTTGAAGAGCATCTTTCATTGTTTCATCAATCTGAAATTTTACGTTTTGCGCTTTATAAATGCAAACATTTGTAACAGACACAATGCAAAAAAGCAGTGCAAGCCTATAAAGCTAACATTATAAATGCATTTACGTCAATACCTGATCAAACATGTCAATATAAACTTCTTGAAGGGAGTGAACACTACAGAATTGATTAATCTCGTGATGGATTTTGTCGTATATCCAAGTATGGTCATACTGTACACCATAATTGAGAAGGGTCTCATAAACAGCTTCCTTTTTAAGGCGGTTAACAACCTGTAGACAAAACAATCATTATATAAACGAACTAATAATTTTGGATAACAAAGCACTTGAGTCAGTATTATTTATTGTATCTAAATATGCTTACCTCTATCCTGTCAAAGTTGATCATAACACCACCTTTTGTTCCACAGGGGATATCCCTCACCTATATATTATCATTTTCAAGAAAATTAAGAATTAAACTCACCATCATGAAAAATATCACATTTAAAAAACACTTACCAGATCTGTCTGAAGGGTGACCTGGACGGGCTCGTAGTGGGTTATCAGAGGTAATTTCAGATGAAAACCTTAAATCCAAGACATACCAAATGTTAAAACAATAAGAAGTGTCGGGTTGCTTCATAAATTCATAATGTGAAAGACATCATGTATGAAGTGGTATTAACAAACCTGGGGTTGTAGTTGTCTCTTGGAGAGCGCCGCCTAGCCAGTAAACCCCAACATGACCTTCGGGAACTTGATGCAAGATTGTTAAGCTGTTCTTTAAGTTTGGTGATGAAGATGGAATCAGAACCTATAGATATGGGATAAAAGGAGAATGGGTCATACTGTCACAACAACTCATACTTAGTTCTCACAACTGATAACAACAATAATAACAATAATAATGATTATAAAGCATCGTGTACTGAAAAATATGAATTATCTTCAATCATTCATCCCAGACGAACAAATGTAAAACTACTTCAGTTACAAAGGATAAATAAATTAAAAATACAGTAGATTCTGCTCAATGAAATGCTTCAGCTAATTTGATCACCCCATAAAAGCGTAACGGTCACTCAACCCTTTAAAAATTACGGGTCACTTAGCCCTTAAAAAACCATTAGTAAACAGGCAGTCAGCATATAATACATAACCTGAATTATAGAACTGACAACACATTCAAAGGGACAAAGTTGGACAGTATACAGTGATGGTGACAGTGGCACGGACACTGGGCCACGCTAATCAGACCAGACCAAGAGACTGAATACCAGAACGACATCAATATGTGTTCCGATTCAAACCTTCCAGGACCAAGTACCTTCCAAACCATCCAAAGTACTCCTATATTGACACAAAAGTAATACAACTCTCAACATTTATGAAAAAGAATTAATCGCAAAGAAGACACAAGAGCCGACTAACAGTGCGAGTAACGGAGATTAGGGAACTTGTTAAGGAACCCTCTACTTGTGCACAGGCCTACAAAGATTTGGACTATTAGGCTTAACCGACCTGTGATCTAACCCTTATAAGAGAGACTCTCTCTCTCTCTATCTCTATCTCCAAATCCGAAAAATAACTCTCTTCATTCCCTCTTTTCACTTACAATCGCATGCTAACATATCTTATACATTATATGCCTGCTCGACACATGGAGATACTTGACCGCTCAAAGCGGTCCTGAGGTAAAGCCTAGCCTTCCTTTTGATGTTCCTAGCACAACTCTGGCCCGGAACAGCACGATCCGATCAGACTCAACTGCCTAACGGATCCAATGCTTCGTGTTTCATCATTTCAAACCCTAGGATCTCCAACAGTGACTTTCAAAATTTAAACATTACACACTGCCTCCCAATGTCAGAGATAAAAGACAAAACAATTCTAAGAACTCAGTCCCTAAATCGAAACAATTAAGCATCAATTTAATACAAAGGTCACGAAATATCTACGATGATTTTTCAGATCCAAACAAAACACTGACAGCAGTAAAGCCCTAAGAATTAACGAGCTCCATAACCTAAAAAATGTTTCATTAAATCAAACACGAATATACAGAAGTAATATATAACAGAATATATCAAGCAAGCAACATATTGGTGTGATTGTGTAAGCATATGAAGTGAATATGTGTGGGTGTGTTTACCATGGAGAAGATGACAATTAAGGTAAAGAGGACGGTGACAATAGCGGTGCAGTCTACAGTTCCTTGTTGGCGAAGTGGTTCCGGCGGCGGTCGCTGCGGCAGTGGTGGTTGCGTTCTGGCGTCCATTGACTCTAGTACAGATTGAGACTGGTGATTTCAATGATGTATTTATTCAACTAGTTGATTGATGCCCTGGAAGAATAATTCTCAATCAATAAAAAAACACTACTATAATTTTGCTATGAAAAAAAAACTAAAACGATATTTTTCGGATCAGCGCAAAACTGCAATTTTTCATGACTGCAATTTTTCATAACTAATGAGCGAGTGTTAGGCGACTCCTTGACAACAACAACAACCATACCCAGTATATCCCACAAATAGCAGAACTATTCGTAGGGTCTGGGGGAGGTGGGATGTAGACAAACCTTTCCTCTATCCTACGAATAGAGAGGCTGCTTCCTGAGAGACCCCCGACTCCAAAACAACCAACAGGTAGATATATGAAAGATGTATAAGTAAATAGCGTAGCAGTAGTCAGATAGATCATTAGCATGCACACATAGGCATAGATACAAGAAAATCATCATATGTTAACCTACCTAAAGTGTAAAAGAAAAGTAACCCCCCTTCCCAAAGCAAAGCTAGGGCACGTCTATACCCTCACATACAAGTCCTTAACCTTAATCCTACGTCTCCACGAACTCCTATCCTGAACCATGTCCTCAGAGAGGTGCAACTCTACCAAATCTTTCCTAAGTCTTTCATCCCATGTCAACTTGGGCCTGCCTCTACCCCTTCTTCCTTCCACTGTTATGGTTTCCACTGCTCTAACTGGTTCTGTTAACTGTCTCCTCTTCACATGCCCAAACCATCTCAATCTCCCCTCTTTTAACTTGTCTGATATACTAGCTACTCCTAACCAATCCCTATAAACATCACTTCTTATTCGGTCTAACCTCGTGTGGCCACACATCCACCTCAACATTCTCATCTCCGCTACCTCCATCTTGCGCGCTTGAGTTTTCTTGATGGCCCAACACTCTGTCCCGTATAACATAGCCGGTCGAACTGCTATCCTATAGAATTTTCCCTTCAATTTTGTCGGGAACCTCCTGTCACACAATATCCCAGTGGCTGCTCTCCACTTACACCAGCCAACCTGAATGCGGTGAGATACATCACTATCTATCTCCCCGTCCCTTTGCACAAACGATCCTAAGTACTTGAACTTAGTCGTTTGTGGGACCATTTGACCTTCAATGATAACCTGAGTGTCCTCGTTGTCACCTGCACCGCTGAAATTACAATAAAGGTATTCAGTCTTAGACCGACTAATCCTTAAACCATTGCCTTCTAACGCTATTCTCCATTCCTCTAGCCTCGCATTTAGGGTTTGTCTAGTTTCAGCAACTAGCACTATATCGTCCGCAAAAAGCATGCACCCCGGAACTGTCTCTTGAATAGACTTGGACAACTCATCCAAGATAACCGCAAAAAGCAACGGGCTCAACGCAGACCCCTGGTGGAGTCCTACTTCCACGGGGAAGGACTCTGTATCTCCTACAGGCGCACGAACCCTAGTCACAGTCCTATCATACATATCCCTAATTAAGTCTACATACTTCCCCGGAACTCCCCTACTCTCCAAGCTTTCCCAAATCAGTGTACGTGGCACACTGTCATAAGCCTTTTCAAGATCAATGAAAACCATATGTAGATCTCGCTTTTTCTCCCTGTACTTTTCCATTAATCTTCGTAGAATATGAATCGCTTCCGTTGTTGAGCGCCCTGGCATGAAACCAAACTGGTTTACCGTAACCTGAGTTTCTCTTCTAATCCTAGTCTCAATTACCCGCTCCCAAAGTTTCAAAGTGTGGCTTAGTAGCTTAATCCCTCTGTAGTTCCCACAACACTGGGCATCTCCTTTATTCTTATACAAGGTCACTACATCACTACTCCTCCACTGTTCCGGGATTTTTCCCGTTTTGAAGATAAGATTAAACAAACTAGCTAGCCATCGAACTCCATCCTCTCCCAAACACTTCCACACCTCTATCGGTATGTTGTCAGGACCAACTGCCTTAGCCCTTCCCATCTTCTTGAGTGTTGTCCTTACTTCTCCCATTGTAATACTCCGGCAATAGCAGTTAAAAAAAAAAGTTTTCTGCTTTTGCTAAAAAAACTAAAACGATTGGGAAAACTTAATTTTTAACTAAGGGCGAAATCATAATTTTAATTCCGGGATAAAATCGTAAATTAAATGGACCAATGGGGGGAGTGCTAGGAATCTGCCGGCATGACTGTAATTTTACATTGGGGGGCAAAATTGTAGTTTCACCAGGAAAACAAACAAAAAACGATGGAGAAAATGTAAATATAAGTTGAGGGCAAAATCGTAACTTGGCTGTGAGAAAAAAAAACTAATGGCAAAACTATAAATTTATACGGGGCAAAATCGTAATTTTGAATCGAGAGCAAAATTGGAATTTTTAGCTGGGAGCAAAAGCGTTAATTTATTTTTAAGTGGGGGTAAAAACATAACTTTGAACTGATGGCAAAATCGTAATTATAAGGGAAAAAATAATGGCAAAACTGTAAATTGAAACGGAGCAAAGTCGTAATTTTTAACCCGGGGAAAAATTGAAATTTTTAGTTGGGAGTAAAAGCGTAAATTTATTTTTAAGTGGGGCAAAAACATAATTTTGAACTGATGGCAAAATCGTAAATTTAAAGGGGGATAAAATCGTAAATTTGTTGGGCCAATAGGGTAGTGACAGGCAGCAGTCTGGCACTATTTCCACTGCCGCCTATTTAACCCAATTGAAGGCAAGCACTATTGCCGCTCTTGGGTTTTGTAGATATTGAATTGGAAAATAACCTTTTGAGTAAACTTCCGTTTTGCTCCCTGTGGTTTGGTCACTTTAACGGTTTTGCCCCAAACCTTTAAAAATAGCCATTTTACTCCCTGATGTTTTGGTTTTGTTGCCAGTTTGCTCCCTGCGGGGAGCAAAATGGAAAAACAAACAATTTGGATGGAGTTAGAGGCGGGGAGCAAACTGACAAAAAAACCGAAACACCAGGGAGTAAAATGGCTATTTTTAAAGGTTTGGAGCAAAACCGTTAAAGTGACCAAACCACAGGGAGCAAAACGGAAGTTTACTCTAACCTTTTAATTTACTTTATTCGGAAGCTGCTGTGATATTATTTGGAAGTTGATGTGGAAATTCGATATTGGAGTAAGATTACTCGAAACTTGTTGTGAGATTACTTAAATTTGCTGCTGAAATTCGGTCAATATTGATATTGGAGTAAGATTACTCGAAACTTGTGAGATTACTTGGAAGTTGTGGGAATTCGGTCAATATTGATATTGGAGTAAGATTATTCGGAAGTTGCTATGAAAGTTGTTGTGAGAAGTCGATCGATATCGATTCAGTTAGTTACATTAATAACACTTGCTATGATTACTGAAAGAAAAAACTCAAAAGATAGTCTAGTAAAGTTTATATGAAACCGTAATAAAGTTTATAACTATAATAGTTATATCATTAGAGGACCGCTAAAATGAGAGCCACCTCCAGTTGTAAGAACCGCGAGAACCACTTTCTAGCCATTAGATCAAGTAGATGGATGGATGGATGGATGAGATTAAAAATATTTAATATTAATATTAAAAGCTTTTTGTCTTATTATGTTGTTAATATTTTATTGTTAAAGGGTATTTAGGTAAAATTGTTTTTTTTTGTCTTTTTATATATATTATTTTTAAATGTCTTTTTTGTCCCATTCATTAATTACTTTTTTGTCTTAATAAATTTTTATTAAGAAACTGATTTTTTGGTTTAAAAACTTTTTTGAAATCAGATTTTTTATGATAATTTTTTTAAGATTTGTTTAAAAAAACGTTTTGAAGAGCTAAATGCCCGGCTTTTTCAAACGTCGTTTTTTAACGCGACGACATTTACGTTAAAAACTTTACGCGCATTTTTTTAACGTTTTAGGCGTTGTTTTTTACGTTTCAAGCGTCGTTTTTTTAACGCGCCGATTTTTACGCTAGGCTTTTTCAAGCGTCGTTTTTTTTTACGCGCCGTTTTTTACGTTAAATTTTTTACGTTTTAACGCGCCGTTTTTTTACGTTTCACGTTAAAAATTTACGTTTTACCGCGCCGTTTTTCAACGTTTTACGTTTTTACATTTTTTTCGTTTTAACGCGCCGTTTTTTTTACGTTTTTCGTTTATACGTTTTTTACATTTTACGTTTTACGTTTTGCGTAAAAAAATTTACGTTTTTACGTTTTTTACATTTCACGTTAAAATTTTTACGTTTTACGTAAAACTTTTTACGTTTTTACGGGTTTTGCGTAAAACTTTTTACGTTTAACGCACCGTTTTTTACACGTTTTTTTAACGCGTCGTTTTTTACACTTTTTACGTTTTACGTTAAACTTTTTACGTTTTACGAAAACTTTTTTGACGTTTTACGTTTTACAATTTACATAACACAATGTTTTACGTTTTACATAATAAGGTTTTACGTTTTACAATTTACATAAAAAAGTTTACGTTTTACAATTGACATAAAAAAGTTTTACGTTTTACATAGAAGTTTACATTTTACGTTTAAAGTTTACGTTTTACGTTGTACGTTTTACAAGTTACATAATTTTTTTTTACGTTTTACGTTAAACTTTTTAAACTTTTTACGTTTTACGTAAAACTTTTTACGTTTTACGTTAAAATTTTCACGTTTTGCGTTTTTACGTAAAACTTTTTACGTTTTTAAGTTTTACGTTAAAATTTTTACGTTTTACGTAAAACTTTTTACGTTTTACGTTTTACGATTTACGTTAAACTTTTTAACGTTTTACGTTAAACTTTTTAACGTTTTACGTTAAACTTTTTAACGTTTTACGTTAAAATATTTACGTTTTACGTTAAACTTTTTACGTTTTATGTTAAAAACTTTACGTTTTACATTTAAAAGTTTACGAAACCTTTTCTTTCAACTAACGACAATTCACAAAAAACAACGGAATACATAATCACAACCAAATCGATCTCTTCAAGTTATACGAAACCTTTTCTTCCAACTAACGACAATTCAATCCATCGTGACACTACAAGAATCAGTAAAAATAACTTGCTTAAACAACAATTTGACCGATTCATAATCAACGACAATTCAAACCAACGCGACACTGACAACAATTCAAACAATGGAAGACAGAATCACAAACAAATCGATCTCTTACGAAACCTTTTCTTCCAACTAACTGAACCGCTTCATAATCTGTCCCGAACCGAGTCCGTTGACCGTTTTTGACCGACCCGAAATCTGACCCACTGACTCGACAGCCGAACCAAACATGAACCTGAAGCAAACCCAAACCAGGACTGAGACCTGTGGTTGACCGAACCAAACCCAACCTGAGCCGAGACCATAATCGAAAAACAATTCAGATCTCTTCGTTTCAGATACAGTTGTAAACGACAAACAAATAATCCTAATACTCTATTTCAACCGCTCAATTAAATCCGATTCATTCAAAACTCCAAACAAATTAGATCCAGTCGACAACTTAAAATCTCTTATTTCTCAGATCTATTTCGACAAAAAAACAAATAACCCTTCGTCTTATTTACTAGTCGACAAACATCAAGACGATTTTTTCTTCTTCGTTGATTTGAAACAAAATTAGCAATTCTTATTTATTTCTACAACAACTTAATCACTACAGCAACTTAATCACTTCTTCATTTATGACTGTATCCCAAACCAAAACATCATCATCTTCTACATCAACAGTTGCCTAGCATTATCATCTTCAAGCATCAGAAAAAGAAATGAAGAAAGAAAGAAGAGGGGAAGCCAAATTCTTACCGGAAATTCGTCGGGTATTAGAAACACCGTCGCCGCCCTCACTGCCGCCGCCGTGAGCGGCGTCGCTGCTCCCAACCTCCGTCTCTCTCTCCTTCTCTCTAGTCTCTCTCTCTCTCTCTATCTCGTCTCTGTGCTTCTCTCTCTCACCTCTCTTTCTTCTCGTCTTCTCTATCTTTTTGTCGCTACAACCGTGTGTCGCCACCGTCATGGTGGATGACCACCTATTCTCTATTTACAGGGGGTATGGGTGTTAGTGGTGGTTGTTGACGGATCGAGGAGCCGCCGATCAATAATCGGCTACGCCGGTCGCCGATTCAGAAAGACGAGGGGGGGTTGTCGGCCGCCTCCACACCACCGACTTCCACCGCCTTCGCCACCACCGTTAACCCCACCTCAGTTGCTATTTATGTGTTGTGGCTGAATGTTGAAGAAAAAATTGTCATCAGATGAAAAAATCAACATCAGATGGGTTGAATGTGTTCTAGTTCTGTGTTATGGGTGTTTTTAGTGAGAGAGAGAGAGTGGTAAAAATATGGGGTTTTGAATATCAGAGATAGAATGTATAAATGGATTGAATGTCAGGGGCATTAATTAAATGCAGAGAGAGATGGATTTGACATTTGGAGTAAAAGACTAAAATAACCTTTTAGTTGGCATATTCTGATTGGTTGAGAGTGGTTCTCGCGGTTCTTACAACTGGAGGTGGTTCTCATTTTAGCGGCTCCCTATATCTATCTCTTATACTAAAGCAAAATAATGGTTGACTATTTGACTTTGATGTGGCTATTCTCTTAGGCCAGAGAATTGAGATTTTAGGCGGCATTTTCATCTTCTCTCTATTTCCTTCAATTTCCTTCAATTCTTTAGGCGCTTTCTTTAGATTATATATGGAAGGTTGAAATCTTATTCAATAATCGGAAGTTTTTTTAGGAAATTATGGAGCTGTTTTCAATTGTATCGCCTATATACAAAATCTTGCTTTTAATCGGATGTTTCAATCGATTGTTGAAGAAGCGTGTTCTGCAATCATCGGTTAGTGGTTTCTTTCAATTGCTACTTATATTATGGATTATGTTGATATATTGTTCGGATTCCATCTATGTTTATGTGTTTTTAGTTGTTATAAGAAAGCCCTAATTTTATGTCTCAATTTTTATGTTGTTGTTGATGTTTAATCCGTTAATTGTTCTTTGATATGGGGTTGTAATGAGTTTATTGTTCTAATTTCAATCTAAGTTTGTGTGTTTTGTGTTGCTATTATAAACCCTAAGTTAATTTGTCTCAATCTTTTTTCTGGTGATTCTTCATATTTTCTGTTTTTTTTTTTTGCTACATATCATAATCCTTGATTTTTTTTGTAATTTTATTTTAATGTGTACTTATGTTTTCTCTTAACTGACGATGATTTTTGTTTTATTTCAGGTATGGTTAGTGGTTTTTTGGTTGATATGAAGCCACAATGCATTACTCATTAATTTTATTCTCATTGTTCTTCATAACGTGTTTTTATTGTTTCATAAATCTCTTAACTAACAATGATTTTTTTTTCAGGTATGGTTGTTTTTTGGTTGATATGAAGCTTAATTGCAATAGTCATTAATTTTCATCTGATTCTTCTTCATATTGTTTGTTTTTGTTTCATAAATAAATCTGAACCCTAACTCTGTTTTGTTTTATGTTTTCCCCCTTTACAATATGATTTTTGTATTGACAATGAGTATACTTTTTGTTTGCAGGTATGGATCGTGGCTTTCTGGTTGATATGACGGGCCCATATAAATCTGAGTTGGTATAATTCATTAACATTTTCTTATAAAGTTATCATATTCTTTTACTTTTCAGGAATTGCCTATGTGATATCATATTCTTATTATTCAAGGAAAAGGTATGATCATAGTTTTTCATGTTAGTAGTATGTTTTTCAGATACGTTTTGTTCTTAATTGGGGCAGAATGACAAATTTCTTGAGACTTCATTTATTAGGTAAATTGATTGTTGGATACCCCTATGTGATTTCTATACAAATTTCTTGATCATGTGATTCGTTCCAACTTCCACACTATTATTCCAGCAACAAGTTTATAGATTTTATGGTTATTATTATTTGATGAGATTTCATTGATTAGGTAAATTGATTGTTGGATTAAGTACTGAAATGTTTATTACATAATCAATCAATTGTTTATTATTGTTGCAGAAAGTTTCAGTTCATTATTCAATCAATTGTGTTTGTAGCGTTTTGAGCTGTTTATAATAAGAAATTTATAGGTTAATTGCAAGTAGGTATGTTCAAAACTGATTTCCATATGTTTTTTTTTATCTCAAGAGTGTGTTTTTTGGTGTTTTGATTTGTTTATTTTAACATAATTCTTTTTAATCTCTATTATTAAAATGTTATATCTTCATTTGTTTTCTACCAGGTAACTCGCAAAAATTCAGCAATAAACCTACTATGAACAATTGACCCATAAGTGTCATTCCTACGTATATATACAGACATACACATATATGAATGTGGGTGAGATTGTATATATGCTGATCATAGTGAACCTACCATTTGAAAGGAACAAGACGAAGTAATTAGTAAGATTGGAACATAGTGCAGACATTAACACATTTAGGTACTTACTATCAACATTTTCGCCAACCAAAAATAAATGTCATTTTATTTAAAGGTTATAAGTTCAAGTCTTATTGGTATATTTAATATGCTTCAGATAAGTATGGTGGTGCTGAATTCTAACAACTTTAATGAAGTTGTATTGGATGGCAAAAAGGATGTTTTGGTCGACTTCTATGCTCCCTGGTCAGTCATGTTTGGTTTACTTATAGTTTTCACCGTTTTTGTGGTCCTTTTATAGAGTCAATTTCTAATTTATTCTGGACAAGTTAACTAATTATTGCTCACTTACATTTTACAGTTTTGTTTCCTGTTACAGGTTTGGCCATTGCAAGAGCCTTGCTCCTATATGCATCTCAGCCTTTTATATTAATTTGTTTACTAGACTCCTATTGTGCAAAACCAATATACTAATTGTCTCTTCTTTGTCACAGACTCATGAAAGCCTTGCAGTTGCATTTAAGAATGAGGATATTCGAGAAAAGTAAGTAACAAGATAATTTTGGCTCTTTAAAGGGTATTGGGTGTACACGTTTATGGTTTTATGTGGGTAAACATTACCTTTCGGTATGCTTATAACCTGGAAGCTGATCTTAAACTCATCTCAAATACACACTTGAAATATCATATACTCAACTACACTTCTATCAAGTATAAACCTAAAATCATTTCAAGTTTTACAACAACTTCAACATACTGTTCATTTTATCTTTTGAGGTACTGTAATATATTCAGTTTCTATGCTCGCAGTCAGACGTGTATCACCTGATACTAATAGTTAAATGGTTTATTATTATTTTTTTTGTCAAGATTTGAATTGGTTCTCATGATGGCAAGACCAAGACATCCCTTAAAGGTAAACTACACGATTTGGTTAGCTAATGTATTCAACGTGTCAGTTTGGGCAGGTTTGAAAGAGGGGATGGAAATGGCTTAACTAGGGTTAGTCACATGATTCGAAAGCGAGGGAGTCGAAGACGCAAAGTGTGAGCCTTGGGCCTCGGTGCTTAAAAAGTGCGACTTTTTTAAACAAGGCAAACAATATAAATAGACCATTTTCTAGGGGTTCTGAGATGTTATAGGTTCCAGGCCAGTTTTGGATATTTTAGACTATTTCTAGCTGCTCGGTTATGCTCCCAGGTACGTTTAACGGTTCAACCAGGATGTGACAACCCGAGTTTTCAAGGTCTCTATTTGACTCGACTTAATACTTATTTGCAAAGTGTGGTTTTATATTTATGTGTGGTGTGCATTATAAGTGGGTATATGTATATGTTATGTATTAGTGATATGCCTTGTATAATTAATATGACAAAATGAGATCTGTTAAGCCAAACAAACCCACACCCCACGAAAACACATCCCACGAAAACACTCTAGTGTTTTCGTCTACAAAGAGGCCAACGACAACAGAAGTGGGCTTTGACCCAGTAACACCCGGTTATAATATTTGGTTCATAGCCTTTACGCATAAGTTAATCCGAAAACCCTAATCACCTCTCCCTTACCTTTCATCAACCTGGCGGCAGAAACCCTCCCCCACATCGAGACAAATCTGACACTTTTGATACACCATCTTATTTAATCAATCGAGGCCACTAACTTGTAAGTTCATAATTTTATTATTTGATGATTTTGTCATTTAATGATTTTGTTTATGTGCGATCAAATCAAACAACAATATTTGGTGTGCATATGAAACCATGGCCAAGGTTGTCGGCCATTTTCATGAAGTGGTCCAATCATATAAGAGGGTCCAAGCAATTAGAGGGATCTTTAGGTGGTGTCTAATTAATGTTGTCAAAGTGTGTGATGATCGTATGCATGGATCGATGTTATTATTGATAAAAGGATAAGTGATTCAGATGTGCATGATGTTAAATAACGGTTGCTGATGTTGTTCGATGTGTGGCCATATAGGATAATATGTATGACTAAAGACCACTCACATAGATCTGATTGGGCCGCACCATAGTAGCATGTGACTGCCTTATCTTCTAGTCTTATTCTATGTATGTTGGTTAATTTTGATGTATGCCATTTGTTAAGCCTGACCGATTATATTTTAGTAGTTGAGTGGTCCAATAGTATTGAAGGGAGGTGGCCTAATAAAGTGATATCTTTGACTAAAAAGTGACGGCACATGTGTTTGATCTAATCAAACAAATATTGATATTATAAATAATGTTGTCAGTAAAAGAATATCATATGTATTAAATGAAGAGATGATGCTTTGCTTGTTGGAATCGAAATCTGTGTGAAGAATTGAATTGGTAATATGTGGAGGGTTTGTTTAAGTGTTCATGAAATGTGCTGACTAATTGTGTATCATTGATTTGTATGTTGCAGGGCACTTACGTAAAACCTACGTAAACAAGTACTTACCATTGTCCTCAGGTTTCGAGGGACACTTACGTAAAACCTACGTAAACTCACACATGCTACTGTCTTCCGGGGTCAGGAAGGACACTTACGTAAAACCTACGTAAACCCCACGCGTACCACTGTCCTCGGGTAAAGAAGGGCACTTACGTAAAACCTACGTAAACCTTGTACGTACTACTGTTCTCGGGTTAAGAAGAACACTTATGGTTACAAATAGTCTAGTGTAAATACAAACATGGGAAGCCCCCACTGATAGAAAATACAAACATGGGAAGCCCCCACTAATAGTAAATACAAACATGGGAAGCCCCCACTGATAGTACATACAACATGGGAAGCCCCCACCAATTGAATCTACACAACGGCTTAGTCAATAACGCATAGTTATGCAACGAACTTACTTACTGTGAACTCGCTCAACTAGTTGTTGACTTTCTGTTACATGCCTTGCAGGACCATAGGTATTCTTGGAGCTTGCACGGGAGGCGCGGTCGTTGTGGGCACGGATTGTGGATGCTTTTATGAAAACGTTATGGCTCTCTGAACTAAACACTTGTGTTGGATTTTTTTATACTATGCTTCCGCTACCTATACTATGTTTTTGATTGGACACCAATTGTATTGTGATGGATTACATTTACTTTTAATTATTACTTATATGTTCAATATGATTGGTGGCTTGATCCTGGTCATGTCACGCCTCCAAGCGGTGGTACTCCGCGTGTGGATTTTGGGGGTGTGATAGATTGGTATTAGAGCCATTGGTTATTGTGAACTTGGTTTTAATAAGGGGAAAAAGTTTTTGTTAAAACCAGACTATAACCTGTACAGTGCTCAACGATCCACAACGACGCTATGCTCCACGTGCAAGACTCGACATTCTAGGTGATACGATTTATGTTTACATTGCCTACTTGCTAGAATACATAGAACTTTGCTCATGGTATGCTTAGATAAACGTAACAACTATTGCTTGAGAATACTTATGTGCTCACTCTATTCTGACATTGCACTTTCGCGAACCTCTCTCACTCATGTTCTCCTTGATATCAAGATCATGAGTGGACGCGTTAACCTAACTCAAGCCTAGTTGGCGGCTTCGATCACTGAACAAGTTACTGCAACACTCGCAGCTGCCCAGGCAGGAGGTGTAACCTGCCATCACCACTTACTCTAGGATCTTTAGATCCTACTCTCGTAAACCAACACTCGTGCTCAAGTATGTTTACACTTACGCACACGACAGGTCAACACGCTCAACCACCTGTGTGCACGTTCAAAACTTTCATGGACTGTCGTCCTAGTACTTTCAGTGGCACTGAAGGAGCCGTTGGACTCCTCCATTGGTTTGAAAAGCTCGAGTCTATCTTCGAGATGTGTGAATGCCCTGAGGCTCGTAGGGTGAATATGCCACTGGTACTCTCAAAGGCACTGCGCTGACTTGGTGGAACGCGCAAGTTCAGGTGCTGGGGCTGGCGGCTGCTAATGCCACCCCATGGAATGATTTTAAGGAACTGATCAAACGTGAATACTGTAGTCGTGATGACATCCACAAGCTGGAAGTGGAGTTCTTTAACCTGAAGATGACGGGGTCAGAGATAGAAGCGTACACGAAACGATCCAACGAACTGGCAGTGTTATGTCCAACTATGGTGGATCCTCCCATCAAACGCATTGAGCTTTACCTCAAAGGCTTAGTACCAGAGATTCAAAGTCATGTGACTTCTGCTAACCTTGCTACTATCTAGGATGTTACTCGTCTTGCTCATCGTCTCACAGACCAGGCAGTGGAACAGAACAGGCTGCCTAAGCGTATCGGTACTACTACTACTATTACTACCTCTGCTATTCCCAGTGATAACAAGCGAAAATGGGATGGAACCTCTAGCAAGGGTTCAACTTCGGTTCAGTCCCAGGCACAACAGCGAAAGACAGATAACTACCAGAGCCCCAGTCAGCAGTCGTCTGGTAGTCAAAGGCAGGGTGGATATCGAGGAAATCACCCAAAGTGCAATAGATGCAACAGACACCACAGTGGTCAGTGCAACAAGGGTCGTTGTCAGAGGTGTCTCAAGATGGGGCATGGAGCCAAAGATTGTAGAAGCTCACGTCCTGCAAACCAGAACCGACAACAGCAGTCAGAAGCTCCACAGAATCAGCAGCAACGGTAGGGTAACAAGGGATGCTATCAGTGTGGTGCTGAAGGTCACTTCAAGAGACACTGCCCACAGTTGAACCAGAACCAGAATTAGAACCACAACCAAGGAAACGGGAACAATACTGGATACAACAACGGGGGTAATAACAACGGCAATGGTGCCAGGGGTCGAGTGTTCGTGATTGGTCAGGATGATGCTATGAATGACCCCAACGTTGTGATGGTTTCGACATCGTTATTGGTATGGATTGGTTACCTCAACATCGAGCATAGATTCATTGCAAAGAAAAGATCGTCTGCATTCCTCGTGCTGGTTAAGAACCTTTGGTAATTCATGGTGACAAGCTCCTGGAGCAGCACCCATAGCTCGAGCACCTTATCGCTTAGCTCCAACTGAACTGGAAGAACTATCTAAGCAATTGCAAGAACTTTTGGAAAAGGGTTTCATACGTCCTAGCTCTTCGCCCTGGGGAGCTCCAGTATTATTTGTGAAGAAGAAAGACGGTACCTTCCGCATGTGCATAGATTACCACGAACTGAACAAGGTGACCGTGAAGAATCGCTATCCTCTTCCACGCATTGACGACTTGTTCGACCAACTGCAAGGGTCGAGCTACTATTCAAAGATTGATTTGAGATCAGGATATCATCGGTTGAGAGTCCGAGAAGAGAACGTCTCTAAAACAGCATTTAGAACCCGTTATGGACATTATGAGTTTTTGGTCATGCCTTTTGGACTGACAAACGCACCTGCGGTTTTCATGGACCTCATGAATAGAGTATGCAAGCCTTACCTGGACAAGTTCGTCATAGTTTTCATCGACGACATTCTGATCTATTCGAAGAGTCAGGAGGAACATGAGCAGCATCTACGACTTATTCTAGAACTCCTTCGAACAGAACAACTGTACGCCAAGTTTTCAAAATGCGACTTCTGGCTTCGTGAAGTCCATTTCTTAGGCCATGTGGTGAACAAGGATGGGATTCACGTTGACCCATCCAAGGTAGACTCAATTAAGAACTGGCCTGCACCTCGTACACCAACAGAGATTCGCCAATTCTTGGGCTTGGCAGGTTACTACAGAAGATTCATCAAGGACTTCTCCAAGATTGCACAGCCTCTCACCTCACTAACTCAGAAAGGCGTTATTTATCGTTGGGGAAATGCACAGGAATCAACATTTCAGCACTTAAAGGATAGGCTCTGCAGCGCACCTATTCTCTCATTGCCAGAGGGCACAGACGACTTTGTGGTTTACTGCGACGCATCAATTCAGGGTCTTGGTTGCGTACTGATGCAACGGGATAAGGTTATAGCCTACGCCTCACGCCAACTCAAAGTTCATGAAAGAAACTACACTACACACAACTTAGAGCTGGGAGCTGTCGTTTTTGCACTAAAGATATGGAGACACTACCTGTACGGTACCAAACGCACCATCTACACCGATCACAGAAGTCTCGAGCACATCTTCAAACAGAAGGAGTTGAATATGCGACAATGACGGTGGGTCGAGCTACTGAATGACTACGAATGCTCGATCAGGTACCACCCAGGCAAAGCCAATGTTGTGGCTGACGCCCTCAGTCGAAAGGATACTACGCCTAAGCGCGTACGAGCTTTACAACTCACTATTCAATCTAGTCTTCCTGCACAGATACGAGACGCTCAGGTAGAAGCATTAAAACCAGAAAACATCAGGGCTGAAGCCCTACGCGGCTCAAGGCAACGATTAGAACAAAAGGAAGACGGTGCCTACTACGTAACAGGACGCATTTGGGTCCCACTCTATGGCAACTTACGCGAGCTTGTAATGGATGAAGCTCATAAGTCCCGCTACTCCGTACATCCTGGTTCGGATAAGATGTACCACGACTTGAGAACTACATATTGGTGGCCTAGCATGAAAGCTCATATAGCAACTTACGTTAGCAAGTGTTTGACTTGTGCGAGAGTCAAATCGGAATATCAGAAACCATCGGGCCTACTCCAACAACCAGAGATACCACAATGGAAGTGGGAGAAAATTTCCATGGATTTCGTTACTGGCCTGCCTAGATCTCAACGTGGTAACGATACTATTTGGGTGATCGTGGACCGACTCACAAAATCTGCACACTTCTTGGCTATCAAGGAAACAGACAAGTTCTCTACTTTAGCAGACGTTTACTTGAAGGAAGTGGTTTCGAGGCACGGGGTGCCCACCTCTATTATTTCCGATCGTGATGCACGTTTCACTTCAGAACTTTGGCAAGCGATGCACAAATCCTTCGGCTCACGATTAGACATGAGCACAACTTATCACCCGCAAACGGATGGGCAGTCTGAACGCACCATCCAGACCCTTGAAGACATGCTTAGGGCATGTGTGATTGACTTTGGCAACGGCTGGTAAAAGCATCTGCCACTTGTGGAATTTTCGTACAATAACAGCTACCACACCAGCATTAAAGCTGCTCCGTTTGAGGCATTGTACGGGCGTAAATTCCGGTCACCTCTTTGTTGGGCAGAGGTGGGAGATAGTCAGATCACTGGTCCAGAACTTGTGGTAGACACAACAGAACGAATTGCTCAAATACGACAACGAATGGCGGCAGCTCGTGACCGTCAGAAAAGCTACGCCGATAAGGGCAGGAAACCACTCGAGCTCCAGGTTGGGGAGCGGGTACTACTCAATGTCTCACCCTGGAAGGGTGTTGTTCGTTTTGGAAAACGAGGCAAGCTCAATTCGCGATATGTCGGACCGTTCGAAATTATTGAGAAGATAGGCAGGGTGGCCTATAGACTAAACCTACCAGCTGAACTCAGTGCAGTTCACAACGTTTTCCACGTGTCGAATCTGAAGAAGTGTCTGTCAGATGAGACCCTCATAGTTCCTTTGAAGGAGCTCACTATCGACGAGTAGTTGCGATTCGTCGAGGAACCAGTTGAAATCACGGACCGGGATGATAAGGTCCTCAAGCGCACTAGAATACCTCTCGTTCAAGTTCGTTGGAACTCACGTCGTGGCCCAGAATTTACCTGGGAACGAGAAGATCAGATGAAACAAAAGTATCCCCAACTATTCGCAAACAGTACAACCACTACTGAGGCTGAAGCTACGGAATTTCGGGACGAAATTCCAGATCAACGGGGGGAGAATGTGACACCCCAGGAAAACCAGGAATATCATGCAACTTAACTAGCTTCCTCAGTAACCACGTTCTAAATTTCGGGACGAAATTTCTTTCAAGTTGGGGATAATGTGACAACCCGAGTTTTCAAGGTCTCTATTTGACTCGACTTAATACTTATTTGCAAAGTGTGGTTTTATATTTATTTGTGGTGTGCATTATAAGTGGGTATATGTATATGTTATGTATTAGTGATATGCCTTGTATAATTAATATGACAAAATGAGATCTGTTAAGCCAAACAAACCCACACCCCACGAAAACACATCCCACGAAAACACTCTAGTGTTTTCGTCTACAAAGAGGCCAACGACAACAGAAGTGGGCTTTGACCCAGTAACACCCGGTTATAATATTTGGTTCATAGCCTTTACGCATAAGTTAATCCGAAAACCCTAATCACCTCTCCCTTACCTTTCATCAACCTGGCGGCAGAAACCCTCCCCCACATCGAGACAAATCTGACACTTTTGATACACCATCTTATTTAATCAATCGAGGCCACTAACTTGTAAGTTCATAATTTTATTATTTGATGATTTTGTCATTTAATGATTTTGTTTATGTGCGATCAAATCAAACAACAATATTTGGTGTTGGGATTGAACCCTATCAGAGGAACAGATAATTAAAGCCAAAACTGGATCAGAGCAGTGGATCCAGAATAAGCAGACGATTACAGTTAGTTCATGCAAATCTCTCCCCTTGAAAGTGGTTTCATATCTGCTGACCTCCTATCCGCTGATCTTACTAAGTGGTGACCTACAACTGCTGCTTTGCATCTACTGACCAATGTCAAAGACTAATGGAAGACCAAAGCTCTGCTGACTCAATCTACTGCCTTGAGTCAAGTACTGCTGATCCGGACAAGCACTGCTGGGTTCACAGCAGTGGAAGGATGCAGCAGCTGTTTTAGTGTCTTTTATGTAATGAATGGTAATAGCAGTAGTTAGTACATCAGTGTTTGTATAGATCAGAGGTTAGAGTTTGTTAGGAGGTTAGATGTCACTTTCATGGTGACGTCAGCTAAGATGCTCAGTGGTTTGCAAGTGCCTATAAATAGTTCAGTACTTTGTACTGTTCTATTAGCTCTTTCACCACATCGTCTTCTTTGCACGAACAAACTACTGAGCTCTGGCTGAGGGGGAGTTTGCATTCATTCATCAATCATTGTAATCGTTGTTGAAACAAATCCAATCTTTCGATTCATTGTGTAAAGATGTTTGATTAAAGTATTACTCTCGTTTGATTATATGCAAAGTTTGTTTTCATCTTAATTCCGCTGCACAACTCTTTCATTTCCATCTTAATTTCAAACGAAAATACAATCAAAAAGAAACTCAGATCCAACAATTGGTATCAGAGCTTGGACAGTCAAATTTGATTTAACAATCATTTTGACGTAAATAGTTCAGCTCATAACAGTTGATACTGATCGTTTGTTCGTCCGTTGAAAAACAGAGCAAGGATTAATCACCATTAAAGTTGATTTCTCAGTGTCTGTAAAACAACAAGATTGACGTCACAATCTCAGGATGATAAAAACAACATCGGCTCGCTTTTTAAACCACATATGCTAAAAAGAAATGAGTACAACATCTGGCAGAGAAGGATGGGTCACATCCTTGCTCAACAAAGCACATGTTGTTGGAGGTCTGTCATTTATGGTCCCCATGTTCCTTCAGTGCCAAGCGCTGAAGATGCTAAAAAGTTCGTTCCAAAACCAGTTGAAAATTATACCGAAACCGACTTTCAAAAGATCGAACTAGATGCTAAAGCTTTTAGCATCATAGCATCCGCGCTGCCCAATGAGATATATGCTGGACTGTTACACTGTAACAGTGCCAAATAATTATGGGACGCACTTAAGGAACAGTTTGGGGGAACTGAAGAAGTCATAGAAAACAATAGGGAAATCCTGAACCAACAGTATGAAACATTTTGTTATGTTAAAGGCGAATCACTAACGCAACAATTTGAGCGTTTCAGTTGTCTCATCAGTGAACTGAGGCTTGTTAACACCACTTTTACAAACTCAACTCAAAATAGCAGGTTCCTCAGGTCACTGCCAGAAAAATGGGACACCATAGCTTTTGTCACCCGAAATTCATCTGAATTCAAGGATCTGACCTTGACCCAACTCCATGGTCGACTCCTGACCTTCGAAAGGGAGTTGAACCAGAAAAGGAGGTTACAAGAGTCAGGAAAAGTTACCGATGATTACACTTTCGGTAATACTGCTCTTCTGGGTCAAGAAGAATCTGGGAGCAGTGGTAAGGATCAGGGTTATGATCACTTCATTGACATAACTGCTGGTGCAAATTTTAACAACCCTGATCCTCACTCTGCAAGTTATGCATTCACTGCTAACGAAAACCAGATGTCAAACAATTTAAGTTTTGAACTAAATGATTTGCAACATTTTGATCCCACTGATTTAGAGGAAATGGACATCCTGCATCAACTGGCTTTGCTAAGTGTTAGAACTAGCAAGTTCTACAAAAGAACAGGGCGAAAATTCCCAGGTTTGCATGGGAATCTAAGGGTTGGGTTGGATAAATCGAAAATCAAGTGCTACAAGTGTAATAGGTTGGGACATTTCGCTAGGGAATGTAGGAGTCAAACTACTGGTCCCATAATTACTCATCCTAGCTCAAATCCTAGACCTCAAAACCAAAACACTGTGCACTATGCCCAATATGCCCCAACAGCTCAAGTGAACACTGCTCACTATGCTGCTGCCCCTGTGTCAGTACATTATGTCCAAACTTTTGTTCCACAAATCCAATATGTTCAAACCCCTGTTCCACAGGTACAAGTGCAACCTGTTGCACCTCAAACCACTGCTCCAGCAGCAGCACAACCAGATCAACAAAGTTTTTTCACTCAAGGGTTTGTTGACTGGAGCAGTATGCCTGATGATCTTAGTGATGAAAATTTTGCACTCTATGCTTCTAATGATTCTTCACATGATGAGTTTTGTTTGATGGCACTAGAGTCAATACAGGAGGGGGTTGAAGCTGAGGAGGAACAACAGTGCTTTGAAACAGTGGAAGAGGTGATTGAAGCAGTGGTTACTGCAGTGGCTGATGAAATACTGTTGGGAGAAAGTTCAGGTACCCTGATTGAACCAATGACAGATCCATGGTCCATAGAGGACAAAGAAGAAGAGAAAGAAGAAAAGGCTGGTGAAAAGAAGGTAAAAGCTGATGATGATGAAGATCATAAATGTGATTGTGCAATGATGGCAGCTGCCAAGGTATCTCCTCAAGTTCTTGAAAAACTGTGTTCTGACAATTGCATAATTGCTTTTGCAAACATTAAAGAGGTGAATGAAAACCTTCGGGATAAAATCTTGTCTGATGAGGTCAAATTTGAAAGCTCTTTAAAAGAACTTAAAAACAAATTGACTGAAAAGGAAAAAGAAATCAGCTGTCTAAAAGAAGAGCAAAGCATCACCAAAACCCAACTTCAAACTATGGTAGAAAAATACCAAAGTTGCAAAAAGGAGTTGGAATCCACCCAGATTACTTGTGAAAGATGGGTGGAATCCTGCAGAGGATATGAGGTGATGCTTGCTAAACAGATTGAAAGTAATGTCAAATTTGGGGTTGGGTATAGAAAATATGATGATGAACACATTGCTTGTGAAAAATCTGTTCAAAACACTGATGTAACCACTGAGTTCATCCCCACAAACAAGAATGGCCAAGAAGTGAAAATCACTGACAAACTTGGTAACAAAATCACACTTGGCAGAACAAGGAGTTCCTCAACTTTTGAAGAACTTGAAAAATATCAGTTTAAACCTACCTGGTCTGACGAGTGTGATATTCTTGAAAATTTCAAGCCAATGGACTTTACATCAACTGATGGTGTTAAAGCTCCAAAAGCTAAAGTCATACCTCTCAAGGACATCCCAGCAGTGGTTAAAACCTCTGCTGCAAAGGAGTCCGAAAAGAGAAAGAAGAAAGAAAAAATTGACAACTTGTTTTGTGAATTCTGTGAAAAAAGGAATCATCTAACAAAAGACTGTTTCCACTTGAAAGCTTATGATTTAAACAAGACAAGTGTCATTGTTTCAGCAGAAAGCTGCATTGTCTGTGGTAAAACAAACCACAAAACTCAAGCATGTGTGTACCTCAAAAACTTTGATGTGAAAAAGAATGAGTACATGGCTAAAACATCCTTGAGTCCATCATCATCATCATCCTCATCATCTGTCAAGTTCACCAAGAAACAACCACTGTTTGTGCCAGTTCAAACAGCTGTTACAAAACAACTGAACCAAACATCTGTCAAAAGAGATGTTCAGGTTACTGATGCACCCCCTGCCAATCAGTTCAGAAAAGGCAGCGAAAAACAGTCTTACCAAAGGATTCCACACGTTTATGAGGCCTACAAAAGGCCCTCTAAACCCAAAGTGAACAAGCATCCTTTTGGTTACCAGCAGATGATTGGTCAGGACCCACAACAGTAGTTAGAAAAACACTGTCCTAAAACAGTTCAAACTCCTGATCTAACTACTGTCCATCATTCTGCATCCATCCCAGACACTGTTGAGACCCCATCCAAAGCCCTGCTGGCTTTGGAGACCCTAATGAACTAATCCTTTTACTTCATGTGCAGAGAGCTTCTGCATGCTTTGATAGTCTCTGGTATGTAGATAGTGGAGGCTCTAGGCACATGACAGGATGTAAAGCCCTCCTCAAAGACTTTAAAATCCATGGTGGGGGTGATATATCCTTTGGGAATAATAGTAAAGGGAAGGTTCTGGGGTCTGGTACAGTGCAGTCTGGAAAAGTAAAATTTGAAAATGTCAATCTAATAGACAATCTAAAATTCAACCTTCTGAGTGTGTCCCAAATGAGTGACAAGGGATTTGGGTCCTTCTTCACAAAAGACTGTTGTAGGATTGTTGGACCAGAAATGGTCAAAAAGATTGAAGCAATAATCAACTCTGGTCAAACTAAACTTGTTGCTCAAAGAAGTGGCAATGTTTATGTTGTTGACATGTCAAAAGAGTGTCCCAGAGCTGATGCCTGTCTGTTCTCAGCTGCCTCTAACAAAGAGACAGAACTTTGGCACAGGAGGCTGGGACACACAAATCTTAAGACAATCACAGAAATTTCAAAACATGGTTTGGTGAGAGGCCTACCACAAAAATTGTTTTCATGCCCTGAACATTGCATTTCCTGTTTAAAAGGAAAACAGCATAAAAGTTCTTACAAGTCCATTGAAGAGTCCAAAACAACCCAGTGTTTACAAATGCTACACATGGATTTGTTTGGCCCAGTTCAAGTCATGAGCCTCAAAAAGAAAAGATATTGTTTGGTTATTGTTGATGACTTTTCTAGGTTCACATGGACTTTCTTTTTGCACTCAAAAGATGAAACTGCAGGCATTTTGCAAGACTTTGTAACACAGGTTGAAAAGCAATTTGACCTTCCAGTGAAAAGCTTCAGGAGTGACAATGGCACAGAATTCAAAAATAGGGAGTTGGATGCCTTCTGTGTGAAGAAAGGGATTGTAAGGCAGTACAGCATCCCAAGAACACCAGAGCAGAATGGGGTAGTGGAAAGGAAGAACAGAACTCTGATTGAGGCTGCCAGAACCATGCTTGCAGATTCAGGTTTGCCATTAACTTTCTGGGCAGAGGCAGTAAACACTGCTTGCTATGTTCAGAACAGAGTTTTAATAAACCCCAGGCACAAAAAGACTGCCTATGAAATTCTGTATAAAATTAAACCACTGATCTCATATTTCAAAGTGTTTGGCTGCCCATGTTTTATTTTGAACTTAAAAGATTCCATTTCAAAATTTGCAGCCAAAATTGATTGTGGTTATCATCTGGGATACTCAACCACTGCCAAGGCCTACAAAGTGTTCAATACACGGACCAAGGCAGTGGAGGAGACTTTGAATGTTAAGTTCAATGAACTCTCATCAATGAAAATCCCAGCAAACCCTGCAGATCTGTTTGATCTTGAAAAATTCACTTTCGAAAATACTGCTGTCAAGACTAACAGTGCAGGTCCATCAGAGGATACAACACCAGACTATGGGTATGAAATCATCATCCCTCAAAGGTCTACCACAAAGGGAAAAGCACCAGCTGTTCAAAACAGTTGTCAAAGCTCAACCACTGCTACCTCAACAGTTGTTGACCAAAGTAGCCCATCAACCACTGCTTCCACATCCTCAAACACTGCTGATAAAAGTCCTCAAACAATGGATAAAAGTCAGCAGTTGCCCACTTCATTACCTCCTATACCACCACCTTTTGAAGCCACTGCTGGATCATCAAAGTCCCCAGCAGTGGTTAGCTCAGATGATACACATTTGCAGCCTTCACCAACCAATGCCATCATACCATATCAAGGAGATTTAATCTTCTTGAGATCTCATCCACCTGATCAAATCATTGGCAACATAAATGAAGGGGTGCTCACAAGAAGCCAAACCCAAAACATTTGTCTTTTTGCTGGTTTTCTATCACTCCATCAGCCAGTCAAGTACCAAGAGGCACTGAAAGACAACAGCTGGGTAGAAGCCATGCAAGAGGAGCTCCAACAGTTTAAAAGACAACAAGTATGGGAGCTTGTACCACTGCCAGAAGAGGTTAGTCCCATTGGCACAAAGTGGGTCTTCAAGAACAAAACTGATGAAAGGGGTATTGTTGTCAAGAATAAAGCCAGGCTTGTGGTTCAAGGTTACAGACAGGAAGAGGGGATTGATTATAATGAAACATTTGCCCCTGTTGCAAGATTGGAAGCCATTAGACTGTTCCTGGCCTTTGCTGTCAACCACAATATGAAGGTGTTTCAAATGGATATCAAAAGTGCTTTCCTCTATGGTACAATTCAAGAAGAGGTGTATGTTTGTCAACCTCCAGGTTTTGAGGATCCATTTTATCCAGATCATGTCTACAGGCTAAACAAAGCCTTGTATGGCCTGAAACAAGCACCAAGGGCCTGGTATGAAACTCTTTCCAACTTCCTACTCTCAAATGGTTTCAAAAGAGGTACCATTGATAAAACATTGTTTTTAAAATGGAGAGGGAAGGATTTAATGATTGTCCAGATTTATGTGGATGACATTATTTTTGGAAGCACATGTAACTCAATGTGTGAAGAGTTTAGAGAACTCATGACAGCTAAGTTTGAAATGAGTGCTATGGGTGAGCTGCAATGCTTTCTTGGTCTCCAAGTACAGCAACTGCAAAATGGAACTTTCATTCATCAAAGCAAATATGCTAAGGAACTTTTAACCAAATTTGATATGAATGATTGTAAACCATGCAGCACACCTATGGCAACTAATAAGCTAGTCATGTCTGATGAAACGGATGAGCTGATTGACCAAACACTTTATAGAAGCATGATTGGGTCTTTATTGTACCTAACTGCATCTAGACCAGACATCATGTTTGCAACATGTGTCTGTGCAAGAAGTCAATCAGCTCCCAGAAAATCAAATCTCATTGCTGTAAAAAGGATCTTCAGGTACATAAAAGGTGCTCCCACACTTGGTATCTGGTATCCAGCTAATGGGAACATCAAGCTTTCAGGTTTCTCAGACAGTGACTTTGCTGGATGTCACACCACAAGGAAGTCCACATCAGGAGGGTGCCAGTTTCTAGGTGATTGCTTAGTTTCATGGCAAAGCAAAAAGCAAGCAGCTGTTTCAACATCCACTGCTGAAGCTGAATACATTGCTGCTGCAAGCTGTACAGCCCAACTCCTGTGGCTTCAAAATCAGTTGCTGGATTTTGGTATCACTGCCTTAAAGACACCACTCATGTTGGACAGCCAGGCAGCAGAAAATATCATCAAAAATCCAGTTTCCCACTCAACCACCAAACACATCGACATCAGACATCACTTTGTGAGGGATTGCTATGAAAAAGGTTTGATTTCTCTGCATCATGTCCCAACTAAAGACCAGCTGGCTGATGTGCTCACAAAAGCACTTGATACAACCACTTTTGAAAGCTTGGTCTCTAGGATTGGGATGTTGAACATGGAATAACAAGCAACATCTTGTTTTTCTATGAATAAAAGCAACAAAATGTTTTCAGAAAATCAAAACTCCATCCTTAAAAATAGCTAAAAATGGAAAATTTTCATTTAAATCCTTAAAAGTCTGCCATTAACCACTGATTGTTCAAAAGTCTGCTTCTTTCAAAAGTCTGTCCACTGCTGAAAGTCAACCCCTGCTCTCTCATTATTTTGATAAACTCTGTTGTTCAAAAGCAGTGTCTTATCCACTGATATGCTATCCGCTGATAGTAAAAATCATCCACTGCTTTCATACCACTGCCTTCATCAGTCACTTTCACAAAAGTACTGTCCTTCACTTTCACCAGGGGTTGTCACGTGGGCAGTACATATTGATCAGACTTTTTGTAACGGCTGCCACCTCAGCATTCACTTTCTTCCCTATAAAATCCGCCACTCACCACCAAAACAGGGTTTTACTGTCGAATTGAATTCTTAAAAATTCTCTTCTCAAAACAGTTTTTCATCTCATCTTCCACAAATTTCTTCGATCAATCATCCTCAAAATGACTAAATCAAAGAACTCTGCAAAACCCTCATCCAAATCTTCATCGAAAACAGCCTCTCAAAAGGCAATCTCCACTGAAATTCCACACAAACCATCTCACAATCTTCTTGGTCTTCTTACAAAACCCAGTTCCACAAAGGAGTTCGATTCCATCATTGATATCATCACCGCCTCAAAGTACAAAACTTTGTTGACAGCGGATGCACCAATTTACTTGGCAACCCAAAGGGAGTTTTGGAAGAATGCAATCCTTGAAACACAAGGAGAAGCTGTAATAGCCATTAACTCTACTTTAAAGGGAAAAGAAGTCAAGATTACACCACAAACAATTTCAGAGATCTTTCAACTCGACGATCAAGAAGGTAAAATTACTTTCCCTAAAAACGAGTTAAAAAATGATTTTCTGGAAAGGGGGTACAATGCAGAGGTCAAAAAGGACACCTTAGAAAAAGGTTACTTTCCTCCTGCAACAAGATTTTTATTTCACACCCTCTTAAAATGTGTTTCAAACAAAACCACTTCTTTCAATGAGATACCATTAAAAATTCAAAAACTGGGATTTGCAATTCTTCAAGATGAAAATTTTAACTACTCCCAGGAAATTTTTAATGATTTGGTTAAAAATGTTGAAACAAAGGCATTCCTACTTTTTCCAAGATTTTTAAGTTACTATTTTGAAATGAAACTTGGAAAGAAGGATGCTGCTGCAATAAAACAAGGTGATTTCATTCAAACAAATTGCTTAACTGCTGAAACTTTTACAAGGATGTCTACACCTTGCAAAACACAAGCAGAGGTTCCTGAGCAGATTTTAGCAGTTACAACTGCTCCTCAGGTATCTGTTGTTGAGCCCACTGCTCAAGGTGATCAAAGCAGCAGCACAACTGCTTTGAAACCCACACCTATTATCTCCAAAAAGCCAAAAAGAAAAACTCAAAACCCTACAAAACCCATCAAAAAGGCAACTCTGGAGGATGAGATACCAGAGCTCCTGCCTGTGACAACACAAATGTCACAAGAAACCACTGCTGCTACTTCCTCACAGCTGTTGGTACAAATATCTCAACCCATAACCACAACTCCTCCAGCTTCTTCACAAAAAGAACATGTTGTACAAATAGGGTCTCCACATCATGATGCTCTGGAAACACTCGTTTCTATCATCCGCAGTCCAATGCCCGGGACACATCCTTTTTCTACATCAATCATCACATCCACAATTCCCTCACCAATAAAACCACTGTTGGATGCAATTGATTTGAACCAGGCATTAACCAGTCCTTCTCAATCACCTACTAATGAGAATATACCTCAACAACTGACTGGGTCTGATGTATCAATCTTTGCTAACCCACCAACACAACCTGAGGAGGTTACACCCCTTGAGTTACAAGTAACTCTTGGTGGTAATCCAAGTGAAGCAGCCACTACAAGTGTTACACCCACTGGGTTACATTTGGACAGTGGTTACATTAAACTTCCTTGGAGGCAATTCCTTTTATAGCACCTCTGCCAACCACCAGTGGATTTATTTATCCTACTGGCAACATCAAAAGGTTGTCAAGTGTTGAAGGAAGAAGACCCCAGTACCAAGAAAAAGGGGCATCAGTGGTTAATGTTTGGAGTATACTCCCTATATCTACCACTGATAAAACCACTGCTAGTGGGAAATCAGATGATCCCATTAACTTGGGTGATGGTTTAAAGTACCAGAAATTGACGGATCGCATTGAAAAACTTGATAACTCTGTTGCAGAACTCAAAGATATGCTACAACAGGTGTTACAAGTTCAGAAGGTACAATCAACTGCTGTTCCATCTCAAGCACCTGCTCCACAAAGGGCATCTGCTCCAAATGAGCTCTGGAAGTTATTTCAACCTTTTCTCCATCAACAAGCAAAACTAGCAGATCAGCAACATGAAAAACATGTTCAACAGCTGAGAAATGCAATGGAGTCAAGGTTCAAGAACACTCAGGCTGATTTAAAGGCTCTCAAAACTCAGATCTTGCACACCACTGGCACTGCTCCTCCAAAGGTATGCTATATTTATCAACTCCCAGAAGATAATGCCAAAAAGGGGGAGAAAATTAAGGAGTGGAAAAAGAAGGGTATAGAGGATGGTCTCTATCTTGAACCAGAAAATTCAAACATGACCAAAAAGATCCCTTTGCCAGATGGCAGCAAGAAAATTGATGTGACAACAAATGCACTAGCAGAAGCAGTTGCAAGTGTAAAAAGGGATAGAGAGGCCAAAAGGAAAGCCAGGGTAGACAGAATGGATCATCCAGATCAGGGTACTTCTGGGTCAAAGGATCATGAAAATCCTGTTGAGGAAAAGAAGAAGCCTACTAGAAAAGTGAGGCAACCCAAATCCATTCCAACCAGACGTTCAAAGTCTGCTCAAAAACCACCATACAAAACAGCTGATGCAACAGGAGTTACAAAAACTACTGCTTGCCAAACAGTTGTTCCATCAACACACACCACTTCAACACACACAACATCCACTGCTTTACCATCATTACCACCAAAAACAACACCTGCTGACATACAGCAGAAGACAGCAGATGTTATAACATCTGTTGTAATGACAACAGTGGTTGAAACACCAGTTGTTTCAACAGCTGTTAGTCAATCACAATCCACTGCCACTACATCTACCACCACTGTTCCATCCAAAACATCATCAGTCCCTCCTACAAAAAGGAGAAGGCTAATTTTAAAAGATGATGACACATCTCCATCACCAACATCTTCAAAATCCCTGTCACTTGTCACTATTCCAAAACCCATACCTCTCTCTTCAGCTCAAATTATAAAATCACTACCTCCTGCTGGTGTCTCATTTCCTCTGGAACTCATTGCAGTCAGAGAAGAAATCAAATCTTTTTATTTTGAAGATGACCCAGCCAAAAGGAGTTTGCCATCAATTGCAAATTATCCCAGGCCAAACAATATTGAAGAATACTTGAAACTCAAAGCCAAACAAGCAGAGGATATTGCAATAAAAAACAGAAAAGGGAAATCTGATAGAGAATTTCAACAAAACTATCAGTTTTTACTCTCACAGGTCAATGCTATGGAGCGTTTTGCTAAAAATGTATGTCAGAAAATTTCAGAAAGGACAGATGAGTCCTTAAGAAAAGACTACATTGAAAACATCATGACCTACAAGAAATACAAGGGAGAGAAACACATGTACAACACCTGGACCATTCCTGAGCTTGAAAAAGAAGCAGCCAGGATTCAAGACATGATAAAAAATAAGGTCAATCAGACTCCTCCTGAAAAATTCAAACAATTTGAAGCTGAGAAGATGTTAGAGTTGAGGAGAATGAAAGAGGAGCTGATTGTAGCTGATTATGGGTCAAAGAACTCTGTGACAAAGTGGGGAGAAGATAGAGTCAGGGCCACCTACAAAAGGTTGGAGGAACTAAGAAAGAAAGACCCAAATGTTCCACAAAAGCCTGACTACTCCAAAGCAGCGGTTTCAAAAAGACCACCAAAGCTGCAAGTCAAAAGAACCACTGCTCCAGCTGGTGCTGCTATCTACAAAAGAAGGAACAAAAACCAGTTTAGCATGGAAACAATTCAAGATCTATTAGTTGGAGATGCCATTGTAAAAGTAGGCACGACAGTAATGATAAAAGAAGATCTTGAATTGGAACAATCTGCAAGTGCTGCTCAGCCAGCTATGAACAGGCCAGCCTCTCCAAATACTTCTGCAAATAAACATCTCCCAAGAAACCCACCAGGCTCAAAAATACAAAAGTGGGAAACTGACAAACAGACCTGCGTATTGACTTTGCTCAAGTCTGGTGGAGAAGTGGAGAAAATATCAAGGGAACAAGCTCTTGGCCTGAGTCTTGAAGATTTCCAGGATCTCCTTGATCTTCCACTTAGCAGGGATGATGAAGATACAGATGCCCTAGACTTTGAATTACAATTTAAAGGTCAGATAAGGGAGCTGTTGATGAGGCAATAAAGAATTCCACAAATAATGAAGAGTTTTGGCATTATCTGTTCCAGGGGGAGATTGTTGGGATTGAACCCTATCAGAGGAACAGATAATTAAAGCCAAAACTGGATCAGAGCAGTGGATCCAGAATAAGCAGACGATTACAGTTAGTTCATGCAAATATCTCCCCTTGAAAGTGGTTTCATATATGCTGACCTCCTATCTGCTGATCTTACTAAGTGCTGACCTACAACTGCTGCTTTGCATCTACTGACCAATGTCAAAGACTGATGGAAGACCAAAGCTCTGCTGACTCAATCTACTGCCTTGAGTCAAGTACTGCTGATCCGGACAAGCACTGCTGGGTTCATAGCAGTGGAAGGATGCAGCAGCTGTTTTAGTGTCTTTTATGTAATGAATGGTAATAGCAGTAGTTAGTACATCAGTGTTTGTATAGATCAGAGGTTAGAGTTTGTTAGGAGGTTAGATGTCACTTTCATGGTGACGTCAGCTAAGATGCTCAGTGGTTTGCAAGTGCCTATAAATAGTTCAGTACTTTGTACTGTTCTATTAGCTCTTTCACCACATCGTCTTCTTTGCATGAACAAACTACTGAGCTCTGGCTGAGGGGGAGTTTGCATTCATTCATCAATCATCGTAATCGTTGTTGAAACAAATTCAATCTTTCGATTCATTGTGTAAAGATGTTTGATTGTTACTCTCGTTTGATTGTATGCAAAGTTTGTTTTCATCTTAATTCCGCTGCACAACTCTTTCATTTCCATCTTAATTTCAAAAGAAAATACAATCAAAAAGAAACTCAGATCCAACATTTGGTGTGCATATGAAACCATGGCCAAGGTTGTCGGCCATTTTCATGAAGTGGTCCAATCATATAAGAGGGTCCAAGCAATTAGAGGGATCTTTAGGTGGTATCTAATTAATGTTGTCAAAGTGTGTGATGATCGTATGCATGGATCGATGTTATTATTGATAAAAGGATAAGTGATTCAGATGTGCATGATGTTAAATAACAGTTGCTGATGTTGTTCGATGTGTGGCCATATAGGATAATATGTATGACTAAAGACCACTCACATAGATCTGATTGGGCCGCACCATAGTAGCATGTGACTGCCTTATCTTCTAGTCTTATTCTATGTATGTTGGTTAATTTTGATGTATGCCATTTGTTAAGCCTGACCGATTATATTTTAGTAGTTGAGTGGTCCAATAGTATTGAAGGGAGGTGGCCTAATAAAGTGATATCTTTGACTAAAAAGTGACGGCACATGTGTTTGATCTAATCAAACAAATATTGATATTATAAATAATGTTGTCAGTAAAAGAATATCATATGTATTAAATGAAGAGATGATGCTTTGCTTGTTGGAATCGAAATCTGTGTGAAGAATTGAATTGGTAATATGTGGAGGGTTTGTTTAAGTGTTCATGAAATGTGCTGACTAATTGTGTATCATTGATTTATATGTTGCACCCTTTCGGGTATGAACGGACTAACTGTTGCATGATTGGTGCGTATGAAGTAATGTGACGGATTGACTTATCAACCAAGTATATGCTAGAGATTACTTGATTAACTGTTATGACATGAACCATACGTGTATACTGCATGTGCCTTAGTTGTGTATTATGTGAATAAGGAGTACATGAATTAATTGTATGTGGAATGTGTGGATTATGTGCACTCGAAACTGATTAATGTCGGTAACCATGATAGGACGTGTGTAAGCAATTGACAAACAAGTAACTAATCATACCGAGCAAACCAAGGTGAGTTCACACTCTTACCAAGGCATGGGATTCCCGGGGATTGGGAATGGGTTGAATGATGGGATTTAACAATTACTCGTACTTACACGGCTACTAGACTATTTACCATCGTCCTCGGGTTAAGCAGGGCACTTACGTAAAACCTACGTAAACAAGTACTTACCATTGTCCTCAGGTTTCAAGGGACACTTACGTAAAACCTACGTAAACTCACACATGCTACTGTCTTCCGGGGTCAGGAAGGACACTTACGTAAAACCTACGTAAACCCCACGCGTACCACTGTCCTCGGGTAAAGAAGGGCACTTACATAAAACCTACGTAAACCTTGTACGTACTACTGTTCTCGGGTTAAGAAGAACACTTGTGGTTACAAATAGTCTAGTGTAAATACAAACATGGGAAGCCCCCACTGATAGAAAATAAAAACATGGGAAGCCCCCACTAATAGTAAATACAAACATGGGAAGCCCCCACTGATAGTACATACAACATGGGAAGCCCCCACCAATTGAATCTACACAACGGCTTAGTCAATAACGCATAGTTATGCAACGAACTTACTTACTGTGAACTCGCTCAACTAGTTGTTGACTTTCTGTTACATGCCTTGCAGGACCATAGGTATTCTTGGAGCTTGCACGGGAGGCGCGGTCGTTGTGGGCACGGATTGTGGATGCTTTTATGAAAACGTTATGGCTCTCTGAACTAAACACTTGTGTTGGATTTTTATTATACTATGCTTCCGCTACCTATACTATGTTTTTGATTGGACACCAATTGTATTGTGATGGATTACATTTACTTTTAATTATTACTTATATGTTCAATATGATTGGTGGCTTGATCCTGGTCATGTCACGCCTCCAAGCGGTGGTACTCCGCGTGTGGATTTTGGGGGTGTGACACAGGAGGCTGACCAAAATCATTTTTGTCTTCAATTTTTTTCTAAACAAAAAACTAAGATAATATGCTTGGCGAGATTTTATAATTTAGATAACAATCTGATTTTTTGTTCATTACTTTGTATGGGATACTGAACCACTGGTTGACCATTGTGGGTGAACATATGTGATTGGGATGCGGATGCAAGGTTCTATGGCTACTGCACATTTAGCACATGTTCCGGAGTTTAATGAAACCGAATTTAGTGTCTTGAGATGTTCTAAGGATGTTGTGATGTTATCTGATCGGTTATGGAGTCATGTCAAGGGTGCTTTGTTCCTACGAGGCTGATAAAGGTGCGGTTGAAAACCAGGCTATGCATAAGCACGGGTTTGTTAAGCAGAGGAATGTGGCTTTGGAGAAGTATAGCATAGTGAGGATTTGAGTGTGTTTTTGCAGGTGTATGAGAATTTGTCTTTGATGAATGCCGCAAATATGGGTGCGGTTGTTGATAGTAGAGAGGTGGTGCATCAGGGGACATGAGGGAGAGATGTGGTCATGATGTTTAAAGAGTTGAGGCAATCAACTACATATTGTTGGGTGGGACGAACCCGCCTTTGAGGGAAGAGGACAAGGATTTCTTGGAGAAGAAGATGAATTCGTAGGATTTTGAGTTGAGTTTTCCATTTGATTTTGTCTTAAGAAAAGTTTTTGTTTATGAAAATTTATACAACTTTGTTCTTGGCTGATGAAATTTTGACCTTAGCTTAAATCATCAGCCATTAATTGGCATACAAAGTTAGATGTTATATTTGGGGTTTTTATTTTTTGAAATCGACATATAAAATTATTAGCCTTTGAACTCGCTGTGTAGTTATATGCCTCATGAAAGTAAAAATTCAAACGTGAGTCAACTGTATGAGAATAGGCAACAAGCATACAATGGTTTGCTCCCACGACTACACGAGGCATTGATGTGAACTTAAAACTTGGAAGGTATGAACTTTTTTTATTGCTTTTCTTCTTCCTAACCTAAAACTGACAACACACGGTATTAAATTGTTGCAGAATTGAAGATTTTTGAGTTCACCAGAGAGAGCAATATTTTAGTTATTGGACATACCACTTTACTATAGAATTCGTAGCAAGAATGCGATTGGGTTAAAACCCTCATAATAAGCCACAAGGGTTGTAATATAGTTGAGAAATACAGGTGTATATGCCTATACATAGTTTCATTTTTTTAAATATCACGTTTAGTTGCAATAGTCAATTGTTAATGTTTAGAAGGGTCCAGAACTGGAATCAAAGGGTTCGGGATTTCGAGCTCGGTAGCTGAACGGAACAACAGCAAAGCTCATGCGCTTTTTTGAATCTATCTGAACGATTGAGGGACATCTGTATATGGGATATTGCTAAACCAGCAGAACCTACAAATTTTCCACCTTTAAAGGTAACATTACCGAGTCATTAAATCCACAACATGATTATGACAATTTCTATATGTATGTGTCTTGATAATTTATTGATTTTTTCATGTCGGTTGAAGTAATATACTGCAAATACCCAAGTATACATAACTTAGTTTTTATCTTTATGTTTAGATTTATAAAGCTCTATTTGTAGGGAAGTAGATCTGTTACACAAAGTGAAATATTATTCTTATCATGGAATAAGAAGGTTCAACTGATCTTTGGTATTAACTTCTGTTAATGGAACAATCGGTATACACAGAAATCGAGATTAGTTTTAAGCTACTTTAGTTTAGGCTTCTGTTAATGGAACAACCGGTATACACAGAAATCGAGATTAGTTTTAAGCTACTTTAGTTTAGGAAAAGTGATGAACATTTTGTTGTTGTTTTAGTGGTTTGGGACCTAGGGAAGCAAAAACCTATTATAAGGTAAATTTCAGGAACTTTGCAAAATGGCTATGGGTTGGATGATGTTTAACTATTAGTCTTTTAAATTTTTTTTTTAGATTTATGTGTTTAACCCATTTAGAAATGATATAGTCTAAATGTCCAGTTGAACAACTTAAAAATTTGATGTACAATGTAGCTTGCCTACAATAGGAACGATGATAGGAGTGACCCTTCAACATGACCTCAAACATTAAGTAAAAATTCGTTAGTTTTATTTTTTTAAATCCATTAGTGGTCATTTGTTTTTTTAATTCATTAGGTATTTAATGGGTCAAAATGGGGGCTTATACTGATCTGAATTACTTCCTTTTCTACATTTTTAAATAATAATTTGCGTATCAAATATGTTAGTAAATATTGTTTCTTCGCAATATCCGACCTTTTTAATGAAATGATTTGCCGCTTTGTTCATTTGTTAGATAAAAGTTGATTTTTATGTTGTTAATATTCAAGTTGATCTACAGGGTTATTTTAGATAGCAATCATGTTCATTTGAGCCAAGAGGTACTATTATCATTGCTGAAGCAATTGGCATTATTCAGATTTATGAATTAAATTGTTTTCATCATTCAAATAGGGTAATACACAAATCTATAGCCTAGAATGATCATATTTAATATAAAAACTTTTTTTAGTTGTTCTTCTAAATGGAGATGGTAAGTTCATTTTTTATTATTGTTACGTAATATATGATTGTAACTTCAGTTATAAAAAGGTATATACACATTTTTAGTTATATCGTTTTTTTGTAAAGGTATACGGTGCTTCACAAGTTGATGTTATTGCTTCCTATACAATGCGGGTCTTGAGATTCGATACACTTTGGATTCAGGTTGCAAACGGGTTCCGGTTATTTATGTTGATGTTCATTAAGGTAATATAATTGTGGAGGGTTATATCATTATGATAAAGTTTTTATTATATCTTTTCATATAAATCAAGATATGTGGACCCATTTCATGTTTCTTTCGAATTATAAATGTTGGTTCGTGGTCTCCCTAGCTAGATTGCGTTAAAAGATTTGTGTTTCATTACAATCATGTTTGGCATATTATCACACATTTTGTTGCATTTAGTAAGTTTAATTTTAAATATCTTTTATTAAATATTAAATTGCTATAGTGAGTGCCGATAACGTAACGAGCAAAAACGATGTAATTAAGTACGTAGAATGGAATTGATAACGATACCGTTTGTATGGTTCTAGATTGATTAATAAGATATGTTGATATCTTTTTTTGGAATATCGCGACTTTAATATTCAAAGTTGCACTTTCGGTTGCTATGTCCACATGGTACTATACCAAACCAAACTAATACCATATGTTACTATAAAATACTGGGTTATGTGGGTAATAAGTGAGTTAATGAAATACCAAATTGGTATTTTGCAGATTTGGTTCTTACTAATGGAACGTTGCTTTCATTTAAAAGTTTGTGTGTTTATGTGAACACTATTAAATAATAAAATTTATTGTGAGACCACCCGTGTAACACACAGGTACTTAGACTAGTCATTATATATGTAATGATATATATATATATATATATTAATCTTTAAGATTTTGGTGTATTAGAGGTTGTACCATCACGCTTTGTAGATGTTATATGCATGTCATGATTGTACCAATAGTTGTATGGGTTGTACACACCTTTTTCTTCTTTCTCTTTCTAGAAATCACCACCATGGTTTAGCCAAGCATCTCCGTCGGCGATGGCGTTGTCGGGCTTAATGTGTCATTACTTTGGGTTTAAAACCCTCACCACAGTGGCACCTTAAACGAAGATGGCGTTGCCGGCCTTGATGTGTCACTTTTTTGGTGTGTTGTCGGTGTTGTTCTCAATACACTGTTTTGAGTTTAAAACCCCTCATCACTGTGGCACGTTAAACCGTCAACCAACCATGTACGCTGGTAGTGGCGTTATCGGTGATCGGTCTTCATGCCGATAGACTATTCCGGATGCTTTGTTGCTTTCGATGTCGATACGGGATTTTGGGTTTAAAAACCCTCGTCGTCGTGGCACCATGTTTTTTGTTGAAGGTTTTTTATAGCCGGCGATGATGGTGGCATGCTTCCAGGCATGGCAACTCCGGTTGCAGGCTTGGCGACAGTAAGCCATCTCCCAACGATGATGATCTGGTAGATCTGAGTCAATTGGTTTTGTTCTTTTTTTTTGGAAAATGTCACAGAATAGTAATCAAATTTTAAAAGTGTTCTAATCAGGTCACTCGTTTTGTTTTTGTTCCAATTAGATAACTTAACATTAAAATTGACTCATGTCTTTTTTTCTATGTGTCAAGAAAAAAATGAAGCATAAGATGTTGGGGTCGGATTATTTTAATATATGAAATTATATTTATTAAAAATAAAAACACTTTAATTACATTAAAAATTAAAAAAAAACAAGTTACAATCCACGTCATCATTCGAAGTTAACATCAAATAAAAGGGAAAATTTTTTAATGAAAAATGAATGTTGAGTTACCTGATTGGAACATTATTGAAACTTGAGTGACCTAATTGGAACATTTTTAAAACTTGGTTACTATTATACAAAGTTACCCTTTTTTTTATTCTATATATGTTTGAAAGATAGTGAATCTGTGATGTCGGTTAATTTCATGGAAAATTGTTGTTGAAATAACACTTTGACTTCAAGTTTGCACTATTTTAGGACTAATGTTATTCAAATTAAATTACTTTACTATATAGTTTTTTTTTGTGTTTTCTACACCAAAAATGACTTAATTTTGAGGATGTACTTGATGGGTTTGACTCTATTTGCTTTATATATGGATACGAGTTCTTGCTAGGTGGTGAAAATGACATATTTTTTAGGGTTTGGAAGAAATGGACGAAAGTGGAAAAACAGAATTATCAAAGGAGTTGGTGAGGAGGAATTGGGATGAACAGGCGTACGTCGGAATCGAAAGGTTTTGTATGGTGATGTGTTGCCGACATTGAATTTTAATGAGACTGCTAAGAACGTGGCACACGTGAATATTGTGACATCTAGACTTTAGTTTCAAGTTAATCCATCAATTTAAGCTATTAACTTCAATCTTGAACCAATTTTGAATCAATTTGCTAAAAACCATATCATAAAATTAACCAAAGAAGTTTTCGCTACGACATCGAACGAATGTAAACCTAATGAATTATCTGGACGCTAATCAAGAAGTGTTCCTGCACGATGATTGTTTTCACCACAATCTGCGAGGGCAAAATACTAGTTGTTAATGTAAGAGACCAAACTCAAAAGAAACCATAAAATGTTAAAATATAAATTTACAAGAATGATGAAAAGTTGGAAATGATCTAGATTCTTTTCGAATCAATTAGAGGGTAGCCACTCAGACTCTCATAAGATAAACTAGCAGTGTACTTGTCCATTGGGACGGGTTCCCGAAATTTACAACATTTAAACTACGTGTACATTGAAGATCCCGATAACGTTTTATCTGATCGATGTCGAAAAGGTCGATAAAAAACAAGTTTAAAAATTGGTCCTAAGTACCTTTAATGGCAAGGGTAAGTAGGGTCGTCTCCACAGAAAATTTATGGTTAGTGTTGATTGTAGAAACCTTGACTAACTAAAAACTAAGACAAAATATTGCTTTAATTGAGCTTTGAATGTTTTGATTTGTTATGATTGAGAAAGTTATCAAATTTTAAAGAAAAGTAACCACCTCCGGATTTCTGGTTCAATGATTCACCTAAACCTGTTTAATTATATAAATACCAAAAGGCCTTGTTAACTGTTTAATTCGAGTGATAATCGAAGACAAGTTTTTAATAATAACCTATGCAATTCAATTACCAAAACATAAGTGCCAAAAACTCACCCAATAACCAAATTGAGTTTAGGTACATGGAAATTCAACCTTCGGAGGCCAAAAATGATTAGACTTGAAGATATCATTTTCACATGCTTATTGTCGCAGCCCCCGACCCCCTGCCCAGGAGGCGGGTGCCACGAGAGCGCGCAAAGGCAAACATCCCTTCTTCCTGATCAGCAGAATACCCAGAAAGGGCAGGCTGTGAAGAGGTACCTTCACTCCTAGGTGAATCAGACAACTGACGACACATGTCTGAGGGTCCTTGATCACTCATACTGTAAACTAACAAATAGTCAAATAACACAAAACACATAATCACATAAATTATTTCCTAACACAAAATTTAGAATTTAAGTGTCAGCAGAAACTTCTTTGGCTTAGACCAGTGGCTAGGCTCTGATACCACCTTCTGTCGCAACCCCCGATCCCTTATCTGTCCCGGGAACGGGCGGACGCGAACTCAGAGTTTTGGTGGTATCAGTTGGTTAATTTGGCAGCGGAAATTACATCAGGACCGTAGTTAGGAAATGTTTATCAGAGTAAAACCACCATATTTAATATTAATAATCACATGGGTAAAACCCAAGTTTCCTATTACAATATATTTATAGGGATAAGCCCTATTTTATTGAATTTAAAACATCGTCTTTTAGGTAACTTTTATAGCCACATTTTTCCCAAGCCTTCAGTGCTCTCCAGCTGGCTTTTTACTAATTGGCTGTCACATTGTGTTACCTGAAACGCGTTTTAAAAACATTTGTCAGTGGGAAATATTGGTGAGTGAATCCCAGTTTAATCAAGAAACATTTTATTAATTAAAACAATATTGAGAGCGATCACATTGTTTATTTCTACACAATTACTCATTCAGTACTGTCAATCCTGACTTGTGGGTCATATTACACATTGGCTAACTCGTTGTCCAATGGTAACGTGTTGTCGTCCCGACTTACTACTCACAGTAGTAAATTTTGTATACAAAACCCCAACATACCGGCAGTAATTGAGGAACTACAAAGACTCAATCACCGCTTAATCACATTGTAAAACATTTAAGGTTTTGTAAAATATTACAAAAAGGTTAACAAAAATTGGATAAACTCACATTGCTATCTTAGACTTCGCGTAAGGGTTTCCTGGGAATAATCTATAATTTACACAAATGTACATAGGTTAGTATTATAACCCTTTGAAAATATTAATGATACCCTCCCCGAGACGGCATTCCAACAACTACGTCGGGCAGAACCACGACAGTTGTTACGGAACCCTAAATCAATCGGGCAGCGTATCTAGTACGAAACTGGGGTTATAATACTTACAACGGAGCAGAACCTCGCTAATTAGGGGGTATAATACCAGCTTTCTATGCCTAATATTCAGAAATTGTGATTGAGAAATGATGGTGAGCGAATTCCAAATGAAACCCGATGGCCTGCTTTTATAGTTGCTGAACTTGACTCTTACGCGGCCCGCGTAAGAGTGGCCTTAGGGCTACGCGGCCCGCGTCAAAGCTAGTCAAGGGACTAGCTTGTCCGGCTCATCAGATAGGTCCGCCACGATGTCGACACGTGTCGGCATAGGGTGTCTCTGCGTTGTTGATCTCACGCGGCCCGCGTAAGAGTTAAGGTTAGCTTACGCGGCCAGCCTTAACTTAAAATTCACCGTATTCAGCTTTTAGCCTTGATACCGCCCGCGTAAGGTTGGGGTGGGTCCTACGTGGCCCGCCTCAACTTAATATTTCTTGTTTTTAATTATTTTTTAATACTATACGGTATTTCGGGCTCGGTTTTCACATACGGGGTGTATTTAAAGACATATTGGGATATTTTAAAATATATTAGGGTGTCAGAAATATTATGAGGGTGTTGGTTTTATTTGAGGATTGTTACATCCTCCCCACCTTGTTTTAGAGCTCGTCCTCGAGATCTACTGGAACAAGTGCGGATATTTCCTTTGCATTTCAGATTCAAGCTCCCATGTGTATTCAGGTCCTCTTTTGGAATCCCACTTCACTTTGACCAGAACTAATCTCTTATGCTTGAGGTTCTTGACTTTCCTGTCTTCAATCTGTAGAGGTCTTTCTACAAACTTGAGTTGTTCATTTACCTCTATATCCTTAAGAGGTACTATCAGTGATTCATCAGCTAAACACTTTTTGAGATTAGATACATGAAATACATCATGTATTCCTTCCATTTCCTCTGGCAGTTGTAGCTGATAGGCTACAGGTCCTATTCTTCTAGTAATCTCAAAAGGTCCAATATACCTGGGACTTAGCTTTCCCCGTTTGATGAATCTTACTACTCCTTTCCAAGGAGAGACCTTCAATAATACTTTATCTCCTACTTGAAATTCCAAGGGTTTGCGTCGGTTATCAGCATAACTCTTCTGTCGATCACGTGCTGCTTTCAATCGTTCCTTGACTTGAATAATCTTGTCGGTTGTTTCTTGCACTATCTCATGTCCAGATAGTTGCTTTTCCCCAATTTCTGCCCAACAGACTGGGGTTCGGCACTTACGTCCATAAAGTTCTTCGAATGGTGCAGCATTGATACTTGTGTGATAACTGTTATTATAAGAAAATTCTATCAAAGGTAAGTGATCGTCCCAATTACCTCCGAAATTAATTACACAAGCTCTAAGCATGTCCTCCATTGTCTGAATTGTTCTTTCGCTTTGTCCGTCCGTTTGAGGGTGATAAGCTGTGCTCAAATTTAACTTGGTTCCCATTGCTTTTTGGAAACTTGACCAAAAATGAGAGGTAAATCGACTATCTCTATCAGAAATAATTGATAAAGGAATTCCATGTAAAGAAACAATTTCATTTACATATAATTTGGCTAGCTGTTCCATACTGAATGTTTCTTTCATTGGTAGGAAATGAGCTGACTTGGTTAGCCTATCTACAATCACCCAGATTGTATCATTTCATTTCCTTGTTTTGGGTAATTTAGTAACAAAATCCATTGTTATCAATTCTCATTTCCACACTGGCATTTCTAATTGTTGTAGAAATCCTGAGGGTTTCTAGTGTTCAGCTTTGACTTGTGAACAGGTTAAACATTTAGAAACATAGGCTGCTATGTCCTTTTTCATTTCTATCCACCAGAAATTTTTCCTTAAATCCTGGTACATCTTATCATTTCCTGGATGCATCGTATATTTAGACTTATGGGCTTCTTCTAATATACGATGACGTAGGTTTCCTAATTTAGGTATCCACATTCTCTTTTTATGGAATCTCCAAATTCCATATGTTCCTTGTTCTAACTCTTTAATCATACCTTTTAATTTTTCAGTATCATCCTTGATTACTGATTCTTGTGCTTCTCTTATTTGATCATTTAAATCTATTGTAGATTTAATTTAAGAGAAGGTACCATTTTTGGCTTTTCATGATACTTTCGGCTTAAAGCATCTGCCACTAGATTTGCTTTTCCTTCATGATACTGGATATCACAATCATAATCACTAAGCATCTCCATCCAGCGTCTTTGTCTCATATTCAACTCCTTTTGCTTGAAAATATACCTTAAACTCTTATGATCAGTGAATATGGTAAACTTACTACCATAAAGATAATGTCTCCAAATCTTAAGAGCAAAAATTATAGCTCCTAATTCTAGATCATGGGTTGAATAATTCTCTTCATGATTCTTAAGTTGTCTAGATGCGTAAGCTATAACCTTTTGACGTTGCATTAATACACATCCATAACCTAATTTGGAAGCGTCACAATAGACTACAAAGTCTTCAGTTCCTTCTAGTAACGCTAATATGGGTGTATGGGTTAATCTTTGCTTAAGGATTCTAAAGGCTTCTTCTTGTTTTAATCCCCATTCAAACTTAACAGATTTACAGGTTAGCTTATTTAAAGGAATGGCTATTCTAGAAAAATCTTGAATAAATCTTCTATAATAACCGGCCAATCCTAAGAAACTTCTAACCTCGGTTGGTGATTCAGGGGTTTTCCATTTAGTAATCACCTCGATCTTTGTGGGATCCACATGAATTCCTTCATGATTGACTAGGTGTCTGAGAAACTGTACCTGTTCTAACCAAAATTCGCACTTTTAAAATTTAGCGTAAAACTTTTCCTTTCTTAATAAACTTAAAAGTGCGTGCAAATGCTTTGCATGATCCTCTTTATTCTTAGAGTAATTGAGAATATCATCTATAAAAACAATTATGAATTTATCCAAATATGGCTTACATATTCGGTTCATCATGTCCATAAATGCAGCTGGGGCATTGGTTAAACCAAATGGCATGATAGTAAATTCATAATGGCCATACCTTGTTCTGAATGCGGTTTTAGGAATGTCCTCTTCCTGTACCTTTAATTGATGATATTCTGACCTTAAATCGATTTTAGAGAAAAATCGAGCTCCTTGTAGTTGATCAAACAGATCATCGATTCTCGGTAATGGGTACCGATTCTTAATCGTGACTTTGTTCAATTCACGGTAATCAATGCACATACGCATTGATCCGTCCTTCTTTTTAACAAACAATATCGGCGCTCCCCATGGTGACGAACTTGGCTGTATAAATCCTTTCTCCAACAACTCATCTAATTATTTCTTTAATTCTTGCATTTCTGCGGGTGCCAAATGGTAAGGTGCTTTGGCAATCGCTGTTGTTCCTGGTATTAAATGGATTCTGAATTCAACTTCTCTATCTGGAGGTTGCCCTGGCAATTCTTCTGGAAATACATCTGAAAACTGAGATACTACTGGAATATCTTTTAAATCATTTCCTTTAGTGTTAGTGATTATGGAAATCAAATACACTATAGAACCTTTTCTTATATATCTTGCAGTTTTCATCACAGAGATGAATTTTGTGGACCTAGAGGGTTTATCTCCTTTTATTGTGATCATTTTACCTTTTGGTGAATTTACTTGAATTGACTTTTGATCACATAAAATACTAGCTTTATTGGCTATTAACCAATCCATTCCTAAAACAATATCGAATCCTGCCAGATTCATGGGATAAAGGTTTGCAATAAATTTCTGATTTAAAATTTATATTCTTGCTCCCTACAAGATTTCAGAAATCCTAACGGTTTCTCCATTAGCTGTCTCTACTAAGCATTCTTGTAGTAGCTTAGTTAATGACTGATTTAGAAATTTGCAAAAGGATGTATTAATAAAACTTTGGTTTGCACCAGAGTCAAATAATACTTTAGCAAAGACATCATTAACTAAAAACGTACCAGCTATGACATCTGGAATCATCTTGGCTTCATCTACAGTCAGAACAAATGCTCTAGCATTTTGAGTATTCTTGTTGTTTGTAGCTGGAGCTAATTTTGGACAATTAGGCTTAATATGACCTTGTTCTCCGCAGTTGTAACATATCCTGTTATTAGCTTTCTTCCTGCAATTTTCTTCCTTGTGTCCCGATATTTTGCAAAAGTTACAGTATATGGAGCATCTTCCTGAATGCTTTCTTTTGCAATTTCTACAGTAAGGTGTAGAGGTAGAACCTATATTTTTCCCACTATTAAAATTTCCAGAACGAAATTCTTGTGTGAGCTTCTGGGTTAGGTTCCTCCTTTGATCTTCTTCTCGGGTACGGACTAATTCATCTGTCAAGGTATTTGCTAGTTCTACAGCTTCTTCTATGGTTTGAGGTCTAGCTGCCTTGACTACGTGTCTTATCTCTCCGATTAATCCCCAGATATAAATGGAGATTAACACTGGTTCTGGTGAAGCAAGAGTTGGCACTATTCTAGCATATTCGAAGAATATTTTAGTGTATCCCTTACTATCCACACCAGTCATCCTAAGGTTTAGGAATTTGTTTGCTATCTGTTCCTTCTCATTGGGTGGGCAGAATTTCCTTTCTACCTTGTCCTTAAATTCTTCCCATTCCATATTGTAAGTTCTATCACTTCCTCTTGATTGGAGGATAGTTTTCCACCATTCTAGTGCTGAATTTTTAAACAGATTAGAAGCAAACAATATCTTATCTTCTTCAGCACACTTGCTTATTCTTAAGACTGCCTCAGTTTTCTCTATCCAGCGTAGGGTTGCAATGGCCCCTTCGTTGCCTGAGAATTCCATTGGTTTACAAGACCAGAATTATTTATAAGAACAACTGTAAGACACGGTTCTTCTCCTTTTGGGAATGGGCATTTGAAGTATAGGTCCATTGTTCACGCTGTTTTCTGGTTCGATGGGTCGCTTACTGCTATGCTTACTTTTATTATCCGCTTCTTGAATTGTTTGAATAATAAATGGCATTGCATCTATGATTCCTTGTGCTACTATATGTTGAACGGCACTATTATCCATTTGGTTTCCATTGTTATTGATGCTCGGATTCTCATTAACTACGTTAATGTTACTCTGGTTATCATTATTCAGATTTCCTTGATTTCCTTCGTCGGCCATCTGAATTTTAAACATTTACCAATCATTAATAGAATAATTAAATAGTTTAAGTAACAACCACATAATACACATATTGGTCAAAAACGTCGTGCATTGCGACTTTACTCTTTTTGCTATAGTAGGCGTCAAATACACACTAAAACAGTAATTAAAAATTACAATATTACTATGCCTCGTTAACCACAAAGTGGTCTATACTACGATAGATTTATTATTATACATATTTTATTTATTTATTATTATTACTTTTACCAACTTCACCATTTCCTTCATGGATATGGATTTCCCCCGAAATCCATCTGGCGCTCATCGTATTTCCATACAAGTTGCTCTCCTACATACCTCATCCTCTCGCTACTTTCTATAATTTCCTCTCCAAAATTTCGGAGTTCTTGTAAATTCTCTGCACTCATTGGGGGTGCAGGTACTTGTATTGGCTCTGGGTACTGAGGTACTGTATTCTCCTGAGGGTATGGATTCTCCAAAATCTCCCTAATGTATTCATCGTTGTCAAAATAGGGATCTAGTGGGTCCAGACCTGGATATGCTGCTAAGTTCGGCAAGGTTTCTTCATTTAAGTTATAGCGTGGCACATAATCCCTAAGATCATCAAACCATGGATCATAATTTGGATCTAGAGGATTAGGGGCTGGTATCCTAGGTATCTCCTCAGGGTTAAAATCAGGCATTTCTACCACCATTGGTTGAGTGGGAAACAAAGGTAAGGGTTGTGGGGCTACTAGTTGTTCCAGACTTGGGTCAGCAGCAGTTGTAGCTAGGATATGGAAATTGGCTAGGCTTCTATTAAGCATATCCTGTGTATGGGCATCTGTCTTTCGTTTAACGGCTGCTAAGGCTCTTTGCTGTTGCAACTTTCGCATTCTTTTCCTACGTGCAAATGCTTCCTTACTGAACCATCCTCTCTTTTTGTGAGGGAATGGCTCTTCCGACTGAGCTTTAAAGGCAAACATCCCTTCTTCCTGATCAGCAGAATACCCAGAAAGGGCAGGCTGTGAAGAGGTACCTTCACTCCTAGGCGAATCAGACAACTGACGACACATGTCTGAGGGTCCTTGATCACTCATATTGTAAACTAACAAATAGTCAAATAACACAAAACACATAATCACATAAATTATTTCCTAACACAAAATTTAGAATTTAAGTGTCAGCAGAACACTTCTTTGGCTTAGACCAGTGGCTAGGCTCTGATACCACCTTCTGTCGCAACCCCCGATACCTTATCTGTCCCGGGAATGGGCGGACGCGAACTCAGAGTTTTGGTGGTATCAGTTGGTTAATTTGGCAGCGGAAATTAGATCAGGACCGTAGTTAGGAAATGTTTATCAGAGTAGAACCACCATATTTCATATTAATAATCACATGGGTAAAACCCAAGTTTCCTATTACAATATATTTATAGGGATAAACCCTATTTTATTAAATTTAAAACATCGTCTTTTAGGTAACTTTTATAGCCACATTTTTCCCAAGCCTTCAGTGCTCTCCAGCTGGCTTTTTACTAATTGGCTGTGACATTGTGTTACCTGAAACGCGTTTTAAAAACATTTGTCAGTGGGAAATACTGGTGAGTGAATCCCAGTTTAATCGAGAAACATTTTATTAATTAAAACAGTATTGAGAGCGATCACATTGTTTATTTCTACACAATTACTCATTCAGTACTGTCAATCCTGACTTGTGGGTCATATTACACATTGGCTAACTCGTTGTCCAATGGTAACGTGTTGTCGTCCCGACTTACTACTCACAGTAGTAAATTTTGTATACAAAACCCCAACATACCGGCAGTAATTGAAGAACTACAAAGACTCAATCACCGCTTAATCACATCGTAAAACATTTAAGGTTTTGTAAAATATTACAAAAAGGTTAACAAAAATTGGATAAACTTACATTGCTATCTTAGACTTCGCGTAAGGGTTTCCTGGGAATAATCTATAATTTACACAAATGTACATAGGTTAGTATTATAACCCTTTGAAAATATTAATGATAGCCTCCCCGAGACGACATTCCAACAACTACGTCGGGCAGAACCACGACAGTTGTTACGGAACCCTAAATCAATCGGGCAGCGTATCTAGTACGAAACTGGGGTTATAATACTTACAACGGAGCAGAACCTCGCTAATTAGGGGTATAATACCAGCTTTCTATGCCTAATATTCAGAAATTGTGATTGAGAAATGATCGTGAGCGAATTCCAAATGAAACCCGATGGCCTGCTTTTATAGTTGCTGAACTTGACTCTCACGCGGCCCGCGTAAGAGTACCCTTAGGGTTACGCGGCCCGCATCAAAGCTAGTCAATGGACTAGCTTGTCCGGCTCATCAGATAGGTCCGCCACGATGTCGACACGTGTCGGCCTAGGGTGTCTCTGCGTTGTTGATCTCACGCGGCCCGCGTAAGAGTTAAGGTTAGCTTACGCGGCCAGCCTTAACTTAAAATTCACCGTATTCAGCTTTTAGCCTTGATACCGCCCGCGTAAGGTTGGGGTGGGTCCTACGCGGCCCGCCTCAACTTAATATTTCTTGTTTTTTAATTATTTTTTAATACTATACGTTATTTCGGGCTCGGTTTTCACATACGGAGTGTATTTAAAGACATATTGGGATATTTTAAAATATATTAGGGTGTCAGAAATATTATGAGGGTGTTGGTTTTATTTGAGGATTGTTACATCTACTTCCCGGTGTAAGGTTCCCCCTCCCCCCGACGCAAGGTTGCGCCCCTAGCTAGGAATCTTCTGTATTGCACCAGAACTAGCACAAGGTTGCGCTAGACTGGTTTCACCTTGCGCCAACCACTAGTTTCTTTCCTTTTTTCATGTTTTCAACTATCGTCATGCTAGTAAGCTTCCAATCCTTCATAATGCTTCACCAAAAACCTCTTGTTAAGCTCCGGGTACCTCCAATCAAATCAAACTCAAAGTAACCATGTTTTTTAATAAATAAACACTTAAAACCATATATTTACACACGCTAAAACACGGTTAATTATCCTTCTATCATTATCCAACTGGATTAGTAGGCGCAAAAGTGTTAATTCTCGTACATGTTAACTCGAGTTTTGTTATTTGGTTGGCGGAATTTTACATCTTTGCTTTGTTGTTTAATATCTAAAAATTCTTAAGGAAAACACAAACAAAAACCAAAATAACTTCAAACATATAATAGCATATTTGAATTACAAATGCATGAAACAAATACAAAAAAAACTGTAAAACAAATGCAATATTCAACTCCGCATTACTAAACACCCAGTAAAAACATATAAAGAACATATTAGTATTTAAAATATATGAATTGCTAGTAATAAATTACAGTTATGTAATATGTTATATTCATCATAAATAACAATAACATAGGTCAATTTTTTTGGACTTGTTACAACACAATGTAATTAGAAAAGTACAAAAATATTTGTGTTTATGTTATGGTTTACTTGTAACACCCCGTGTTACGAAAGTCAAAGTTAAAGTCAGGATTTAAGTCAAAGGAAGAAAAGATTGCTAATTGCGATATGTCGCTCCTTGCTTAATTATTGATTTTTCTTCTTTGACTTGTAATCGAATCTTTATTTTATGTGCTTTAGTTGTATTATGTGGAGTATCTGTGAATAATCGAGGTTTAATCGATGTTTATCGCTTATCGCATCGCAACCGCAATCGCCACTCGAATTATGCGTTCTGGATATTGTTTTACGTGTGTGTGCTATTTATGTGTTACTTGTGCCTGTTTATTTATGTTTATGTTTGTGGTGACTAATCGAAACGCAATCGCAACTCTATCGCAATCTAATCGCAAACGCTAAACGCAAGTTATCTATAGTGATTGTATGTTAGATATAGTAGTTAGGTTATTTGTGTAACTAATGGGTAAAACTATCGCATCGCTCGCTCAAAACGCATCGCAACGCTCAACACGCGAATTGAAATAACAAAACTCAACACGTCAGACACTTGGATCGAATGGCCAACCGATCGAGTGGCCATCCGATCGGATTGCCATCCGATCGGAGCGCCATCCGATCGGAGCGCCATCCGATCAGTGACCAATCCGACCCTTGTGCACTTTCCTCTTTTGGAAACCCTATAAATACCCTCCTGTCACATCATTTGTGATGTGACAGCTCCTCTACTCGACCAGCCACACTCAAGCCTTCTTTCTCTCGATTTCTCGCGATTCTTGTAAGGTTTCAACCCAAATCTTATACTTCTATGACCTACACATACTTCTTCATCTTTTTCACCTTTGAATCTTAACTTTTAACTGTGAAATCAGCGGATTTAAGGTGTTCTAGGATGATGTCATCATGGAGTTCTTATGAATTTCAAGTCATGGCTTCATTCCACCAAGAACAACTTAGATCTGAACAATTTCCACATGAATAAACAATGATCTTGCATAGATCTGAACATTATCAAGGTTAAAAGGATTGAAAGATGGTTTTCCAACTTTCTTTCAACTCTTTTACACTCAATGCACTCAAACCGATAGAATCGGAGCTCGTTCTGATCTTCTACTCATTCTTAGTGAAGTGTTGGTTCAAGATCTGATTTCTATCTGAGAGACGGCTGATTCCGAGTTAAACATGAACGACCGTTACGAACCAGTAAACTGATCGGACTTAGGTGATTCCTTTTCGACCGGACGACTTGGGACTTGACGAGGTTCTGTTGGTTAATGCGTTATCATATCGTCTTGAGCAAACCGCAAACTTTCAAAACTTAACAAACCTTCAAGTTTGCAAGAGGATCAGATCGCGGGACGGACCGCCATCCGATCGGATTGCACTTGGGGTTCAACACTTAACAATTTTCAACATGATTCAAATCCGACGGATTGCCACCCGATCGGTAGACCATCCGATGGGTTGATAATCCTGCTGTGAACTTGTTCTCTGAGAAATACCTCGCCGGACGGATCGCCATCCGATTGAGCCGCCGTTTGATCGAGCGACCTGAAAGGTAGAGATACTTCTCTGTTTTCAAAATGCTACAACGAAAACTTCAAAGCCATCATACACAAACACATCCTTACCAAACAAGATGCCAATCCGACCGAATGGCCATCCGATCAGATGACAATCCGAACGGATTGACATCCGATCGAATGACTATCCGATCGGATTGCCATCCGATCAGATTACCATCCGACACTTAGCCACTTTTCACCGTTTAACGCGCCCTTCTTCGCTTATGCTATTGTTAACTGTTCAGGCTAATCTCTCTCAGCGATCCCTTCAATCCAAGAGAGTGTTTACTTGTTAAGCACAATCTGTGGGTATACTCGATCCCTTTTTGCTTTATGCACTTTTGGGTGTTACATACGTTACGTATTCAAATCACAATCGACACACAACGCAAACACTAATTATACGCTGACTGTTATTGCATGTTACGTGTTATTCGATGAATGCTTGTATGTTATGTTAACACAGTGATTGTTGCCTGACACCTTAGCAACAATAGTACTATAGTTTGGACTCAGCACCTGTCGTGGACAGGGGTTGTTCAGGGCTTTACTTCACGTGTCCCAGCGGGGATATGTGTTGCGCATTCTACAACTCGCAGTCACGTCTTTGCATATTTCTATGTCGATAACCTACTAGTTTTGATTTTGCTACATGTTACATGTTGGTTATGCATAAACGATTTCGAACTCTATTATATCTATCAAACTTGTATGCTCACCTTTACACAATGTGTATTGACCTATTATTTTAACGTATGTGGCAGGTGCTTAAGATGCTATGAATTGCTGTGCTTTGGTGAATCAAGCTAGGGGTCTAGTTATGTCACTCTTAAATCTGAGTCGTCGGAACAGTACTTTATTTTTGAGACAATTATTTGTAATAACTGTTTTTATTTGGATATGTTGTGGTATGGGACATGACGTTTAATTATCTAGTAATGAATAGTTGTTATGGATACTCATGGACAATATGTTTCGCTCAGTGCCATCCCCCGATGTTTCCGCCATCGGTTGGGGTGTGACAGATTGGTATCAGAGCCATAACTACAGGGAATTAGGCAAGATTTAACCTAGTCCGGGTCAATGTCTTAGAAATGACCTAGTCTATAGTCTAAGTACCAACAGACCGACTTGTGCATGCCCTGTAGGGGTTCTGTACGAGCTTACTTGCTATTCTCGCTCGCACTCGCTACACTATCACTGCACACTATTTTGAAAATGAATGAGTGATTAGGTTGAGATTAGGTGTGAAAACCGTAAACTCTCGACTGAAACACTTGTTCGACCCTCATTTTTATCTATAAAGAGGAGAAATTGCATTGGATCAGGAGTGAAATCCACACTTCGATGTAAACTTTCCCTCCATCTCATCAAATCAGGAACAAAGTTGCTAAGTCAGGGGTGAAACCCGAACCTTGACAACTTGTTCCATTCTTTATTTGGTTTTACAAAACTCTCACCAAAGTCTCGACGGACTCCAACGACTTGAAGTCACACTGTAACTGAAAGGATGCGTGCCGATTGCCCAAAATCGAGGCGAGAGCACAGTCCCAAAAGCCAAAGGGTGTACCAAAAGCCCTTGCGAATAGTCGAATCACTTTGGGTAGTCAATGTCTAACAAGCCTTAGGTGATCTATACTCAATTTCAAGCTCGTAATCGCTGATTTTATGTGTTTTCGATTCTGAGCCCGCAACTGCTGACTCTGATATTTGTCGTTTTTATGTGAAATTTTATGTGGTTGTATGATTTTACCTGTTTATATATTTCGATTTTTGGTAACTTATACGCTCCCCGCTTTTCGCTTTGATCGACACACACTACTCGCACTGCACAACTATCTCAACACGCTAACAAATCGTTGCTACCATCGCATGCTATGTTACTCGCTATCTCGCTATTCGCACTCGCAACTCTCGAACGTTGTATACGACTTTGAAGGATAGGTGAATACGTTCAATATGTGTAGGTGAATACGTTCAAAATATAGTGTGGATTCTGTGGTTTATTTGCTTCTGTGCTTACGTGAAATACGTGTTTCTGTGCCTTACGTGCTTACGTGACTCTGTGATTATGTGCCTACGAGATTATGTGTTATATGGTTAGACGTGTTACTGAGCTTTAGTAGTATTAAATATGATTGTGAGGAGAGATTCGATCATATAGCGTCTGAATCCTATGGCGATGTCTGTTGCAGACAATGTCGTCATCTGGAACGCTCTATTCCTGGACCGCTCGCCGAAACCATGAAGACAAACGCATTGCTGCTCTCGTCGCTAAGCAAAAGGTGAAAGTTATTCCCGAGATCGTTAGTGAGCTAAATGAGAATGCCAGCAAGTCTTCTGAAGAGTCCAGGACTGATTCGCCAAAGTCTGCTTTTAGCTTCAAGTAGTTCAAAGCCTGCGGCCCGAAAGAATTTACCGGCGAAGATGGGCCTACAGCCATGTTCCAATGGTTTGATTCGATCGAAGTCACCCTGCGCCAGAGTGGCTGTCCTGACAATCTCCGCATTCTTAACGCTACCGGCGTCTTTCAATCCCGAGCTCTAGAATGGTGGACGGCCGAAAGAAACAAACACAGAAATGATGCAGCTTACGGGCTGACGTGGGACGAGTTGAAGGACGTTATGATGCAAGAGTTCTGCCCTCCCCACGAGCGCCAAAAGCTGGAGGACGAGTTCTGGCATATTCAGCTGAAATAAACAGAATATTATTTTAAATGGGCTAAAAATTTTATAAAAATCCCAAAATGGGCCCGAAAATTTATAAAAATCAACACAATAGAAATAATCAAATCGGCTAATACAAAAATGATTTTTAGGTGCCGAAAACCCAAAGAATAAATGAATGAATCCGGAACAAAAATATACACGTGTACAAAAAATGACTTGGAAAACAAATAAATGAAATAAAAGCAAGAAATATTAACAAATAAATAATCAAATAAATAATCAAGAAAGTATACACAAATATTAACAAGTATATACGCCGATAACACAATGACTCGGGTCGTTCCTAAAACTCCCAATTTCCCCGGCAGCGGCGCCAAAAACTTGACGTGTGCGTATATATACATAATTTTGCAATGAATTTACACACGATTTGGTTTTAAATTTATAAAAGTGATTATTACTTTTACATCAAAACACACACGAAAGAGGCAAGTGTACCCCGTCATATATGTAATAAAGTATCGGTAAGAACCAAGTATCGATCCAAGGAAATGGGCGGAGAAATAATACTAGACCTTTGTCACTAAACTACCGGTAAAAACATAAGTTTTGTGATTTTAATTAAACTAAAGTAAGCATAAACAAATACATATAAAAACATAGTAGATAATAGATAAATAGCCTTGCTTAATACACAACCAAAGCATGTCAACTAAGTCAGTTTTGGCACTAGAAGCATCCGGTCAATTTTCCATTTTAAGACAATTAGTATCCTTTCGGGAATCCTAACATGACAATCATTCGGAAAGTTAAAACGATAAACACACTTTAACCACCTAAAATTGTTCTTTAACGAGCAATTGATAAATGTCTATGAAAATCTCTTAAAAATGAGTTAGTCATCCGTTAGGAGTTTTCTAACCGCACTTAATCAAGGAAAGTAACACCGATAAACACAATGCAACCACCGAGACAAGCATAAACTAGATTAAATCACAACCGAGTTCATTTTACAAATCTTGCACAATAATTCACCAAGATAGCAATTTTGGCCTAAACTACTAACTAAGCTAACAAATCATGGCAAGAATTTATAACGACACCATCTAACCCATTAAGGTCCTTACGTGATGGCAAGCTCTCTTGATTAACAATAATTACATTTTATTAAATCACTAACCATTTCTAGTATCATGATGCACACATTTAAACCAAGCTAAACTAGTTAACCAAGTTCAAAGTTTACTAATACAAGATTAATTAAGCTTCATTTTTCAACTATCTTAACTAACCAAGCACCAATCATCCAACACAATTACTTACAATCAAGAAATCAATATCAATAACAAGGTTGCAAACTAATCATCAAAGATTAACATAGAAAATACTTCAAAATGTCATTACAAACAAAGATTAACACACTAATGGTTATAATCAAGCAAGGGATTGTTGTGTTTTTGCCCAAGGGCTACAATAATACATAAACATTAATCTAAATGCTTGAAAGATTAACAAAATCATGGAAAGATTAGAAAACCAAACCATAAACAAGCATAAGATTAAGAATCCGGATAGTAATGGAGCTAAACGGCACAATGTGGCTTGAATCCGGGTCAAAAGCAAAGCCTCCGGAGCCTGTAAAATCGCCTGTGAAGCTCCCAAAATTCCAGAATATCGAGCAGAATGTTTCTGCTGGTTTTTATATTTTTTCGACGTCGCACGGTCGTTCTTCCTATTGCACGACCGTGCACTTTAAGCATTATTGGAGTATGGTGCACCATACTGCATGACGTCATCAGATCTTTGACCAGATTCGATATCGCACGACCGTTCTGATTGGCACGATCGTTCGTTTCCGAGATCATGTTGCACGCCTAGTCGCACTGGTCGTTCAGTTCCGAGGTTTGGCAAGATATGGAACGCCCGTGCATCACCGGACAGCCTTGATTTCCTTGCACACCAAGTTGCATGTTCGTTCACTGCCGGACTGATTTGTATTAGTCGGAGATGCACGGTCGTGCATCAGGTCGCACGACCGTTCCATACGCCCAGGTCAGTTTTCTTAACAGAATGTTTGCAGCTTCGTCGTTTTGTCCGGAAAGTCCTCGTTTTCACTATCATCTTGTTTGGTATGCTGTTTTAGGTCTGTAAACAAAAGTGTAGATGATTAAGCATCCGAATGACGGTTTTACGGCCGAAAAGGCATAAAATAGGGGTAAAACGGGGGACTAAAATATGTGTAAATTAGCGAATATCACACTGCAACATGTACGGCCACTTCACCGCCAACTGCCGTACAGGTCCGCGTCAAGCTCCAGCTCCAGTCCAAGGTCAAGCTCCTGCTCAACAAGCTCTACTTCCTGCTCCTCAAGGCCAGCAAGCGGCTCTTGCACCCGCTATCCATGCTAGAGCTTTCTTTGCATGTGGTGATCCCAACCACTTCGCAAACATGTGCCCGAATCGAGTGGTTAAGCAAGAGGCACAACAGCAGCAGCCCCAGCAACAACAGCAGCAGCAGTAGCCCGCAGACGTGCTTTCAACATCAATGTCCGCCAAGCTCAAGCCGACAACAACCTGGTTAATGGTACGTTCCTTTTGAATGGTGTTTATGCTTCATGCTTATTTGATACTGGAGCCGATAACTGTTTTGTATCGTTTGAATTCGAAAAGCTCCTTAATCGTAAGCGCGCCCATCTCCCCTCGACGTTCGATGTTAAAGTTGCCACTGGAAGAACCGTCGCTGTCAATTCTGTTCTTCGTGATTGTACTCTCGAACTCAACAATCACATCTTTCCTATCGACCTTATTCCGATGCAGGTCGGTAGTTTTGTTGTCATAGTAGGCATGGACTTTCTTTGCGAAAACCATGCCGAAGTTGTTTGTTTTGATAAGATGATTCGATTCTCGCTCGTGAACGGTGATTAACTTTGTGTGTATGGTGAAACTCCTTCGAAAGGTCTCAAGCTCATGTCATGTGTCCAAGCTAGCAAGTATCTCCGCAAGGAATACAGAGCTTTCTTGGCTAACATTGTAGTAGCGGAGAAGGAAAAGAAAGGGAAGACAGGAGTAAAAGGTGTCCCGTTGTTTATGAATTTCCTAACGTATTCCCTGATGATCTTCCTGGATTACCTCCGAGTCGTGATATCGACTTCCGCATCGACCTCATTCCTGGAGAAAATCCTGTTGCTAGAGCCCCTTATCGACTCGCTCCATCCGAAATGCGTGAACTCTCGAGTCAGCTCCAGGAATTGCTTGACAAAGGTTTCATTCGCCCTAGCACCTCCCCTAGGGGCGCAGCAGTCCTTTTCGTCAAAAAGAAGGATGGGTCGTTCCGGATGTGCATCGACTATAGGGAGTTGAATAAGCTGACAATCAAGAATCGCTATCCCCTGCCTCGAATTGATGATTTGTTTGACAAGTTACAAGGTGCTACGTGTTTCTCCAAGATTGATCTACGTTCAGGCTATCACCAGTTATGCATTCAAGAGGAGGATATACCCAAAACCGCTTTTCGCACTCGTTACGGCCACTATGAGTTCATTGTTATGCCTTTTGATTTAACCAACGCACCCGGGGTTTTCATGGATCTGATGAATCACGTGTGTAAACCTTTTCTCGACCGTTTCGTCATCGTGTTCATCGATGATATCCTGATCTATTCCAAGTCGAAAACCGAACACGCGCAACATCTACGTTTGGTTCTCGAGCTACTCCAGGGGAATCGACTCTATGCCAAGTTCTCCAAGTGTGAATTTTGGCTGGAGGAGGTTCAATTCCTCGGTCACATTGTCAATAGTCAAGGTATTCATGTAACAACTCTCATCAAAAGTCATATTTATTAAAATTAATTTGTCCAATAGGAAACCCTAATTGAGACACCCAAGTGATTCTGTATAAACCCTAAAATTTTCAGAATTTTCAGAATCAGGATCAGGGTCCCTAAAACTCAGGGGGGGTAAACCTTAGTTACGATTATCCACATAACTATCAGTCGAAATTGAATTTCACAAAACCGTCAACTCAGCAAGCCTACTCACACACGGGGCTACCCTATGAAAATAGGTAAGCCGTCGCGTAGCGCGACGACTATAGGGGTGACCAGTCGCGCTTCGCGCTACGCGACTGGGTCAAATTGCATGTATAAATAGGGTTGTCTGGGACTTGATTTTGGGCACTGAAACGACGTTAAAACTCAAAATATACGCTGAGTTATAGTAGAATTACTATCAAAACACCCACGAAACACGAAGTGCTGCCGCAATCAGGGTAATAACTCGATCGCTGATACGATTCAATGTCCGATCGATTAAACTATCCAATGGATGTTTAAGTGCTGCCCACATTAGGGTTTATGCTTTGTCATTCGTTGTTAATTCAATGGATGTTTAAGTATCGCACTTTGTCATTCGTTGTGAGGGTTTAATCTCGTGAGTTATCGTAAATGCTGTATTGATTACTAACCCAGTTTTGTGTGCATTGTTATTAAATTTAGGATAAAAGGCTAATCAATAGGCTAGGCTCTGCTCAAATTAAATCTGCAATGTGAGTCATTCTCTTTTTATCAAATTACTTTCAAAAGCATGTTTATTTTCAAGGTTATAATTACAGGGATTAAGTTTATGTAATCACCAAGTTACAGCCGGTATGTGGGGTTTTGTATACATTACTTGATAACCGTCACTATTGGACAACGAGTTAGCCAATGAGTGATATGACCATAGTCACAGACACCATCGGGCGAAGAGGCTACCGATGGATGTTCGAGTGACAAGTACTGTGGGTAGTTGGTTTGATATCTGGAAACATTGTAATCTCTCTTAATACTGTAAATTATAACAAACGAGTCATTTTCATAAAAAGAATGATTCACACAGTATTTCCCGCTGACAAAACCTTTTTCAAACATGTTTCAGGTGATCTGTTGTGATCCAGGAAAAGTGCCGCGAAGCACTACAAGCTCAAGGAAGTGGCTCAGTATAAAATAAAGAAACATGTTTTGTAAAATAAAAGATTTCTCCGTGAAATCTCAAGATTATAAATTACCGGGTTTTATCCTGAGTTGTGAAATAAAATAATCGGGAAATTGCAGTTTCTAAAAGATCCTGAAGAAAACTTCCGCTGTTAAATAAATACCACGGGATTTCTGTCCCGTGGCTCCTGAAATGGGTCAAACCGGGTCGGGGGCCGTGACAGAAAAAGGTGGTATTAGAGCCATTGATTTAAGCCTATTAAGTATTTAGAAAATACTTAAATTTTTCTAACTGTCATTCTGTGATTATGTGTTTTATTATCTGACTAATTGTGTACAGTATGGGCAGATCTTTATATGCTAGCCAATGTAGCAATTAATGCAAATCCTTAAATAATTTGACCCAAGTTTTAGCACCTTTATTATCTACAGTCTAGAAACCTTATTCAGTAAACAAATAAATTTACAAATAAAACCTAGTGTGTTTTAATTTTCAGTTGTTTTGTAGTTACACAGTCTGGAATAATATTTAAAGGTTTTCTATAAAAAATTTTGTTATAATTAGTAATGGTGTGTATTTTGCATAACAGCATGAGTGACTTGTCTGACGCCCTTCAGAATGTAAATCTCTATCCGGTAAGAATAGAGGTTTCCAGAGATTTCAATAGGTATATACCAGACATAGAAGAACCTATAGAATTCAACGCTTTACCTCTCGAGAAACCCAAGCCTAAGAAAATGGAAATTGGGGAAAGCTCTAGGCAAATTGAGGGGTTACCATCTCAGGAAGAGCTAGATTTTATATTGGCAAGCTATAATACTATTAAGCCTGTTAATGAAAATGTTTTTATTCACTCTCTTGAAACACAACTACCAATGAACTTAGAACCAGCTATTCCAAACCCTTCAATCCACTCGCAACCTTTAGGAATAAACGAATGGTTGACTAATGAAATACGGTTCCAAAACACTCCCTATAAGCTTTTTCCTCAGTTCGATCCAGAACCTTTACCAAATCCACCAATGAGTAACGAGAATATGGCTGAACTCCGCCACTTTGGCGAAGAACTAATGGATGCTGGGAATAGGATCCAAGAGATTGGGGGACAGATCTCCTGGAAATACGATGAGAGGGAACGCCGTTACTAGAATATCATCTGACAAAGATAGGGGATTTATGGAACTGTGGTTGTGTAATAGTAATAGTAAAAATCAGTCTGTAAAATAACTACAAATAAAACTTTGTAAGATAATAGTGTGTATTGATGCATACTATAAAATATAAAAATGGGAATCGAGAAATCGATAGTTTTGGCTATATGTGTATTGTGAAATTTGTATGATGATTTTGTGTATAATTGTTATTTATCGGATACTAATAAAAGATATATATATTAATTATCAGATGGCAAACATTGGTAATGAACCAGTAAATGAAGTAAACCAATCTGAGCAAATTCAGGAAGAACAATTGTTAAATAGACAAGATATAGAGGATATCGTTGCACAAGGAATAGCCAATGCTATTCCAGCAATCGTTGCTGCTGTCCAGAAACCTGTTAAACCTCAATCAATCATTCCTAGTAAACGTACCCAGGGCGACAATTTTAGTAATAGTATAAACGGAGGCGGTGATCATGTTAACCATGATAATGAACCACGGCAAGCTCCGCTCCCTAAGAAAATGAAAGCTGCAACGCCTGGTTGCACTTACAAAGAATTTCTTGCATGTAAACCCACTGAGTTTGCAGGCAATGAAGGAGCGACTGCGGCACTGCATTGGTTAGAGAAAACCGAGGCAGTAATTACCATAAGTAAATGTGCTTAGGATAATCAGGTCATGTACGCGTCAAACCTTTTCAAAGAAGGGGCGCTAGAATGGTGGAACACGGTGCTACAGGCTAAAGGAAGAAATAGGGCTTATGCCATGAAATGGGAAGAATTTAAGAGTTTTGTAGAAAGAAAATTATGTCCCGAATATGAAAAAGATCAAATGGCAAATAAGTTTTTAAACCATAGAATGATGGGTGTAGATTGTCGCGGTTATACTTCGACATTCTTTGAATATGCTAGAGTGGTACCAATGCTGGCTTCGCCAGAACCGATACTCATTTCTCGCTATATTTGCGGACTGATTAGTGAAATCCGTAACATCGTTAAAGCTGCGAGACCTCGCACTATTGACGATGTTGTGGAATTAGCCAATACCCTAACCGACGAACTAGTACGCACGCAAGATGAAAACAGGAAGAAGGAATTGGCTCAGAAAATTACCCAAGGATTTCGTATGAGTAATAATAACAGCTTCAAGAGAAGAGGAACAGGGCAATCTTCAAATCCGCCGTTTTGCAGGAATTGCAAAAAGAAACATTTTGGAAGATGTAGTGTAACCTGCAATTTTTGTAAAATGGTAGGACATCGTGAAGAGGAATGCAGAAAGAAAACAAGAGTCTGCTATAATTGCGGAGAAACAGGACATTTTAAGCCAGAATGCCCTAAATTAATCAAACCAGCAGACAACAAAGCCAAGACAGCCGACGGAGCTACTAAGAAGAATGTTCGAGCCTTTCAGTTAACAACTCAGGAGGCCGAGCTAATTCCAGATGTGATAGCTGGTACGTTCTTAGTTCACAACGTATATGCAAAAGTATTATTTGACTTTGGTGCAAACCAAAGTTTTATAAATACTTTATTCTGCAAAGCTCTTAATATACCCTTAACCAACATTAGGCAGATTTTTACAGTCGAAACGGCTGATGGGAATTCAGTTAAAATAGATAAGGTTTTGCAAAATATAGAAATAGGACTTTTAGGTCATAAATTTTCTGCAAACCTGTTATCTATGAAATTTGCCGAATTCGATGTTGTTTTAGGAATGGATTGGTTAGTAGCCAACCATGCTCGAATTCTCTGTGATAAGAACTCCATAGAAATTCAGGCACCCACCGGAGAAGTAATTGTGATTACAGGAGATAAACCACGTAAGCCTATGAAGTTCATATCAGTAATGAAAGTTGCTAATTATGAACGAAAGCAAGGAATAGTATATATGATTTCAGTAATCATTAATACTAAAGGTAAAGAACTTAAGGAAATTCCTGTAGTTTCAGAATACCCAGATGTATTCCCAGAAGAGTTACCAGGGTTACCACCAGAGAGGGAAGTAGAATTTAGGATTCATCTAATTCCAGGAACTATACCGATAGCTAAGGCACCTTATCGGTTAGCACCCACCGAAATATTAGAACTGAAAAATCAATTAGATGAATTACTAAGCAAAGGATTCATACAACGTAGCTCATCCCCTTGTGGAGCGCCAGTGTTGTTTGTAAAGAAAAAGGATGGTTCAATGAGAATGTGTATTGATTATAGAGAATTGAATAAAGTTACAATTAAGAATTGATACCCATTACCTAGGATTGATGATCTTTTTGATCAACTTCAAGGAGCTAGATATTTTTCTAAGATAGACCTACGTTCTGGATATCATCAATTGAAAGTACAAGAAGAAGACATACCTAAAACTGCTTTCAGAATTAGGTATGGTCATTACGAGTTTACAGTCATGCCCTTCGGGTTAACGAATGCACCTGCGGCATTCATGGACATGATGAATAGGATCTGTAAACCGTATTTGGATAAATTTGTAATTGTCTTCATAGACGATATACTTATTTATTCAAAAAGTCAGGACGAACATTGTCAGAACTTGCATGCACTCTTAACTTTGTTAAGAAAAGAAAAACTATACGCCAAATTCCCGAAGTGTGAATTTTGGTTACAAGAAGTGCAATTTTTAGGACACATGGTGAATCACGAAGGTATTCATGTAGATCCTGCTAAGATAGAAGCAATTACCAGTTGGAAGGTTCCACAATCTGCAATGGAAATTAGAAGTTTTATAGGTTTAGCCGGATATTATAGACGGTTTATTAAGGATTTTTCCAAGATAGCGGTACCATTAACAAAGCTAACCTGTAAAGCAGTTAAGTTTGATTGGGGACCTAAACAAGAAGAAGCTTTTAGGATCTTGAAACAGAAACTAACCAATGCTCCAATCTTAGCCTTACCAAAAGGAACAGAATATTTTGAAGTATATTGTGATGCTTCAAAACTAGGATTAGGATGTGTGCTTATGCAACGCAAGAAAGTAATTGCGTATGCCTCAAGACAATTAAAAAAGCACGAAGAAAACTATACGACTCATGATTTAGAATTAGGAGCCGTAATTTTTGCCCTGAAAATTTGGAGACATTATCTTTACGGAAGTAAATTTACTGTCTATACAGACCACAAAAGTTTAAAATATATATTTGGGCAAAAAGAGTTAAACATGAGGCAAAGGAGATGGATGGAAATCTTAAGTGATTACGACTGTGATATTCAGTATCACGAAGGAAAGGCAAATATAGTTGCAGATGCCTTAAGTCGTAAGTATCATGAAAAACAACGACGAGTTCGTGCTCTTAGATTAAATCTACAGATAGATTTAATGGAACAAATAAAGAGTGTTCAGGAAACAGCAATCAAGGATGATGCTGAAGGAATGAAGGGACGAATAAAAGAATTAGAGCAAGGAGCTGATGGAATTTGGAGATTCCATAAAAGTAGAATTTGGGTACCTAAACATGGGGAATTAAGAAATAAGATTTTGGAAGAAGCTCATAAATCTAGGTATACCATGCACCCGGGAAACAATAAGATGTACCAAGATTTAAGAAATAATTTCTGGTTGATAGGAATGAAAGAGGATATAGCTAGATATGTTTCTAAGTGTCTTACTTGTTCACAAGTTAAGGCAGAACACCTGAAACCTTCAGGTCTACTACAACAACTAGAAATGCCTGTATGGAAATGGGAACTTATAACAATGGATTTTGTTACTAAGTTACCCAAAACCAGAAAAGGTAATGATGCAATTTGGGTAATTGTGGATCGATTAACCAAATCTGCTCACTTTCTACCAATGAAAGAAACCTTTAGCATGGAAAGACTGGCAAAGTTGTATGTAGATGAAGTCGTATCTCTACATGGAGTTCCACTCTCCATCGTATCAGATAAGGATAGTCGTTTCACTTCTCATTTCTGGAAAAGTTTCCAAGAAGCTATGGGAACTCGACTAAATTTAAGCACTGCATATCATCCTCATACAGACGGGCAAAGTGAAAGAACGATCCAAACTCTAGAAGACATGCTCCGAGCATGTGTGATAGATTTTGGTGGAAATTGGGATGATCATTTACCTTTAATTGAATTCTCCTATAACAATAGTTATCATTCAAGTATTGAAACTGCCCCATTCGAGGCACTGTATGGAAGAAAGTGCAGAACTCCAGTTTGTTGGGCAGAAAGAGGAGAAAGTCAATTGTCAGGTCCCGAGATAGTGCAAGAAACAACCGATAAGATTAATCAGATCAAGGAAAGACTGAAAACAGCTCGAGATCGCCAAAAGAGCTATGCAGACAATAGACGTAAGCCACTAGAGTTTCAAGTTGGAGACAAAGTACTATTAAAAGTTTCTCCTTGGAAAGGAGTTGTTAGATTCGGTAAGAAAGGAAAGCTAAGTCCCAAATACGTAGGACCATTTCTAGTGATCCAACGTATAGGACCAGTTGCTTATCGTTTACAACTACCAGAAGAGTTAGCTGGAGTACATGATGTATTTCATGTATCCAATCTCAAGAAATGTCTATCAGACGAATCTTTGGTAGTACCTCTCCAAGATATAGAGGTAAACGAAAAATTAAAATTTGTAGAGAAACCTCTTCAGATAGAAGACAGAAAAGTGAAGTTTCTCAAGCACAAACGACTAGTGCTAGTTAAAGTCAAGTGGGATTCGAAACAAGGACCTGAATACACTTGGGAGCTGGAATCAGAGATGAAGCGAAAGTATCCTCAATTATTCCAGTAAATCTCGAGGATGAGATTTTTATTAAGGTGGGGAAGATGTAACAACTCTCATCAAAAGTCATATTTATTAAAATTAATTTGTCCAATAAGAAACCCTAATTGAGACATCCAAGTGATTCTGTATAAACCCTAAAATTTTCAGAATTTTCAGAATCAGGGCCCCTACAACTCATGGGGGGTAAACCTTAGTTACGATTATCCACATAACTATCTGTCGAAATTGAATTTCACAAAACCGTCAACTCAGCAAGCCTACTCACACACGGGGCTACCCTATGAAAATAGGTAAGCCGTCGCGTAGCGCGACGACTATAGGGGTGACCAGTCGCGCTACGCGACTGGGTCAAATTGCATGTATAAATAGGGTTGTCTGGGACTTGATTTTGGGCACTGAAACGACGTTAAAACTCAAAATATACGCTGAGTTATAGTAGAATTACTATCAAAACACCCATGAATCACGAAGTGCTGCCACAGTCAGGGTAATAACTCGATTGCTGATACGATTCAATGTCCGATCGATTAAACTATCCAATGGATGTTTAAGTGCTGCCCACATTAGGGTTTATACTTTGTCATTCGTTGTTAATTCAATGGATGTTTAAGTATCGCACTTTGTCATTCGTTGTGAGGGTTTAATCTCGTGAGTTATCGTAAATGCTGTATTGATTACTAACCCAGTTTTGTGTGCATTGTTATTAAATTTAGGATAAAAGGCTAATCAATAGGCTAGGCTCTGCTCAAATTAAATCTACAATATGAGTCATTCTTTTTTTATCAAATTACTTTCAAAAGCATGTTTATTTTCAAGGTTATAATTACAGGGATTAAGTTTATGTAATCACCAAGTTACAGCCGGTATGTGGGGTTTTGTATACATTACTTGATAACCGTCACTATTGGACAACGAGTTAGCCAATGAGTGATATGACCATAGTCACAGACACCATCGGGCGAAGAGGCTACCGATGGATGTTCGAGTGACAAGTACTGTGGGTAGTTGGTTTGATATCTGGAAACATTGTAATCTCTCTTAATACTGTAAATTATAACAAACGAGTCGTTTTCATAAAAAGAATGATTCACTCAGTATTTCCCGCTGACAAAACCTTTTTCAAACATGTTTCAGGTGATCTGTTGTGATCCAGGAAAAGTGCCGCGAAGCACTACAAGCTTAAGGAAGTGGCTCAGTATAAAATAAAGAAACATGTTTTGTAAAATAAAAGATTTCTCCGTGAAATCTCAAGATTGTAAATTACCGGGTTTTATCCCAAGTTGTGAAATAAAATAATCGGGAAATTGCAGTTTCTAAAAGATCCTGAAGAAAACTTTCGCTGTTAAATAAATACCACGGGATTTCTGTCCCGCGGCTCCTAAAACGGGTCAAACCGGGTCGGGGGCCGTGACAATTCACGTCGACCCCGCGAAGATCGAAGCGGTTAAAAGTTGGGTTACACCTAAGAACCCGTCCGAAGTCCGTTCTTTTCTCGGACTAGCGGGCTATTATCACCGATTCATCGAAGGATTCTATAAAATCGCTGTGCCGATTACTTCTCTCAGCACAAAGACAAGCCTTTTGTTTGGGGAACTAAACAAGAGACTGCCTTTCGAACCCTCAAGCATATGCTCTGTAATGCTCCTGTTCTCATTTTACCCGACGGAAACGATGACTTCATTGTCTATTGTGATGCCTCAAACCTTGGTTTTGGTTGTGTTCTCATGCAACGAGACAAGGTTATCGCTTACGCATCTCGTCAGCTCAAAATCCACGAGAAGAACTACACAACCCACGAGCTCGAGCTAGGTGCAGTTGTTTTTGCGTTGAAGATTTGGCGACACTACCTATATGGTACCAAGTGTACGATCTTCACAGATCATAAGAGCCTACAACACATCCTTAGCCAAAAGGAACTTAATATGCACCAACGCCGATGGGTTGAACTTCTTAATGATTATGACTGTGAGATTCGTTATCACCCTGGCAAAGCAAATGTCGTTGCCGATGCTCTCAGCAGACGGAGCTTTTTACATAGCGCCCGTAATATTCAAGCCCAGCATAATCTCGAAACCCTTATCCGCGAAGCCCAACATGCTTGTTTTACCGAACGCACTTTGAAGAAGGAAAGGATTCTGAACAATGGAGCCCAGCTAGTGAATAAGTCGAACGGGATATTCCATTATCTGGACCGGGTATGGGTTCCTAAGCCCACCGACTTACGACAAATTTTGATGAACGAAACCCACAAGTCTCGATATTCCATTCATCCCGGTGCCGATAAAATGTACCAGGACCTTCGCTACAAGTACTGGTGACCGGGCATGAAGAAGGATATCGCTCTCTATGTTTCGAAGTGCCTGACTTGCTCGAAAGTCAAGGCCGAGCATCAAAGACCCCCTGGCTTACTCGTCCAACCCGATATTCTCAAGTGGAAATGGCAGAATATAGCTATGGACTTCATAACGAAACTTCCGCGCACGCCATCAGGTCACGACAACATCTGGGTTGTCGTTGACCGTTTGACTAAATCTGTTCATTTTCTGCTGATACTAGAAGACTACAAGGTAGAAAAATTAGCCTGAATCTACACCGAGGAGATCATTTGTCGACATGGGACGCCTCGCGGCATCATCTCTGATCGCGATGGCCGGTTTACCTCGTGTCTTTGGGAAACGTTTCAATCTGCTCTCGGTACTATGCTTAATCTAAGTACCGCTTTCCATCCCCAAACCGACGGTCAAACTGAAAGAACGATTCGTACCCTTGAAGACATGCTTCGCTCATGTGTCATAGATTTCGGTGGTAATTGGGACGCATACTTACCTTTAGTCGAATTCTCGTACAATAACAGTTATCATTCCATCATTCAAATGGCACCATTTGAGGCGTTATATGGAAGAAGATGTCGATCGCCTATTTTATGGCACGAGACCGGAGACTCGCAAATAACCGGTCCAGAGCTGTTGCAAAAACCGACTGACAAAATCCTCCAAATTCGAGACAATCTGCTGAAAGCTCGGAGTCATCAGAAAAGTTACGCCGATAGACGACGCAAGCCCCTTGAATTTGACGCTGGCGACTACGTACTCTTAAAGGTATCACCTTAGAAGGGTGTTGATGTGTCTAAAATGCAACATATAAATTATGTCACAACCTCCGTCCCCTAACAACCCAGGAACGGGCGGCCGTGAACCAGTTTCAGTGGTATCGGTGTTTATCAATATGGCAGCGGAAAGTTTCATCAGGATCGTAGTTAGGAAATATTTTATCAGAGTTAAACACCAAAAATATTTTAAATAAAGAAATGGGGTAAAACCCAAGTTTCTCTGATAATACATTTATAAGTGGGACAAAACCTGATTTTCCATTTTGATACATGTATAGGGAATAATCCCAATTATTGAAAACAATTCTCCTTTTTAATTAGGTAACTTTTATTGCCACTTTTCTAAGCCTTTAGTGCTCTCCAACTGGCTTTTATTGGCTTCACACTAAGTTACCTGAAACACGTGTTTAAAAACATTTTGTCAATGGGAAATACTGGTGAGTGAATCCCAGTTTAATCAAATTTTGTAAAACCATTGTACAGTATTGAGGGCGGTCTCGCAATTATATTTGTTTCCAAGTCATATCAATTACCACCCACGGTACTGTCAGACCCGACTTGTGGAAATGTTACCCCTCGCAAGGCAGTAACAAATTTTGCATACAAAACCCCAACATACCGACGATAATTGTATCCTTACAAATACTCAATAAATGTTTAATATATAATTAATTAAGTGAGGTTTTGTAAAAACAATTTGCAAAAAGGAGATTACTCACATTGCTATTATAGATTTTTCCTTTGTGACTTCCTGGTTATAATCTAGAAATTAAACAATGCACATGTGCTAGTATAATAACCCATTTTAACATTAGTAATACCCTCCCCGAGACGACATTCCAATGACTACGTCGGGCAGAACCACGACAGCCGTTACGGAACCCTAGATCAATCGGGCAGCGTATCTAATACGTATCCAGGGGTTATAATACTTACAACGAGGCAGAGTTTCGCTATTTAGGGGGTATAATGCTCGAGAATCACTTTATTTATACAGAAATTTGAGAGAGAATTATTGATTTTGAACGGTTTGTGAATTGAGCCTCTCGATGTTATTTATAGGGTTGTTCAGGAACTTCGTCGCGCCCCGCGAAGACCATACCAAGGTCTTACGCGGCCCGCGAGGACCAGAAAGGGCGGCGGCAGTGCTGAGTCATCCTGGGGGTGTTGACGCGTGTAGGGACACGTGTCACATTGTGGCTCCGCCACTTATCACTCGGTCATGGCCCGCGTAGAATGAGGAGTAGTCTGTCGCCCCCCGCGACAGACTTAAAATATTGTTTTTATTTTTATTTTATTAATTTAAATATATTTCGGGCCTATTTCTCGCATACGGGTTGTATTTTAGGACATATAGGGGTATTCTAATTATATTAGAGGTGTCGGTAATATTTTTGGAGGGTTGATATATCTTGGTATAACTCCTGGATTATTTAATAAAATATATAATGCACTCACATTAAGTATAGTAACCCAATTCCACTTTATCCCTACGTCACGAGACAGAACCCCAACGAATTTAGGCAGAGCCTTGACATACGTTACGGGGCCCTAGATCAATCGGACAGGGTATCAGTGATCAGGGGTTACAACACTTAAAACAGAGCAGGGCTTTATTATTATTATTATAGGTGAAAAATATAATTTCTAGAGAGAGATAGGGGGCGATATCGAGATAAAGGAAATGAACAAACAGTTATGTTGAGATACTACCTTTATTTATATGTTCCATAGACTTAGGTTGGAAGTCATCTAATTGGACACGTACTGACTTCAATTAATTCATTGCGTCCACTTGTCCAGCATTCACAATTGTAGAATTATAAAATTTAAATATTATTTTATTATTATATATATTATAATTAATTCAGCTGCTTCACTTAATTGGTGCTTATAACTTCTAAAATATGACGTTTTATAAAACAATGAACATGCCATTAGAACGCGAATAATCTTATCTACCTTTTGAACCAAGTTTCATTAGAAACGGAGTAGGTTCAAATATAATGTATTTTTAAACATTTCCTACGTTTGCCAAAATACTTTATATATTTTTATTGGTCAACTTACCCATGACCTATTCGTGTAATAACTTTATTTTAACTTTAGAAATTTTGGGAATGTTACAAATTACATCAAATGAGGCATAAAACTAACCCTTTTTTAGTACTAATGTTGGAAAAAGTGTGCTTTTGTCTTCCTTTTGTATTTTCAGGATTAAATGAGCTCAAATGAACAAAAGAAGCAAAAATACAGCTAAATCTAACATGAATACAAGAAAAGGAATGAACGTGGCATGCGCGACCCCTCGACAGCATCTTCCCAAGCAAAAACAAGAGAACAGAAGGCTGAACACGCCCCGTGCCCAGCGGACACGGGGGCGTGCCCAAGTGTCTGCAGAAAAGACAAAGTTGTAGAAGCTTCTATTTCCCAACACGGGGGCGTGTCCAGCGGACACGGGGCCGTGGTCAACGCTAAGATTCGCAGAATCCAAGCAAATCTTGATAGTACAGATACGCTTCTGCACACGGGGCCGTGCCCAACGGACACGGGGGCATGGTCAACTAATGCAGACAAACTGCAATTAATGAAGAAAGGTAGAGATACTTCTCTGTTTTCAAAATGCTACAACGAAAACTTCAAAGCCATCATACACAAACACATCCTTACCAAACAAGATGCCAATCCGACCGAATGGCCATCCGAACGGATTGACATCCGATCGAATGACCATCCGATCGGATTGCCATTCGATCGGATTACCATCCGACACTTAGCCACTTTTCACCGTTTAACGCGCCGTTCTTCGCTTATGCTATCGTTAACTGTTCAGGCTAATCTCTCTCAGCGCTCCCTTCAATCCAAGAGAGTGTTTACTTGTTAAGCATAATCTGTGAGTATACTCGATCCTTTTTTGCTTTATGAACTTTTGGGGTGTTACATACGTTACTTATTCAAATCACAATCGACACACAATGCAAACACTAATTATACGCTGACCGTTATTGCATGTTACGTGTTATTCGATGAATGCTTGTATGTTATGTTAACATAGTGATTGTTGCCTGACACCTTAGCAACGATAGTACTATAGTTTGGACTCAGCACCTGTCGTGGACAGGGGTTGTTAAAGGCTTTACTTCACGTGTGTAAGTGGGGATATGTGTTGCGCATTCTACAACTCGCAGTCACGTCTGTGCATATTTCTCTGTCGATAACCTACTAGTTTTCATTTTGCAACATGTTACATGTTGGTTATGCGTAAACGATTTCGAACTCTATTATATCTATCAAACTTGTATGCTCACCTTTATACAATGTGTATTGACCTATTATTTAACGTATGTGGCAGGTTCTTAAGATGCTAGGAATTGTTGTGCTTTGGTGAATCATGCTTGGGGTCTAGTTATGCCACGCTTAAATCTGAGTCGTCGGAACAGTACTTTGTTTTTTAGACAAATATTTGTAATAACTATTTTTATTTGGATATGTTGTTGTAACACCCCGAAAACGGGTTTGGTAATCAAATCACGTTTACATTAAAAGACGGGTAATTTACCTTTAGTGGTAAAAGTAACCCGGTGAATATTTGGATTATTAAATAAACAAGAATTTACTGACTAGGAATTATAACCTAGTTAGCTAATATTCTAGAAATAACCTATAATAAGGTTAAAAACATGCCAAACTATAAGTTACACAAAAGATGAGGGGTTAATCTTGTAAAAAGTGAAACTAGAAATAATTAAAACAAAAACCAAACACACCATTTTGGTGTCTGGTTCGATCAGGAGAAGAGAAGGGCGACCAGGGTTCTTCAAACCCAAAAACTTCACAAATCTCAGAAATTGGAGGTTCAATTCAGTCCCAAATCAAGTTCTAAACACGAATTAATGATCACCTCACTGAAGGGATCATAAGGTATGCGAAATTCTAGTATTTTGATTCATCTCAAGTTCTAGGTTAATTGTGAAAAACTGAAATTGAGCTTGATTGTGTTATGCATGAGTGAATCTTGAAGTAATATGATGTCTAGGAGTAAACCCTAGTCAAATAACATGTTAGATTGATGGATAATCTATGAGATTCATGATGATCCATTGATAAGCTAAGTGGGTTTTATGTTGATATGATGAACACTCATGTTAGAATGTAAGATTTATGAATATTGAGATGATGATATAAGTTCTTGACATAGTTCATGAACACTAGACTTAGAGGTTTAAATGTGTTGATGTAAATCTTGGTAAAGATAACTAGTTATGAACTAGTTAGTAAATAAGTAATATTATGCACATTAGGTGTTTGTTAAAATGCCCGAATGAATGTTGACATAATGAAAGTATGAAAGAAACGCGTAATTGGTTAACTCGACTAACTACGTGTAATATGGAATAATAGGGGTTCGAAACGTGATGTTGATTGAGCTTATTGTGTGTATAATGTGATTGAAGTTAGTTGACTATTGAAGGTCAAACTGACCTATAATCCGATAAATGGTAGTTTTGATATGAAATTTGTAAGGTGGAATAATCGTATTAAATTATGATTAAACTAACCACCTTGAAAACGATGATGATAGTTTGATGATTAACAAGCTAGGTGAGAGCTTGGGAACAAAGCGGGTCAAACGAAGCAAGAATGACGGAAAAGCATAATTCGGATGCAAGGTAAGTATAGCTTACACTAGTCTTATATGTTAGAATACTCCCTTACCGTATTAGTTACGAAAAAGACAAATACATAATTGAGGTATGATGTTCCGACGTGTAAACGTACGGAACAAGGTAGTCTAGCACGACAAGAAACCATGTTGATGGTTTAAAAGGAATTAAATCGGTAATTCGATCATTTTATGACAAATGGAAAATGAGCCTTTGAATGGTTACCTTATAGGGTAAACCAAAACAAACAATAAGGGTAAAAAGGTAAATTGGTCATGCGTTGACCATAACTATTGGTTTTGAAAGTCACTGTAAGGCGTAAGCCATAACAGGCTAAAAAGCGTTAAGAAAATCAATTAATAAGTGAAATGGCCACACGGTGTAAACCGAAGTGAGTCGTATAGATGAGATGGTAATAAATATCATCTCGCCAACATAATCGGTCACTTAGACCAAATGGGTCAAACGGTGAAGATATCACCCTTTGACAATAGCGACTAATGATTATTGTCGAGCTATATTATTTCAGGTGTAAATGTCAAATTGGTGTTAGCAACGCTATGAATTAGCGGTTATAAAAGCAAGGTATTAAAAACGGGTCAATATATTGATCTGCGCCAGGTATGTGAAATAAGGTAACACTCATTTAGAACATATGGTTCAAGAGTGTTAAAAGAGGTCAAAACGGACATTTGGTTACTTGTTAGGTAAACCAAATGTTTTATGTAATGAACATGGCGTTTGGAAAGCTTAATGACTTTTCAAACATAATTATAGATTAAAAGAGGGATTATGGGTCCAATATACTTTCAAAAGTCCTTCATTGTTAATAAAGGACTAAAATGGACCAAAACGCCCTTGGTGGCTAAATTGACCAAACAACCTTTAAAAGTTGTTCGGAAATGAGTTTTATGATTAAATGAATACTTAGATTAATTATAGAAGCAATTGAAAGCGATTTTAGGCTCGAAAGTGCTTAAGAACCCTTAACGGGTCAAAATAAGCATACGAGTGAAAACGGGTTTAAATTGTGTAATAAACCTATGATTAGAATCTAAAATGGTAAGTAATATTAAATTAAAGAGTTGTATGTGATATAGGAATCAAACAAATACGTTTGTTTGATAAAATGCGTAAACGGGTCAAATTTTGGTAAAAGAGTAATAAGCCGAAGACTTAAAGGTCTTAAATTTTGTTAAGCCGAATGTCGGATTTTAACTCCATATGATGGAGAATTAAATTACAATCATGTAGGAAGAAACGGTAGGTCAAACGGATAAGCGGTTTGAAAGATACGAAAGATTTCGTGTCAAATTACGGCGAAATGGAAAGGTGGGATGCAGGTGCCGCCGTAAATTACGGTGCCACCGTAATTTACGGTGGACCTGATGTGGTTACGGTAGTAACCTTCTGATTTACGGCAGAAGAATATGAACCAAAGGGCCACCGTAAATTACGGTTCCACCGTAATTTACGGTGGAGGTTATTTTCAATTTCTTGTTTTTAGGATAAATTGTTTCCCGGATTGTTTGAATACGTTTTAGACCCCGTAAGACTAAAGCATTTCATGTTTAATGAAATGTAGGTACACTTTGGGATGCCGGAAGACGATCAAGCTCAACGAAGAACCGAACACGATAATGATACACGCTTCCGCACTTTGACACATTGTAAATGTTAAACAACGAATCCAACCACGATAGTTAGATTAACTTATGTTTTGCAAAAGTTTTAATAAACCCGTATTTCCGATGTATATGATAGTGATTAATTACATGATTATCTTTCAAAATATACGTTAAACCTTGGTTTACAAGAACGGGTGTTACAAGTTGGTATCAGAGCGCTGGTTTAAGAGATTCAAGTATGGTGGGAAAACTATGCTTGGACTTAAACCTTATGCTCCTAATAAAGATGGGTGTTCGGTTCGAGGCTTGATCGCAAATCCGGTAAGTACACGTATGCTAATAGTTTAGTATGCTAATTGTTGTAAATAACACATAGGGCTATCGTGTAACACACGTTACCCCAATTAAACGATTGATGTAGTTGACGAAAATACGCGCGTTGACGTGTATAGTAGAAAATGCCTTGTATTATAATACGGGCGATTATTGAAGTTGACTTTACTAACTTTTGTGAATGTTTTAAATGAAGGACACTCGCGTTTGAAGATGACGAGAGTCAAACGAATTATGGATATGATGATGGAACGGTCCGAGGTACGACAGGAAGAGCATACTCATTAAGGACCAAAATCGCGTAACGGTCGCGAACAAGACTAATGACAAGAGAAGCCCGTTAGGGCAAGCATCACCAGGTGCACACTTTTAAATTTAATCGCACGAGTCGTTATATGCAACAAACACGTAAGTAATAACGGTTGCATACACATATGACAGAACTTGGAAAACCTGATTTCCAAGAGAAATTTAATAGGAAATGTGTTATTCACAATGATGAATAACAAATGAATAACAAGACTTATTTATATAGAAACTTGGACGAGAGTGATCATCCAAGTAAGTATTCTCAATACAAATCCTATTGAGAAAATTAATGATCACATCAATGAATGTGAATAAATGTTTATAAAAAGGGACATTGTACATGTTCAAGGATAAACGATTAAAGCTAATAATTGTTAACTAACAATTAAATAAAGTTTTACCACATGAAACCATAAACATGAGGATAATTTGAGGAGTTACTTACATGGGACGTGATGTGGTAATTATAATAAGGTCACGCGTACCACGTGTTGATCGCTTACTCTGGCCAAGTAAGTAGTGAACACATGATAGCATGAGCTTCTTATAATGAGCGCAGTTATGTCCGATGTAGTAAGGGCGGGGTGAATGGGACTAAGTAAAAAGTACCCAAATGAATCAGACAAGCAAAATATTTGATAATAATGTAAACGCACAACCGAGTGACGGAAGCGTATTACATTAGGATAATGAGCCCGAGTGAAGGGACAAAGAAGCATGATTAAACAAGTATTGGGAGGGAGTGTACTTACACTCGAACCCAAAAAACGCAAGCGTGATTAAACAAGTATTGGGAGGGAGTGTACTTACACTCGAAACCAGAAAACGCAAGCATGTTAGACAAGTATTGGGAGGGAGTGTACTTACACTCGAACCCAGAAAACGCAAGCATGATTAGACAAGTATTGGGAGGGAGTGTACTTACGCTCGAACCCGGAAATTGCAAATGAGTCCCTTAACGGGTCGTTTTTGTAAAACGTCCAACTTAAAGACAAAGTCGGAATATAAAAATGAAGCGAGGTCTTAATACATACCGGAAGGGTTGCAATAATAACGACTTCGGTAAAACACCCGGTTGATGGGTAAGGATTTAAACACATGCGTAAACCGAGAGACGAGAACATGAATTTAAAGTCAAAAGACTCGGATTATGAGTTATGACTAAAAGATCATAAAATTTCGTAAACAGAAATTTTGATAATTATATTCAACCATTTTGAGGTTGAACGGGTTGAATAAAGTATAAATGCTTAATGGCATAAGTAAGCGCAAGCCGGATAACGGTAAGCTTGAGACAAACTGACGCGTAAATAACGTCAGAAGTCATAAAGTCGGAGGATTAGCCCGGAAGTAAACAAATGAAGCCTTAGACTACGGTCAAGGTCAAATGAAGTTCAAGGGTAAAAAAAAAAACAAATGATTTTCAAACATAAAAAGAGTGCTTTGACACCATATATATATATTTCAATATAGACATGCGTAAAGAATGATCTACGGGATCAATATAACCCTTGGGGTTATAAACAATGGAAAAGTCTACGAGACTAATATGACCTACGGGTCACGACTAGAAAGAAATAGACTACAAGGACCTAGCCTTAAAGAGGTGAAAGTCTAATAAAATAGCCTATAGAGCAAAACGATAAAACTTACGGGGTTAATTAGACAAAGCGACGGATAAATTGAGAATCTCCGCATAAAACAAAGGCTGTAAAAGAATAAATTTTGGACTGTCAATATCCTGGAATGGATAATTGACAGAAGTTAAAGAGAAGATCCTAAAACTAAAACTTCGGTTTTAGTAAGAAATAGTGTTTTTACAAACATAAATTCTGATAGGAATTTAAACGATAAGTATGAAAGATACAAGTCTTGACACTGTTAGGCGCAAGACAATATATTCGAAAAGTGAGATATTTTCGAAAATGAAAGGTTGATATAAATTAAATATGATGTAACACATTCACGGTCAAGAAATGTAATGTGAAGTAGAATCACATTATAACAAAGCAAGCGGTAAAAAGGAACTGAACAAATAAGTCTAGTTAGTGAAACCGACCAAAGTCAGCAATTCAAGTTAAGAAATTTGGTTCGCTTGTAAACAGTAAATTCGATATAACTAAACCGAATGAATAAATTTGAAAATAAAAGAAATTGTTGCTAGAGGTGAAAGATTTCACTAGAGACCTTTAAATGGGTCAAAGTAATGGATTCATAAAGAATTCGATAGTATATGAAAGCGAGGAATATCGCTAAGTTAATTAAACTAGTGGAAATAACGAGATTACGTTATTTCCAGTCGCATTATGTCATGTAAGATACGTAGATGATTAATAACCAAAAGAATATTACCATACTTTTCTGGTAATACTAACAATCAATTAAGATATGAGAAATGCTTAATTGATTATCGAGAACAAATACATGGAATTGAACTCGATAAATTAAGTAAGAAAAGGTTTCGAGGACGAAACCTCTTTAAGGGGGGTAGACTTGTAACACCCCGAAAACGGGTTTGGTAATCAAATCACGTTTACATTAAAAGACGGGTAATTTACCTTTAGTGGTAAAAGTAACCCGGTGAATATTTGGATTATTAAATAAACAAGAATTTACTGACTAGGAATTATAACCTAGTTAGCTAATATTCTAGAAATAACCTATAATAAGGTTAAAAACATGCCAAACTATAAGTTACACAAAAGATGAGGGGTTAATCTTGTAAAAAGTGAAACTAGAAATAATTAAAACAAAAACCAAACACACCATTTTGGTGTCTGGTTCGATCAGGAGAAGAGAAGGGCGACCAGGGTTCTTCAAACCCAAAAACTTCACAAATCTCAGAAATTGGAGGTTCAATTCAGTCCCAAATCAAGTTCTAAACACGAATTAATGATCACCTCACTGAAGGGATCATAAGGTATGCGAAATTCTAGTATTTTGATTCATCTCAAGTTCTAGGTTAATTGTGAAAAACTGAAATTGAGCTTGATTGTGTCATGCATGAGTGAATCTTGAAGTAATATGATGTCTAGGAGTAAACCCTAGTCAAATAACATGTTAGATTGATGGATAATCTATGAGATTCATGATGATCCATTGATAAGCTAAGTGGGTTTTATGTTGATATGATGAACACTCATGTTAGAATGTAAGATTTATGAATATTGAGATGATGATATAAGTTCTTGATATAGTTCATGAACACTAGACTTAGAGGTTTAAATGTGTTGATGTAAATCTTGGTAAAGATAACTAGTTATGAACTAGTTAGTAAATAAGTAATATTATGCACATTAGGTGTTTGTTAAAATGCCCGAATGAATGTTGACATAATGAAAGTATGAAAGAAACGCGTAATTGGCTAACTCGACTAACTACGTGTAATATGGAATAATAGGGGTTCGAAACGTGATGTTGATTGAGCTTATTGTGTGTATAATGTGATTGAAGTTAGTTGACTATTGAAAGTCAAACTGACCTATAATCCGATAAATGGTAGTTTTGATATGAAATTTGTAAGGTGGAATAATCGTATTAAATTATGATTAAACTAACCACCTTGAAAACGATGATGATAGTTTGATGATTAACAAGCTAGGTGAGAGCTTGGGAACAAAGCGGGTCAAACGAAGCAAGAATGACGGAAAAGCATAATTCGGATGCAAGGTAAGTATAGCTTACACTAGTCTTATATGTTAGAATACTCCCTTACCGTATTAGTTACGAAAAAGACAAATACATAATTGAGGTATGATGTTCCGACGTGTAAACGTACGGAACAAGGTAGTCTAGCACGACAAGAAACCATGTTGATGGTTTAAAAGGAATTAAATTGGTAATTCGATCATTTTATGACAAATGGAAAATGAGCCTTTGAATGGTTACCTTATAGGGTAAACCAAAACAAACAATAAGGGTAAAAAGGTAAATTGGTCATGCGTTGACCATAACTATTGGTTTTGAAAGACACTGTAAGGCGTAAGCCATAACAGGCTAAAAAGCGTTAAGAAAATCAATTAATAAGTGAAATGGCCACACGGTGTAAACCGAAGCGAGTCGTATAGATGAGATGGTAATAAATATCATCTCGCCAACATAATCGGTCACTTAGACCAAATGGGTCAAACGGTGAAGATATCACCCTTTGACAATAGCGACTAATGATTATTGTCGAGCTATATTATTTCAGGTGTAAATGTCAAATTGGTGTTAGCAACGCTATGAATTAGCGGTTATAAAAGCAAGGTATTAAAAACGGGTCAATATATTGATCTGCGCCAGGTATGTGAAATAAGGTAACACTCATTTAGAACATATGGTTCAAGAGTGTTAAAAGAGGTCAAAACGGACATTTGGTTACTTGTTAGGTAAACCAAATGTTTTATGTAATGAACATGGCGTTTGGAAAGCTTAATGACTTTTCAAACATAATTATAGATTAAAAGAGGGATTATGGGTCCAATATACTTTCAAAAGTCCTTCATTGTTAATAAAGGACTAAAATGGACCAAAACGCCCTTGGTGGCTAAATTGACCAAACAACCTTTAAAAGTTGTTCGGAAATGAGTTTTATGATTAAATGAATACTTAGATTAATTATAGAAGCAATTGAAAGCGATTTTAGGCTCGAAAGTGCTTAAGAACCCTTAACGGGTCAAAATAAGCATACGAGTGAAAACGGGTTTAAATTGTGTAATAAACCTATGATTAGAATCTAAAATGGTAAGTAATATTAAATTAAAGAGTTGTATGTGATATAGGAATCAAACAAATACGTTTGTTTGATAAAATGCGTAAACGGGTCAAATTTTGGTAAAAGAGTAATAAGCCGAAGACTTAAAGGTCTTAAATTTTGTTAAGATACGAAAGATTTCGTGTCAAATTACGGCGAAATGGAAAGGTGGGATGCAGGTGCCGCCGTAAATTACGGTGCCACCGTAATTTACGGTGGACCTGATGTGGTTACGGTAGTAACCTTCTGATTTACGGCAGAAGAATATGAACCAAAGGGCCACCGTAAATTACGGTTCCACCGTAATTTACGGTGGAGGTTATTTTCAATTTCTTGTTTTTAGGATAAATTGTTTCCCGGATTGTTTGAATACGTTTTAGACCCCGTAAGACTAAAGCATTTCATGTTTAATGAAATGTAGGTACACTTTGGGATGCCGGAAGACGATCAAGCTCAACGAAGAACCGAACACGATAATGATACACGCTTCCGCACTTTGACACATTGTAAATGTTAAACAACGAATCCAACCACGATAGTTAGATTAACTTATGTTTTGCAAAAGTTTTAATAAACCCGTATTTCCGATGTATATGATAGTGATTAATTACATGATTATCTTTCAAAATATACGTTAAACCTTGGTTTACAAGTACGGGTGTTACAGTTGTGGTATGGGACATGACGTTTAATTATCTGGTAATGAATAGTTGTTATGGATACTCATGGACAATCTGTTTCGCTCAGTGCCATGACCCGATGTTTCCGCCATCGGTTGGGGTGTGACATTACTTGTTATAAACTGGATTGAGTGCATTGACCTGAACCCGTTTTTTTAACCAAAACTAGTTTTGCTCCTAACCTGTATCGACTCGAACCAATTTTGACCCGTGATGGCGTGACCCAAACCTGCCCAATTTGTCAGTCCTATTATTTATATAATGTTAATTAGTAAGAACTCAATGCATTGGTTGTTGTACCTTTGCCTTTGTGTGTTTTCCTTGCTTTATGTATGTTGTTCCTTTTGTTGTATTATTTGTACATTTTAGGTTGGTGTGAGGTGTAAAAGCTTGACCCCTCACCGCATGTTTCCCATTTGTGGTTTTTTTTCTCTCTTTACGCGGACTACTTTATGGCGTATGTGTGACGACTTTAGGTAACGATTATGTTGTTTTTGTCGTTGTATCTTGGTTAATCGTATGGGTCTTTTTGTTTTCATGTTTGTGCGACTTTGGTTGGTGGATCTTTGTATTACTGATTTTTCCAGATTCTTCTACGGTGATGTAACAATATGCTTATGCATAAGTTTTTTTTCCCGAAAACGTATTTTAGGGTTTATTTTTACGCGATTGATACTTTTTAGTTGCCGATTGTTTTTGACGATTGGTTTCTAATGTTTGTTATGATGTTGTTTTTGTTTTTTTATCGTGCATTTACATACTTTCGTGTTGTTGATGGTGACTTTAGTCTCATCTGATACAACATTGTATTGTTTATGTGCTTCCATGTGTTTAAAGGTTGTTGGATTTAGTATATTCAATGTTATTTGGTCGGTGAGGATGTCTCTTTAGTTGTCAGAGAATGTTTACACTTTTCTGATGGGTTTATGATGCTCTGCTGAGACGATTATTGTTGAATGTTTGTGTATAAAGGTGTATTCGGTATGTGAGGATGACCATTTAGTTGTCCCAAGATTGTTTACATTTTGTGTATGGGTCTATGATGCTACGTATCTACGATTGTTGTTGGATGGTTGCGTATTGAACAGTATTCGGTTGGTGAGGGTGACTCTCCAGCCGTCCGAGATTGTTTACCCTCTTCGGTTAAGCCTATGATGCTTTACTGAGACGATTTATGTTGCAAGTTTGTGAGGTAATGTTTATTCGGTGGGTGAGGATGACTTTGTTATCGTACTCGACTTTTTTACACTATGTTTGTGTGTCTATAACGCTATGCTGTGACATAAAAAAGAAAAGGTACAACCAACAATGCATAGAAATCATTGATTTGGGTCAGTCCTTGGGGTATGTGATGCCCTGGTGAGACGTTATTAGTTGATATTCTTGGCCACATATTGATTACAAGTTAATCTTTCACATTGGTTTATTGTTGTATTCTTTTTTCGTAAAGACGAGGCAGTGATGATGATGAATTGTTGTAGTAGTAATATTAGAGTTTGTAGATCCGATCTATATCTTGGTTGGGCAATGTAGATGGCAATTTTTGTGTTTGGAGATTTTCTTTACACCTTTTGCAACTACGATTGCAGCCATGGTAGATTTGGGCAAAAACGAATTCCGTTGCTACACATATGAGTCTCCCTTCTTATTCTATTTAGTTTTTTTCTTTGGATTATATTCTGCTTTTGGTTTGTATAAAAATTTGTTTTTTTGGTTGATGATATGCAGTTTGTACGCATTTTGGAATCCCAAAAGCATGACGACTGTGATTGCTAGATGTTTGGAAGTACCCTTTTGGTTTGTTTTACGTTTTGTGGTCCATGATGGTGAGGACAGACGTATCTGTGACGTCTTTCTTATTCCCTATGTCATTCTTGTCATAGGCCGGTTTTCATGTTCTCACATGTTCTCATTTTGTTAATGGATCGGTTGTCGATGCTTTGCCTAGGATGTCGACTTCTTAGAGGTTTATCGTGGCTATGCTGCTTCTTTTGAGTTGTTTTGTTTGATGGGGTTATCCGGTCGATGATAGTGAAGTTAACCTCATCTGAGACGGTTTTCTTATTTCATATGTTGGCCTTAATGTTGGCTTTGTGTTTACATGAGGTAACATGCTTTGATGGTTTCTTTATTGTTTTTCTGATGATGTATTTCTAGATTATGTTTAGTTTTCTCATGGCTATGAAGATGTTTCTCATACTGTTCTTTAATATGTTTTTTTGTATTTGTCGTTATCGGCTTGACTAATATTAGGCAGTGATATTAGGTTTTTTTTAATGCGTTTGAGATGACTTTTAATAAGCAACCACACCTATTTTAATTTGAGCCTATGGTCATTTGTGACCAACAATGTTTGATCATTGATATCATATTGTTGGCTTTTATAACAAGCACCGTTTAGTTTTCTTAAGAGTTATATTTGTATGTCCCTTATACATTTATGTTCATTTGTGCAATAGGCTATTACACCTTATGAATAATTGTGTTTACTTCGTCGATTCATTATTACCTTATTATACCTGCCCAGTTAGGTGCGTATTTCAAATTGACATTTTGGCTCAGGATGTGTGTGCCAGAATTGATTGCATCATGGTAAGCCTACTACTTATCGTTTTATCTGATACCTGCATTTTGTTATGTTTATGCATAATGATTTATTAATTTTGTAAGGACATGCAATTCCAAGACAACCAGTGTTTTTTTTATTATACCAACCTATGGGCGTAAGCAACAATTACACCCATGATTATAGTGTGGCTGCAACCAGATGGGATCGGGGTGGAAAAAAGATGTTGTGACAATACCAGAATGGCAGCGCCTTAGTAGTACACAAAAATTCGGTTGTGTTTTGTAAAAATAACAAGGAAGTTTTTTTCCGGGATTTGAATAGTTTTCTGTTTGTTTCTTCCAATGTATGCGTTTGTATAGAATATTACATTTCAAAGTAAATAATATAATTTTGGTTGAAGCCGCGTTTAACGCGGGCATTAACCTAGTTATATATATATGACCAATGAATTGTGGTCGGTATTTGAAGGGGTAAGGTCCCAAAAACCTCATAATAAATATTTGGGACCATACCACAACCTTGCCTTTTAACCTTGCGCGGCCGCGCACTGGTCTTACAAAAGGAAGAAAGTAATCAGCAATCTATAGTCGCGCGCCCAAAGGAAATCATAAATCCTTGCACCTTCTCCCATTAGCAAAGGATAAAAATCCTGAGATAAATACTTCCGCCTAAATATCCAGACTTGGATATTATTTTACCCAGACTTGGGATTTATTTATTCAGTGGTCTCCACAAAGTAAAGTACCACACCAGATTACAGCAGTAATCTTCTAGAAGAAATACAATCGTGCACCACCCAGACGGTTATAACCGTCTGGACACGTGTCATTACCACAGGCACCCCTGAATTCACAACGAAGGCATGTAATTGGAGAGTAATCTCCACTTGATCACTTTACACGTGGCAAATCCCCAGCCTTCGATCTAAACCACGATCTGTGTGCTCTCACGTCGGATCAAAGAACTTAAACGGAAGGAAATGTAACTGCTTACGGGGTTAGCATCTTCCGTTAACTTTTCACTAACAGGTTTTCCCGCCCAAACGACTCCCGGCTATAAATATGAGAAAAACCCAGGTATGAATTCAAGTTACACACACTTCTCAAATACTTCTTCTTCTTCACTACCCATACTTATTCTCACACCGGAGTCGGGTCAAGGAGAGAACCCTCTTCTCCCCTTGGCGAGGCTAACGGTGCTCTTTTTTGCAGAGTTCTCGGAGAAGAAGATCAGTTACAACTGAATCAATCGAGAGGGAACTAACCATTTTATGCGGATTCAAACCCCCTAGATATCTCGGTTCCGACCATTTATCTAGTGTTTCTTCAGTATTGGTTTTTGGATAAACATACAATAATTTATGTTACAAATCTTGCAACCGTGTAATCAGATTTTACATTTTTTATTGATATAGAAAAATTCATATCTTGAACAATAAAATTCTTATGAACCAAATTCTTAAATTGTTTATTAATATAGAAAAATTCATATCTTGAACAACAAAATTCTTGTGAACCAAATTCTAAAAAAAATATATAAATATCAAAGACAACATACCACATTGATCTGATCTGATTGGGTTCAGACCATATCAGAAATTGAAAAGGCAAATGTGGTCGGTGAACATAGTGTTAACTTTTCCGAAATATAAGTTGACGCCTACAGATTGTTTTAAGGGAACTTCAAGAACACTGAAGCATTAACACCGATCCTACATTCAAAACTTCATTCGCCAGAAAATAATTCACTAAATTGGCGTCCAAAACAGTAGTTGGCTTAGAAATTGTATTTAAAACCATTACACCGATCCTACATTCAAATTTCATTCGCCGAAACTAATCACAAAAAATAATTCACTGATCGGGTGTCGAAAACAATAGTCGGCTTGATCAAACTTGATCGATCCTGGTCAACGATCATGTCGATTTTGTTTAATCCATACATCAAGTCCTTTTGATTGATGATTTAGAATTCCTCCTGATTATCGATTCACACGCGAAAACAGGGGATGCTCTAGTTGCCTTGTTGAAGATTAATTAATGTTTGAAATATAGTAACACAATATCACTCTGTAATCGGTATATGACATGTAACTTAATCGAATAATTCGGGATTTTAAAGCTTATTGCAATTCAAGAAAAGAATAACATGGAAAAGTTCATAATTGTTATCTTTGTTATCAACGTACTGATGGATTGCACAGAAACTTCATGGGATCTAGTGACGATTCCGGTCTGGAACTATCGGAAAGCGATCCTGGTATGTCCGGTCCTGTCACTCCAGGAATGTTACCAGCAAACCCTGCTCAATCAATTTTACCACCAGGAGAAACTCCGATATCCTGGTATGTCCGGTCTCAAGGAGCATTAAACGCAGTATACACACAACTGTGTGCTCAAACTGCCCCCTGACTCAATCACGAAGACCGGGATCTCGTGCTCACGCCTCCCAACGGGAAGAATCAACTTATGAAGATACAGAAGTTCATGCCAGATCTACGTCACAACGGGAATACACTCAGACAGGAAGTCACCAGAGAGAGAATCATGGTAGAACACACCGAAGACAATCGGTTCATGATAGGTTGGGTTCTCAGCGAGATACCCACACCGATGAATCTGATCCGACACACCATTTAAGTGCAAACACCAGTGTGTTCAATCGACTGCAGCCAAACTATAACAAATGCAGGCCTCGAGCGGTTTATAACCCTGAGGCAGAACACAATTATGACTTAGTTTACCGCCCTGCAGAAGCAGCGGAAAACTCAAAGTTTATACTAGAAATAGCTCTAGCTCCATTGGAGAAAGCTAAATTACCATCCAACATTGGGAAGTTTAATGGGTTAACAGACCCCGATGATCACCTGAGAGTATTCACCAGCGCGGGTTTGGTTGGAGGTTGGACTCTCCCGCTATGGTGTCATCTGTTTGTACAAACATTAACTGGCCCAGCGCGAATCTGGTTTGATAACCTACCAACCGGATAGATCGAATCATGGAAGGATCTGCGTGAAAAGTTTTTGACACACTTCAGCCAGCAACGGCGTTCCATTCGGGACACATCCGACGTTATGAACATCTGGCGCCGCGATGATGAAAATCTGGAGGATTTCATCACCAGATACAACAAAGAAGTGTTGGAGATTGGCGGTGTTCACGAACAACTAATCCGTGCTCAGTTCAAGTACGCGGTTAGATGTGATGACATGGTTAAAGTCTTATCTGGAACAGAGGGCCTTCCAAAAAGTTGGGAGAAGATAATGGCGGCGGCCAAGGTTTACGCGCAAACTGAGAAAAACCTTACTACAAACAGGCCACCACCACCACACAATAGGCCCGCAGACTTAAGCTCAACCGGCGAAAGAAGGTTTAAGAAGTCATGGCATGAGTCTGGATCAGGAAGTCAATCATCTGAAGACGCTTGCACAACAATCAACAAACTCACCACACAGCGGGAAAGCAAACTGGAGAATAGGGAGAGACAATGGACTCCCCTAACAAAGACTCCAGCGGAGGTTCTAAGTACTGAAGACTATCAATTCAAAACTCTGATCCCAATGAAAAGTAAACGTGGACAAGACCCGGCGCAATATTGCGAATATCACAAAGACAACGGGCATACCACTAACAACTGCATCTCTCTGTGCACAGAAATAGAGAAAGCCCTCAAGAGCGGCGAACTCACACATTTACTCCAAAATGTGCGCAAAGAGATTAAGCAGATAACCCGGGGAGAGGAGGGCCCAAGCAAACGGGCAAAAGCCTAAAAGACGGCTCTACAAGTTTCCCGCGGAAAGACATGAACCATCAAGCAAGGCGGAAACACTAAGTTAAGTTCCACATAATTATTAGCAAAAACTTTGTAAAGCCTCTGTGCTCTATCCGTAAATAAAATTGCAAAGTTTCTATTATTTCTGTGTTTACAAAGTGCATGCAATTTCTTTTAGTAAGCGCAAAAACATTATGGTAGTTTCAAAAACAAGCTTCAAGAACGGTCAGTGATCATATCACAAACGGCCATAAGTTCAAACACAAGCTTTATACCAACTTCATTCGCCTTACTCAATAAAAGTAATCGTACTCATGCAAAATATTGTAAACAAACAAATAGAAACATCATACTTAGCGTACAGATACGCCCTAAAAACTTTCAAAACACGGCAGTGTTTAAGTTACTTGCGCAACAGCGCACCAACAAAACAGGGATTTACATCCCAAATATTACAAGAAAATCGTTCAAACACATTTTCTAACCTACGATAAATCTTCACCCTCATCCGGAAAGATTTCCCTTAGTTGCGCCTGATGCGTGCGAAGTGTCGTATATATTAGGTGTATATTTTAAGCCCCTTTAACACTTATTTTAGCCAAGTTTTAAATTTATAAAACACGATATTTTACTAACACTAAACACACATATGGGCAAGTGCACCCATCGTGAGCGTAGTATAGCGTTGGTAAGCTACCGAGGTCGTCCAAGGACACAAGAGCTTTTAGTACCTGTTTATCCTCAACGTCTAACCAAAATAAAAAGTTTAGAAAAATGTTTTAAGCTAAGAAAAATAAAAACTAACTAAAAATGCTGAAAAATAAAAATAAAAGAAAAACAGATAGACAAGATGAATCACTTGGTTCCGACTCGTATCTAGTATAACCTTTGATTATTTCCGCACTTTTGCACATAATTAAGAGATTATCTTAGTTATTGTAGTAGGCCCCTCTTTTGAAGGTGACGTTACCCTCACCCCAGTAGTTTGAGTCAGCAAGGATACAATCCTAAAAGGGTGGATTATTGGAAGATAATGAATTAAGTTATTAATGCAGTATTGTGGTAGGCCCCGCTTTTGGCGGTGACGTTACCCTCGGCTAAGTAGTCTGAGTCAGCAAGGATACAGTCCTAAGTAGTCGGGTTATAGTATTAATAGTAGTTAACTTATGAGGGGATAAAAGAGTTTGGACCCCCGCCATCCAATACCGTGAAGTATTGAAGGAGGTCCTACTAAATTTGACCCAGGTCCATTGCAGGACCTCTAAACGCTGAACAATGGCAAGACCTTTACCAAACCGTTCCCTTAACCCCCGACCAGGTAGCCAACATACCTCCATATAGACCGTGGAGATATGAATGGTGAAAATCCTTTATTTTATATAGACAGTAAAATAATGCCAAGACACCACGGACAAACGATAAGGAAAGATCACCTTCAACATAAGTAACTAGTTATTAAAGACATTAATACAAAACCAAATAAAAAGTGCAAAAGATTAGAAATAAAAAGTATTATACTAGACACTTTGTCTTCACCAAGTGATGTAAGAGACTTAGGCAAACATGGCCTTGATTGTCAAGAACTCTTACGATCAATCTTGGATCCCGAGACGACTCACACACTCTACGATGGACAATGGATGATGGTGGTGGATGATGGTGTTATGGTGGTGGTGGGTGGTGGATGAAGTGTGAGAGGGGTGGTGTGCCAAGGGATGAGTTGAAATGAAACCAAGCACTCCTATTTATAGGCTGAACAGAAGGCTGGGCACGGCCCCGTGTCCGCTGGGCACGGCCCCGTGCCTGTCTGACAATCACTCTCTTCATTAATTGTAATTCGCAATTACAATTAATGCGCCTGCTGTACTTTCTACACGCCCCCGTGTTCGCTGGACACGGCCCGTGGTGGGCAATAGAAGCTTCTATAGGTTTGTCTTTTCTGCTGCTTCTTGGGCACGGCCCCGTGCTGGCTTAGCACGGCCCGTGTTCAGTCCTCTGCCTTCTCTATTTTGCTTGGGAAGATGCCGTTGAGGGGTCGGGCAGTCCACTTATGTTCCTTTCCTTGTATTTATGTTAGATTTAGCTGTCTTTTTGCTTCTTTTGTGAATTTGAGCTCATTTAATCCTGAAAATACAAAAGGAAGACAAAAACACTCTTTTTCCAACATTAGTACTTAAAAAGGGTTAGTTTTATGCCTCAATTGATGTAATTTATATGTTGCATTTTACACACATCACGCCACATGATCATCAGATTGCAGCGCAACATTTATCAGGTCCATAACCGGAAGTTGCAAATTGTTAAACTCTGTCTTCATAGAAGCAAGCGCGGCGCCAGTATTTACGCCAAAGGTAGTAGACTTACTATCATCCCAGTTAACCTTTAACGCGCTGTTCACATGTTGGGAACATTCAGCGTATCCTTGCGCATACCCATCTCGTCGCGCAGCAACCATTAAATTAGCAACAGTTTTATCCAGCTCTTCAGAGTTTAACACAGATTCAGCAACCTATGAAATCAAGCAAGAAAGAGTATCAAGAAAGCGCATAAACGATCCCACAACAAAAACAAAGACAAAACTTACACAAGCAATCCCGTGATCTTTCAACCAGGCCATATCATTCTTTAAAGGTTCAAGCTCGCTTTCCGCTGTAACCCGCGCCATTTCAGAATTTTCTAATTTCTCTTCAACCTCAGTCAAACGGCGGGAGGTTTCAGCATTCTCGGAATGCGCAAGCTCCAGATCCTTCTTAAGTTGTTCCTGATCAGAAACCAAAGCAGTAAGTTCCTCAAAATCTTTATCTCTAAGGGCAAGAGTGGCGAAAGCTTGTACCTCCCGTTGCTCGCTACGTTCCCTATGAGAACGAGCCTCCGCTAGCGCAACTTCTGCATCGACTTTCTCCTTCTTCAATCTTTCTACCTCCGCATCCTGATTCTTCAATTTTTCAACCTCAGCCTTGAGGTTATTAATGATATTACGAAGGTTTGCCTTCTCAGCATTATCTTTCTCACAAATTCTCCTCCAATTTTTGCGTTCCTCAGACAGGAGAGCAGCTTCAGCTTCCGCTTTTCTCTTCCAACCAGCAACAGACCATTCCTCAGTCTTGTGCTCAGCCTCAAACTTGGCCTGCTCAGCTTCTAATTTGGCCTTCAACTGAGCTATACGTTTTTCATCTTTGGCAAATTTCTTTTGAGATGCCATAAAAGATTCCTGCTCCTTATGCATACTGTACCACTCACGCACTATGCGGTGAGTGGTAGAGACATGAGAAGCGGTTTCTGCAAAATAAGACTGATAGGTTTGTTCATAAGGACGACTTTCCTGAAACTTGATCTCTCCAGGCGGAAGTATTCCCTGCAACCAATCTTGGCACACACGCCAGTCCGAGAAAGTGTCGCCTTTCTTCAAATTCCAAACAGGGATATGAGGATCAGAAGCATCTTTTTCCGTATAAGTCCGGTAGTAATAATCTCCCAAGGTTTCTTCCGGGCGGATTGGGGAATGTTTACTAATACCAGCAGATGGGTCTAACCCTTCAACTGTCACCTTCTCAACATGCTCCGGCATGGCGTCAGAAGGTTTAGGGGAAGGAGTAGAAGTATTTTCAACAGATGGTTCTTTCCCCCAAATCTTGAGCAACAGCTTCAGGGGTTGGTGGATTATCAGCACCATCCACCACACTCGGATCAACAACCTTTTCAGCCTCTGTATCAACACCAACAGGCTTCTCAGCCTCAACAGTCTTCTCCACACCATCACCAGCAACCTCTCTAGGCTCTAACTGGTCAGCAACAGAAGCGCGCGGAGGAGTGGAGGGAAGTTCTTCATTTACCACAGATTGCAGTTCTGTGGGAATATGGGAAACAGGAACTTCTGGAAAAATAAAAATCTGTAAGGATTTAGTCCGCTTAAAGGAAACAAGGAAAGACGACACTTACCAGGAACAGCTTCCAAAACAAAGGCATCAAGATTCCCTTTTCTGGTAATTTTCTTCCTCTGCACTTTCTTAGGAGGTTGACCCTACGCATCAGTATCAGTTTGCTTCCTTTTACCAGCCTTCCTATGTACCAAATGTTCGGGACTAGAATCCAAATCGATAGGCTCATTTGGGTTGGAAGGGGGAATATCAGCAGAATCCCTCGGTTCAGGCTTCGGTTCTCGTACAGTTACTGCAGGAGTAAGAACCTCCAAAGAGTCAGAAACCACCACATAATCACACCTGGAGTCAGAGGAACGGCGCGTACCTTTCTTCTCTCCAACATTCTTCGCCTTCAAAGGTTGAACTTTAACAGCCTCACTTCTCTTCGGCGCAGAAGTAGAAGTCATTGCGCGCTTTTTCTTTTCAGGGCCTATGCCCAAATTCAACAACTCACCTACAAAGGTGCAAAACAAAAATTTACCCACAAAGCGCAAAAAGGAAAACAAACACAAGTATAACTTACCAGCACCAGCAGCTGGTTGAGCAGATAGATCCGCATCCCGCGGAAGAACAAAATTTCTTACGATACAGTGATACCAAAGCTCCTCTTCAGGTTTCTTCTTGATAGTACCCATTCTTCCGCCTTCCCTCTTGAAGGCAACAACATACAGAGAAACAACTACATTCGAAGAGAGAGCAGGTCAAAAAAAAAAGGGAAAGAACCCCAAACTTACTATGACCATCCTCCGTGTATACGGGTTTGTCATCATGCTCCATCTTCCAATTCAAACTCATGCCGGCTCCGACAAGAGCTTTTTCCGGCAACGAAATATTGGACACATCCTTCAAATCCTGATACCAGTTTTCATCAACCGGAGTCTGAAGGGTTTCGATCGGAACATCTTCTTTCCCCCTGAGAACCATCCTCACCGGAATTACTCCGGCCTTGATAAAAAAGAATTTTTGCTTCCAATCGTGAAAAGATTTTGGGGGTTGATGTAGAATCTTCTTTGCAGAATCCCTATGAACGAATGAGTAAAACCCTTGGGTACAATGCATCTGATGAAAAACCCTAAATCGGGGAACGGTTGGTTCCACATGCATTGTCCGACACACGAATTCGAAATGTCGAACCCTAACCATGCCAATAGGGTGAAGTTGGGAGATATGCAGGTTGCAAAACCCAAGGATTTCAAGAAAAAATCTAGTAACAGGCAAGCGAAAGTTACCATCGCAGAAAAAATCCCAAAAAAGGGTAATATATCCAGCCGGAGCATCTGCCGCAGTTTGCCCCTCTTCAGGATACAGAGCACCCCAGTTTTCCGGAAACTTGAGATTCCGAATTAAACCATCAAAGGATGCTCTAGGCCACTTTAACGGTGGAAGTTCAGTCGACATTTCTTCAGCAAGATCTTCTTGATGTTCTCCAGTTGACATAAGAGGAAGAATGATGGAATTTCTTCTTAGAAAAATGGAACGGAGAAAGTTTTTCAACAAAACAATAATTGCACAAACGAGGTTACCCAAACATTATATATACTCATCGCAATAAATAGCATCGGTAACCATCACAGCGACTTTTCCGGATATCACAGTTCCCCAAGCAGTAGAAAAAGTAAATATCAAACACACACGCGTTTACACGTGCGCGTGTAAGACACAGGCAGTAAAAACAACTGACATTGACAGGTTGTCACTAAATTTACTGTACCAGTCTCATTAAAAGTCAAAGATTTTCAAAAAAAAAATATTTACAAAAATCAAAAGAAATCTTCATCCGGAAGTTTTCTTATTTCTAGCACCCAAAAAGCATTTCCCTCTTCTAAGTCCAGTGCTCCACTTACTTGCAATAAGTACAACACTAGACTGGGGGGACTTGAAGGGGTAAGGTCCCAAAAACCTCATAATAAGTATTTGGGACCGTACCACAACCTTGCCTTTTAACCTTTTAACCTTGCGCGGTGTAAGACCCTAACACGTTTAACCTAAAAATGACGCAGCGGAAATACGAGTCTTAAAATTTCTTTCTTTATAACCCACGTGACCACTTCTCCGTACAATCCATGATTTTCAACTCGATCCTCGTCCACTTGTCCCTCATGATGGTAATAATGATCCGAATAACCTGCCGTCACCATATATAACTAACACATTAGTAAATGGTGACATCATACATAATTAATGAATATATAAACAATCGTAGCATTATATATGTGTATTCTACTCCATTAAGATGTTCTTCCGAATTCGTTCTTTACACCGGGCCTCCAATCGTTGAGAGCCCAACACTTACATACCTGCACTTTCATTTCATTCTCATAGATAACTCAGTTAGTATCATCAATACTCGTATATATTAAAACCCATACATACCTTCATACGAATCTCACTCATTCGGAAACATTTGGTTTATTAACACGCATGCGTCTTATCTAACCCAACTCCTTAAAAGATAATAATCATACATAATACATGCATACATATTCATTCTAACAATCTTAACCACAAACATCTATACACATGTATAAGTCTCGTACACACTAGTCAACGTACATACTTACATACCTATCTACATACATGCATAAATTCATACATACCTACTTACATACATAAAAACATATATATACATACACACATACATATCCACATACATACATAGGTTCATACATACCTACCTACATACATATAAACATACATACTCATAAAACGTAAGTTAAATTAATCATACGTAGCCTAAAACGCATTTAAACGAGTTCCCAAGACAAAACGAGACCAATAAACAACTTTGGCCAGATTATGCACCCATCGCGTCGCGCGGCGGCCACATGGTAACAATCAGCGCCACTAGGCGCTGATTTCAGTGCACCACAGAAAGCAAATAACAATTGGCGCACTAGGCGCTGTTTTTGACGCACTGGGCGCTGAATCCCAGGTCTGACTCGCGAATTTCATATTTTTCACCTAAACGTTCATAACTTGCTCAATTTTGACCCGATTTACACGATTCTTTTTCCTACGTGATCGTAATTTGATCCTCCATCACATGGGGTAAAAATCTCATATTTGGACTACCAAAATTTGGGACTTTTAGCCTTCGGCTTATTGCCCTTTTTAACAAGTTTTGACCCGTTCATGCATTTATCAACATAACTTGTTGGTTCGACCTTAACTTCATATGAACTTAATAATTTCAAGGTCATCTATCATGAAAGATTCATTCCCGGATACCTAACACCTTTTTCCACCCATTTTCGCTCAAAAGCTTGTTTTGACCCGTTAAGGGTATTTGCGCATTAAATGGTCTATGACTTACAAAACCATACTCCCCACTTTCATACTTGACCAAAACATTACACTAATAAATTAGCTTGTTTCTAGACTACTTTTAAGATCGTTTGCCCCATATACCCATCAAGGGCGTTTTAGTCAACTTTAATCCCATCATCTACGACGAAAGACTTCAACACATATTTGACCTCAAACATCATGTTTAATTAATTAAAACACTATATTACTTAAACAAACTAAGAAGTGATTACGGAAATCACTTACCTTATGCATCCGCATTCCTATCCGCTTCCTTGCCTTCTCTTGACCCGTTAGCCTTTCATGCTTGAGTCTGCCTCGATATGATTCCTATACTTTCATATCACCAACATCGCATTCTCGTTAGCTTACATCATTGTACATGTTAAAGATCATATCAATTGCATGTTTCACATTTGACTTTCATTAGTCAATTATAACAAGCATAAGACATATACCCACTTTCACATACTTTCAAACTCATATAATTCAACATGTCATTCCATGTAACGCGTATTGATGTAACATGTACCATACGACTTTCTAATATCCTATCTTTACAAAAACAAGTTAATTTATGCTTCCTATGTGTAGTTGACTTTCAGAAGTCAACGGTTTATCATATGAACTTCCGACTTATCCACATATATCCGTAACATCATTTATGCTATATCAATGACACTATATACATTTCTTATTCACGATGCAAATATGCTTACAATCATATGATCACCTAGTGATATTAAACACAACGTACAAGTCCTTAATGCATAGTCTTGACCAAGACATACATTCAACCCGAATTCTTGTATAAGTTCCATCTAAAGCACATTCTTCAAGTTAGTATACTACTAATTACATCATTACCTCATCTCATTCATAAATATCAAGCCATTTCATACAATCTCACATCTTAACTTCACTTAGACATTTCATCATACACTTGGTGTGCGTACACCATTTAGTGCACATTGTACAACTAATTAAAGCACATTCTTCCTAGTTCATCCATAGATTAGCATAATCTTTCACAAATCCTTATCATAACCAAGCATCATATGTTTTATATGAAATTATCTATCTAACTACTTTCTATAACACAATTCTAACATCAACATTACACAATTCATCATAAATCTTCACTAAACTTCATCTTTCTACAAATTCTAAGTGGGTTTTATCCCAACTCACCAATATAATCAAAAATTTAGCATATTACAACTTCCACACATTGATATTAACTAACATTCATGTTCAATTTCATAATACATTCACGGATTACACATAACCCACTTCATCAAACATCACCAAAACATTAAATTCGACTTACTTGGTGTCAAGAACGCTTGAGTGATCATAAATCTTAGTTCATGCATCCAATTAACCCTCAAATCCCTTTCCAATTTGATGATTTCATGTGGGTTAGGGTTTACACCCCTTCCCCTTTTCTCCTGCTCGATCACACGCACAACTAGTGTGTGTGTGTGTGTGTGTGGTTTTTGTTTTAATAAATTAAACTTCCAAGTTTGGCACTCTAAGTCCCTCAAGTTTAACTTACCATCATAAATGCTACAAATTTCATTTCCTAACTTATTTATTAGGCATTTAACTAAGTTCAATAACTTAGTTATTGTATCTCATTTTATTAAACATGGCAACATGCTAACGAATTTAATAATTCGAATTTTGGGGTGTTACAAGTCTACCCCCCTTAAAGAAGGTTTCGTCCCCGAAACCTTTCTCGTTCCTGCTCTTACCTTTCTATTGTACTCATTCAATGGGCACACTACAACATAATTCATTCAGGGTCTTTGCAAAAGTCTTAACCATGAATAAATATGATCGTACGCATTATCCCTATCTTCTTAAATTAGTAATTTACTTTCATAATCACACGAGGGTCAGGGTCTGATCCAAAGCTCTTATTAGAGTCTTTCACTTTATATTGCTAGTTTCTAGCACATATTATCACTAGCATTTCATTCATTGAACTTATTCCAAATGTATACAATTATTACTCATATAGACCTAAGGTCACAACTTGTTTCTAGCTTCCTATTTAACCATATTACATTCATACATTTACTAATCGAAATAAATCATTTTATTTCATTTTACTCATACATCATATATGATCTTTCATTTTGTTCCCTATGAGCCATCCAAAACATTCCATTACTAACATTACTTCTGTTTACCTTGAGTTCATACGAGGGGGTATATTATCATACGCATACTTTAAACATTCAAAAAAAAACTTATTATTATAACCAAACCCACCCTTCTTAAACTTACTCATCCGTACTTAACACGATGACTAAGCATTATTTCCATGGTTACTATTGTTATTTATGACATGCGTATCTTTTCTACAATGTCTTGTTCAAATGAACACGGCCAACAAGCCGAGTATCAAAATTAGCATTTCTTAGCGATACTTTCCGTCTCGTATATTCTATCAGAATTTCCACAGTTATGAGCATTCAGGTTCATTACCACTCGACGATCGTTACGAACATTTTGAAATTCACTCCACATTTTGCATTACGGTTTGTTTATATACATTCTATTCTGACACATCCATCTCTAGTCGAGTCATAACCTCCTATTAAAGTTACAACCCTTTTTATACATACCTGGCGGAAGTAGATTCCATTGATTCATTATCCTTATCTTACGATGATCATTCCTTTCCGATTGGTGACATTGCGTGTCCATTCATCAAGCTCACCTATGAGTACAAAACTTAACAAATCAAAACATTAACTACCGAGTTCAAATGGCGATCGCCATCTGACCCGTATGACCCATTCATCCTTTCGACCATTCTTGCATGCAACGCATTTGCATAAATATATTCATATATATATATATATGAAAGTTTAAACATAATTTGAATCATATCACTCAAGGAATATTTACTTGTTTTGTCCGTAATTACTTACACATTCGGATATTTTCATTCCTATCGTTCTTTTGTTCATTTGCTTTACATTTACTTATATGACTTGTTTGACGCATACATGGTCAAACCATCGACTTCTTCTTATGTAGACTATTTTCGTCTTTTATATCTTAAATCTATTTCGCGGATTCGAACACATTATTCATACCTTTCGTACATTCTATGTTTTGAATCCGTCTCGCGGATTCAAACATTGCATTCACATCTTTCATTCTTTGAATCCGTCTCGCGGATTCAAGCATTGCATTCATATCTTTCATTCTTTGAATTCGTCTCGCGGATTCAAACATTTCATTCATACATTGTTGATTCGTACTTTCTTACGGATTCAACATTCTTCATTCTTATCATTCGCACTTTTCACTCTTACGTAGTACTCTCAATCTCCCGATAGTCTTACTACCCATTTCACCCATACGCCCACCTGCTACCCAATTCTAACGGACATACCTGTAACAATTATCGCGGTCTCACGAACGTCATACGTTTCTTGTGTACTAGCCAGGTACACAACCCACGTACTAGTTTCGTGACTTCGCGTAATCGCCACATTATGTCCGAAGAATTAAGTTTCGGCACGTGTTACATTTTTAAAACTTCTTTACCATGTCGTTATTATATTCATTTAAAATTTTCTTTCACTTGCTTAATTATACCATTTCATACGCCCACACGTTAGGTTTACGTACCTGGGGTCAATTCGTCTTATTACTTGCCTTGATGCCGGTCCTAGACCGCATTCACGGATCATTCCTTCCAAACAATTGCACTTACCCTTCATATGACATACTATTAGTTTCCTTCAATTACATAATCTAATACATACTTACATTCGCTTTTGCCTTTAGGCCTTGATCGAGTCTTGGATTGTACGGGTTCTTGGTCATGAGAGCACACCGGTTTGAGTTCAAGTATTTACCTCCTTCTACTTGATTCTCTCAAACCAGGGCTCTGATACCAACTTGTAAGACCCTAACACGTTTAACCTAAAAATGACGCAGCGGAAATACGAGTCTTAAAATTTCTTTCTTTATAACCCACGTGACCACTTCTCCGTACAATCCATGATTTTCAACTCGATCCTCGTCCACTTGTCCCTCATGATGGTAATAATGATCCGAATAACCTGTCGTCACCATATATAACTAACACATTAGTAAATGGTGACATCATACATAATTAATGAATATATAAACAATCGTAGCATTATATCTGTGTATTCTACTCCATTAAGATGTTCTTCCGAATTCGTTCTTTACACCGGGCCTCCAATCGTTGAGAGCCCAACACTTACATACCTGCACTTTCATTTCATTCTCATAGATAACTCAGTTAGTATCATCAATACTCGTATATATTAAAAACCATACATACCTTCATACGAATCTCACTCATTCGGAAACATTTGGTTTATTAACACGCATGCGTCTTATCTAACCCAACTCCTTAAAAGATAATAATCATACATAATACATGCATACATATTCATTCTAACAATCTTAACCACAAACATCTATACACATGTATAAGTCTCGTACACACTAGTCAACGTACATACTTACATACCTATCTACATACATGCATAAATTCATACATACCTACTTACATACATAAAAACATATATATACATACACACATACATATCCACATACATACATAGGTTCATACATACCTACCTACATACATATAAACATACATACTCATAAAACGTAAGTTAAATTAATCATACGTAGCCTAAAACGCATTTAAACGAGTTCCCAAGACAAAACGAGACCAATAAACAACTTTGGCCAGATTATGCACCCATCGCGTCGCGCGGCGGCCACATGGTAACAATCAGCGCCACTAGGTGCTGATTTCAGCGCACCACAGAAAGCAAATAACAATTGGCGCACTAGGCGCTGTTTTTGACGCACTGGGCGCTGAATCCCAGGTCTGACTCGCGAATTTCATATTTTTCACCTAAACGTTCATAACTTGCTCAATTTTGATCCGATTTACACAATTCTTTTTCCTACGTGATCGTAATTTGATCCTCCATCACATGGGGTAAAAATCTCATATTTGGACTACCAAAATTTGGGACTTTTAGCCTTCGGCTTATTGCCCTTTTTAACAAGTTTTGACCCGTTCATGCATTTATCAACATAACTTGTTGGTTCGACCTTAACTTCATATGAACTTAATAATTTCAAGGTCATCTATCATGAAAGATTCATTCCCGGATACCTAACACCTTTTTCCACCCATTTTCGCTCAAAAGCTTATTTTGACCCGTTAAGGGTATTTGCGCATTAAATGGTCTATGACTTACAAAACCATACTCCCCACTTTCATACTTGACCAAAACATTACACTAATCAATTAGCTTGTTTCTAGACTACTTTTAAGATCGTTTGCCCCATATACCCATCAAGGGCGTTTTAGTCAACTTTAATCCCATCATCTACGACGAAAGACTTCAACACATATTTGACCTCAAACATCATGTTTAATTAATTAAAACATTATATTACTTAAACAAACTAAGAAGTGATTACGGAAATCACTTACCTTATGCATCCGCATTCCTATCCGCTTCCTTGCCTTCTCTTGACCCGGTAGCCTTTCATGCTTGAGTCTGCCTCGATATGATTCCTATACTTTCATATCACCAACATCGCATTCTCGTTAGCTTACATCATTGTACATGTTAAAGATCATATCAATTGCATGTTTCACATTTGACTTTCATTAGTCAATTATAACAAGCATAAGACATATACCCACTTTCACATACTTTCAAACTCATATAATTCAACATGTCATTCCATGTAACGCGTATTGATGTAACATGTACCATACGACTTTCTAATATCCTATCTTTACAAAAACAAGTTAATTTATGCTTCCTATGTGTAGTTGACTTTCAGAAGTCAACGGTTTATCATATGAACTTCCGACTTATCCACATATATCCGTAACATCATTTATGCTATATCAATGACACTATATACATTTCTTATTCACGATGCAAATATGCTTACAATCATATGATCACCTAGTGATATTAAACACAACGTACAAGTCCTTAATGCATAGTCTTGACCAAGACATACATTCAACCCGAATTCTTGTATAAGTTCCATCTAAAGCACATTCTTCAAGTTAGTATACTACTAATTACATCATTACCTCATCTCATTCATAAATATCAAGCCATTTCATACAATCTCACATCTTAACTTCACTTAGACATTTCATCATACACTTGGTGTGCGTACACCATTTAGTGCACATTGTACAACTAATTAAAGCACATTCTTCCTAGTTCATCCATAGATTAGCATAATCTTTCACAAATCCTTATCATAACCAAGCATCATATGTTTTATATGAAATTATCTATCTAACTACTTTCTATAACACAATTCTAACATCAACATTACACAATTCATCATAAATCTTCACTAAACTTCATCTTTCTACAAATTCTAAGTGGGTTTTATCCCAACTCACCAATATAATCAAAAATTTAGCATATTACAACTTCCACACATTGATATTAACTAACATTCATGTTCAATTTCATAATACATTCACGGATTACACATAACCCACTTCATCAAACATCACCAAAACATTAAATTCGACTTACTTGGTGTCAAGAACGCTTGAGTAATCATAAATCTTAGTTCATGCATCCAATTAACCCTCAAATCCCTTTCCAATTTGATGATTTCATGTGGGTTAGGGTTTACACCCCTTCCCCTTTTCTCCTGCTCGATCACACGAACAACTAGTGTGTGTGTGTGTGCGTGGTTTTTGTTTTAATAAATTAAACTTCCAAGTTTGGCACTCTAAGTCCCTCAAGTTTAACTTACCATCATAAATGCTACAAATTTCATTTCCTAACTTATTTATTAGGCATTTAACTAAGTTCAATAACTTAGTTATTGTATCTCATTTTATTAAACATGGCAACATGCTAACGAATTTAATAATTCGAATTTTGGGGTGTTACACGCGGCCGCGCACTGGTCTTACAAAAGGAAGAAAGTAATCAACAATCTATAGTCGTGCGCCCAAAGGAAATCATAAATCCTTGCGCCTTCTCCCATTAGCAAAGGATAAAAATCCTGAGATAAATACTTCCGCCTAAATATCCAGACTTGGATATTATTTTACCCAGATTTGGGATTTATTTATTCAGTGGTCTCCACACAGTAAAGTACCACACCAGATCACAGCAGTAATCTTCTAGAAGAAATACAATCGTGCACCACCCAGACGGTTATAACCATCTGGACACGTGTCATTACCACAGGCACCCCTGAATTCACAACGAAGGCATGCAATTGGAGAGTAATCTCCACTTGATCACTTTACACGTGGCAAATCCCCAGCCTTCGATCTAAACCATGATCCGTGTGCTCTCACGTCGGATCAAAGAACTTAAACGGAAGGAAATGTAACCGCTTACGGGGTTAGCATCTTCCGTTAACTTTTCACTAACAGGTTTTCCCGCCCAAACGACTCCCGGCTATAAATATGAGAAAAACTCAGGTATGAATTCAAGTTACACACACTTCTCAAATACTTCTTCTTCTTCACTACCCATACTTATTCTCACACCGGAGTCGGGTCAAGGAGAGAACCCTCTTCTCCCCTTGGCGAGGCTAACGGTGCTCTTTTTTGCAGAGTTCTCGGAGAAGAAGATCAGTTACAACTGAATCAATCGAGAGGGAACTAACCATTTTATGCGGATTCAAACCCCCTAGATATCTCGGTTCCGACCATTTATCTAGTGTTTCTTCAGTATTGGTTTTTGGATAAACATACAATAATTTATGTTACAAATCTTGCAACCGTGTAATCAGATTTTACATTTTTTATTAATATAGAAAAATTCATATCTTGAACAATAAAATTCTTATGAACCAAATTCTTAAATTGTTTATTAATATAGAAAAATTCATATCTTGAACAACAAAATTCTTGTGAACCAAATTCTAAAAAAAATATAAATATCAAAGACAACATACCACATTGATCTGATCTGATTGGGTTCAGACCATATCAGAAATTGAAAAGGCAAATGTGGTCGGTGAACATAGTGTTAACTTTTCCGAAATATAAGTTGACGCATACAGATTGTTTTAAGGGAACTTCAAGAACACTGAAGCATTAACACCGATCCTACATTCAAAACTTCATTCGCCATAAAATAATTCACTAAATCGGCGTCCAAAACAGTAGTTGGCTTAGAAATTGTATTTAAAACCATTACACCGATCCTACATTCAAATTTCATTCGCCGAAACTAATCACAAAAAATAATTCACTGATCGGGTGTCGAAAACAATAGTCGGCTTGATCAAACTTGATCGATCCTGGTCAACGATCATGTCGATTTTGTTTAATCCATACATCAAGTCCTTCTGATTGATGATTTAGAATTCCTCCTGATTATCTATTCAGACACGAAAACAGGGGATGCTCTAGTTGCCTTGTTGAAGATTAATTAATGTTTGAAATATAGTAACACAATATCACTCTGTAATCAGTATTTGACATGTAACTTAATCGAATAATTCAGGATTTTAAAGCTTATTGCAATTCAAGAAAAGAAAAACATGGAAAAGTTCATAATTGTTATCTTTGATATCAACGTACTGATGGATTGCACAGAAACTTCATAGGATCTGGTGACGATTCCGGTCTGGAACTATCGAAAAGCGACCGTCATCATGCCCTGTGATAGAACATATGTGTCTAATGTGAAGGTATGCTATCATGTTTTATGGAAGGGTGTGTCGTGTAATTTGAAATGGTGAAACCGAAAAGGCGTGTCGTATGATTTGAATTACTATATTTTATGAAAAGGTGTCCTATAATTCGAAATGGTGGAAACCGAAAAGATGTGTCTAAAAACGATAGGATGTTGCTTTTTGTAGAATTAGTTAATTAATTTATTAAAAGGGTGTGTATATTGGGATATGTTGATTTGGGTTGGCATTAGGGCATAACATGTGTTTAATATATGGTATGTGTTTATTAATGTAATGGTATTATGTAAGGGTGTGATGTGAAGAGACACAACTATTAAGTTAGCATAAGGTACCTCAAGTTACTTTTTGTAGGGTTATATAATATGCTTATTGCTGTAATCGTCTTTGGTGTATGAAAACGGACAACTTTATTAGTTTATATTGTATGATATTTTGTATGTAACTTTTATGTGTTCAATTGTATTCTAAATGTGTAACAAGCATTAACGGTCCGTCTACGTTAGAAACGCTTTGCATCCATGATGTCTACCGCGAACGCCCACAGGCATCATACTAGTTTCATACAAATTTTCAATAAATAAGTAAAAAATATATCAATATATTGAAGGCCGTTACCGCTTTGGTGGGGTGATTAGGGGGTTTCCCATAAGAGTTTCATTTTGAGGAGGTCTTAAGTTCTGTAAGTAAATAATGAGAATAAGAGGCTGTTTGGCAACTTCTAAATAATTAAGTGCTGAACCATTAAGGGGTTGTTTGACAACTTCTGAATGGGTAAGTGCTGAACCAGTAAGAGGTCTAAACCATTAAGTGCTGAACCAGTAAGAGGTCTGAATCATTAAGAGCTAATATAAAGCTTAACCGTTCAGAAGCAAATATCCAACAAATTCAGATAAGAGGTCTTAACCATTCAGAGGAAAATGTCTGAATCATTCAGACATCTGCTCGCGAAACAGACAGTCTGAATCATTAAGTGCTGAACCAGTAAGAGGTCTAAACCATTAAGAGCAAAACAAACAGCCCCTAAGTGTTGAACCAGTAAGAGGTCTGAACCATTAAAAACCAGTATAATGTTTAACCGTTCAGATGCAAATATTTGATCAATAAAGATTATATAGCTCTTAACCATTCAGACTCAGTATAATGCTTAACCATTTAGAGGCAAATGTCTAAACCATTTAGACATTTTCTCGCGAAGCAAACAGTTTGAACCATTAAGTGATAAATCAGTAAGATGTTTGAACCATTAAAAGTTTCGTTAAAAACTAAAGAGTTAATTGCCATTTTAGTCCCTGAGGTTTGTCCAAATTTGTCATTTTAGTCCAAATAGTTTTTTTTCGCCTCTGGGTCCCTGATGTAACACCTCGAAAATTCATGTCCAATAAAGTATTGACACGTGGCATAAACTTTGAACGTATAAAGGATTACCTTAGAAGGACTAGAGTTGACAAACAAGGAAAGTATGTGAATATAAGGGTTCAGAATGTCAACAATGGATAAATATACTTTACAATAACCATACATGATGTTTATACCCTTAAACGAATGATTCATGGATCATACGAAGCTAATTGTGAAAGAAAGTGAGAGATTACAAACTACAGGGGTTAAATGTGTCAACATGTTTAAAATATACATCTGAGTGACCTTTTAGCAAACCCGAAGCTTTGTAACGATTCATTATGCTCACTAGAATGCGTGATAAAAATTTCATCAAGTTTCGTTATCGTATGAGAAAGTTATGATAGAATTCGTATACGAGGGGTTAAAAGCGTCAACGTTGAAATTTAAGACTTTTCGGTGATCGTATGAATAACTGGGGACTTAACAAAGTTGGTTTATAAATTGGGGTGCTTAAAAGTCAAGTTTGGGGGTTACAAGTGCAAGAAAACATGTTAAAAATCAAGTTTGGAAGTTCAGGGGCCAAACTGTCAACTTTTGAAAGTTATGTCATGCTGGCCTGGTCCTTACGGACCGTATGCTAGGACCCTTACGGTCCGTAAGCTACTCCCAGATGCAGAAACTCGACTGATGGCTGTTCAGCCCATGTAACCGACATATATTGCCCTTTTTCACCACCAAGGGCTGCCTAAACTAGTTCTTAGGTTTAGGGACACTTGTAATTGATCTGGGATCACCTCATAGGCTTGTTTGTCATGATCTTGATGGATCAAAGGCACTATATAAGACCACATTATTGCAAACTTTGATCATCCCTTCATACCTTCACTTCTGATCATTTCTGGAGCACAAGGGCCTTTCCTAAGCATCTCTGGTCGTGCCTTAGACCTTGGTAAGTATCCTTGACCTTCCTTAGTTGAGTTTTGCTTAGTTATTAGCTTAAAAGTCAAACCGTCATAATTAAGGTTTGACTTATCGATTAATCACTAATGGTCCAGTGATTAGTCAAACTTAAGGTAGTTATAAGTTGGTAATCATGTGGGCATTAAACCCTTAAAAGGGCACCCTCTGATTCCCGTCCTAACTAGATCAATTGTCGGGCCAAAGTTCGTTATAAAAAGTCAGCAGAAACTTAATTTGCGAAATTAACACGTAATTAGCAATGTAGAAGACGTGTAACCTATTTTGTCACTCATATAACTTGATAATTAGTATAAGAACTGGTCTAAGCTTGCTTGATCCGACAATTTTCTGTTTAGGCTCGGTTCGGAGCCGAAAGTCGCAAAACTTTGACTTTTGCTTTGACTTCAGTTCTGACCCGATTTAGATGGATTTAGAAATGCCTTAGAGTTCCGTTAGGACCAACTAGTATGATAGTATAACCCTCTGCGTTTATACTACTTGACTCGTTGATTGTCCGATGTTTCCGTTAAATGCCTAATGTTGACCAATATGCCCATTTGACCTTAAAAAGAGAGTTTTGGAAATGTGTAAGGACAATAATCTTTATTACTGAATTATAAACATGTCCCTAAAATTTCATATCAGTTAGAGGTCTAGATTAGGAGTTATGCTCAATAGCGCATTTAAAAAGCTTTTTGTTAATTAAACGGCGCAATTAGCATAAAGCCTATCTAAACCCAATTTTTGACACCAAACCTTTTACCCACTGATGTAATATAATATTTTGAGATTTTTGAAGATTTTTAATTATTTTTAAACTGAACATAACATGGGGTTATCGCCTTGATTCGGTTATTACCGATTATACCCTTTTTGTTCATAAAATGAGTTCTACATAGTATTTTGACACCAATCCAATTGCTACTGATTTTATATAATAAATGAAGTATTTTGAACTTTATAACCTGATCAGAAAACTCAGATTTCCTGTATAACCCGGAAATCACTTAAAACGGCTTTGTACGCGTATTAAACACCTAGTATGGGTTTAAAACCAATTTGGCATATAAGACTTATCACCAACTGATATAACCTATTAAGTTGAGTTGTTTTACTGATTATTTCAGACCCGAGTCCCAGAATTAAAATTTATCTCTTTTATAATCTTTTAAATGACCAAAATACCCCTACGGGGCTTAAATTGAGATTAAACTCGTTTTGGGCATAATGGAAGGTATCCTACTGATATCACAACATATTTAAGGCATATTAACTTAGAAAACCTGTATATGACTCTTTTGGTTAACCGTTACGCTTCTTGCGCGTTCGGTTCGGTTTATGTAACTAGTTTGCATAAATTAGCCGAAACGGGTCAAACCTTATCATTTTTATCTCAAAATCCAGAATGTGTTTAGATTACCCATATTATACAAGTCTTCAAACTTGTCGGGTCTAAATCACATTCTATTCCGGTCTTCGCTTAATCGTGCGTTTGAACCGTATCTTTCTTTAAAACTAACCGGTCTAAGTTTAGGCTTAATTAAAGACCCGTTAGGATTCTAATAGGTTATTATAAAACCTTCGTTCCAGATTAAGAGCCCCAGTAAAAGTACTTGTGCTTGCTGATTAGAATATACGGCTGAGTATAAATTGCATTGCTAGCTCAGGTAAATACTTTTAACTTATTTTCCCTATACGGGCTTGGGATACGGTATTATAATAATACCGCTTGGTCGGGTATTGAATGTTTAGTCGTATTGTGATTAAATTATTGAGGTAACCCGCTTTAATCTGTATTGTTTGAAATAAAAGCCTTTAGGGGTTAATGACCATGTCCCGGATATCCTTGGCATCATTATTAAGAAAATGGCCACGTCTTAAGCACGAGGTGTAGGCATACACCTAACAGTTGCTTAAGGGAAACGGTATCTCACTCTCTTGTGGGCCTATACTTGTGGTGTGTCTGTTAATCTTGACTCGGTTTCTACATCGGGCCCTGAACGTATAACGAACATGTAAATCTGTATACAAGATTACTTTTATATAATTGTCCCAAGTTATAAAAGATATTTTTGTGCCTGGTGCATCTAAATCAATTTTCTTAAACTCTTTTTAAAATGAGTCGGTTAATTGTATTTACCAGTGTAAACTGACGTATTTTCCAAAAAGGTTAAGTGACAGGTACTGAACGTAATTGACTGGAAGCTCAGGGCGTTAATAAGGAATCTTGCAAGTTCTAAGCGTCTAAAGTCTGTTGAACAGTTTTTCCTTTTATTTGATCCGCCTGTGGATCCTTTACTTTCCGTTGTAATACTTTGATATTACTTTATATTCGGATTTTAATATATTTATCTTTTGCTTCCGCTGTGCATTTATATATTGTGTTGTTTGACTATGATGATATCAACTACGTCACGATACTCCCCACCGGGCCCACCGGTAATACGTGAAAATATCGGGGTGTGACACCTGAGTTTTCCTTTTTGTTGCCATTTTGATTACATACCCTAACTCCATCCAAAAACCTCATTTTTAACCAGTGGTATTCTGGGGATTTTCATTTTAAATTGTTTCAATTGCCATTTTGATCCAATTTTAAAAAATCAAAAAAATTCTAAAAAATCCAAAAAATTCTAAAAAATAAAAAAATCATATAAACAAAAAAAATTCTAAAAGTCAAAAAAATTCTAAAAAAAAAATCTAAAAATTCCAAAAAATTCTAAAAAAATTTAAAAAAACATAAAAATAAAAAATTCTAAAAATCATAAAATTTCTAAAAATAAAAAAATTTCTAAAAAATCAAAAAAATTCTAAAGATAAAAAAAAGTCATAAAAATTCTAAAAAATCAAAGAAATTCTAAAAAATCAAAAAAATTCTAAAAATTCTAAAAAAATCATAAGAATCATAAAAAGTCTAAAAAAATTATAAAAAAATAAAAAACAAATCTAAAAAAATAAAAAAAAATCTAAAAACTCAAACAAATATATTTTAAAGTTTCAAATTAAAAAAATGACAATATATTACTCGTCCAGACAAATACATTTTCAAGTTTTATCTATTTTGTTGAGTGAATGAGTGGTTATGATGAGACAAAACCATTTATCCATTTAAAAAAAACAAATTTCATTTTAAGTTGACATCTTTCACAAACATTCTTACATTTCCACATTAATTATCACGCTTTTGGCCTTGTTATGTATGTTTTCATAGCAAAATTATTTATCACAATAATATTTTTATCTTTAGTTTTGTATCAATTAATATAATTTACTAAATATAAATATCATGAAATATAAATTTTATAAACTAAAACATAACATGCATGTTTGTTAGTTAGTGGTTCTATCTAATCATGACCACTTATTCACTCAACAAAATAGATAAAATTTGAAAATATATTTGCCTGGACGAGGAATATATTGTCATTTTTTTGAATTTGAAACTTTAAAATATGTTTGTTTGAGTTTTTAGATTTTTTTATTTTTAAGATTTTTTTATTTTTTAGAATTTTGTTTTTATCTTTTAGAATTTTTTTTGATTTTTTAGAATTTTATGATTTTTTAGAATTTTTTAGAATTTTCTTGATTTTTTAGAAATTTTTTGATTTTTTAGAATTTTTATGATTTTTTTTGCTTTTTTAGTTTTTTTTATTTTTTAGAAGTTTTTTTATTTTTTAGAATTTTTTTGATTTTTTAGATTTTTTTATTTTTAGAATTTTTTTTTTATTTTTAGAATTTTTTGGATTTTTTAGAATTTTTTGATTTTTTATAATTGGATTAAAATGGCAATTGAAAAGATTTAGAATGAAAATCACCAAAATACCCCTGGTTAAAAATAGGGTTTTTGGATGGAGTTAGGGTATGTGATCAAAATGGCAACAAAATGGAAAAGTCAGGGACCCAGAGGCGAAAAAAAACTATTTGGACTAAAATGACGAATTTGAACAAATCTCAGGGACTAAAATGGCAATTAACTCAAAACTAAACAAACAGAAAGGATTCGAACTAGCCGTTCATAAAAACATATTGACGAATTTGCCCATGTCCAAATATGATCATTTTATTTTACTACTTGTATATAGGAACCACATACTTGGTCTGCAACAACCGAACCGATAGACTTATTTGTGAGGTGTACAGTGGCTGCCGGAAATATGTTAACCGCCACCACCATTTCCGCTTCTGTTTCACCTATCGGACCACGAGCATTGGCGGAGGGTTGTTTCCCTCCCTTTCTGCCCAAACAAGTGGAGAAAGTTAAAGACCCCTTTGCCCGAAACTTAGCCTCAAGGATTCAGAGACTGCCCGTTCAGGTATTCATTCCCTAACCATAACCTACTACAAGGCTCTTCACTCGTTCGGTTTCACAAATCTTGTTATTGGATTATTGAGTTGGTGGGGGCTATGACAAAACTTAAATAAGTGTTATCTGTTAATTCGGTTCTGTTTTAAACAGTTTCGGTTTTCGATGTAATCGGTTTGAAACAGAATATAAGCTTTGATCATTTGCTTTGCTGTTCTGAATTTGGAAGTTTGTAATTGATAGAATTAACATGGAATTAGACAGGACCTCACAATGTGCTATTTGTGATGGTTGCCTTTAGGATCAAAGCAAACTTTAATACAGTTTTTTTATACTCAATGTGTATTTAGTGCTTCCTATAGTTTGGTTTATTAAAGTGTGTGTGGATATGATCTTTTATGGTTTTGGTTAGCGTCAATTATCTTCAAACACCGATAGATATTGGGTTGCTGTTGATATTTGTCTCAGCTTAGCATCTCAAACAATTGCATTATGAGTAGCTGCGTGAAGCCAATGATACAAGACACGGCCAGTCCACTTGTTCTACTTCATGGGTTTGACAGGTACGCGCATCTATCGACTCTTGGTACGTTCAGTTTAACTTATCAAGAATGTAAACGTTTTACTAAAATATTCATGCTAAATCGATTTTGAAAGGTAATACTTTGTATCATATATTCTACTTACTCCTTTGTCATTTTAGGCATTGTATTTAGCGTGTTGTGTCACAAGTTGCACTTTTGTTTAAACAGTCGGTTTACTATTATTCTGCAGCTCTTGTTTAGAATGGAGATACACACTTCTACTTCTTGAGCAGGCTGGCTTCGAGACTTGGGCAATTGATATTCTAGGATGGGGTTTCTCAAACTTGGGTTGTTTTTTTAATATCTTTTTTCCGTCTTTATTTATTGATTTACAGTGGAAGAACCTCAAATGCTACAAAACTATATGTTAATTTGCATGTGATTGAGTTCATTCATATGTGAATATTGGTGGAGCTTTAAATCACCACCAAAAAAAGTAGAAAACGCAAAATTTCCTTTCCATTCGTTCACATGTGAACATGGTTCTCATCAGTCACCCCCCCCCCCCCCCCCCCCCCCCCCCAAATTAATAATAATAATAATATTCAGGAATGAACTCACATGTGATGTGAATGAACATGTAAGATTGTAGTTCTTGCATTTGAACCTTCCCTTTGGTTAATTGTTTTTCTTAATTTTTTTACTTCATCAGAAAAGCTTCCTCAATGTAACGTAGAGTCCAAGCGTGATCACCTCTTTCAGGTAAAGTTGTGTAGCAAATCTCAGTCATCTTTTACTAGTCAGGAGTCTACTCCAGTTACCTTCAAACTTATTTTTTGTTGATGTGTAAAGTAATGGTATTTGGGCGTGTATATAACTATATAAGTTGTTCTTTTTTATTTAGGATATAAAAAAGGGTTATTTGGTCGGCCGCAAAAGGTTATCGGTTCTCTATCCGGTAGTTCCATAGGTAACTGATTTGTATGTTTATTTTTGTGTTTTAGTTTTGGAAGACCTACATTGGAAAGCCTATGCTGCTAGTCGGGCCTAGTCTTGGAGCAGCAGTCGCAATTGATTTTGCAATCAATCATCCAGAAGCGGTAAGTACAGACGAATACTTGTAATGAAGGTATGATAAGGTATATATGACAAATTAATGTTGGGTTACCGGTCAAAATGGGACGAGTTGACCCAGAACACCTTTTGTCCAGGTCTTTTCGTTTATTAAGGTTCGGTCTGTCTGATATGATTGTCAGTATCTACCGTTTCAACAATTGTATGACGTAAATGATTTTTATGTATTAAACACATTTCTCTGACTTCAGTTTTGTTTGGATGTTTTCACAGGTTGATAAGTTGATTTTTATTGATGCAAGTGTTTACGCAGAAGGCACGTCAAAATTACCAAAATTTGTAGCTTATGCTGGTGTGAGTATATGCCAATTTCTGATACAGTTTCTTTCTTATTGATGTTTAAAAGATTTGTTGACCGATTTAAACAGGTATCCGTGTTGAAGAGCCTCCCATTGCGTATTTTTGCTACTAATATAGCGTTTAATTCTCTTGATCTTGATACATGCTTAGATTGGACACTTGTAAGTTCCACAGTTGATTGCTGAATATCATGCAACAGAAAAAGGGTGGTATTGTGGTAAACGTACCGAACATTCATGAACTGTTCGTGAACTTGTTCGGCAGGAAGTTTGCTTATGTTCGTTTATTAAATAAACGAACAAACATGAACATATATGTTTATTTAATTAAACAAACGAACATGAACACACATGTTGTTTATTAATATTTTAGTAAATACATATTATATAAATTTATATAATAAACATAAAAGTTGTTTTTGTAACTACTTATATATATAGGGTAAAGATCAAATAGGAAGTTATTTTTCTCTAGGAAGGATAGGAAGCCATAGGATTATGACATGTGGCAAATTTTAAAATAAAGAGAAAGGGTATTTTAGTCAATCCAACACCTTCTTCTTCCTTTTTCAAAACCCAGTAAATTCAAAAACCCATCATTTTCAAAATCCACCATCTTCAACTATTTCTTCACTTTCTATCTCAATAATCACTACATTATAGTGCGATTTTCATCACAAATCAATGATTCAGAACCCGATCAACGTGTTCTTCAGCTTTTTTTGAAGAAAACCCAGTTTAATTTCATAAAAAAATCTCGTTTTTTCCGGTGATTTTGGAGATAATCACTCGATTCGTTCGATTCGAGCGTTGATAAGTGTTTCTATCATTCAAATTCCGTCAATTGATGAAGAAATCGGCTTCGATCCATGTAAGAAATTCTTTAATTTTCATGATCTTTGCGGGGGTCCGGGGGCGGCAGCCCCCGGTAGCGGGGGTCCCAGGGGCGGCAGCCCCTGGCGGGGTCCAAGGGGCAGAGCCCCTGGCTGAATTCTATTAAATTGCTGTACTAAAAACGCATCAGAAAAATTAAATTTCCATAAATTGGCTCATTTCGAAGACAGTAATTCGTAGACAATTCAGACAGTTCACAGTGACAGACAGCTATTGCGTTTTAGAAAAAAAACACATTTTTAAGTGTTTTTAGTCATTGTGTTTTAGGTAAAACACATTTTTTAGGTGTTTTCAGTCCATTGCGTTTTAGAATGAGTCATTTTTAAGTGTTTTATGGCCATTGCGTTTTACATATAAGACATTTCTTTGTGTTTTTGGTGCATTGCGTTTTAGGTAAAACACTTTTTATGTGTTTTCAGTCCATTGCGTTTTAGAAAACAGACATTTTAAGTGTATTCTGGCCATTGCGTTTTACAAATAAGTCATTTTTTTGTGTTTTTGGTGCATTGCGTTTTAGGTAAAACACATTTTTATGTGTTTTCTGGCCATTGCGTTTTACAAAAAAAGTCATTTCTTTGTGTTTTTTGTGCATTGCGTTTTAGAAAAATGTCATTTTTTAGGGTTTTTTTTCATTGCGTTTTACGATACTGGGGTTTTTTCTATTGCGTTTTACGCAACTGGGTTTTAAATTTTTTTTTTCCAAAATATAGCAATAGTATACTCGTTTTAAAGATAAAAAAACGCTCGTTTTTTTGGTGCAATTTTTATAAAAAAATAATGGCGTATGAAAGAGTTATTAACGTTTAAAAAATGGGGGGAATTGGAGGAGAGAGAAACTATTGGCTTGGATTGACTAGATTGCCCCTGAAAAAAGTCACGCGCCTCTTTTTTTACTTTCAATTTCCCTGATTTAATCTTAGCCCTTGATTAAGTAAATGGATGGTCAAGATCACTTCCTAGCCTTCCTAGCCAAATAAACTTCCTATTATATCTCCACCCATATATATATATATGTAACTAATTGATAATTGGACTTTCCAGTAATAAAAATGGGTTTTCCAATATAACTTATCATAATTAATCAATAATATATACATAAAAAAAACTACTTTGTCTGTTTTTGTTTGGTCATTTATTGTGTTGTTTTATGTTTGTTAAATCATGTTTGTTTGCTTGTGTTCATGAACTGTTCATTTAGGTTCTAAGAAAACGAACACGAACAAAAAAATGTGTTCGATTATATGTTTGTGTTCGTTCGGTTCGTTTACAGGCTTAAACAAAAATGTTGTTTTTAAATTATTTTTAATTATTTCTAACTGTTGTAGATAGGACGCTTACATACTCTATTGCCTTGGTGGGAAGACGCAACAGTCGACTTTATGAACAGTGGGGGATACAATGTCACTGCCCAGATTCCGAAGGTTCGTTTCTTTTCCTTCTAGAGGTTGTGAAATCGGTGTGCGGGCCAGGTTGGGTAACCGGTCAAAAATGGAAGAGGGACGAAAACGAAACGTTGACCTGTTTCCTTGTAAGCAATTTTTTTTCTTATGGAAGCTGTTTGACCAGTCAGTTCTGAAAATAACAAACTTTTTATGATGGCACGCCAGATTATGAAGAAAACACTCATAATATGGGGCGAAGAAGATCAAATCATCGACAGCAAACTAGCCGTGGTTCGTACCTTTATATCATAATAACAGTTACTCCTGTGTTCTTATGATCGAGTTAAATAACCTGCCACAATCTTATATCATGCAGCGATTACATTGCGAACTTCCAGACGCAATAATTCGGCAAATACCAAAATGCGGTCACATCCCACATGTCGAAAAACCAGATGCAGTCGCAAACTTAATCAAGGAGTTCATTCAGACCAACAATAATCTTCCATCATTTTCAAAGCAAGAAGAGAATGTGTTGGTTCCTCAACTTGAATAGTTAGTTATAAGCATCTTCACTTGCAGAGTTGCAGTTGAACCTTTTCACTTTTGTGTTAGAAATGCTTCATCACATTGTCGTAGATAATTTCAAATTTATGTACATAATTGTTGTATGATTTTAATCATTCTTCCAACATTATAAGTTGCCATGGTGACATGTGAAAGGAACATGTTCCCTGTACTTATTATATATCGAAAACGTAAATAACATATCTTTCTCGTACTAAAAGGGGATTCGTAGAATACAACCGATAATTTATAGCCTACTTTACAACACGAATATCTCATCCATTCATTGTATCTCACCCTGTTTGTTTAGATAAGCCCAAACCAGATAAAGCCCAATGCCATAAGGCTTACAGGAGTCATAAAGTTGGTGATTCCATGAATGGATATAGAACCACTGGGGTCAAACCCATTTGTCCCTGTAGGCCCCATCCCGAAAGGCGGGTTCAAATTGATCCCAGGTGTCATTGTCCCTGTCCCGGTTCCAGTGCCGGTTCCAGTTCCGGTTCCTGGAGTTCCTGTTCCGGTTCCTGGAGTTCCTGTTCCGGTCCCTGGAGGGGGTGTCCCGGTTCCCATACCTGGAGGCGGTGTCCCGGTTCCGGTTCCTGTAGGTGGTGTCCCGGTTCCTGTTCCTGGCGGGGTACCAGTTCCGGTTCCGGGTGGTGCCGGAGTTGAAGTGCTGCAATGTTAAAGTCCAAAGAAGGATGTGAATGACTCGGGCACCGTAAACATGCTTATATGACTAGAAATGTAATCCCTAATGGTAGTAAATACCAGCACCAATCAATTTCGAATTCGAGATTTAGCCCGAACCATTGAAATACCACTTTAGTGTCAAATGAACTAATTCGAGATTTATCCCAAGCTTGGTTTTAAAATGCGCGCATAATGCGTGATGCGCACGATGCGCTGTGATTACATGATGCAAGGATGATGCACTCTATATCACATAATGCGCTCCAGATGCGCACATTTTTCTGAAATCAACCACTATAGAGTAAAATTGTACAATAAGCTGATGAAGTTGTTAAGTGAGTTCAAGGCTTATTTTGATTTTACTGAAACTTCTTTGATGGTACTAGAGCTATTTTAATGTATTTATTTATTTTATTCTCTAGATTTTTAGTGTTTAAAGTTAACAAGTTAAAGTATTATCTATAAATAATCTTTTTAACAACAAACGCCTCGCATACGTGCGCACATCAGCTTTTGGGATCAAAACGCATCAGAGCGCATCGCGCATTTTAAAACCAAGATCCCAAATCACTGAAATACCACTTTAATGTCAAATGATAGGTCACCTGAAACCCCAAACCCTAAACACAAAACGCACAAGAGCACCTCCCCCAGGTAACATAACAACCAACTATTTGGGATTTAAAAAAAAAAAAAACTGCCTTTAATGCTTAATGTACAAGTGATTAAAGACATATAAAACTACCTATAATGCAAAACTACCATTTTGACTTTGTAAAATTTAAAAAGATCCAACCTTTATTTTAAAAATCAGTTCATACATTCATTAACCGACACAATAGCAATAAAAATCAGATCTTTATACAGCTTTTAATAACAGTAAACTAAAAAAGACAAGATCCAATTAAG